>OX463235.1:17833009-18433009 GCA_949820135.1 Sylvilagus floridanus
ATGAAGGCCTAATGGACACTGCTGTGGGGTTCAAGGAGACCAATCAGGGAACTAATTCATTAGAGTCCCGCATCCCTGCTGTTGTATCTATTTATTTATTTAGGCTAATGTCTTTTGTTTCTCTCCCATGGATCCTACTTAGCTTCCATAACTTAAAGTTGATAGAGAACTTTGTGCATATACAGGGGCAACAGGTTCTAGGAAGATCTGCTCTGTGGTTGCCAGAAACATACCCCTAATTCCACTATTAGGAACAAGTTACATACAGAGGCTTACTTCTCTAAGAATAGATTTTTAAAAGGAAACAAAACATAAAGCTAGGCCCATAGAGGGCAGGAAATGCACTCTCACACAGACACAAAAACCATTAATTAGTTCAATGCAGCCCATGTCTGCATTTATTAAACATTAGAAGTTAAATGAAGATTTTGAAAATAAATAAATCAAAGGAAGCTTTTGCTGTCTGCCCTGAACCCCCAGGCCCCTTGCTCTGGACGGTGTGTTAATTGGATGCCTTCCAAACGGAGACATAGAACATTTCTTAACATCCAGTTGTTGAGAGTCCAGGAACATTTTTCCACATAATAGATATAAATAATGAACACGGGGCTACATTAATTTTAATCCCTGTTAAATATGGTTTCTGGGTTGAGTTTATTTGTAACACATTCCTTCTCTGTGCAACTTCTCCCCTCCCTAACATGTCACTATTTAGCCTGAAATTTCACAATATGAAAATGAAAAAAACAATCCCAATCCTAATTATCTCCTGCAGGATCATAAAAAGAACATTAATAAAATGTGGTAAATATCAGCAGTGATCATTACCAGGCCCACATCACCAGAAAATGAAATGCAGCACCCCAAAGCAAGAAGGATTAAAGCGAGCCTGCGACCATTAGGCATACACATATTAGCATATTTGCTCTGTAAGCAGATTTAAGGTAATAATAAAGTTGTCTTTAATCTGGACTGGGTGAAAATTTCAAATGTGCATGGGTATGCATAGATTCCCTGGCATCTGCACAATGCCTGAGATTTCTCAAAGCTCTGCCACATTTACTTTCAGTTATGCATCCCTACCACCCTCAGTAAAAGGCAGCTATAAGTCTCATCCCACCTGACAGCTCAGACTGAAAGCAAAGACCAAGATGTGACTTTCCTGATTAACCTAGTGAGTGAGAAACCTGAGACTGGAACCCAAGTTCCCCAGCCCTAGACTCTACACTCTTCTCTCTAAAATAGAGAGTTCCTTGGGCACTGTTACAAGGTCCTCTAGTTGCATGAAAAAGTAAAGGAGAAAACCCAATAGATGTGAATATAAAGTAAATAAGGTGTCTTGACAAGGACTGAAGGAAAGAAACAAAGCAGATGCTATCCTGTAGTGGAGTGGTGTGAGAAACAGGACAGCAAGACTCTCTGGACAGCTTGCTTTTTCTATAACAAAGTTACCAACACCTTAATACAGGTAGAAGACCCAGAACAGGAGTATGAGGGAATGTGAGATATGGAGAAAGGGGACCAGCCAGTGTGTGAGCCAGACCACTTCATTGGCATAAATAAGATCCCAGACTGATACCAGGATGCCAAAGTCCAAAGTAAACTTTGGTTCCTGTCGTAAAACGTCCAATACGTAAAATTTTAATACACTGAAGGAAATTCAAAGTACATTATCAACTATTGACAGATACTTATGGCTGTAAGAAGATAAGCAAAAGACATTAGCCTAAATAAATAAATAGATATAACAGCAGGGATGCTGGACTCTAATGAATTAATTCCCTAATTGGTCTTCCTTGAACCCCACAGCAGTCTCCATTAGGCCTTCATGCTTAATCCATACATCGATAAGAGGATGTTTCTTTATCTAGGTCCATGGGGCAAGCAATCTCCTTGGCCTTGACTACCCCTGAGGAAATGGCAATGAATAGGGAGCAAATTGATGTTCAGTGAAAACAAAAGCCTCGTTGTTGCACAATGAGTACGTTTCCAAAAGTTTGGGCCTGGGCCTAGCATAGTTCTTTGATCAATAAACATTACTTTGAGTAGATGGATTTTTCTGGAGAGGCAGGACGCAGACTAGAAGAACAGAGGGTCCTTGTCAAAATGTTGGAGTTCGTCCCCTGCCTGAGGACAAAAGCTAGACTATCATTTGAATTTGAAAGGTTGGCTGGGATCAGGCACTAGATTCGCGTCCCTAAAGGCAGGCTGTGTGCTGGGGCTCTGGGTTACAACATGTGTTCCGATGCTGACATGTAAGGGTTCTCATCCTGAAGATAATATAGGTCAGAGGGCCTCACACTTCTCATCCACCATGAGGGTTTGACAAAATACAAAACTGGTGAGCCTTGGCCAGGGAATTTCTGCTTCGACAATGTGAAGATGGGCCTGGGTATGTGCATGTCTGAAAAGGTCCCAGGAGATGCAGATGCTGCTGGCCTGGGGATCCCACTGCTGCAGTGCAACATCTACAATCGTTCATGCATTCATACATTCATATAAAAGGTAGAGTTACAGAAACAGAGAGAGATGGATTGATCTTTCATCTGCTGCTTCATTCCCCAAGAGGCAGCAACAGCCACGGCTGGGTCAGGCTGAAGCAAAGAGCCTGGAATTCCATCCAGATCTTCCTTGTAGGTACCGGGGCCCAAGAATTTGGGCCATATGCCGCTGCTTTTCTCAGGTGCATCAACATGGCACTGGATAGAGAAATGGAACAGCTAGGACTTGAACCAGTGCCTATACGGGATGCCAGCATCACAGGAGACAACATAATCTGCTGTGCCATGGTACCTTCTTTCCCAGGCACACTGTCAGGGAGCTGGATTGGAAATGGAGCAGCCAGGACTCTGGTGCACATATGGAATGCCAGCATTGCGGCTGCAGCTTAACCTACTACATCCCAATGCTGGCCCCCGACAGTTATATTTTAAAGAAGCAGAAACCCAGGCCAAGAAGTAAAGTTACCTGCACATGGGATCACTCCCTGTAGCTTCCACACTGCCTAATGCATAGTGGACCCCTTTTGTTTTGAGCTGAATTGTGTCCTTCTCCCTACAGTCAAATGTTGCAGTTTTGACTCCCTATATGATGTCATTGATGTTCTCATAAAAAGGAGAAATTTGGTCCTAGCTATGCACACAGGAAAACAAACTGTGAAGGCAGACATTAGGGTAATACTTCCAGAAGCCAGGGAAATCCAAAGATCTGCAGAAACCACTAGAAGCTTGGGTAGAGGCCTGGAACACAGCCTACCCTCAGCAGGAACCAACCCTAATAACACCTTGATGTGGCGCTTCAAGCCCCCAGAACCATGCATGAGACAGTCATTCGTGCTACTCCAGCCCTCCTGGTCTGTGGCACTTTCTTGGAGCAGCCCCAGGTGACATCTCTAGAAGAGGCCTTCAGTGTAAAGGCCAACGCTTGCCTGAGGGCAGAGGAGGTCTGACCAGCCCCAACCCCTCCCTCCTCCAGCCTTTCTCTCTTCCTCTTCAAGGAGAACTCTATCTAGGACCTTCAATGGAAAATGGAGAGGGGCCAGCACTGTGGCTCAGCGGGTTAATGCCCTGGCCTGAAGCGCTGGCATCCCATGTGGGTGATGGTTCTTGTCTTGGCTGCTCCACTTCCGATCCAGCTCTCTGCTATACCCTGGGAAAGCAGTAGAAGATGGCCCAAGTCCTTGGGCCCCTGCACCCGCATGGGAGACCCAAAAGAAGCTCCTGGCTCCTGACTTCGGATGGGTGTAGCTCCGGCCGTTGCAGCCAATTGGGGAGTGAACCATCGGATGGAAGACCTGTGTGTGTGTGTGTGTGCGCGCGCGCGTGCGAAACTCTGACTCTCAAGTAAATAATAAATAAATCTTTAAAAAAAAAAAAAAGGAAAATGGAGAAAGGGGGTACTCTTTGGTTATTCAGAGCCTAGGTTCAAGACTGGGCTGTAACAGCAGTGTAAACTTCAATAACCTCTTACCAAAGCAATGTGCCATCAGTTCCCAGGGACCTATGCCACTCATAGCCTACATCAGTTTCTTCTCCCAGATCTTCTGACTGAAAAACCAAAATCCACGTGGGAGGGATGGCACATGGACCTAGCAGTCAGCTAATAGGGAGACAACAGAAAACCTGTGACAAGGATACTCAGGAGCTCACTGAAGTATTTTCATTAGGAACAGACAACTCTATGAAAATGTGCTATAGAATGAAATATAAAGAGAGGCTATGAAAATATTCCATATTAAAAGACAGAAAATACTAGAAGGAAATACATCAAAATATTAAGAGTTTTTAATTTGGGCACTGACAAGACCACAGAAAATATTTTTCTTCTCTCTACTGTATCTTCTCTTACAAGATTATCTATTGTGTTCATAATAAAATGTTATCACAGGAAGGAAGGATGAGTTTCTGAGATTCACAACTTCCCCTTCTTCCTCTTAGCTCCACTGGGTCCAACGACAAACACAACAAAATCCCCAAGTCTTCACAACGCTGACACATCTGTCCCTTCAAGGCAGAAGGGCCTTTTTCATTTGGAGATGAGGTTTGTTCCTTAAAAAGTGATTTAAACCACTTTCCTTCCCATCAGAGAAAACTCCAGTAAGAGGGATTGTGAAATTCTGCACATAAGGTTTTCTCCCTTTTCTGTCCCTGGTGCCCGAGGTCAGTTTCTACCTTCAAATCTTTCCAAGTGTTTCTCCCATAAAGAACAACACTGGCATTAATCTTCCTTTTCTTCTGTGGATTTCTTTTCTGTAACCACTTCGTTAAAAGAAAAAAAAAAAACACTGCTTATAATTCTTCCTTTGCCAGTGTTCAAATTCAGTGGCTAGAGATGAACTGGGGTTAAAACAGGTCCTGTTCTAAATATGACTATCCATGGACAACATGAGGTATTAGGTATTCACACTCTAGTGTGAATTAGCTCTGCAGCTCTCTTTTCTTCTCAATACCTCCATGACATTGTTGAACTGAGAAATTTGGGTGCTGAGGTCAAGGTGCACAATCATGTGGGCCTGTGGTGGAGACAGGGCCAGGATGGGGGCATCTGGCATTTATGAAACAGAAGAGCAGAGGGTTGGAAGGAGGAGAGGAGGAGACAGGAATGAGATGAAGACAGACTACACCTGTGTCACAGTTTTGATGGACGGTTTCAGTGAAATAGTCCTCATCCATGTTTGCAGAGAGAGAATTTCTGCCATGGTTTTAACTCAGGATCAAATGAACAGAAGAACCAAGTTGTCAAGGTTCCATGCCCAAAAGTAGGTAGGGACTTACGATTCCTTTGACAGTGAACACTGCTCATGAATAAGTTAGGCATTAGTTGATGACTTTAGTCATCTCACATGTATTAGCTAATATGTTTATTTATGTATTTACAATTGTCCCCTGCCATCTGTGGGGACTCCTGCTGATACCAACATCCACAGATACTCAAGTCCATTATATTAAAAGGTGTAATACTGGGGACGACACTGTGGCTTAGAACGCTAACCCTCTGCCTGTTGCACCAGCATCCCATATGGGCTCTGGTTCAAGTCCCACTGTTCCTCTTCTGATACAACTCTCTGCTATGGCCCAGGAAAGCAGGAGAAGATGCCCCAAATTCCTGGACCCCTGCACCCACATAGGAGAACCAGAAGAAGTTCCTGGCTCCTGACTTCAGATTGGCCCAGCTCCAGCCGTTGCGGCCATCTAAGGAGTGAACCAGAGGATGGAAGACCTTTCTCTCTGTCTCTCCCTCGGTCTGTTAACTCTACTTCTCAAATAAATAAAACCTTTTAAAAAGGTATAATATATGAATATAACTCACACATATATGATACGCATTCAATCATCCTTAGATTCCTTATAATACCTAATACAGATGTTTTATATATATATATTATATATATATATAACATTAACATCTGTTCTAATGTCATTCATAGAATAATAAGAAAAAAGACTTAATGTGTTCAGTACAGCTATAATTTTTTCTAGTATTTTTTACTCTGTGATTGGTTTAATCCATGGATACAGAATCGGAAAACATGGGGGGTTAACTACATATCTAAGTGTGTATTCTTATACATCCAGATCCAAACACATACATACATACATACACACACACACACACACACACACACACACACAGGCTTTCTAATTACTTGGCTGAGTTCTTAACCTGATAAGGAATTCAGAGGGTGTCAGCAAAAGCCACCTGAAGTGACACACCAAAGGCATACGTTGGCATTTGTGTCATCAGTGGAGGGTGCACAGATCTGATCGGGTCTCAGAAGGCAGAAGTCATCATGGCAGGGACAGGCAGCACTGGTTCCATCACATGCTGGGTCAGGCCCCAAGCTGTCACATGCTCATCCCAGGTTCTCACATGGGAGGTCCCCATAAGCAGGAGGAGAGCCAGGATAGTGTCAGCAAGCTCCACCTCTATCCACAGGGTCTGGGATTGCAGCAGGCTGGGCCCAACGGGAAGAATGGAGCAATGGCACAGGATGAGCTTGTGACTATGTTTTGACTAACATACTTTGGATCCCAAGGAAGCAGGCAAATTTGGTACTTTCACTATTTATTTATTTGAGAAAGAGAGACAGAGAGCTCTCTTACCACTGACTCACTCCCCAAATACCTGCAAGGACATTCCCAAATCTGGGAACTAAGAACTCAATCCAAGTCTTTCACATGCATGGCAAGAACTCAATTAAATGAGCTACTACTGCAGGACCCCAGAACGCACATTAGCAGGAAGCTGGAATCAGGAGCAGATCCAGGACTTAAATGCAGGAACTGCAACATGGGATGCAGGTGTCCCAAGCAGCACCTTAACCATTAGGCCAAACACCTACCCCAGTGAACAAGCTTCTGATTTCGCAGCTCCGCCACCTCCTCTTAAAAGCAGACTCACTCCCTCTCCAGATCTGCTCACAGTTATACAACCCAAGAATGAATTCCACGTCTTTGCCTTTCATTTCTAGAATAGAAATCCAAAAACCTTCAAGCTTCAATTATCCAAAACATTTTTTAGAAATCAAAATGTTGCATGTACTGGGGAGGCTGGGCTGGTCTAAACCACCACTCCGTGGGGATGCTCCAGGCCCAGGACTTGATGCACAACTTCAGAGAAAGACAACAGTCACTGATGTGCAAAATGAAAGCCAAACCAGTGCAAATGTCTGCAATGATCAATGCCCCCTTGTGAGTTCTCTAATGCTGGAACATGAGCAAACACACTGCATAATATTTCTAACAAGGTAACTGGAAAATTGAATTGACCAGAATACCCCATTCTCAAACCATATTGGTGAAGAGTTACAGAGCCATTCAATTCCAGCTTAATTTCACATTTGCTTATAGCAAAGAGAAGATGTGACCAGGGGAGCCTAGATCTGCCTTTATCTAGAAACCAATGTGGCTCTTCAACAGCCCTGGGGTCTGCGGCCTACTCCCCATCCCTCCTCCCTTCACCCCTCTCTTCTCCTGTCAGTAGGAGCTGCAACCCTGAAAATGTCCAGCTGTTGCCAGCACCACCTTCAGCAAGGCACGCAGGCCACACTTTTCGGTTTATAAACCTGTAACTTGGATACCGTCTCCTTTTTGCCCTCTGCACAAGCCCATAAACATCCTTGGCTCTGGCTCCTGACGGCTCCTTTCCTGTAATGGAAGCTCCCTCCTGGATATCCCAAAAGAGAAAGATGTGTCTGGTAAGTGGGAGAGGTCAAACCCGAGCACGGCTATTTATTACATATACTGCGGCCAGATGGATCTAACTCATCCATCAAAGCCCTCGTCATCCTCATCACATTAGCTTCTTAGAAAAGCCTCCTGCTCTTTCCCCTCGCCGTGCAGCTCTGCCGCGTCTCGCCTCCTCTCTCCTGCTCCCTCTCATGCACTTTCAGGAAAATGAACCCTCCCTAACCCCACTGCCGTTCTCCTTAAATCATGGCTCCCCATCACTCCACAGCTATTTTTAAACTTTACTTTTATCAATACTCATCCTGTAGCTCAGGGAGATATTAGAACTGTACTGGGGCAAGGAAGGGCGTTTCTGACACTTGCTCCCTCATTCATCAGCTCCTCATAGGCCCGTTGGTGACAATGAAAAGATTTCACAATACCGTGCAGCAGAAACTCATTCTCCTGCTCATCCATCATGCTCAACCTAGCCGCAGTTCTACTGACCTAATCTGCAATGCCTCGGCACTCACCGGGAAGCCTTAAAGGCGCCCTTCATTGTCATCCGCAACAAAGGAGAGGCCTGGGCCATTCGATAAAGAGGAGGCTACATGGGGCAAGGGTTAACAAATTCTGCTTGGTCTCCCCAGTCCTGGGTTCAAAGACTGTGTGCCAAGGCAAAGCCGTGCAGCCTCTTGCAGACTGCACTCAGCACAATCCATTAATGAGTCAGGTAACTGTGCTCAAATACAATGGTTGCTTCTTGGGGGCACACAGAGAATAAGGGGCCAAAACTGTGAGCACCATCATCAATCCATTTCTTCCTTTGCTCACTGATTTGTTTCTTCATTTAGCAGACACTTTTTAAAATACCTATAATATGCCAAATTTTGTTTATAAACGCTGAATTCATAAAGGTGAGAAGTTTAAACACAGGCTGCAAGGAGATGAGTGGACAAGAAAGTGGGGAAGAAAATCCATGATTTCAGGGGCAACAGCTGTTGTCAGGTGCACGCTTGTCCACCTTTCTTTTCAGTTCAATTTCCTTTGAACTGCAGCAGGCTAGCTGAGACTACATCTCCCAGCCACCCTTGCAGTGTGGTACCATCATGTGATGAAGATCCAGCCAAGGCAATAGCAGTTGAGATGTCTGTAAAGTTGGCATCATATGCTTTAACGGGAAGCTGGCTGTGCTTCATGCTGCCTCCTCTCTTCCAATGGACTGAACTCAAATCCCATGCTGTGAGCCAGCTTGGACCATGAAGGCCAGAGCAATAGACTGAAGAATGGTAGAGTGACAAGGTAGGAGCACCTCAGGTGCCTGAATGGCCTCATGAGAGGGAGAGACCAGAGAAATTAGATGACCCTGAACTGGTCGGGGTACCCATCAAAGCCCTGGATGCAGGGACTAGATGTGTGTGATGGCAGCAGCATAAAGGGGCCCAGACATCCAGGTCCAGTGTAACCTTCAGAGGTATTTGGATGAAACCCAGCAGATAAAGGGCTACCCTACAGGCCTGCTTCTATTTTGCAACTGACATCTGCCCCTTTTAAATGGCCAGAATGTGGGCTAATGAGAGGCAGTGCAGAGACCCCAACAGGCAAATACAACTAACACTTCAGATTTAACAGACCGTTTACCCCTTACCATTCAGCCTGGTCCTTGCTAAACAAAACAAAACCCTCTCCAGAATGTTGTAGCGTGTCTGTGAACTATTCCCACTCCTGATCTCTGGAACAAAATATTAGCACCCTAAAGGTAGAGGTCAGGTCATTAGCTTCTCTACTACTGGCTCTTACACAGGGCTCAGTGAGGACAACAGTTCAAAACAAATGAGTCAACTTGCAGAGATATGTGAAACTCAAGAAATACAATGCCGAAGACACTGGGAAATTATTAATAAAACAAATTATGTGTGCTGGAAGCAACATACGGATGCTATGTTTTACCTTCCCAGTGTACAGGGGCAGAGAGAGAGAGTCCCAAAGCAGATGAACACTGAGACGAAGATCTCACAGCTGGATAATGGTAAAGATGCTATAAAAATGGGATCTCACTGTCTTCTGCCAGATCAGAATACCAGCATGGGGAAGGGACAAAAGCAAAGTGAAGTCATAGACTGCAAGGGCGCCTTCACGCTGCACCTCTCAACTTACTCACTTTTGAGCAAAAATTCCAGGTGAGAGCTCGAAGCTAGTGAGGTGGCAAGAGCATGGGGAGGTGTTCGTGGAGGCCGAGGCACACGACGGTGCACTCTTTGTCTGTATCAGGCTCTAAATTCATTCTCCTAGAGTCTGATCATAAAGCACTTTGGAAATACGGAATTAAGAATGACTCCATTTTTTTATACCAACTGCCCCCTCCCAAGATTCATGTTTCCAAACAACACTGTCTATCTTGTAACTAACGTGTAGCACACAAAAATGTTTTAGCACACAAAAAAATGTAGCACACAAAAATGTAGAATCTGGGGCTGGCACCGTGGCTCACTAGGTTAATCCTCTGCCTGCGGTTCCAGCATCCTATATGGGCGCCAGGTTCTAGTTCCGGTTGCTCCTCTTCCAGTTCAGCTCTCTGTGGCCCAGGAAGGCAGTGGAGGGTGGCCCAAGTGCTTGGGCCCTGCACCTACATGGGAGACCAGGAAGAAGCACCTGGCTCCTGGCTTCGGATCGGCACAGCGCCCACTGTAGCGGCCATTTGAGGAGTGAACCAGTGAAAGGAAGACTTTTCTCTCTATCTCTCTCTCTCTCACTGTCTATATCTCTACGTGTTATGCTGAATTAAAATAAACAAAAATAGCAGAATCTAATATGCCATTGATTTTTTTTTTTTGACAGGCAGAGTGGACAGTGAGAGAGAGAGACAGAGAGAAAGGTCTTCCTTTGCCGTTGGTTCACCCTCCAATGGCTGCCGCGGATGGCGCGCTGCGGCCGGCGGACCGCGCTCATCCGATGGCAGGAGCCAGGTGCTAGGTGCTTTTTCCTGGTCTCCCATGGGGTGCAGGGCCCAAGCACTTGGGCCATCCTCCACTGCACTTCTGGGCCACAGCAGAGGGCTGGCCTGGAAGAGGGGCAACCGGGACAGAATCTGGCGCCCCGACCGGGACCAGAACCCGGTGTGCCGGCGCTGTAAGGCAGAGGATTAGCCTGTTGAGCCACAGCGCCGGCGACATTGATTTTAATATCTATGACTTTATCCACCACCTCAAAAATAAAGATGTCAAACTGCAACATAATGCTTTCTAAACACTTTGAATTTTTACGTTACACTAGTTAAAACAATTCTTTCAGTCTAATTGAGGCATGGACGTTTATCACCCATGTATATTTATTTAAAATATATATGTGAAATGCATAGGATAAGGTATTCCAGAAACTTCTATTCAGTGCCTGGCTCCTGGAATCCATTTTCAACTCAAAGTTTATTGATACATGTATTTTTTAATCCAAATTATCATCTTCCTTGTCACTCAAGAGTACTGATGATGTACCTACTGACACATATACTATGAGCTGGGATACCAGCACTTTCTGGATCTTACCAGGAAGTATCAACAGAAAGTTTGCAGACAATAACTAGACTTACAGTGTTTCCTTGAAGGGTCTTCAGTGGTTTACTGACTGAAACCTTAAAGGTTACAGTTCAATGGAATCACCAAGAACAGCTGCCAAGGCTACCCACACACAGGCAGAGACTAATATGCTACAAGGGACCCTGGCCATCAGCATTCTTTCCTAATACACCATGAGTTGGAGACATGCAACTCACCATGGATTTATTAAAACCTGGAAAAATACACATCTTTTCAATATGGACTGCAGCACCACTATTAGCTAGCATTTAATATATTATTTTCCTAGAAATGTCTCCCCTTCTTCTGGGGTTCTGCATGAGTTTATGTCAGGGGACTACATATCAAGGAGGGGCAGATATTTCCTGGATCCCAGCTAGAGAAGCAGACATATAACTCTAATATTGCACTCAATGATCCCAGCTCTCAGCTAGGCTCTATACTCAAGGCATCCCAAAGTCAAATCAAAATGTCCGGTGGGAACACTCTTACACAGGGGGATTAGAGGAAAATTCACCTTCCTAGCTCACCCAGGTCATTAGAAGAATCCAGTTCATGAAAGCTTATTAGAGCCTGTGTGTTAGAGTTCAGCAACCTGCAACATCTTCCTTCGGAAAGGCCCATCTTGCTATAAAACAAAGCACAATGGGGCCGGCGCCGTGGCTCAATAGGCTAATCCTCCACCTTGCAGCTCCGGAACATCGGGTTCTAGTCCCGGTCGGGGCACC
The DNA here is from genome assembly GCA_949820135.1 of Sylvilagus floridanus. Taxonomy (NCBI): domain Eukaryota; kingdom Metazoa; phylum Chordata; class Mammalia; order Lagomorpha; family Leporidae; genus Sylvilagus; species Sylvilagus floridanus. The sequence goes on from OX463235.1 coordinate 17,844,977, forward strand.
GGATTCTGTCCCGGTTGCCCCTCTTCCAGGCCAGCTCTCTGCTGTGGCTCGGGAGTGCAGTGGAGGATGGCTCAAGTCCTTGGGCCCTGCACCCCATGGGAGACCAGAAGAAGCACCTGGCTCCTGCCTTCAGATCAGCGTTGGAGGGTGAACCAACGGTAAAAGGAAGACCTTTCTCTCTGTCTCTCTCTCTCACTGTCCACTCTGCCCGTCAAAAAAATAAAAATAAAAAATAAAAAAAAAGCACAATGGGACAGTGACATTTCATCACAAGTGGCAATCAGCAGGCAAGGACCCATTTTTAGGATTCTGCCTCCCTCCAGTGAACTAAAGGAGTGCTCCAAGTAGCCTTTAATAAAATGTCTTACTCCCTTAAATTGGATCAAATGAGATTTCTGAGCCCAAATATCCAATATTCAATAAAGCTGATTAAAAATATATCAACAGTTGTCTGCCTTATTGTGACCAAGTGGTAGTAGATAGAATTATTTTTAAATTAATCTAAATAAAGCTACTTTCAAATCCATGTGGGAACACAGGCAGTTATTAACAATAGCGGAAATGTAGGAGGGCTCACATGCTGCCCACCTGCCCTTACCCAGGTCGGCAGACACACAGCCCAGGGCCCCTCACAGACAATACCCTGGCGAAAAAAAAACACAACAAAACCCAAGATGCAGATTTTACATCCCACACAGAAGGGGAAAAGGGACCTTTCAAGCCTTTTGCCTCATAAATAACTTTAGGGCATATGACCTGGAATATTCTAATTCAAGTGCTATAAATTACCCTGTTTCTGCCACGGTACTTTTAGTAAGGCATCCACTCAGAGAAGTATCCCTTACTCACCTTGACAAAATAGTTCCAACATTGTTCATGATGTATGATCAGAGAGCAAAGGATACAAAGAGAGAGAGAGAGAAACACAAACCTATCTCAAGAAAACAATTTCAGGATTTTTCCTCAACACTTATCTCCAAAATGGCCCATTTGATTCATGAACATCTCTAATGTATATCATCAGTGACTGAAGGAGTTTTTTTATATGATTTTTGACAATTTAACAAGTCCTCCTGACAAATTAAATGGTTGTGTTGACAACTTAACTGTACTGCCAATCAATATTTTCAATTACTTTCATTGTCATTCAGAAAAAATACAACACGAGGTCACACCATGGTAAAACCAAGGAAAGAAAATAAAACTAGGAGCAATTGGTGAGGTGGGGGTGGGAGACAGGGCAGGAACAAAGTCTAAGGCATAATATCACAGCGTCACCTGCTCGGGGCCCGGGGGACCCCAGGGTTCCTGACACAAGACTGGGAAATGGCACTTTTCTTAGGGAACTCTCTGAGACTCCACAGTGCATGTCTGGTTTTTCCTCAGAGCTATTAAAAATCACTATATTTGAGTTACACACACAATTATGAGAAGGCCTCCTGGTAGGAGGAGGCCACGTGACTGCCACCTCCATGGCCTCAGCCCTCTGGACAGGCCCTCCAGGAGTGCAGGGGACATCTCACAGCCTTTCCACAGGTCGGCTGGTCACTCTGTAAACTTCAATTCAGAAAGCACAGAGCAGAGGTCAACCTGCTTAAGCTTTTCAAAGGAGAAGCAGCAAATCGATATTTTCAAATGTGTATTTATCATATGGGAAGAGAAATGACCCAAAGAGAGCAGAGCAAACACACAGAAAGGTTCCAAGATCTCAACGTCCAGGAGGAGAAACAGAGAAAACAGGACCAGGAGGTAAAGGCAGATTTCAGGGAGGATTTTTATTTTAATGATCACTTCTAACAAAGGATCAAAACAGAGAATCTGAGACTATGCACCAGTTCTCGAGTCAAGAAGAAAGCTTTGCCAGTGTTGTCCCAGGCCCTGGTGAATTCTGGTCTCTCCATTGCTAGAGGATGCCCTGACCATGAGAAAAATCAGAGCTCTTCCTTCTTAGGGCTTATCTCCTCTGAGTCGCTGCCCATGCTCCTTCTCCTGTGATAGGCTGCCCTCCCAGCTCCCCTGGCCCTTCCATCCGCCTCCTCTAGGAAGTCCTCCGTGGCTGTAGTGGGTGGACAAGACCCCTCATTCTCTGAGTTTCCCTCACGTTGACTGTCTGTACCTATCCCATCACTCACTTAGCTCTGAATCATCTGAATCATCATTCAGTGTCTAGTTTTATCATCTAAACATCCCACATGCTTTAAAAATATTTACTTAATCTCCTTAGTGAACTGGAAATATCCTTGGGAAAGGACAGTCTCAGCCTTCTCAGGACCTCAACCATAACTGACCCAGGGATGGCAGAACAGTGTCCTTGCAGGGCTAATTCCAAACGTGGGTGGCAGGCACCAGGAACGACTCATGGAGTTCAATTCATAGGCAATATTGGGCCTCACTGAGGGGAAATACTGCAACCACTGGTGCTATCTGTGTTGGGTATGGGATCAGCAAGGGTGATTTAGGTGTCTTTCCCCTTTTCCATGACTAAACATTGATGGATGTATTGTGTGTTCTCAATAAAACATTACTTCAAAAAAGTAAGAATCTGGGAGTTACCAGTTGATCACCAAACTAACTTCATTCATTCAATCACCAAATGCTGCCTAGGGATCACTGTCTCAAAGGCACTGGCAGGTGGCAGCACGCTATGTCCCTGGCCCTGGCACAGCTTACCAGCTAGCAAGCAATAGACTCATAAGTGCACAACACACAATCAGTAATAGTACAAGTGTTTCCAAAGAGGACTTCCAATCAGTTAGAGGAAACAGGAAACACTTTCCAAGGCACATGACAGCGACATCGGTCTTGAACAACAGGAGAGTTCGATAGGCAGGGATGACAGGCATGAACATCTCAGGAGGTCAAGCACAGAACACTACCTCGCCTTCAAAGAGTACCCAGTGTTGAAAGAAAAGAGGCATCAGTAATGCATGGGGCTATAGTCCAAGGAAGGAGGTAGCAGGAGAGGCAGTCAGCAATCATTGTGCTATGGTCAGATCTGGGCATTACACAGTAAGCATTGAGTCAATGAGTAGGGATGCTCCAGGGATGGGAACAGTTAGGCACAAATCAGCTGAGGTGACCTGACCAAAGTGGAGGGAGGGGCTGATGGAACTTTGGCCAAGGCAGCAGCTATGGAGAGGGAAACTAGGGTACAGTTGATGACTGTTGGCAAAGGGCCATCAGTGCTGAGCCAATGCAGAGACACGAGGAAGAAGAAGGGGGATAAGCCCAGCTGCCCCCCCCCCCAAGTCTACAATCACACAGGGATGGACAAGCACAGAAGACAACATCTGCTTCCCCTTACAAATCCTTGCACATCTTGGCAAAGGTGCTTCTACAAAGTCTGCCTCCAGGAGCCATGACGATTCCGGAGACTCTCTGCTGCAAACTGAAGGGCCTGGAATTTTCTAGACTTTCATCAGGAGACTTCCTGTCACCAAGACAAAGGTGGGGCATTGATACATGGCATCCTTGACAGCATCCACATCCCTACCCTTTCCTAACATCCTGGGTACAGTGAAATTCTACAAAAGGCAGAAGAAAAGGGAGGTGAGAAACAGCATTCTTGCCCATCGCTGCTCAAAAATAAGACTGTATTTCTGACTTCTTCAAGAAAGCCTCCTTACAGGTAAAAGTCAAGCTGTTTAGAGCTGGTGAAGGCACTGTACTCTGGCAGCTCCAACTACCAACACTGCTGCTGGGATGGCTACCTGCAGATGCAAGCCTTTTGGAATGGACAAAGAGTCCTACACTGCCCTCTGACCTGTAGTCTGAGCTCATCAGTACTATGTTCCAGTCACCTGACCCAACCAACCCTCCAAATCAACAACCACCCAAAGAAAAAGCCTTGGTGGTCTGGGTTTTCTAAATCTACACAAAGTGTTTGTCAAATCTCCCCTATGGAGCTCCAAAGGGGAGAGGCATAATGTGGGGGCTTCTCAGGGGCCCTTCATTACAACAAGCAGAGGATGAGATAGGAAGTGCTAGGGAACAGTTCTCAAGTGGTGCCCCAAAGTCCGCCCTCCACCCCCCCTTCAAGAAAACCACATGCACCCTTCTTCCTACCAAGTTCGGGCCCTGCCCACTTCTCTTTAAAGCACGTGGCCATCTCCCCTAGGACTCTAAGCTTCTTCCCATCCTTTTAAGACTCTTACTGAGAAGCCCTGGAGGCTCAAACGTTACAAGGCACTGTCGTCCCAATCACTTGATTGCACACTGTGAAGAGAATCGACAAGCCACATGATGGAGGCCCAGATTTATGTATTCTCAGGAGAGGTGCCTAACACATGATGCCTGGCTGATGATAAACATCTTTTGCAAGTGGCCAGCTGCTTCTGGTATTCCAGGACACCCCTCTGAACACACACACACACACACACACACACACACACACACACACTCATCCCTCTCCCATTCTCTTCTAATGACTTTACCTGGTATGGGAACATGCTGGCATGCTGCAGCAAATTTTTTTCTAAAGAAGAGTAATTTGCAATCTGGTGCATTTCTACCATGATATAAACACCCCCCTCCCCACACACACACACTTGTACAAAAATAAATAAATAAATAAAAAAGCCTGGAACTGAAGTCCACACAGGGAAAAACAGGATTCTCAAAGTCAGTCCCATGCTTGTGTTACTGAAAAACCAATGGATTTGGCTCAGTTCTGTTAACCATCAGCAATTATCTTCCTGTCAAAGCTAAAGGTAACAAATTTCCCCATATCCAGCAAGGCTATATCACCAACCGGACACCAACATCATCTGACGGCCAGTAAATCACCACAGCAGCCGTGGGCCCTGACAGACAAATGCTCTGTCTCAGAAAATCCAGGTCTATCACTCAGAAGGGGGAAAAGGTTCTCTCAGCTGGTCTCGTGGAGAAGAGATTAAATGCTGCAGATTCGGTAAGTACAGTAGAAAGCAAATCCTAAATATGAGCATTATTAATGGACTTTACACGGGGCTTTTTAATCTGTTGCCAACACACGCTCATCTATTTTTCCTTGGTCTGCCTTGTTTCCTGATGGACGGAACAGGCAGGAACAGGGCATTATCCAGCCGTAATCAGCGCCGACAGCACAAGAACAATGTCCCGCTACCTATCAAATGGGGACTACTTTAGCAATAGCTGTTCTTTTATAATGAAGACTGTGTAATAAAAGATACCACTAATATGCCCTGTCCTTATACTTAACAATAACATTCATTTCGTGATATGCTACATAATGGGGAAATCAGTTCTTAACCTGCTCGGGAACAAAGTACTGCATTATCACAGGGCAATTGGAACTTGGCTGGAATTCCCCGATAATCTATGGGTGGAAGCAGCATTTTCCCTCAAAGGACAGAGAGTGCTGGTGTCAGACTCTAAGAGCCAGTCTACAATTTGAGAAAAGCCACCTTTAACCTTCACAGTCACTAGCCATTAAATGTAGAACTGGAATATATAACATTATGCAAACACCACAGGGGGAATCTTGGCTAGATTATCCAGTGGATACTTGAGATTCTGCAATGAAGCTTGTGTCATTCAACAACTGGTTTCATGGAAGGCCATCCTATGGACTCAAAGCTGAGGTAGGAAAATTGTGTGTCCCAAAAGATCTCACTGCCCTCGATGAAAACACAGTCTCCCTGGGAGGACAAATTTTAATCCACTGAACCCATGCATCTAGCAAGAATGTGGCCATAACCAGCTGTAAGACTCAGAAGAGACAGGCACAAAGCAAAGAGATTTATGAACTGGCACCAGATGTTGTGCAGAGTGCAAGGTGGCACTACTAACTTAGCAGTCTTATGCCATGCAATATGTGTGTTTTTACACACAGCTTTTTTTTTTTGACCATAAGACAAACACTGATAATTACTCTTGCATACTATGTTGCTTAAGTTTTAAAAGTCATGATAAAAAATCTTTTTACTCTCGTTTTAAAGATAAGATGCTGAAAACCAGAAAACTTGAGAACTTGCCCATAGTTACCCAGATGAAAAGGAGTGGGTCTAAGATTTAAAGACAAGCCCACCTATATCTGGGGCCATTTTCCATTTTACCACAGCAGTCTTTAATATATATCAGCCTCCCCTCTCTCTGACCACCTGAGTACCCTACGCCCAACACATGGAACAAACAAGACCCCACGTGAAACACTGCTGCTGGGATGGCTACCTGCAGATGCAAGCCTTTTGGAATGGACAAGGAGTCCTACACTGCCCTCTGACCTTGTAGTCTGAGCTCATCAGTACTATGTTCCAGTCACCTGACCCAACCAACCCTCCAAATCAACAACCACCCAAAGAAAAAGCCTTGGTGGTCTGGGTTTTCTAAATCTACACAAAGTGTTTGTCAAATCCTTTTTTTTTTTTTTTTTTTGACAGGCAGAGTGGACAGTGAGAGAGAGACACAGAGAAAGGTCTTCCTTTGCCGTTGGTTCACCCTCCAATGGCCGCTGCGGCCGGCGCACCGCACTCATCTGATGGCAGGAGCCAGGTGCCAGGTGCTTTTCCTGGTCTCCCATGGGGTGCAGGGCCCAAGCACTTGGGCCATCCTCCACTGCACTCCCGGGCCACAGCAGAGGGCTGGCCTAGAAGAGGGGCAACCGGGACAGAATCCGGCACCCCGACCGGGACTAGAACCCGGTGTGCCGGCGCTGTAAGGCGGAGGATTAGCCTGTTGAGCCATGGCACCGGCCTGTTTGTCAAATCTTAAGTATTCAGTTGAATCAGATGTGAACAACAATTTTGTAGGTGAAAACTGGTCAAATATTGACAGTATGTTGAAAACTAGTACAACAATAAAATAAAGGCAGGAGAAGTTGGGACACAAAACTATTCTCACCTATAGAAAATGCTGGACCTTAACTTCTTGTCAAAAGCAAAATGGTGGCCAGCGCTGTGGCTCACTTGGCTAATCCTCCACCTGCAGCACTGGCACCCCAGGTTCTAGTTCCAGTTGGGGTGCCGGATTCTGTCCCGGTTGCTCCTCTTCCAGTCCAGCTCTCTGCTGTGGCCTGGAGTACAATGGAGGATGGCCCAAGTGCTTGGGCCCTGCACCTGCATGGAGACCAGGAGGCGGCACGGGGCTCCTGGCTTTGGATCGGCACAGCGCGCAGGCCGTGGCCATTTTGGGGAGTAAACCAATGGAAAAGGAAGATCTTTCTCTCTGTCTCTGTCTAAATCTGCCTGTCAAAAAAAAATAGTTCCAATAAGAAATAGTAGCACTGGGCTAGTGAGGAGGGGCCCAGAAAGCTCAGTTCCAGATGTGCCTTGGCTCCTAACCAGCCATGGGACTTCAGGAATATTCTCACCTTTCTGAATCCTTTGTGACATGAAGATGATAAACAAGGGTCCTGACAAGTCCCTTCCATTTGTAAAATGTTATTGTATTAGTGCTCTGCTTAAGAAAGTATATCTTCTCCCAAGAGTGGAAATTGCCAAGGAAAGTGACAGAGAATAGAAAATCTTCAATGGGTATGACCTAACTGCCATACAAGATGAAAGGAGCCCAGGAATGGGAAACTGAGGTTTAAAGTTAAAGTTAGTCATGTCATAAAATGGGAAAGGACAAGACCTAGGAGGCCAAACATTTAATTTTTCCACTTGCTCACTTGTTGAGTACCCAAAGCTCAACAAAGAACAGAACTGGCAGTCTGAACCATATTTTCTCATCCTACTCCTGCAAGAGGTTCTGAGACCTTTAACACATCCACAAATCAAATGCCAGCAGCCAGATGAATCTGGCATTATCCTTCATAGGATTTATGGCTGATGTACCAATTCCTTGTGTGGTACTAAATCTGCCATTTATGAGTGAAGCATCCCAAAGCCCCAGGTGCAGCCTCACAGTCCACACCTGCCTGCACAGGGGCACAATGACATTTGGTGACAGGACAGAGTTCAGGACAAAGTTCTCCAGTGTGACAGCATTTGGATTAAAACATCAGACAGCTTATATGGACATGAGGGAGAACTGGCAATCTTCACTATATGAGCATGATCTAAGGAGAGCTGGACTCAGAAGGCTGGTTCAGCCCATCAGGCAGCCAGCTTTCTCGCCTCGCTGTGTCAGAAGCAGTTAGTGGGTCAAGTGAGAGAGAAGGAAGTAGTTCAGTCACGGCCTGTCATGGGGCTCCTTCTGCAGCTGGCCTTGTTGCTTCCCTGCTCTCTGCACGAGTTATGCTCTGACATCACCCATGAAAACTCTATCCAGCACCATAGCCTCTGAATAGTTGCCTATTCTAGCAAGTAGAGAAAAGACGTTAACTTGTTCCAACAGAAGAGGCACTGAGCTGAGAGTCAGAAACTTCATTTCTAGTCCAAATCTGCAATAGTATACCGTATGACCTCAGGGGAATCACATCCTCTCTCAGAACTTACTTCCCCACATCTCCAATGGTCAGCTGAACTCAATCAGGTTTTGTAAACTGGGGCCTAAAGGATACATCTGGCCCAAAGTCATATTTTCCCCCCAACATAATACGGTTTAAACATCAGTACAGCTGCATGTAGTGAATAGTCAAGATATTCCACAGAAAATATTTCTGGCTTCTCTTAAATAATGAGAAAATGTGAAGTTCAACTTCCAGTAATGACAGAATAGCTTCCACTGGGCTCTCACTATCCCTCCCATAGATAATAATTATAAACCTTGGACAAAATATTTTAAAATATACTAAAAAGAAGCCAAAACCAGGAAGCAACTGGACATAAGTTGACCCTTACTGGAATAGTGGTGAAAGCACAGCAGAAAGTAATCTTTTTTTTTTTTTATCAGAAGAGTCAAGGATGGGTTTTACCACTGCCAGATCAGTTAGAAAGTGAGGGGAGAGATCCCAGAAAGGAGAGATTATCAAAATATAAGTACCAAAAATCTGAAAGAAAAATAAGAATTTAAAAAATCTGCTGAATTCTTAGATGAACATGAACTGCACGTTTGCTGAAATGATTACAAGACAAAGTGACAAACAACTGGAAATATGAAAGACTTGACTAGATTAATTGGCCTCTGCTTTATACCGGGACAGAGAACTTGTAACCTGAATATAGTTAAGGTGGATGACTGTTAAAACAAAAACTCGACAGGCTTTTTGAAAAATGGAGTAGGGGCAGACAGAATTCAGGCTACCAGTCCATATAATGTGTCATCCACAATGTGCAAGACACAGCAATGAATTACTAGACAAATTATGAAATGGAGCAATGTGACCCATAGTCAACACTCAAGAAAGAAAAGTCAATAGACTTAACCTGAGATGATCCAATTCTTTGAATATGTGCCACTAAAGTAGCTGTAATGAACATGACGAAGATCTTAAGGGAAAAGATGTTTATAATAAATGAATAGATAGAAGAGGAATTTCATCACTAAGATGGATAAATAGAAGAAAATGAAAATTTGGAACCTCAAAAGCACAATATTTTAAAATAAAAATGTTCATAAATGGACAGATTGGTTGATTAGATATTAATTTACTGGAAAATAAATAGGGGAAAAGCAAGAATCACTTACTTTAAGGGTAAACCAGAAGAGATCATGTAACCACCAAGAAATCAAAAAGGATTTTTAGAACAATAAAAAGAGATGTAATTACTTGTGAGAGTTTTAAATGGTCTAACACACATGTATTTGGAGTCCCTGTAGCAGAAGAGCGATGTGATGTCTGGTGGTGGGGAGCAACACCATTGATTTTAAAAATCCCCAAATTTTATAGAAACAAAAACAAATAGAGATACAATAAACTTGCAGATATCCATTCAGTACGAATTCACAGAAAAACCATACTTTCAAACATTACTGTTAAACTTCTAAAAATCAAAGTTAAGGAGGAAAATTTGAAAGCAAATACAAATGATATACTTACATCACATATCAGAGAACAGTAACTAAGAAGTGACAACTGACTTCCCATGAGATACAATGGAGGCCATCAATAATAGAATAACCTCTGTAAACTTCTTAAACAACAAATCAACCAGAATTCCATATCCAATGAATATATTTTTCAAACAGAGTTTCTTACAAGAGGCATGAAAGATAAAAAATGCTTAAAGAATTTTTTCAGAATGGAAAAAAGCATCACCAGATAAAATTTATGCTCAACATAAAGGCATGAAGACCAATGGAAATGAAAAGCAAGCAGTATCATGAAAAGACTATCTTCCCCTTTGAATTTCCTTTAGTTATAGCTATTTAAGTAAAATTCAAACACTGTAGTGTGAATTATAATGTTGGTGTATGTGAGGCATTGGAGCATAAATCTATAACTGGTATATTACAGGTCATCAATACACAAATGATGCTGAGTAATAGTACTTGACATCCCTGAGCTTGATAATTTTATCCAAAGTTTCTTTCAGCTCTGTTGTTCTAAGACCAACAGTCAACCTCCTAGCCACTGGTACTAATAAACTGTGCAAATATGTCTGAAAAGACTTCATCCAGAAATGTCTTTATTTAGTTTGGATCAAAATGGCACTATTTCCTAAGATACCATGGGGCCCTTAGTAGCCAACATACACAGGTCAGTTAACATTCTTGGCTAAATAGTACACAGGAAGTCCTTGATACTCTACCTGGGTTAGCTATATTCCTCTCAAATGACACACAGGTAAGAAGTAAATTATATATGTTAAAAGTAGGAGTTTTGATATCAGAACTAATTCACCAAGGTTGTGTAATGTTTAGATGGATGGCCTAGGGCATGTCACTTAAGTATTATGAGTTTCTGTTTTCTCATCTGCAAAATGAGAGAAATAATAATTCCATCACCAGGCTGTTGGGATGATTAAATGAGATAAGGAATATGAAACTACTGGCATAAATAAAAATAAGAGATAGCTGGGGCAATAATTAAGTAATTGCATGAGTTTAAAGATAGAAGCTTCTAAGAAGTTAAACAAAAGTGGACTCTGGAAGCTGCTGTCTGACCCTCCTTTTGTGCTGAGCACATAAGTGAATGTTTTTGCTAAGTCTTCCAGCACAGAATCCTCTATCTGCATCCAGTGTGACAGAATATCCATCCTGGAACATCTATTCTTTTAACTCATTTGCAGGCCCAAGTGGCCCAAAGAAAAAGTGGCCATTTCTTCGGATAAACTTTGCGTCTAGGTGACTGAAGTCAATTCAAAAGGTAACTTAAGCAAATGATTTGTAGCATCACAGTAGTTCATGTGCCATATGACCCCAGGCTCTCAGCTGATGGCACTTGAAATAACAGGCTACCAAAAACTGCCATGAGAACCTCTAGTAATCACTAAAAATAGGAACTAATGCCTCTGCAATCCTCAATTGCAATCATGAAGTGTGTTGCAAGCTAACACTCCTCAAACACTCTACTGCAGGAACAAAGACCGGGAACCTGAAGACACAGGATGCAGCCAACATCCCTCAGCACTGAGCACATGAACCAGGGCAAATGCTGGCCAAGGTCAAATCCTCCAACGCATCACTGCAAAACCATGAAGATTCACTTTACTGGCAACTGATGAAGCACCAACCAAGCCTGGTGGTTACAGTCTCAACTTCAGGAGTGAGTCAATTTCTGGTCAGGTGGATTTCTACTCACCCTTAGCTTCCCACAAGTGGTTAACTAACAAAGCCCATCATCACCAGCTTCATGAGGATGAGAAGTTAAGCATAAGCTTGATTATAAGCCATAAATGTGAGTAATTTGAAATGTTATTGGTTATTACAAAAATATATGATAATAATTTCCTCTTTAATGAAAGGGAACATGTTTATAGTGGTCCCAAGCTCCTTGTTCAAGCTTTGGGAAAAAAGATGAGGAGTGTGATAAACAGCTCAGCCTCAGGATGGGCATCTGGGGTGAGGTGGCACAAATGAATACTCACCACTTAGCGTGGTTATAAAGATGCAAACACATCACCACATTTCTATAATAAACACTGAGTTTATGAGCTCCTGTCTTGAAGGGACTTCTGTTGTTGGAGAAGGTTCGGTGTCAAAGTGTCTGGGGTCAGAGAAGCCAAAGAAAAACGAGACCAGAAAGACCCTCTTTTACTGGCAGCACTGAATGTCAGAAATGAGCACTATACTATGTAATCCCCACCCACCGTAATTAAAAATACACACAAAATGTATCATGCATAAAATAATAATACAGAATCTAGAGATACAACATATTTGAGCTCTCCCAATCAACGTGACACGGTGAGAGCAAAACAGGAATGAGAAACCTAGAGACAGCTGGTGGCACTGCCAATTTAGAACAAAACCCGACTTTCCTCACTAACCAGGAGGAGGTGATGAGTCCTGTTCCTCACGAAATGGGAAACAGGTCTGGCTACTGACCATATGGGCAATGGCCACAGGTCCCCCATCTCTGCAAGTGTACTGTGGTCTGTGCAGCTGCTCTGGGGGCTTCCCGGAGCTGCCAGATCCCAGGATACTCTACATGCCAGGTGTCTGGCTCACAGGAAAAGATACCTCGTCCCAAACTCCAATCAATGTTAGGCAATCCAAGGCCAAATCCAGTCACAGCTCCACCCAAGAAGATGTAACACAGGAAGGGAATGGGGATGGCACCATTACTGTGGGATGCTGACACCCTTCCTAATACCTATGAGCAGGTGAGAGAACCCCCGGGTGAGCAAACCAAGTGGCCAACGCCAACAGCTAAGGAGCCTCGGAAAGCAAAGTGGTGATAAAAGCTTTACAGCTACCCCTCTTTACGCTGAGTGTTCTCTTTCTAAATTAAAAGTCGTTTTCCATTTTTAACAGCCCCAACAATAACACTTTATAGAGCACTCTCTTTTCACAGAGCACTTTACAGTCATTAGTTATTTAATCCTCAGAGGTGTCTCAAGAGGCCAACGGGCAATGGACTCACTCCCCTTTCCTCATCCGCAGGAGCAGGAGCTGGCCCACCAAGTGTCCAGGCTGTTTGGAAATGGCGGCACTCCCAATATGGGGGTGAAGGCCTGCATCCAAACCACAAGGCCACTAGTTTGCATTTGCTGAGACTCTTTATATTTTAGAACAATTATTCTTTTTAAACACTGTCAAACCTTCTGCAGCTAAAGAACTACTTTGTGCTTGCATTCAAACACCAACACTAGATGTTCAGAGTGGTAAAGATTTTATTACAGCCTGCACATTAACAACCCCTCCAAAATGCATTTGCTGCCTGGAGAGGCAGGCAGACATCACCAGTCCATTCAGAACTAACAAACCCACTCTGTGCAATGGTTAAGACACTCCTATTTCACCGAGGTTATCTCTACTGATCAGATGAAAAGTCAGACAATTTCAAAAGCTATGAGCACACACACAGCCCCTATAAATTTTCCTACCTTTTCTATAATTATTTCACTTAATTAATACTTATGGAATGCCTACGGCATACAACACAGTGCTAAATGCTCTAAGGGACAAGACCTAACTGCTACGTGCTTCTGGTTACTAAAGGATTCCATGGGTAAGGGGCAGAGCTGAAATGAACATACAGCATCTACAGCACACAGCAGAGAGAGTCAAGTACCAGAGTAGAGTACAGCTAGAACGCCACATGGCATGCTGAGCGCACTCACTCACTTGTAGCTGGTGGAGACCTGGGATGGCTTTGAGGGAGAAATGGTCTTTGAGCTGCTCCTGGTAAAATCAGCAGAGGCTAGACATGTGGGATACATGGTATTTTAGGTGTCCTAAAAAAACACAAGCCCAAGCACCAGAAATATTCCTGGTGGGAGGTTTAATGTTGGAAGATTTAGTCCGAGATGCCTGATACATCCTGTGAGGAGAACAAAGGCCTTTTCCGACCACCTAAAGAAGTCCATACCCTTCCATACCCAAGCCCCTATTGCCCCAAAGGATTTTTTTTATAATACCTATCAGAAACCATACATTCATTTATATATGGTCACCACCACACCTCCCACTAGAATGCAAATTCCAACTCAGTTAACTACATAGCCAGAATACTGGCACTAGGTTAGGCACTCAATAAACACTTGTTGGATTAATTGCCCCATTAATTTCTATGTCGAGGAATCCTGTCCCCACTTTTCATTCAGGAAGGGATGTGATTCTCTATTCAAACTGTTTCCTGTCTGCTAGATTTGGGGGGGGGGGTCCTCACTTGCTCACTTTACCTTTCTTCTCAAGCACATGCATTGGCACAAACACATCACCTCGAGGTCTCCTAGTGATGGCCCTTCTACTGGGCTGGCTGCACGGAAAAGCTGGGTGCAGCATGGAAGACAGGAGCCCAAGGGCCAAATGTCCACCTTGAACAACTCAGGCTGAAATCAAGGCTGGCCTAAGGAATGACCTCTGCGAGACAGTGCCAGGAGCTGCTGCAGACACCTGGTCACCTCTTGAGAAGAATCAGAAGGAAACGGGACCTTCCCAGATTTTATCAGCACTCTCTTCCCATGCATCCCAGGGAGACCACAGGCAGAAACCTAAGGAAGGAGGCCCTGTGTTCAAACCAGATGAGCAGAAATCTTCAGAAGATGTTCCCATGAAAAATGAAGAACAGGAAGCCAGTCTGAAAACCGCAGAGCTGGGAGGGCCTTTTCCTCTCTGGAGATCATCTCTCTAGGAAGCGTCAGGACATAAATTCATCATAGACAGGGGCCAACAGGGAAGTAAATAAAACAAAAATCAGCAGCAGAGCTCACTGCCTGTGGGCCCCAACGCTTGCTGCTGTTCAGTGAAATCCAGAGCAGAGGGCCATGTCTGTCCTGCAACCAAACTCAAATGCCTTCCCTCCAGCCCCTCCGTGCTCAAGGTGGTGACTGCCTCCTCCTCCCATCTGCTGTCCACACCTGTCCAGGGCCTCTAACAACTGGAAGGCATTGCTTCCGACAAAATATGTTTTTAGGGCAGCAAAGATAATTGAGACAGAATGCTAAGCTGGCGTGATTTGGGGATCCATCTAAAAAGCCTAATCATGGCTAATTCACCGTTTGCGGCCACCCTGGGACTTCCCGCAGCGCACTGGTTTCACTAAGGTAATTGGTGCTATTGAAACAAGCCAGTGCTCTGCAGTCCGCTGCTTCCCGCCTCGCCTCTGGGCACGGAGAGGATCAATATTTGTTAGGATTGCTTCTTGTTCCAACAATGTAAGATTTACAATACTAGCCGGGATTCTCACTTTGTCTTCACACAACTCATCAGCGGAACCCAATTACTAACCTCAGACAAACAACATTAACATGAGCTTCTATGCTGCTTTATTGCCCTTCATCCAAGTCTCATTTCAGGGTCTTCAGGCACTGCCACTATAACAGATACTACACTTTAAAGTGTGCTCCAAGGAATAAATTCTCAGTCTTTCATTACTCGTACCTTGATTTACTTCATATCATCTTGCCGCTATAGACAAAGATAACACACTGTAAATTACAGCCATCCTGTCTCGTGGTTTCAGAGGTAGGGGGAAGGCAGGGAGTGATGCTTTGGCTTCACAATTAGCACTGGACCAGGCGCTGTCGCTCTCCCATTGCCCACGATTAGTTGCTGTTTATTAGGACCATTTGCAAAGCGCTGCTGGAACACAAATCCCTTCCCCCACCCTCAGTGTCAGTGCTCCCCTCTGCTAGGGAGTCCATTAAGTTAGGCGGGGAAAAAAAAAAAAAAAACTTCAAAGCCAAATGAAAATATGGTTTCAACTCTTTGTTCTCTATCACATCCCATCACATGCTATCACAGGCTAGCAGCTCACATACCTAGGTACAGAAGGTAAGACAACAAATTTACTTAGTGGAGAAACCTTACAGTAACCAAGCTTTTGTTACTAAATAGCACAGAATCTCCTGAATGTGGCATAATTCTCAACAGCACCTTCTTTTCTCCATCTCAAATTCTGGGCAAAATCAGAGCCATCTACCCTCGCTTTGAATTTCAACAAACGAAAGGGCCTGGGCGAACAGAGACCTCATGAAACAGTCATTGGAAAAAGTCCTTCAAGTTAGCTGTAGCAGTACCCCCTTATTTGTCCTACAATTTCCTCCATCCTCCATCCTATTCCAGTAGCTGATAACTAAGAACATTAGTTTTATGCGACTTGTCAAGCTCAAATGAAAAGAGAGCTAACTTTAATGACACTGCAATTAATCGCCCCAATAGACAGACAGCTAAAAGACAAGATATTGACTTCATTAAGGATAATGTATTATGTCATTAAGTTGGTAGGGTCACCTTGTGTATCATACATGCCTGCTAATATATTGGCATTTTCCTCAAATAAGATAAATTCAGATATGAGTGATAAAGCTGATTAGAAAATGTTTAATCTGAAGAGGCTACTTTCCTTATACGCCCGCTCCAAAGCCCCAGGTGAAAGTGAAGTCGTCAGAAACCATTATAGACCCAAGATTATCTCAAATACCAGATCCAACTCATTTATAACTCAGGGCTTCCCCCCTTCATTCCTCCAGTTTAAAGAGTGCCTTAACTGATGGAAGTTGAAGAGCTTTTGGCAACTTGATGGTTCACATGCTTGAGGTTACAGGGCGCGATGCTTTTAAAGTCAGTGCCTGCTTTATTTTCAACTTTCGCATGCCCAGACAACTCAAATGAAAACAGTCACATGCTCCTAGTGACATGGGGCTTGGCATTAACCCTGTCAGGGCCAGGCCCCCAAAGCTACTTGGATGAGAGGAGGACTAGTGATACAACCTGGATTCACCAAGGATCCTTCTTTTTAATGAGCTAGCTTTCCTTCAAGGCTTATCTGATGGGAGTCAGTCGGCTTAAAACAAGATCATTTTTCATTTAGAGTGAAGTATTCACAAATTAAGATACATATGCTCAAGATATCCCTGGCACTTGACTTCACATTTAATAAAACAAGATTTCTAAAAATTATTTATCGCTCTTCAATGAATGTAGCAAAAATGTAATAACAGTTCAAATCCTAGCTGAAACTGAAGAATTCCATAGAGTATCTTATTGTTCCTGGAGGTGATAACCGGTCTTACAACACATTTAATTTTGAGGGTGGCAGGACTTCCTTCTCCACTCATTGTTTTTACCCAGTAAACAGAACACTGACTTCACAGCATTTCATTTGAGCTAAGGAAAGTATTAATTTGCCTTTAAGAGTTGAGAGCATGGACAATATTTGGATGAGAACAAGCCAAAATGGAGATTAGAGTACAGTGTTAACTTCTGAATCCAAAATTATTAAATTCATGTTTGGAAGAATGCTGGAGTCTGAACGTTGATGACCTTCAAAATTCATATTCTGAAACCCTGACTGCCAAGATGTCCTTAGAGGGAAGGGCCCTTGGAAGGGGATCAGTTCACAGGGGAAGAACTCTTGTAAACAAGAGAGGCATGCTTACAAAAGTCGTCCCAGAAGGCTCGTCTACTCCTTGAACTAAGTGTGGACACAGCCAGAAGGTGCTTTCTATGAACCAGACATGGAATCTGCTGCCACCTTGGTCTCAGATATCTCAGCCTGCAAAACCAGAAGGAATAAGCACTTGCTGTTCCTAAGCCAACCAGTCCTTGGTCTTTTGTTACAGCAGCTTGAACAGACTGAGACGGTGACTACAGAAGCCCACTGCCAATATACACATCAGGTGTGTTTGTGTATATAGACATGTGACTAGATTCATATCCACAGGCTAGATCTGGAAACAACACTACATCCTGGCATTATTCATTAGGAAGAGGATGTCACACATTTTCTGCTCTCTAGAATTGGCCCACTTTAAAGGTGAGGACATCAAACGCTGGTCCACATTTACATAGCAAGTCAGCAGCAAACACTGACTCAAGGCCTGACAGTGCCTCAGCCATACTCTTCCTTCCACACCTCCCCATGCTACCTTCCTCCCCCTACATGTCTTTAAATCTACTTTTCAGATTCATCAGTAGAGCTTTCTGGACTATTTCTCTTCCTAGAGTATAGAAACAGGACTTAAAGTACTGGGTGCATCATAAACAAAGATAATAAAAAATGAGGAGACATCTTACTAGACTTGACCAGGCACATGACCTAAAACTGCCTTTTCACTTGTCATCAGTACTTTAAATGAAAAAAGGAAGCAAAAATAAAGAGGCAGACAAGGCACAGCCCTACAACCACAGCACATCTTTGATGATGGCCGTTGCCCCCATTAATTGTCTCAACTTTCGCTTCTAAATAACTTGCTTGATTTTCCAGAAGTCCAAGAAGAAGGCAGGACTGTCAGCAGCAGGAAGCACCTCAGTTGCCTGGGAGCAGATGTTGTCCCAGTGGTGGAAAGAGGACCCCCTGCTACTCCCTCTCCAAACTCCCCACTGATTACCAACACCTGCAGCCCTTCAGGCCAAGCCATCCCTTTTAACCTGAACCCTCATCTTTTCTATTATTTCCACTGAGGTTGTCAAAACCAGAAGTTTGGGAACCCTTCTCTGTGACCTTGGCATTTCTTTGCAGGCTTAACGTATTGGCATTTTTTCCTCTGACTGCGTCTCTTCTCATTTGTCATGATTATTGCTGAATTTTTCAACTGTCATTCCCAAACGTAAATCAATGGTTGTCTACTTCCCTTTTGTCATATCTGCACAGCAAACAGCCTTTCCCTTCTAAATGAAGCTTCCTCCCTTTCCATCCATTAAAAGGGGCCTGTCTGCAGGAGAAGTCAATCCTTTGTTAGGTCATTGCATTTATCACACTTCCAATCAGTACCTGACACATGGATTCAGCCAGGTCTTCAACCACACAATCATTGTTCATCCGGAGGTTTGGCTGTAATTTATTTATGCACGGTGTTTTCATGATCCATCTTAGGCAGTTTTAAATTTTTCACCCTTGCCCTGTATTTTCTCGGGACTCTCAAGGCTTTGAGGGATTGTGGGGAGGGGACAGTGGGAGAGTGTGGTGATGAAGACTGGAAAAGGTGAGATAGGAAAGTACAAGGAGTTTTACCCTGTGAGAGTGGCTGGACACCAGGTTCCTTCTCTGGGTAACACAGAGGACAAACCATGAGAATGCATGCCTCCAAAGATGACCAGGACCCTCCTGGCTGCCCAGCCCACTCATGGCCTCTCCTCTCTCTCTCATCAAAGCATCCAAAGCAAAATAAGATGAGGAATGACAGTAATTCTAAGGCATGTTTCACTTCTGCCTCCCTACTTTTACTGAAGAGTTGTCTCAAAAAACCAACAGGTCCACACAATGGAAACGGCTAGGGAGAAAGGCTGACCATGGGCACCTTGAGGTGTAACTACACATGCTAATTTTGTAATGAGTGATGGATAAAGTCATTCACTTCTAAATCATTTTCTTAACATCAGCAGGTGGTACCTTCTCCATTTTCAGGGCCCAAAAAGGCACATCTTGCAGACTAAGTTAAAGCTCATTGCTCATCTGAGGTCACAGAGTTAACAGGGAGAACTTGGGCTGCTTGGTTCTTCAATCACTAACTGCTACAGAGAACACTGCCTAATATATTTGTTCTTGGGGCTGCTGTTTATAGTTGTGCAGTATATAATCTGCACAGCTGGACATGGCAGTCCCAGACTGGAATGAGGAAACTGGAAGGAGATATGCACTCTTCCACAACAACTCGTAGGCAGGCAAAAACATGTTCAGAAAAAGCCCATAGAACAGGATACAATTACAGGAATCTACAAACACACAAATAAACCCAGCAAGAATGCAAAGTGTTCTCCTCATTTTAGTGAACACCTTCCCACCCACCTTTCCAACCCTCCATGCACCTTGTGAGGCTCTTTCTATGCAGTGTTAGTTGGTTCAGAGTACTAGATATTCTACTTGGGCAGATGCACATCCAGAGAATTATTGTCTCATCCACTTAATGGCCCTAGCAGATCTTACAAGGGCATATAATGCACTTGAGACCTCCTGTGACCTCAATTACTGTGGCAGGAAAGCACTTGGGCTGGATCTACTGCTCTTCGCAAAGACTAAGTCCTATTTCTTTTTCATGCCAAGTCTACAATGTAGCCAGAACTCTATCTGGAATATGTTCTTGCTCTCTAAGTCCTCATCTAAGCATAGGTGTAGGTATTCAGAGCAAATCTTGAGCTACTTCCCCATTAGGTATGCATCACAGCCAATTTCCATGCCTCATCCCAGAGTGACAGGTGGAGCGATGAAGAGTCCAGCGATCTCACTGGCCAATCTCTTGCAGCATCTTCCGAGGCTATCCCAGGAGGGCGACTATGCTTTCAGCCTGATCATTTGCTTGAAGGTGATGAGGCAGGATGGTGACAGCTCAGATAAGGTTCCTGTCCACAACTTCCTTAAATCCAGACCCACTGTCAGAAATGATAGCATCTGGCAAGCCATGTGTTGAAAGTACCTGTGATTATTTCAGAAAGGGCTGGAACTAGAGTATTTGTGAACACCTTGAGTCATGTTCAAAAATAATCTACACCTGGATAACCCCACATAATTAATACTAATTCTTGATGAAGTTTTCGGTCAAGTAATTTTGCATTTTACAAAATGACTTTCATATACACGCTTTTAGGTGGATTATGCCAAGCATTTTGGCATTATTCTTAACAGTCTCTAACATTATAATACATCATAGACACTCAAATTAAACTTTCAGTCAGTTGCATAAAACATAAAATTCACAAAAGCACTGTATTTAGAATGGTCAAGATGAAGTGATGACTATCCTTTGAAACAAACAACAGGATTCTTTAAAGTTTTATTTTGGTAGGCATATGATTTACTCAGGCTGGTTCCTTAGAATAGTTGACTTCTTGTTTAAAAAAAAAGATTCATTTGTTTGAAAGACAGAGTTATAGAGAGAGGTAAACACAAGACACAGGTGTGTGGTGTGTGTGTGTGTGGGGGGGGTCTTTCATCCACTGGTTCACTTTCCAAATTGCCAAATGGCTGGAGCCAATCCAAGGCCAGAAGCCTCTTCGGGTCTCCTAAGTGGGTAAAGGGGCCCAAGAGCTTAGGCTACCCTCCTCTGTTTTCCCAAGCACATTAGCAGGGAGCTGAATCGGAAGTGGAGCAGCCAGGACTCGAACCGGTACCCATAATGGATGCTGATGCTGCAGGTAGGGGCTTTAATCTGCTGAGCCACAGCACCAGTCCCACTAGTTGACTTCTTTAATAATCTTCTTCATAAGAGTATTGACTTCTTTAATAATCTTCTTCATAAGAGTATTGACTTCTTTAATAATCTTCATAAGCATCTCTATTACAGCTTCATAGAAGACCCCAAGACATGTAATTTGTAGCCATGTGGCTTGATCAGTCAGGCCATACAGATCAGAAAGCTTTGAATCAAAATCACAGACAAGATCTATACTGGTCTCCCGGTTCATAAGCAAGTATAACCATTGGGAAAAAGCAAAAGACATTATATATATACTTGCTAACACAGTCAAGCTTGGAAACAAGAATTCAGAGAAACTCATTATTGGCACAAACGGTAACATCTGTTTATACAGAGCGTTTACAATTTCTCACAATAAGAGCAAATAAGAGATAGTTTACAATTTCCCACAATAAGAGCAAAGTGAACTTCATGAACTTCTGTCCCTCTATTGAGTGGGGCAGCTTGTGTATGTATGTCTGAGCGCTTGGGATTTTGTGGTCAAATGTGAGTTCAAAATGCTAAGGTAGAGAAGGCACACACAGTAAGGTAAAAATGGTTCTGGTTGATCCTCATGTGTGAATGTAGACTCCTAACTGGATAAACACTGAACACTCTGAATGTGGTTGCACAGCTGGCAAGGCCTGCTCCATGGATAGCATTTCCCCAGTAGGAGAATAAGGCAGCTCAATAATGTTGATGAGGGTAGATGTTATAAGGCTCAGTGAGCCTTGAAGCTCTTCACTGAGGCATGAGAATTCTTGGGTGGTCTACCCTGAGAGGAAATTTACAGGAAGGAAATAATGCGTACTCGGGTTTCACACATTTTCTTCCCACTCAGTTCCTGGCCTTATAACAACAATAATGATTCCCAAAAGGTCTTTGGCAATTCCATCTCCCATTGGGAGATTAGGAATCTATCATGATCTCTGTTTTGGGTGGTATGCCCATGGACCTCCTAGAAATCAATCTACGGGAGGCTGTAGACATCTCCAGAGCAATGGAAATCCTGAGCTAAAAGACTTTAATATGAAATGTACTCAATTAGTCATGACAATTTAGATACATGAACAGTCACATGTTTAGGCAAGGTCAGACTGTGTGGTGATGTTTCTGTCTTTCTTTTCCCACGAATGCCCATGACTTGACTGAATTCTAACATTCAAAATAGGCTTTGCTCTCCCTGATACAATACGCATGGCGTCTCCAAAGTGGAGATGCCTTTTCGGATACATAAAGCTCATTCCAACCCAGAGAGACACTCAGGTTCACCAAAGTTTTTAAGCTGGAGCAAAAGCTAGTTTTAGTTCTCAAGCAAATTGACACAATAGCTAGAGCTGGATGGAACTGTATCATTGTCTCTCATCTGTTCCAAAGAAAATGCCTTGAGAATTGGGTTGGCAAAAACTTGCAATTCAGTCTAATGGTACCAATACTTTGCAGTCTGATTACTTGTCCATGACAGAATGCAGAATAACTCTGGAAATAGCAAATGTCCTAGTACTGGAAGAATCCAAGGTGACCACCTATGAGGAAGACTATAGATGGGGTTCATAGCAGGCCTATGAATTCCATTAAATAACCTCATACTTCATCTAGGGGATTCCAATTTTCTACTGCCCAACCTTACTTCCTTTGGAAGAAACTAGTTTACATTTACAATACATACAAATTCCAGCACCATCAACAAAATGAGCAGTGCCTTCTAAAAGAATATGTAGCAGCTAAGAAGGCTAGGAGTGGAGATGAAGACCGGCTTGGCAACTCTGACAGATGGCTTACTGAGCATATACCCTTAAAATGGTCTTGACCAACCTTCAACAAACTGCAACTCAAATTACCTTGCATCTAACAGCCATTATATCACAGAAACCAGCAACAGTATCATCACTATCACCTTACATCCATTTATTGTAGAAGTTTTCTGAATTATAAATCTATGAATAGGGCCATTAGTTCATAGGGTCCATGTATTTTATTTGACTAATATGTCCAGATTTCTCTAAATGGCTGCACCAGTCTAGACTTTCACCAGCAGTGTAGAAGGGTTCCAACTCCCCCTTTCATGTCCAAAGAAGACACCAAAATATTCCAAAAACTGCTGCAACAATGAAAGTCCAAAGCTCCACACTGCAAATAGCCTGCCCTCACTCCTTTCTCATTTTGGTTGGTGAAACTTAAATTTCTAAACAATGATTGATGGCTCTGGTGAGAGGTATTTATACAAGATCTTAGTCTCAGGAAAAGCAAGGGAAAGAACTATTATTAGATCTATTTAGGCTTCATGAACCATCAGGAGCAGAACATAAATCTACTTGTGGGCAGCTCTCATGATTTTCTTCAGAATAAAAGCCTTTTGGCAAAGGATTCCACAGAAGCAGAGTGACTGACAGTCTTCAATGCACTTCATGGTATGAATAAAAGGCAACCACATTTGCTGAAGTCTCAGGTAGAGGCTAGACTCAGCTAATTCTCAGCAGTACCTAAGAACAATTTTCCATAGTACTTGGTGACCATCAGACTATTTTTAAACAGGCTCCCAAAGTTGTCACAGTGTAAGTGTGGAAACAGTGGTTTCAAAGAAGTAAAGCCTAAACAAACTCCTGGTAAAAAAATAATTTAATATGTTTTTCACACAAAAAATGTGGTTGGGATAAGCCATGGTCCTTCTGTGTCACTGGAACCTGCAGCTACAGGATCCCAAAAGTAGTAAAACAGAAACTGAAAAACAAAGCCTTACAAGACTAACTATAGCAGTCACAAGGGTGCTTCAAAAAGTTCGTGGAAAAGGTACACTGTGAATAAAACCAGGCATGCATTTTAATAATTCTTCCAACAAAATAAACCTTTTTTGTTTGTTAAGTTTCATATTCCTACAATTTTTGAAGTGCCCTGGTGTGAGACTCCTCTTCACAAAGAAAGTGGAAGCACCTGCAGAGGAGAGGCCCTTTGACAGTAAGATTATGCCCCACTCACACAGAAAATAAAGACCTATGGTCGTCCCTCTACTCTGTGAACTATTAGCTGTGCAACCTTGGAGAAATCACTCACCTTCTCAGATACTCAGATTCCTCACTTCAAACATGAAAATGAAGGCAAATCCACCACGGTATCAGATGGTACAAATGAAACAACGGGAGGCTAAGGAGAGTGCTAGTCCAGGGGCCTCACCAGTAAGCATACACCTTCTCTATACAAAGCTAGGAGAGACCACGCTATATGTGGATTCTGCTGATTTATGCACAAGCTCACTCTCGCTCATTCGCACACTCCATGTATAAGTATGCTCACAGAGGCATTCACACATGTACTCCTGTACACATGCAAAGGCAAGTCTTCACTCATTCACCTTCCCATTTACATGCCCCAGTCATACCCCACCACGTGCTGGGCTGCAGTGCCCTGCTCTGCCTTGATCGTGGCTGGTGGCAGAGCTGACACAGGGCCCACAGCGCTTTTATAGACAACTCCCACCTGGCACCACTGAACTTTCAAAGGTGAGAATTGCAAGGATCCTTAAAAATAATCAAATCTAATGATTGTAAAATCTCTTTTTTCATAAGCACAGTCCCTTCTTCAAAGAAAATCTTGTCCAGTTACACTAATACACAGGCCTGACACAGGCAACACTGCACTTGTAAGAGATGGGTAGGGATCCAGACCCCATTTGTGGCCCACTCCCTGGTGACCCTGAGAGCCTGCCACAGAGCAGATGAGTCCCACAAAGCACCCTTTATTTACCCAATGGAGGAAGTAGACCCTGACTTGATTGAGTGCATCACCCAGTGTCACATGAGCAGTCTGTGTTAGGGCAGGACCTAAAACTTAAATAGACTGGCTCAAAAAACACCTCGCTTCCTCCTGAGTTGCCAAAATATAGCCATCTAAATATCAGCATTTATATTAAGCATTAAATCCATTTTACTAAACAGTAACTACCCTCGCTGTATATGATGCACCAAGCTTTAGATGTCAACTAATTTGACTTACTCTCCCTTTCATTGCCCTTATATCTTGCTTAATAAGACATTTTATTCAGATACTGCTGTGGTAATAAAGGAAGAAGCGTGGTTGCCAAATGTACTGCCATTTTTATTTTTAGCTTCACTGGAGTAAGGGGTTATTTTCTTGTGAAAAGGATGAAATGCAGCTGCCGGCCTTTTAAATTGTATCACGCAATCCTGCTTTTGCCCGAGCAATAGATTTCCAGATAACTGCAGCAATCTTCTCGAAGTGTAAAAAAACAAAACCAAAAAAAAAAAAAAAGCATAAAATAGCCAATGCCACCATTCCCAGATCCTGTCCCGCCTCAGCAGCAAACAGTCATCAGGAAGGGGCATTTGCAAACGTTACCCCATGTACCCACTGACATCCTGACCCTGCTCCCAAGAACTACATGACCGCCTTCTGGGCTCTGCAGGCAGCGGAGCAGAGTAATTTTAACAAATAATGATGGTGATGGTGATGATGATGATGATGATGATGGAATGGGTGGTTATCACACACAGGTGCTATGCCAAGTGCTTCGTATGCATTATCTCATCTGATTCTCACAATAACACTGCAGGGCAAGGAGTACTCTGCCACCACTACCCTTCAGAGGAGAATACTGAGGCAGAGAGACAGGCAAGGTACATGACTGTGATGTAACCTAGGTCTGAACCCAGGCCTGCTAGGTTCTAGCACATGAACTTAAAACCAGAACACCAAAGCATCCCTATAAACAACTGAAACTTTTGTGACAACAGACATGAATCCAAATAAACTCCACTGCTTACATGCTGTGTGTCCTTGCACAAACATCTTAACCTTTCTGAACTTCACTTTCCTCATGTGGGAAATGAAAACAGCACCACCAGCTTAGGGCTTCATGGCGGGGAACTTGTCTTACTCTTTTGCCTCAAGTCAGGAGTTCCCTCCTAATACCAAAATTCTGGACCTGGGGTTACTCCCAATTATTGAAAGGAACTGGGTTCTGGATCAAGCACAGGCATAACATTAAAAAATATGAATATATTGACAAGAATAGGCTGGGAGGGAGAAGGGGAGAGAGGAGGTGGGTGGGAGAAGTTCTAACAAAAAGTCTTCTAGCTTTGAATATCTCCATCAAATCCAAGGCGATCAGACAATGAAGCAGCAGGCAGGCATCTTTGGACAGGCTGAAGACCAACACAATTTTGCAACGATTTACAAGAGCCACAGATCACTTGGGATGGGTGTCATTCCAGGAGATAGTGCATGGACCAATGGACAACTGGAAGTCCCGAGGAGACACACAGGGCTGATCCTAAGAGCACACACTGCCTACTGGTGTCAGGCCTGGCAGGTGAGTTGCTCTGTGCGGTCCCTGAGTAATCTGAGTGCTCTGTCTCTGGAGACCCCTGAGCTGGGATGCTGAAACGGGTTGTTAAGCTCCATCCACTCCAACCCTGAAAGCCACTTACTCATGAAGGAACATGCCACAGACGTCCCTGAAGACGCAGCTGGAGGCTAGCAGCCCTGCTATCCAGTGTCTGGATTAGCTGCAGCCAGAATGCAGCACAGAGCCACAGGGGAGGCTTCTTAGAGACTCACCTCAGTAAGCAGGATCCCACTAGGGGCAGCAGAGTGCAGAGGGAGGAGTCTGAAGAGCTCACTTTTGATAGCAGGACAGGAGACAGTCAAAGATCCAGGAGAAAAACACAGAATCTGGGCCTGACACTGTGGTGCAACAAGTTAGGCTGCTGTCTGAGCTCCTGGCACCTCATACTGGAGTCTCAGTTCAGGTCCCAGCTGCTCCACTTCCAATCCGGCTCCCTGCTAATGAGCCTGGGAAGGCAATGGCATATGGCCCAAGTGCTTGAGCCCCTGCACCGAAGCGTGAGGCCCAGATGAGGTTCTTGGCTCCAAGCTTCAGCCTAGCCCAGCCCCGGCTGATGTGGCCACTTCACGAGTGAAAAAGCAAATGGAAGATTTATCTCCGTCTCTGTCTCTGTTTCTGATTTTCAAGTAAATAAATATCTTTAAGAAAAACATAAAACCTCCTCTTGTGACACACACAGCCCAAGGAGGAAAAAGCCGCACTGCTTGTTTACAGGCCCAGGAAAGGGGACCAATGGCATCACAGGCAGGTGCTACAGGGGCAGGTGCTGGAGCAGGGTGGTGCCTCCCCTCAGCCCACAGGATGTACCTGGACAACTGGAGAGCAGAGGTTCCAGACCCAATTGCTGCTTGTGCCCACAAATACGAGGGGACGACCCTACGAATGAATCCTTGTAATGAACCGCTCTGCATCATACAGTGTGAAGTCAAAATGAAAGGAGGGTAGGTGCCCACCTCACCTCTCCAGGCAGGCCCTCAAATAGCAAGAGCAAACAGCTTCATTCAGCTCAGACCTGAGCGCTGGGTGTCAGAGCATGAGACTGGCCTTTTAGACAAGGATTTGGTTTCCAGGCTGGAAGCTGGTTCACTTCTGGGACCAGGAAGACCCTGTCTGTTCTCCCCCTGCCCCTATGTGAAGCCCCTGTGCCTCTCCAGCCCCTACACAAGTCAGTCTGCCTTGCCGGTCACTAACACCTGCCTACCTCTAACAAAATGCTCCTTGCGATGCCGTAGAAACATCAGAACAACAGAATTAAAATAAGAACCAGCCCAGTGTTCATGCACCCCACATACCCACACAATCACAGCACACTGACCAAAGGCAGGGACTTTGGCCCCAGACTACCAGAGTCTGAGCTGTCACCTGGTACAGGCTGCTTCAATTCTCCATGCCTCAGTTTTCCCAACTTCCCAATGGCAGTATTAAAGAGAATCTGCCCCCATTAGGATGCTGTAAGACGTCAATGTTACTATACACAAGCACTAGACTGCTGCTTAGCATGTAGTAAGTGCTTATGTTAAGCAATGGTTGTCACCACCACCAGCAGCCTCTTCCTCTGCAACTGTTAGGATTACCTCTTTGGAAAGAAGTCCTACCCTGCAGCCCTCTCCTGGTCTCCAAACTACCAAATCAATTCTAAAATTCTACAGGGACCATGCACAGCTTGAGGATTTGGTGTTTCTGAGAATATTTTTTTTTTACGGTCAAACATGCGAAATATTTCTGATGTAATAAAGACTGCCATCCTCTACCCCCACCCCCATCCTGAGTCGCCAATACTCCCAAGCAACTGGGGCAATGACATCGTAAAGACGAGATGTGTGTCACAGAGGAAGTACTCCGAGGCCTGATATAAAAATATTCATTACCAGCAGGCCCCTGCAAGATGACCAAATTAACCTCACTGTCAGGAGTATATTAAGAAAGAATAATAAATTATTCAATACCTAATGCTGAGAGAGCAAAAAAATATTTATGGAAAAATCATCCGATTATTGTGTTTTAATCATGATTCTGCAGGACGGATAAAATGCTCCATCTTTGAAGCGCTCTGGCTCGAAGACTCAGAGCAGCATTGTCTCCAAGGGAATGGATGGCACACCCGGTGGGGAGGTCAGGGGCAGGTGCAGCTCCGCAAAGCCGGGATGCGCAGGGAATCCCCAGGTAGACTTGGAAGACAGCCACCCGATCACCCACTGCAGCAGGCGGCTATTCGGATGAGCACGAGAAACCCCCAACCCCTCAAATTTAATTCATTGGCCCTGGAGCAAAGGGGGGAAATTACAACAGAAAAGAAAATAATCCCAATGCCACGTGAGCAGCCTCCCCTACCCTCTGCACTCCCCAGCACTCCCCAGCGCAGCTCCCTGCCCAGCCCCCCTCCCCACCTTGTTTAATGTCTCTAACTTTATGCCATGTTCTCTTCCTCTTTCAGCACGGCTGAGCAAAGCTGACAGGCGGATTCCTTTGCTTTTCAGGGTATTAAAGCCACTTTCCCGCTCTGACAGCCTGTTCTACTCTGCCACCTTATAGCTCTGGCTTCACACTCCTCTGGGCAGCCAGTCCTTCCTGACAGACCACTGTCACTTCCCATCATCCTCTCTGTATATCCCCTTCTCTCCCCCTCAGCACGCATCCCGACTTTCCAACCAATGCAATTATTTTTTTTGACAAGCCATCCATCAGTTTTAACTTTAAAAGCACTTTCTGCTGATATCCATTGTTAAATCCTTTGCTTTTTTATGGGGCTTGCATGAGAGAATATGATATCAGACATTCAAACTACCAAACCATGTAAATTTACTTTGTTCTCAGCTATGTTTCCAATTTCACGTCCAATTTTTCGGTACATTATGCGTAGTTGTTGTGCTTAATATGATGTTGTCAAATCCCATTAAAGTTCACTGCATTGCACGGCTTTAAAAACAGGTTACAATTTGCATTCTATAAAGAAAGGAAGGAGTGCAGTCTGAAGTCAAGCTGAATCTTATTAAAATTATCTGTTCAATTGTTACATTTGTAGATGGAGTAATTTTGAGGCATTAGCTGAGACACATATGAAAATGTCAGCGTGCCAACTAACGACAATGAGAGCAAAAGGAATATCTCTGTGAAACTCAATAAAGCTCCTTTGCTGGTGACATAAATTTGATGATAATCCGAGGAAATGAATAAGGGACCATCCCGTTTGAATAGGAATTACCTTTTCTATTAAATCACTTTGTGTGTTTCCACTTGGCCTACATCTTGGTCCCAGGCCATGGTGAATCTTTGGGGATGAATTCCCATACAAGGGGGTAACAGGGGACCAAAGGAGGTGATTCCCCAGAAGGAAGGTCAGTCCTTTGAAGGGCATCACACTCACAGCAATCTTAGGATACCCGGAAGTAGGTCTTTAGATAAACATTTTTTTTTCCCATGTGGAGCAAGAACA
Source organism: Sylvilagus floridanus (assembly GCA_949820135.1). Taxonomy (NCBI): domain Eukaryota; kingdom Metazoa; phylum Chordata; class Mammalia; order Lagomorpha; family Leporidae; genus Sylvilagus; species Sylvilagus floridanus. The sequence continues at coordinate 17,874,816 of OX463235.1, forward strand.
GAGTAGAGTTCTTTCGTGCACTAGCAGCACATGGAAAATGGCACTGATTGCAAAGCAGGCCTCTTAGCACAGAAAATTCATGGGGAAACTCAGGCAGCCATTGCACAGGGAGAGTGTTCTGGGTGCCGCACACGGGATTATGGGAAGGATTGGAGACAGAGGTTCGAGAGCTTGGAACCTCTGCAGCCAAGCAGTTTCCAGGGCTCTTCCTTCCCTGTGGAGTTCCCATCCCAGCTGTTTTTATGACAGCTCTGATTTCAGTATGTCCTGTCATTAAACCTAGTCTCTGATTTTAAAGGTATCCATCAGCGGCACTGAGCAGAATTATGCCGTTAGGGGCATTATTAACTGAACCATTGACTTCATTGACTATAACAAGTTGAATTTTTGTTTCACACACAAAAGATATTCCCAGGGCAGACATCTACACCCCCTACAATGTTATTTTATTAAAGATACCATAATTTTAATTTTTCCAAAGCAGTCAGTATTTAGTTAAGTCACAGCGACAAAGAATGAAACTCAGTGAGCAGGGAAGACGTAATGAGGTGCTGAGTGAGGAGCTAGAAGTCATGCCTCAGCAGGGAGAAAAGGGCAGGCTGTGTTCTAGGCTCAGTGCACAGAATCATTTACTGCACTGACTCTCTCTGAGCCCCCATCTTCGCAATGTAAGTTTGGGTCAGAATTCTTAAGAGTTATCACAAAGGTTAAATGAGATAATCCAAGCCAAGTCCCCTGCATATTCTAACAGTTTAATAAACGTGAATAGCAGCAGCAGCAGCGCTATCATCCCTACTAAATGTATGTGATGAACAGAATACAGAAAGAAGAAGACAACGAAGAGAGAAGAAAACATTGCTCAAGAGATTTCAACTGAAGACAACAATGAGTGTTTCAACTAGCCACAGGGAAAGCAAATAGCTTTCAATTCTAATGTCAAATTGGCCAACCTGATAGCTACTCTCAGGACACTGTGGAGAAAGACTCTGAGGTCCCACCTAAATTCTGGGGAAAAGTTCTGGGGAAAGTTCTTCAGTCAAAGGATTATGCTCACAGCAGGAAGGTGGAAGGGAGCACAACATATCCAGGTTGAAACGATGGCCATCGATGGTGGGACCCTGTATTCAAGTGCAAACATAAAGCAAGGACAATAATCTGGACCAGAAGTTCAGGGTCAGCTACACAGATAAAAAATGGCAGAAGGAAACCAAGCAAACAGGTACAGTTCCACACCTCTTCGTGATCTCAGACACCAACCAGCACATTCACAGCCCCAACCCACCAAGCCAGGTCATCTCAACCATCGTGATGCACCAAGGTAGGAGAGACAAAAAGACAAAGGAAAGAAGGGAGGAAGGAAGGGGAAAAAAGGAAATGAACAGAAGGAAGAAAGAAAGAAAAAGAAAGCAAGCAAGCCTCCCTGCCGGAGAGCAGGAAAGACATTGCTAAGGTGGCAACGATCTAAAACATGAGGGCAGGAGCGCCTCTACTTCCCAAGAAGCAAGAGCTATGCCAGGAAGAGGAGAATGGGTCCTGAATCCGTGCAACAGACTCTGGGAGGAACAAAAGTGGCTACCCAGACTCCGCCCCGCCCACTCCATTGCTGGGAGGTCTACCAATGGCTGGGCAGCAGGCAGGCACCAATCCAGAACAAAGACTTGTGAGACTCTTATTTTTTCTTACTACAGTGGAATAAACAGAAAAGAGAGATAAAAAGTAAAAGGAGGTCATGCCAGGGGAGGGGAGGGAGGAAGAAACAATTGGAGGATGTGAGAGTTCATTTGGAAGCACATTAAGGAGTCTACAGGACAGAAAATGGGGGTGGGCAAAGGAATAGGAAGTTTATCAATCTTAAATGGCAGGAAGGAGGAAGGAGATAGGTAAACAGAGTTTCAAGGAAACATCTTCACAAGGACTTCTAGTTTTGTGTTCAAAAAACAAAACAAGTTCTGGGTTGGTCTTCAAGTAACTTTGGAGGACCCTCATTACCTGGAATAAGACAGAGGATTCATGGGAGTCTACACATACACAAACACGTGTACAAACACAAACTCAGGGTTTTTTCCTAGACCAACTGGGGTGGAGGTCTTCAAAATCTCACCAGATTGCCTCCTACAGGAGATATGTGCAAACATTTCAGACATTAAGCACCCATGTTCGAAGGGTAATTAGTAACCGATACTGGTCATTTTCCCCCTGACTGCCTAGGGCAGGGGTTCCACAGAGAACCAGGCTGACATTGGCACATGCTGATCAGTACTTGCAGTCATCGTGGTACACATACATTCCTGACTACCATCGGAGTGGAAGTCCTCTGAGAGCAAGAACTGTATGCTGTACTACTTTATGTCCCAGTACTAAATACACGTAATCCAATACAAAGTAAGAACTCAACAAGTACATCTATTTGTGGAAGGTGATGTCAGGCAGTCATGACTGGACCCAAAATAGTACAAAGGAACCAGGTCTCCAGCAACTTGGCATTTTTGTTTATCACTAAATCTAATAGCCTATTAAAGATTTACATGTCAGTGGCAGAAATATTCCTGTTTAAATATCTAAAGAGTGGTTCCATTTGTTTCTTCCTGCATTATTAATTTGATTGGCTTTAAAGTTATTGGATGTGAGAGGCATTAGACAGACCACACACAAAAGAAGAGCTCCCTTCTCTCTAGGAAGCTACACTAGAGGAACAAGATGGCCAGCCTTACACTATCTCAGGAGGCTGGGATCACTCCCACAACTGCAGGGAGAGGAGGCAGCACTTCCTGAAGACACAGACAGCCTCAGTGCTATCTGAGTACTTCCTATGACCAGCTTTGTATAGCCCAGCCTGAGCTGTGGTTCATTTTTTATTCCATTTCTTTGGCACTCTGGAACTCTGCTAGAAAAATCCTAGTTCCAGAAAGGAGGGGCCCAGATGGGGTACAAGCTAAGGATAAAAAGACATAGATCCTGGGCTCAGCTCTGCCATTTCCAGCCAAGTGACTATGCTTGGGAATTCTCCCCTCTGGAAAATTCACAGGTGAGGGTTGGTTTGGGAAGATTTCCACATGGACCTGGTATCGGATGAATTTCACATTCCTGCCATTTCTGTTATCCCAGGATTACTTACATTATAGGCTGGGTGACCTCTGGCCTTCGTTTCTGTGGGAAACACCTGGCTTCCTACAAGTTAGCTTCTCCCATCATTTCTACCACACGATCACCAAAGTGTGCTCAGGAGATGCTCATTAAAAAAATTCTACGTGTAACTCTGTTCCATTTTGAGTTGGTTTTTGTACAGAATGTGTACGGCATAGGAGAGGTTTCGTTACCAACGTTTTCATACATATATGCAATTTCCCCAGCATTATCTGGCATTTTTGTCACAGGTAAGTTGACTGTAGACCTGTAGATCCATTTCTGAGGTTTCTCTTCTGTTTCTTTGGTCTATGGGTCTGTCCTGATGCTTGTACCACGCTGTTTTGGCTATTACAGCGTTACAGCATGTCTTATGATGCCTCCAGCTTTGTTCCTTTTGTTCAAATTTATTTTGAGTATCATTCTACTCTCAGAATTATACCTCTGAACTACACTGAAACTGTTCTTTGTATTAATACCATATTATCATAAGAAATTTTTAAAAACTTAAAAAGTTTTTAAAGATTACTTTGAAAAATCATACTGTAAACCAAAATATGACAACTTTTAAAAATGCAATAAAAAGGGCCAGTGCTTGGCATAGAAGGTTAAGCATCCGCCTGCAACACCAGCACCCCATATGGGTACTAGTTCAAGTCTTGGCTGCTCTACTTCCGATCCAGCTCCCTAGTGACGGCCTGGGAAAGCAGTGGAAGATGGCCCAAGTGCTTGGATCCCTGCACCCATGTGAGTGAGCCGGAAGAAGCTTGTGGTTCCTGGCTTCGGATTGGCCCAGGTCTGGCCATCACAGACATTGGAGGAGTGAACCAGCAGATGGAAGACCTCTCTCTCCGTCTCTCCCTCTATCTGTAACTCTACCTCTCAAGTAAATAAATAAATCTTCTAAAATGCAATGAAAAATTCTGCAAACCATTATAGTGAAAGTTAAATATGCCATATACAGAAAAAAAAAAGCAATTCTAAGTAATCTGCAGTACGTGAAGGGGCTGTACAAGCCCAGTCTGCTAAGGGAGGCACTTTCTGATCCAAAATGCTACAAAGGCCTGTAAAGAGCCAGCACTGAATGGGGAGAGAATTTCTGAAGCAGCAGGCTTAACGGGCCTGGGGGCTGTGAGCACAGGGACAGCCTGTGCAGGGCAGGAGGAGGACAGACCCACATTCAACCCAGCAGGACGGTCAAGGCTTCAGTGCTCAGCTGCAAGCCAGAGAAAACCCACACACCAGACTTGGGTCACCTCAAGAGACTCAGTCAAAGTGATGCTGACTTTCAGGGAACAAGAGATAAAAAGGGAGGGTGAGAGGGCGTGGGAAGTAATTAGTAATAATTCAGGCACAATGTATACTAGAAAATCAAGTGTTACAAAAGGCTGCCTTCCAGGATGTGGTAGAGAAGGATCGCCAGGATCCAGAGCGAATCAGGCTATTTCTCCAAATCCACAAGGCCCTCTCCAGGTGGCACATTCCCTGGAGAGAGGAAATGCTTGCAATCATAGACACCACCACAGAAAGGGCAGTCATGATTCTGGCAGTCTTCACAACAAGCCTACAGAATGTGCTAAGGACTCCAAAATGCTTCTTTCTGGGAGTGTCCTGATGAGGTTTCCTGAGATGAGCTCTAAGAACCACTGTGATGAGGATCCTTGGACCTAAGAACCTGTCGTTCCCTTATGCAGAAGGATCTCTTTATCCTGGAAGAACAAGTAGGCTGGATCTTCCAGTCCCAAGCACTAAGCTTTCCTGATCCTCGGCTTGCTCCCACACACTGCTGGCAAAGGGTTTGGGAGAGAGTGGAATCTGTGTGCTCCAAAGGCCACGCCTGGGAACAAAGTAAACAGAATCTTTCAGATGGAATAACCTAGCCACTAAAAGAGTTTGCAAAGAATTACAAGGACAAGGACAAGCAGATCAGTTGAGTGCTAGGTAAACAAATTGTGAACCTGTACTGTTCTGCTTCTTAACAGCTTCGAGGCCATGCATGATTGTATGTGGATGTCCCATACAGTAAAGGATTACAAGCAGGCAATCAGGGGAAGCTGCCCAATTTCTGAATCCTGGCCCTGGCTCTTCTTAGCTTTGTGACCTCAGCCAAGTGACTAAACCTCTTTGGACCTCAGTTCTTCTCTGAAAGAGGCATTATAACAGCATCTGATTCCTAGAGTCCTTGTGAAGCTTAAATGTTATGCAAAGCACATGGAGCAATGCATGACACCCAGCAAGCACTCAAAAAGAAACAATTTCCTCCTGCTCTGCAGGACAAACACTCGACATCAGTTGTCTCATTTTCTTTACTACCCTTAGCAACTCTCAACTGTTTTGGAAAGGAATACCTTCCCGTCTCCTACCTTCTTCATGCACAGTGCCCAAGTTGAGATCTAACATGTATCCGGACTATGTTTAAAAACAGAACGGGTGTATGAAGGCAAGAATTGGATAGGTCCTTGTGAAGGCCTCCAATACAAATTCACCTACACATGCCTTCCATCCCCCAAGATCAAAGCTGACCTTCTTTGCTTGGCTTGATTCTCCAGCTCACTCACAGCTCACTTGGACATATCTGCCTGACAAAGTGTTAGGAAGGACTGTGTCAAGGCCACTGTGCTACAACCAGACTGACCTGGGTTCCAATCCCAGATATTACACCTACTGCACCTCAGTGAGCCTTACCATTTATCCAGCATGGCCCAGGGGTCAGGCACACTCTAGTGTTTCATCTCCATCATCTCCTTCAATTATGTGCACACTTCCAGGTGGTCTATACCATCATTCCACTCATGGCAGCAAAGAAAATGAAGTTTACAGAGCTTCATTTATCCAGAGTCGGTGCATCAAGTCAACTCTTCCCTCCTTCCACTGTCATTTTCTCCTAGTGACATTCCTACCCAGTTTTTAAGTTCCTGACTTGTTGGGAGGTACCAAACATCACTCAGAGCACAGTGCCTGACTCAAGGCTCAACTTCTTCTTAGAACCTAACCCAGGCCTGGTGAGAGAGATCATGTTCTAGAATGATCCAAGAAACTGATATTTGTGCCCTCCCTAAATTGCAGTTTCAGCCTTGGTGTGTTCAAGCTAACAACTGCCTGAATCAAAAGCTACCTCCCTACAGAGAAAGGGTTGTGGGGAAGGGCTCTGGAAGCCAGCAGCAGGTTCTGTGGATAGCACAGAGGCAAGACCAGCACTGAACATTGTTCTGTAGGGCAGCCCAACACAGTTGGGTAGCCCAGCACCTCACGATGCCAAAGCCCATGCTGCTCGGCACGGGGCTTCTTGGGGGATCTTATGGGAGGTTTCAAAAGCACAGCACACTGGAGTGGCCTCTGGTACCTGGAGACAGGGGAGATGCTGCACACATCGCACATGGTAACAGGCAGTCCCTCCAGCCCCAATTCTTGCACCTGCTGCAGGCTACCTGGAAGGGCCTCTCCCCATTCACGCCCTGCAGGGCAGGCATGCTAAGCCACACCCACAGCCTAGCAGAGGGGATGGCAGGCCCCACTAAGGCTTCTACACAGAAAACTGTTGCTAGGTTTATGTAAATACCATGGAAACCAGAACTGTAACACAGAAAGGCTCGCGGAGAAGCAACTTAACATAAGGTCAACAAGCCTCCTGACAAAAAGTGTTCGCAGCACTCAATCTTCAAAACACAGCCAGCTCTCTGTTTTCTTGCCTAACCCCTAGGCCAAAAAGGCTAATGAGATTCACAGACAACATATTAAATGATGGAATTCTCTGCACAGTTTAATTTCTTTCTATTAAGAACTTAAAAACTATTACCCAATAATGTATTGTATTTTCACCAAAGCTGACAGGGTCCTGCTCAACGAGCAACCACCAGCGTGTGTTTGCACCTGAAGATGGAGAACTCTCTTAGCAGGTGCCTCTGGTGGTTCCTGGGTGTCCCCATGAAGCTGCTGCCATTAGTTACAATACGCGGGTTACTTCCTTTCATCATATGCTAAAATTCATCCAAACTTACTTCAAAGATGCACAGAGCAGGGCAGACTGGCAGGGCGTATGAGAGGCAGCCCCGATGGGCCAAGGGCAGTTTTTGTTAAGCCACTTGTGGTCTTTCTCATGGCATATTCAATTGTACTTGTAAGGCAGGCCGCAGCATGGAAATAAGGCTACCTCCTGGGGATGAGGCACTGGGCAGCAGAGACCAGTGTCTCCCCTCTGCAGCCTTCATTGTACAAGTCCAAAGCGCCAGGGAGCCCAGCTAACAAGAGCCTCACGTTCTTGCCAGTCTCTGTCACCATGCATTGAAACTCCTGCCAACATCACTGCTTAACCCCTTTGCACTCAGTGTTTGCAAGGGCAGCCCATGGTCTGCCACGGTCTTAGAACATGTATGCACATTTACACGCGTGTACACCCATGGGCTTGGAAGTTGTCATGCCCATTCCAGATACCCCCAACACTGAAGACCAAGAGGAAGTCAGAACATGACTGTCAAGTACCACTGTCAAGGTACTTCCAACACCTCCCCAACTCTTTGTGTTCCTAGAAATAATTAGGAACACCAGGTCCAATGTGACCCGAGCCAGTGCACATAAAAGCCCCACTTCAATGTCACTGTCTGCTCTAAGAAGTGTCTACTGACACGTACACTGAGGTAGCATCACATCTTCATTAAGTCCCCAGATGTCACTTTTATGACACTCCCTGGCCTGGTATCCCAGCTCCTATATTGTTACCCCATCCACCTGCAGGGCTAGATGAATGGACAGCTTGTTGGGGGCCACCATGTCTCCCTCCTCCTTGCAGTACCCACAGCACCCAGCCTGGTCACTCAGTAACTGCCCCTGAATGCACATAAGACAGCCTAGTTCAGAGTCCAGAGATGGAACCAAACGTGGAGATGAAGACATGGAGTCACGCCCAGGACACTCTGTAAGCTGTGATCTTGGACAAGTCACTCTCTGAACCTTTATCCTTTTAACAGTTAAATGAAAAGTGAGACATGAGAATTGTCATCAGCTTTCAACTTCCCTGACAGTATACTACAAAGCTATGGTATTTGGAGCTAATAGTGACATACTAACTTAACCTAGCCAGATAATAAGATAAAAACTTGCTTTTCTTTTTTTTTTTTTTTTTTGACAGGCAGAGTGGACAGTGAGAGAGAGAGATACAGAGAGAAAGGTCTTCCGTTGCCGTTGGTTCACCCTCCAATGGCCGCCGCTGACGGCGCGCTGCGGCCGGCGCACCGCGCTCGTCCGATGGCAGGAGCCAGGTGCTTTTCCTGGTCTCCCATGGGGTGCAGGGCCCAAGCACCTGGGCCATCCTCCACTGCACTCCCGGGCCACAGCAGAGGGCTGGCCTGGAAGAGGGGCAACCGGGACAGAATCCGGTGCCCCGACCGGGACTAGAACCCGGTGTGCCGGCGCCGCAAGGCGGAGGATTAGCCTGCTTTTCAAATGAGTCAGTAGCTGGATATGGGATGGGGGAGGGGGCTATGTATTTAGCAGATCTGTCTTTTACCTTTCGATCACCATACATAGGCTTTGACCTCCGCACCCGGCCACAGCCTGGTCATGTTGACCTGCATGTCCAAAATAACACCTGTCTGCTGATATATATGTGTGACATTTGAAATCTAATTAGCAGACTTTTGTCCTCTGTAATTAAGGAGTCAGAGGTACACTGACCAACCAACCCAGTTTACAGGAAAGATTATTCGAGAAGAACAATGCAAGAGACATTAGTTAACCACAGTTAACTATACCAGAGGTGGCCTAGACATGCCAATCACAATTTTGGACCCACAAAGACAACTAACGGACCCTCTATCCCACAGGAAAATGGAATTCTGATACTTGGGGAGAGAGAGCATTCACCTACCAAATTACACTTCTCAACACCAAAGAAAGAACTGAAAAATGTCTTTCTTAAAATATGTCCCTGCTCACAAGAGTGAAAATTGTATGTACTTATATGGTGATGCAAGTGAAGCCTCTTGATGCAAACCATATAGACAGAGAAAGCTGCATCCATGTTTTCCCAGCACATGGATAAATGAAGTCACAAGTTCCTTTTTAAATACAGAGGAAAACACAACACTCTAACAGGGGAGGTGAAACACTCATTTTTATAAACTGGCCGTTTCAACAGCTAGAAGCTAAAGTGCAACCAAACCATGGTAGGGAAAACAAGCACCAGCTGCAATTTTCTCTCCTTTTTTGATCCTTTTACAAGTATGTGTTACATATGTTTTGACTACTTTTGAAAAGATGGAGGAGGAAAAAAAGCAACAGTAAACCCTTGGGCAGTCTGCTCATTGGGGCTGCTTCTCAAGGGGTTTGACCGGTGTCATTCCAGCTCGTAAACCTCTTCTTTGTAATCAGTTTGGAAGCCACACGAAAACACAGGAAGTACGTCTCTGGCAATACTGCCAGTCAGTGGGAAAGGCCCAGGAAAGGCACAAAAGTGCTCAGCTACTCCGGAGAAGTGACCAGCCTCGTGAAGGGGACATGCACACCGCAGTCAGGAAGGAAATCAGCCAGCGGGAGCCTGCACACCTGACCCAGGCAGACAAGCAGCCAGACCAGAGCGCTCGGCCTCTGTGAGTTTCCGCCATCTCTGCCTCCTCTGCTCGGGCACCCTGATGCCGGCCACCGAAAGCACCTGGCATGCTGTTCTGCCCTGTGCCCACAAAGCTCTCAGTCCCCCAAGACCTGGCAGAGGATTCCCAAGCTTTCTTACTAATGCTAACTGTAGGAAAAGTGGAGAAAACCATTAGGCTAGCCTCAGGGTGCTGCCCTTCACAACAGTGGATAGACTTCCCATTTGGCACAACCTAGGCTCCATCAGACTTTTCAGTGATTTTTTGAATCATAAGAGGAAAAATGAACTTGAGGCTGAAGAATATGCTTTCATAGGTAACTGTCTTTTCACCAATGTGATTACAAAAGCCAACTGAACTACACTTTTAAAGACACCCAGAGGTTCAAGGACCTGGTTCCCAGCAAAGTCACAATGCATTCCTGAAGCCAGAACATTGCTACGCCTGGGACTTTGAACACACAGTCACCTTCCCTCAACTAAAACAGATCGCTCACCAGACTCAACTCGATGTCCACCTCTTACCTGGCATCTCCCTGGCTGCTCCAAATGCTAACACGTCTCTCTCCACTGCTGACAATTCTCCAGCAATTACAGAACACATGCCTTAACAAACTCTTGCTTCTTACTATATAATTCACACTTCTTCATCCTATAAAACAGAAAACATCCCACTGCTGAGAGACCTGAAAGGCTGCCCACAGATTAAAGCGTGAATGTTTCAGCCTTGCATCCCAACCATCAGTAAGTAGACTCCTACTGACATTCCTCATACTCCACATCCTGCATCTCTCCTCACATCCTATCCCAACTGATCCTGAGTCACAGTCTTCCAGACACTCCCCATTTCCCAAATAGGCCACCTCCAGGCCTTTGCCAAAGCTGTTCTTTCATCCTGAGGCATCTTCCATCGGCTGGTTCATTCTTCAAATGTCCACAACACCCAGGACTGGGCCAGGACAAAGCCAGGAGCCAAGAACTCCATCCTTGTCTTCCACATGCAGTATTTGGGCCATCATCCACTGCATTCCCGAGCCCATCTGCAGGAAGCTGGAGCCAGCACATGGATATGGGATGACGGCATTGCAAGTAGTGGCTTAACCTTCTGCACCACAGCACTGGCCCCATGGGCTCTTGCATCTTATCTGAACACCCTGAGTATCTCTTGTAGCATGCAACAGAATCAGACTTCTATCAAAGGAATTTGTAGACTTTTAAAGACACCTGACTTGAAGCCTCCCCAGAAACAGATGACAAAGCAGGGGGTCAAGTGAAATATTTTCAGGAGAGTGACCTGAGGAGTGGGGAGGGAGGCTGGGCAGAGAGACAGTGAGTCACAGTGCATGATGCATTACCAGGCAAGTTGCCGCTGTGGGCAGCTGGGGCTCACTGTGGCTGGAGACCAACGGAAGACAGAAAGGAAATATGCTTGAGATATTTTCATGTAAGAAGATAATGTATTGATCCACCTGCTCTGATCAGGTGCCTACAGGTGCAGCTTCTCCCAAGTCATTCATTCCATGGCCCTGAGAACCTCTCTTGCCACAGACAGTGGAGCTCCCAGAGAGCTCCCACGCAAAGATGCAGGTGCTGGTGGCCGGCGACAGGGCAATGTGTACAGAAATGGCCGTGGTGCAGGAAAGTGGTGGTCACCAGCAGCTTCTGTTACTAACAGCATTGATTTCTCCTGCAGGATCCTAGGCATGAAGTGGGCACTCAGAAGCCACTTACGAAAGGAAGTAATTTTTAAGCTCTTTGGAAGCTAGGACCATGTTTTCTTTTCTGACCTGCCACAGTGGGTAGACTCACAATAAGGAATCAACGTACACAAATGAGCAACAGGAAGTGGTGTGACTTGCCCCCTCCTCCCAAATGAGATCATGACACACTTGTGAATTCCCATATTAATGACCTGTTTGCCTTCTCATCAATGCTGTCTCATTCACACAGCATCACAGTCCAGCCCTGTTCTTGTGAAGCTGACCAATGAGGACAATAACAAAGACATGAGAAGTTAAACCTCTTGAGAAAATGTACCTGTACCCTCCAAAACAGCCTGGGAGCACCAGAGGATTCCTGGGATTTCCATGAATTTCTGGCTTTTCTGCAGTGTTGGCTTCTCATTCTCCCAGGTGGTACTGTCAGGACCCACGAATTGGGTGGATGGAGAATTCAAGGGGTCATCAAAAAGTTCATGGGAAATAACTGTTATAAAAACATTATGCATGGATTTCAAATTTTTGGACCCAAAACACTAATCATAAAAAAAAGCAAAGAAAATAAATCACATTATCTCTTAATTCTATTATCCATGAACTTCTTGATGTACCCTTTTTTTAAATCACAGCCACTATTTTTAAAAAAAAAAACCTTTTATTTAATAAATATAAATTTCAAATGTACAACTTTTTGATTATAATGGCTTTTCCCTCCATAACCTCCCTCCTACCCACAGCCAACCTATCTCCCACTCCCTCTCCCATCCTATTCTTCATCAAGATTCATTTTCAATTATCTTTATATACAGAAGATCAACTTAGTATATACTAAGAAAAGATTTCAATAGTTTGCACCCACACAAAAACACTAAGTATAAAGTACTGTTTGAGTACTAGTTTTTTTCCATTAATTTTTATAGTACAACACATTAAGAACAGAGATCCGACATGGGGAGTACATGCACAGTGACTCCCATTGTTGATTTAACAATTGACACTCTTATTTATGACGTCAGTAATCACCTGAGGCTCTTGTCATGAGCTGCCAAGGCTATGGAAGCCTCTTGAGTTCACCAACTGCGACCTTATTTAGACAAGACCATAGTCAAAGTGGAAGTTCTCTCCTCCCTTCAGAGAAAGGTACCTCCTTCTTTGATGGCCCACTCTTTCCACTGGGATCCCACTCACAGAGATCTTTCATTTAGGTTTTTGTTTTTGTTTGTTTGTTTGTTTTTGCCACAGTATCTTGGCTTTCCATGCCTGAGAAACTCTCAGGGGCTTTTTAGCCAGATCCAAGTGCCTTAAGGGCTGATCCTGAGGCCAGAGTGCTGTTTAGGGCATCTGCCATTCTATGAGTCTGCTGTGTATCCCACTTCCCAAGTTGGATCGTTCTCTCCTTTTTAATTCTATCAGTTATTATTAGCAGACACTCGTCTTGTTTATTCGGTCCCTCTGACACTTAATCCTATTATTATGATCAATTATGAACTTGAACTGATCACTTTGACTAGTAAGATGGCATTGGTTTGATGTACCCTTGTATACTAAGGGCCTTCAATGGCCTCCATGCCTCCCTTGCAGCTCACTTGTGATCAAATCATGTCACATGAGGTACACTGAGAAACAAGCTTGGGGCCCAGCCTATACTATACATAGCCAAAAACTCCAGCAAAGAAAAATAGTGTAAGCCCAGGCAACAGCATCAGGCAACTCAAAGACAAGCCAGCTTTTCTTGCCAATTTCCGAGCAGAACAGATGTTTCTGCATCTCCAAGGTATCCACTCTCCTAGGACACGAGACATAGGTCACCTGTCAGTCATTCATCTTGATGATGAGTTGCACAGGCCAGCACACAGTCAAGATTAATGCACGTTGTTTCCAAGAAATGCTGTCTAATGGCAAGGGTATGCCGGGGCTGATTACTCATGCCAGATCTCTCCAGCCAACACAACCAAGTGAGCCTCAGCACTCAACCAGGACAGGAAAAGCCTGCATTCAGTCTCACTCCAAGCAAGGTGCAGAGTAACCCATGGACAGCAAATGAGTTCTACCCTGCCAGGGCAGAAGGAGCCCATGGCTGAGACTGTTAGGGCCTGTTGGGGAGACCAGGGATTTGCAGGCTTGATTCAGCTCTGAAATCCCTCTAGTTCCATGGTTAAAAGAGTACATGAACCATACACACACACAGGAGGCCTAGCTTCTTCTTGGGGCTCTGCTCCATGAAATCAACATCCTGAGGCAGTAACATCTCTTCAGTAGGTCTGAATTTCCCTTTGTAGAACATGAGAGGATAACTCTCAGTTCCCCGCACTTCCAGCTTTAACATGGCACACATTTGTAACAATCTTCACAGCAGACTGTACGACACCAAATCCCATTCCTGGGGTGACTGCAGCATATGAGACAATAGCATTTAAACCTTCCAAAAAGTTAAGAACGTCACTATTGTGTTTTCTCCTGGATAAGGCAAAGCAGCCTCTTCTAATTTCCCTCCAGCTGTCTCTGGAGCTACAGTAATGCAAAAGACTTGTTCCAGTGTAACATTTGCTTTATGGTTTTAACTAGAAAAATAAAGCCGCAAAGGAGAAACAGAGAACTGGAACCCAGCTCTTTAAGAGGAACTTGATTTTACTTCACTGATACGAGAGCCACAGAGGAATACTTTCACCACCAGAGGGCTTTCCACGCTGACAACACACATTAATAAGACATCAGGTGGTGAAATTAAACAACAGAAAGTGCCAACTTTCCTTGTGCAGGTCTAGAAAGGACTGAGAGCTGAATTAAAAGCAATGATGAGGGGACAGCCTTGGTGGCACATGAGGTTAAGCCAGCACTTGCAATGCCAGCATCCCATATTAGAGTTCAAGTTCATGTCCTGGCTATTCTACTTCTGATCCAGTTCCCTGCTAATGCACCTGGAAAAAAAGTGGAAGATGGCCCACGTGCTTGGTCCCTTGCTATGCACATGGGAGACCAGGATGGAGTTCTGCGTTCCCGGATTCGGCCTGCCCCAACCCGAGCAGTTGTGGTCATGCTGGGAGTGAACCATTTTGGATGGATGATTTCTCTTTGTCTTTCTCTTCCTTCTTCCCTCCCTCAGTCACTTTGATTTCAAACAAATAAATCTTTTCAAAAATGAAATTGCAAATGAAAAGAACAGAAACTATTTATTGGTCTAGATTATGATGTAATTCTCAACAAACACGGTAAGGAAATATTCTGATCTCCCCAAAGTTTCAGGAAACCCTCACAATGATGTGACTGCTGGGGCAGGCATTGTGACTCAGCTGGTTAAGCCACTGCTTTGGATGTTCACATCGGATTTACTTATTTATTTGAAAATCGGAGAGCAGGAGAAAGGAGAGAGGGAGAGAGAAGGGGGAGAGGGAGAGAGAGGGAGAGAGAATCTTCCATCTGCTGGCTCACTCTCTGGGGCTGGGCCAGGCCAAAGACAGGAGCCAGGAGCAGGGTGCAAGGTACAAGGAGCCCAAGGACTTAGGCCATTTTCCACTGCTTTCCCAGGCACATTTAGCAGGGAGCTAGATCAGAGCAGTGAGGACTGCTGGTGTCCATATGGGATGCTGGCACTGAAGATGGCAGTCTAACCCGCTATGCCACAATGTCAGCCCCTCACATCCCATATTGAAGTGCTGGTTCCAGTCTTAGCTACTCAGCTACTGCGCCAACTTCCTTCCAATGTATCCAGGTGATTGCTCAACTATTCGGGTCCCTGCCACCCACATGGGAGACCCAGATGGAATTCCAGGTTCCTGGCTTCAAGTTATCCCACAGTTGGCTATTGTAGACACTTAGGGAGTGAACCAGCAGATGGAACATAAATTCATTTCTATTTCTATTTCTCTCTCTCTCCCTCCCTCCCTCCCTCTCTCTCATTCTGCCTTTCAAGCACATGAAAATAAATAAACATCAAAAAAAAAAAAAGTGACTGGGTGTGTAGAGCCAAGAGGAGAAGAGGAAGTCACAAAGTAACCATGAGAAGGTTTCATGTTGTTATGGAGTTACCATTCCCCAGTGGCAAAGTCCTTCCTTGCATCCCTCTGCTTACTCATTCAGAATGTAGACATGCTCACAAATTGAACAGGGAGTCTTTTGTCCTGCAGGTAAGCGACAGTCAATGTTGCTGAATAGTCCACACATAGCAGGTTTATAACAATATTTGTGTATATTACCCTTCATTCTCCTAACAAGCTTGGCAGGTAGAAACTATTATCATCTCTGTTTTACAAATGAAGAAAGTGGGACAAAAAAGCTCAAGGAACTCACCCAAGGTCAAAAAGTTACTAATTATCAAAGTGAATAAAGTCCTAGAATTAACTATCCTTTCAAGTCCCACCAAACTTCCAGAGATAGCAGATAAGCATTCTATGAAAAAAGAGCCACAGGGGGAGGCGGTGCTCTGGCATAGCAGGCTAAGCCTCTGCCTGTGGTGCTAGCATCCCATATGGGCACCAGTTTATGTTCCAGCTGCTCCTCTTCCAATCCAGCTCTCTGCTTATGGCCTGAGAAATCAGTGAAGGATGGCCCAAGTGCTTGGTCTCCCACACCTGCACAGGAGACCCGGAAAAAGCTACTGACTCCTAGCTTTGGATTGGCTCAGCTACAGCTGTTGTGGCCATTTGAGGAGTAAAACAGTGGAGGGAAGACCTTTCATTCTGTCTCTCCCCCTCTCTCTCTGTAACTTTCTCAAATAAACAAAAAATTAATCATAAATAAGCCACCAGATCCCACATCCTGTAGGAAGACAGCTCAGTGAAAGATCAGCCATCTCTGGGCCTGAGTCCCTGTCTGTGTTCTCTGGGTTGGAACCACAGCACCTAGGGATGCAGAGGGTATCAGAGAGGCTGAGAGGGTTC
Organism: Sylvilagus floridanus; assembly: GCA_949820135.1. Lineage (NCBI taxonomy): Eukaryota > Metazoa > Chordata > Mammalia > Lagomorpha > Leporidae > Sylvilagus > Sylvilagus floridanus. The sequence continues at coordinate 17,891,117 of OX463235.1, forward strand.
ACAGGAAAGCTCTAGGAGCCCGGATGCCCCCATTCCTACTCCAGACTCTTCCAATCTTCTCTTTGTCATTTGATGAAGATGATATTCCCACATAGGATATCTTTGGGAATAGAAGGCTCTGCTTACATAAAAGTTTAAATCTGTTATTTCACTACAAATTTAAGAAAAACAATTCCCTCATTGGGTTCTCTTCTCTTAAATACCTTTAACAGCACTTACTGCACCAGGGTGAAATATTTTTACCTGGGCTAGGAGTTTGGCCTAGCGATTAGGATGCATGTATCCCACACTGGAGCACCTGAGTTCAGAAATTCCTGGCTTTGGCCCCAGAATCTGGCTTCCTGCATTACACACCCTGGAAGGCAGTGGCAACAGCTCAAGTAATTGGGTTCCTGCCACCCTACATGGCAGACCTGCACTGTCTCTGCATTGTGTTCCTGGTATTATCTGCCAGGCTGTAACAGACATTTGGAAAGTGAACCAGCAGATGGGAGTGCCCCCCTCAAAAGAATAAATATAAAAATATTTTTTTTTCATTTGGGTATCTCCCTTAGAATATGGTGGCACCCCCCTGAAGTCAGGAATGGTACCCTTACATGCTCAAGATCTGGCCCAGATGAAACATTCAACATTTGTAGAATGAATGAGGAAATAAAGTACTAATTAAGGTAGTGTTCGCTGCTGAGATGAGGCCTGACATTTTGGGGACTTCATACAATAGATGCTAACTTCATGCTCAGGCAAAGTCCAATCAGACGCTCAGCAGGTGGCCTTCCGCACAGCAATTCGGGGACCCAGGATCCTCTCCTCTGTGGCTCCGCTGTCCTCTAGACCTCAGAGTTTTTCGCCTACGTCAGGTGGGGAAGGAGAACCTGTGGAGTCTGTGGCCAGCAGAGCCCCACAGTCCCACCCAGGGGGCTTCAAAGTGCCATCCCAGCAACCACACTCTGCTCCGTGGCAAGAGGAGAACTCGGATGCACAGCCAGCTATTCTGCCATTACCACCTCCAGAGAAAGCACAGCCTGAAAACAAGACCCAATACCTAATGGGATGGCTCACCAACCAATAAAACCTGACAAGAATCCCTAACCTCTTCCCACCTGAAAATGCACATATACAAACATACAGTGATACAGATTCAAACTGCGAATTTATTAGAAGGAATTTTCACTGCATTTTATCATTGCACACAAGACTGCCAACCTTCTGATATACAAATAGCTGGAAGCTAAAATACAGGACACCACAGAGTCAATATTCTCACCAGTTACCAAACATAGATTCCATCCTACATAAGGGTGCTGGTGGGTCAGAAACAACAATGGAAACCAGCCCCTCACTTGCAAAGGCCTCGTGGGGCACAGAAGCATGCAGGGAAGCCCGCAGCACTGAGTCTGGCCACTGCTGGTATCCTCGATGTTAACTTTGAACAAATCGGTCACCTCCCTATGCCTCAATTTCTGACACCTGCCTTTCACAGTATCCCAGGTAAAGTGTGAGTCTCGAGCAGCACCAGCGATGGGAACTCTGTGAAGGGCATGGCACTGCTACTTAACTGTTTGCCAGCTGGACGGTGCTTCCACTGAGCCCTGCATTGCTGCCTGCACCACCCACAAGAGGCAGGCTCACCTCCACCGCTCAGGGTAATGTGTTCCCATGAGCAAATCCCTTCACCTCTCGCCACCTCCACACCCTCAACCCTTGAGAGGTCCAAGGTAAGATGCTGGCCCTTGCTCCTTTGAGGGTCCATCTTCTGCGGTCCAAGTTCTAGTAGTCAAGTTTGACCCAATCAAGGATGATGAATACGAGACTGTGAGGAACCTGCCCTTCCCTGGCTATATTTTCAACAGTGTGACCAGGTGAGAGGTGTGGGTGCTCACGGCAGCTCCAGGCCAATGTCCCTGTAAAGGAGCAGCAGAGTACCACACAATCACTCTTTAATGTCAGCCATAACCTTCATAAATGGGTCTGTAATGAGAAACCCTTGTTTGTCACAGGGAAGGTATGATTGATGCGGCTTATGAGTGAAATGAAACCACAGTGACCATTTCAATAACATGAACAGCTGCCAAATATTCATTTAGCAGAATGAGTTTAGAAAACTTTGAGCAGATTGCTTTCACAAGGCTGCCTTCAACAAAAGGAAACATAATTAACGAGCTAATATCAGCATGTGTCTGGCTAAGCTAATGAATATCAAATTACACAGAAACCTGTATAAATCATCATTACCCTGAATTTTAATTGAACTTGCAATTAAACATGACAAATTTTATATACACTAAACCTTTAATTTATACTTTCAAATAAGGAATAATTTATCATTTTTAGTATTTCATAGTTAATTTCCCAATATGTGCACTTCTAATTAACAAGGACAGACAGGCGTTTAAAACACACACACACACACACACTATCTCTCTTTCTCTCTCTCTCTCTCTCTCTCTCTCTCTCCCTCCCTCCCTCCCTCCCTGCTCTGGTTCTGTTCATAACAATAATCCCCCCCCCCTTTTATATACATCACAAACTCCTCTGTTCAGGAGTGTGAATGTCAATACGAATTTAAGGCAAGAGTTTTAGGCTTCGGAGATTCAGAGAAAACAGCTTCCCCCTTGTGCTTCTATCTCCCTCCTGGAAAAAGAGGGATGAAATGGGCCAGAAGATGTGGAAGCACACTGGTGCAGGCATCTCCACGACCTGCTCAACCTCGCACTCCCAATTGGCACTGCATTCTGAGCACAGGGGCTCCCTGGCTGGAGGAGGAACGTCTCCGTCTGTTTCCAGGAGGCCCCACATTAGAAATAATCTGCCTGGCTCTGGCGTCACCGCCAGATCTGTTTGCTTTACCTGGGCAGCCAGTAATGAGCACGCTCCTTGGATGGATTTGTATTTTATGATTATAATTACGCCACCATTATAAACATACCTCGAGCAACCTCAGCATAAAAGGCAGGGAATGCTATTAAAACATACATATAAACACACAGAGAAACAAGACAGGATTGTAAAAGGCCTGCAACAGAAACTAATTGGGTTTGCTTTTTTTCCGTTAATCCCAGCCTATTAATATGGTAAGTGGTGTGGTTGGGGGAGCTGTATCTGGGCATCCTGGACACCATGGTTCTCTACCTGGTTAGGCCTCTCATTGGCTGTGTGACCACAAGCAAGATGCTCACTTCTCCGTGCCTTAGTGATCCCCAGGAAAAACATGAGGATAATGGAGATCACTGGGCTTGCTTTAAATGTGTAAAAATTGCTTGAAAAGAGACGACACCGTAAAATGTGATAACATGCTCATCTTCTAGTTCTGAAAGAGAAAACAGACTCAACCAGCACAAAACAGCACACGAGACAAACACACATCACATTTCTTAACATGATGCTCACATAAAATATGAACAACTTATTCCTATTATCTCCGTGGATACATGAGGGATAGACAGATGCTATTATGATTATCTGCAAGAGGACAAAATGAAGCACACAGAGCGCTGCCCCATGGCAGGCATGGAGCCGGGGTTAAGCCTGGATTTGGAACACCTGGGAAGTTTTCCCAGTTTGCCACTCTGCCTTCCTCCTCCTGTACTCAGAAAGAAGACCAAGAACATAGGCCCAGCCTTCACAGAGCTCATGGGAAAAATGGAATGGAAAGAGAAGTCAACTTTGCTGTGAAAAATTATAGAAGCCACACATAGGATTTTCATAGCCATATTCCATGAACTTTTTGAAATCTATGTTAGATATGAATTTCAAAACTTCACCAAAAATAACCTTAACTTTTCATTCCATTTTTCCACATACTTTTTGGAGTACCCTTGTACAATGAACTCATGGGAGCTTCTGGCTGGGAGAGCCTCATGGACAACACAGTGCTCATCACTCCCACCCATAACCTGGCAGACTACCGGGTTCAATGTCACAGGCCTGTAGTGTTGAGGTCAAATCTGCCATGTGCTAAGAGCAAACTCAAAGAAAGCATGGCACTAACAGACCAGATATCACCTGTGTGTGGACATACATCAGCCAGGTGAAGGCAAGCAGAGGACATGTGAGACCAACAGAAGGAGGAAGGGAAAGAGTTTGGAGGCCACCCAACTTCTTTTAACGGTGAATCCAACCAATCTAGAAATGACATTGAATCCAAAAAAGGTTAGGTGGGAAGCACTGAACGGAATCGAGAAAGAAGAGCCTTTTGGGAAAAAATTAGCTACCATTTCATGTCAGGTGCAAATTCTTATTTTGTTGTTAGAGGTCCCCAAACCAAATGAAACCAAAGAGAGGCAGGAAGGAGCTGGCAACAAAACACATTTTTCTGGAACCCTGTGGTTGCCCGTGCCCAGGAAGCAAAGGGACAAATATTTTCACACATTATCAGATAGCTGAGTAAAACAACCTCCACCAGAATTTACAACTGAAGGCTACTAGAATTTACAACTTGTGAAATTGTGCCTGTCTGTATTTTCTCATTACGCTGGATGCAGCTGCAGATAGAGTGTGCACTTTCCTTCTCCTTTCTCCCCCCCTCTCCCTCCTTCCACTGTCTCACTACTTCCTAGTTAAACCTTGTCTCAAGTTATCAACACTCTCTGGAGAGATAAGGCTCCTCTCACTTACAAGCTGTCACTAATAATCGAACTTTCAAGACTCCATCTCTAAGAGAGACTCGCCGAGCCACGCAGGTCACAGGAATTAACTGCCACCAGTCCTTGCAGAAAACTCAGCTCATCAATCTATGGCTTTCTCGTCATAATTAGAATAACGGCTTTGAAAATTTGGGCTGATGTTGCCTTGGTCTCAGGCCGCAAAGAGCGCTGATTAAAATCTTGGTGTGAAAGTTAATGATAAGTGCTGGTGGCGTTGCCGTGGAGACAGGGACAAACAATTCCCTCGCTGTGACATTTTCAATGTCCTGGAGAAGAAAAACTGTCCTCTTTAGTGTGGCAGCGTATGAAGCTTATTTATGGCTACAGGGCTCAGTGGATTGATGACTGTCGTAACATACTGTCAAATCCTTTACTGACACATTCATTTTTTTGGAGCCCCTGGTGCAGCAGAAATAAAATAAAATAATAAAAACAAAACCAGGGGGAAAATTCTCCAGCAGACCATAGACGGCCACCAATGGACCTTCCTTTCACTATCAGAACTGAGAATTAATAGACAAAAGGACTTTGAATTTCCTGGCTCCATAGCCAAGGACAAGACATAGATACAAGTGGAAACCGTTAAATAAGAAAGAACGGCATTACAGCTGCTACATCACCCTAGGGATGTTTGTTACCAAAGTAAGTGAGTTGTGAATATCCAAGATTGCTAACTATACATAAAGACTTTCTCTCTACTAATCTTAGAGGGCAATGCCTTAGAAGTCTAAGAAAGCTTCTCGAAAATTCTCCCAGCCAGAGACAAGCAAGCCCTGGGGCAGCTTGTGTCCCTAGCACATAGCAGCCCAGCCACAGTGATCACTTCCAGGTTCAATACAGTGGAAGCAGTCTCCAAAACTGATGTGTTGCTTTACGATCTACAGAACATGTTCTTATTCATCATTTCCTCTGCTCTTCATCACACACTGCAAGGCCATCGTCTTCACCCCATTTCATGTATAAGGAAACTGAGGCTCGGTAAGCTTAGGCACCACCCCTCAAGTGCTACAGTAAGCAAAAGGACTGAACAAGCGACTCCCAAACTCCATCTGTAGTGGTCACAACAGCTCACAGGTCCATATTTCACACCAGTCATCTGGCCCCGCAAAGTGTGAACTGTGTTAATGTGAGGTCTGTTCAATGCTTCTGGCCCATGGGATGGTGAGGCGGCCTCCCAGCAGCAGATAAAGGGACTCCCTGTGTTGGCAGCAAGTCTATAAAGGCTTCTGCAGGCTCTGGCATTTGTCTAGTGTCTTTCATTCAAGGATCCTAGTCATCATCATTATTATTGTTGTTGTTATTAATAATGATAATGAAATAAACTATGCAAATGTGGGGAATAGCTTTAGCCTTAAAACGCAGGCAGTAATGTGGCAATTTATCCAATAATGGAATCGCAAAGTGATTTTATTTGCTTTTATGGCTCCTTTCTTTCAGAGGAGCTAGGCATCAATAATGGCGATAGTAATGAAATCAACTATGCAAATGTGCAAATCGCTTTTGCCCTAATGTACCAATTTAGACAGCCAAGGAAATTCAACAGTAGGACATGCTTCTCCACATCCATGAGCTAGGGCTCCAAAACTGACCTGTGCCCACCTATCCAGACATCACAATCAGTGTTTTAGAAACAAAACCCCGTCCATATCCATCTGGTTATGACCAAAACCTTTCCTCCACGGTGAAAAGGTTAGGAAATTCCCTCAATGACATGAACAGAAAGAGAACTGAACGTGAGCATACCATGTGCTGATTTTAACCCAATTCATTTGCCAGGCAGAAGCTCCACTGGGGCAGGCAGGAGTGGCCTGGAGCGAGAACCTAGAGTAGACCCTCTCGGGCCTCGCCTTTTCATCACAGCCATGGAAGAGAACCGTGGGACTCTTGTTCTCCGCTGGATTCTGCCTTCCATCTGCATCTCATCGGCATGCAGTAGGCACAGTTCTCCAGCAGCCAAGTGGGACCTGGGAAGGCCCAGGGAAGTGCGACAGGAGGACATTTCCAGAAGCTACGGGGCAGCTGCAGCGCTTTCCCTCTCCCAAGCCTCAGGACTGTACTCCTTCCTCATCCATTACAGATGCTGCCACGGTAAGGAACAAGAAAAGCACACAGAGGACACCATGTTAGACAGACCTGTAACATCAAGGACTTTGAACCGATCTCAAGTTCCTATTTAGGAATGAGTTATAGTTTGAAAAGTCCGTGCAATCTCTGAAGGCAGAAAGAAGCTTTGACTTACTTATCTTTCGTGTCTCCAGAACTTGGTACAGTAAGGGCCTGATACATGTTGAATAATGAAGGAGCAAACGAGTGAGCAAACATCAAGAGAGAAACTTAAAGAGACTTCAGTGAAGGAGCTCCAGGTGGAGACAACGAGAGACCCTAAAGCAAAGACTATGCATGCCCAGTGCTGCTGTTTGAGCCAAGCAACTGGAGACTCCTCCTAGGCCAAGTACTTGAGATGGCCTCACTCTGGCTCCTTCCAACTTCTGCCTAGCCCTACAGGGTAAGGACTTCAGAGGCCAAGGGTATTTGCAAACTGCAGCCTATTTCCAGTTAGGAGACAAGGTTACAGGTACTGAGAACCCCAACAACCCTGAGGTTCTTCTAGAGTCTCCAGGACCTCTCTCCTGGGCCACACCTCCCACCATTGTATGATGCCACTGAGGCATGCGCCCTCACGCCCAAGAGTAAGCCACAGGGAAGGTGGGTAAAGGAAGACTGGTCAAGCTGCACGTCCAGGTGTTTCGGTGCAGAAGCCTCCTCTGGGGCCAGAAAGAGAAGGCAAGAGGGCATCAGGCAAGGAGGCCACATGTGGGTCCCTCCCCTGAGTCCCTGTCCCCGTGGATGGGGTCAAGCCCACTCTCCACTTTAGCTGAATTTGTGTGCTGTTGGTTTAGGTTAAAAACCAGGGGCTGGTGAGGGCCACCTGAGGTATGAGAAAATACATTTCCATTCTCAGTCTTTGGCTGGTTGATGACTTTGAGAGAGAAAAAATGGAACACAGTGGGGGAAAACAAAACAAAAAAAAAAACCTTGGTTCTAAACAGATTGTCAATATTTAAATAAATAAATAGAAGGAAACTCCAGCCGTCAGTTCCAATTAATTCATGGCAATCAGCTTCTCTTGTTGTATTAGTTACCATTACAGCAACACACTCTTGAGCAAATACCAGAAGCTTTCATTAGAATCATTAACATAATTTGATAACTGATGGTGTTTGATTTCTGACTTTTGCACTTTGACTTGAAGCCGGGTGGAAGACGTAATCTCATTGATTGTCTGGGACTTTTTCTCTCTCCCCCATGAACACATCACATGACATTTCTTTGTTAACCGTAATTAATGTTCACATTTGTCACAAGTTATATTATTTGGAAAAGCAGTCGTGATGATAAAAGATGTGACAAAGACACACACATGTCTTCTTATCCAGAATGGCTTTATCCTCATTTAAGTTTGGGGGGAAAATAAATGAAATAAGTCAACCATGTATTTGTTTTCACATTCAGGATGGATTGTTTAAAGTGATGCCTCTTAGAGAAACCAATGCAATTAGCTTTCTTTAAAAAAAAAAAAAAGTCATTAAGACATGCGTGAAGTTTTTAAAAAGACAAAGAAATCCGAATACAGGTTGAACAAGCCAGGCTGTTAATCTGTCTCAACTCCAGTGGTGGTAGGTGCTGGATCTCAGAGGCTGCTGGGCTTCAACATAATTCACACAAGCAGACAAAGTCTCTCTCCTCCACCTCTCCTCTCTCTTTCTCATTATCTTCATTTTTTTGCTACTGACAGGAGAGATGGAAAGATACCGAGGCTGGTACTAAGTAGAGAATCAAGTCAATGTTCCTGGCCCAAGAATGCCTTTTTGGCTTAGATGTACAAAGGTACCGGGTACAAACGTATCTCTGGACAGACCCAAGTGTCAAGTGGACACCTTCTTATTCATCAATGACAGGACAAACTCAAGGTCTTAAGTACTTACTAGGCCTTTAAGATCTACAGGGTATAAGGCAGGCAGGCAATGCTGCTATTTATTTAAGAAGACTGAGTGAGGTTGTGGAGGAAGAACATGCACATTAAGATTTAGAGTCAGAGTAGAATTACAGAGATGAACACTCTGCCTGAAAGACACATTCCTTGTGGGTACAAGAAGAGCCACCTATATGCACAGACCACTCTGTGGTATACTGCACCAGTAGTCTACACTGTGTAGACACAGCTGAAAGTTACCCAAGTCAATCTCTTCTCTTGTGCGCCCTTGCCTTCCCCTCCCCCAGTGTAGTCTCAAAGGGGTTTCCTCTACCATGTACTAATGGTCTGCAATTTATTTTAAAGAGGCTATTTTGATCCTCAAGAAGTACTTAGGGGAGCCGGGAACCATAAACACCTCCTTTTTAAAAAATTTGTTTCCTTTTTCCCAGCCTGTAATTTAACTCTGACTGGCACCATTCAAATCAAGTGTTCCGAGCACAGACTCCCATCAAGTCAACTCCAACTTGGAGCACATTTTTACGACCAAGTTAAAAATCCCTTAAAACAAGGTTTTCGGAGGGAAATATTTGACAGACTTAACTCTTGTGGTGCAAATATGCCACGATGACATGGCAATTAGTTATTCAAAATACACACAGGGATTACAAGCTTTTTCAAGTTGTTTCATAAATATGTCCTCCTGTGGTATACAATCAGTAATTATACCATTCTTACTCAACTGTAAACTTCCTGGGTATGATTTATATCTCATTGAAATCAACACAAAAGTATTTGTTTCCTCAAAGGAAGAGTCCCAGCTCTAATCTCTACAGCTCACACACATCAAAGCTAGAGAACTACTGTTCTGCCTCACCAATGTAAATAAAATCACACACAAATATTTACCCAAATTAATAGACAGAAGCCTGTCATGAAACATTTATCTCCCAGGCCTGATGTGGATTTACACAGTGCTCCCCTAGGAACATTCCAGAAAGGGAGTGAAGTCAGGCAGAGAGGAAGATGATTCTCCTGGACTCTGTTCTTATCCCTGCAGAATTCATTCTTGGGGCTATCACAGTCCTGAGGTGATTCAGCACCAAAGCCATAGTTGGGTGTTTCATCCATCCCTTCTCCATCCCCAAACCCAAGAAGCTGAAGTAGTTGTATCTGTCTCAATGTGTGCCTTCTCCATGAGATGATAAACTTCTTCATGGATAGAAGACCCTGGTGCTCGTCCTGGGATCTGCAACCTGCCCCCCGCCGCAATTGCTGGGGGTCAGGTAGTCACATGGCCCAACTACCGGTGTCATCTCCACCCCCATCCTAATAGGATTTGCTGCTCCTACTTCCCTGCCTGCCCCCCAGCAAAGTTCTAAAAGGACCTGTTCCTGAACACATGTCTCTGTCTCCTGATTTCTGTCTCTCTGTCTCTGTCTCTCTCTCTCATACTTCACTTCTGCCTCTCTTCTTCTTCACCTCTTCCCTCCAGTCTGTCAGGTTTCCCCCAATGAACTTTTTCCCTTACTCTGGTGTTTGGGCCATGTGGCTGCCTGGCTTCCAGCTATGGTGGGGCGGGGGGGCGGGGTTGGGCTGGAGCCTGGGATGGTGTTGGGGTGTAGATTGCACCACAGATAAGACTATGCCCCTTTCCTCCAGTCCCTCCAGTTTGTTGGGTTTCCCCCAATAAACTCTTTCCCTTTAAAAAAAACATTAAGAAGACCCTGGTGCTACATCTAGTAAGAAATGTTTGCTGAAGACAATGAACCAAGTTTAGCAGAAGCATCTCCGCAGCCAAAACAGGAACCAATCTTTTTGAGAAGTTTGGAGCTCATAGAGAGATGAAGGAAGACATACATACACACATACACACACACATACAGAGAGAGAGAGAGAGAGAGAGAGAGAGAGAGAGAGAGAGAGAGATCTTCTACCCACTGAGTTACTTCTCAAAAGCCCACAAAAGCCAGGGCTGAGACAGGATGAAACTAGGAGATCAGAACTCAATCTGAGTAGCAGGAACCCAACCTCTTGAGATGTCACCTGCTGCCTCCCAGGATACACACTAGCAAGAAGCTAAAATCAGGAGCAGAGCCTGGATTCAAACTCAGGCACTCCAACACACAATGTAGACATCCCAAGCGGTGTCTGTGACACTGCACCAAATGCTCAGTCCTATGGGGGCATTTCTGATATGTCAATATCTTCCAATATATTTTCAAATATGGCCCCTTACATTGACCAAAATTCACACCATAACACTGGTACTTCAAGGTTAAGACTCTACACAACGAGACTTCTATTTAAGATAAAGAATGTGAACAGACTAAGCCCATAAATAAACCATATCCCGAAGTTATCTATGAACTATTCCATAATTTGGAATGTTTTCCCAGAGAACATGCTCAAACTTCATTAAGAATCATAAAGTCTTTTCTCTTAGAGTTTTTATATTTGAGACAATTTTTTAAAAATTAGAATTAATTTTTTTAAAAACTACTTTGCTTAATTTGAGAAAATTCAACCCTCAACTTTTTTTCTTTCTTTGGAGAATTCTTCATTACTGTGGTCTCAGAGTGGGCAGTTCTCATCTGCAAGGCCCAAGAGAAGCCAGAGCATCCAGACATCCCCTCTCCCTGTCACTCAAATCAACAGCAAGTCTCTAGGCTCAGTTTTTCCCATTTTCCCACCAAGACTTGGTATGGGGAACAAGTGAAGCAAAGACAGAGATCTGCTGAGAAATCATCTGTGATGGAGCCATGGCAAGCACCAGGGCACAAAGCTGCCTCATGTCTAGCACCTTCCAGACCTGCATTAATCTCTTCCTCTTCCCCTTCCTTGGCTCCTACAACTGCCAGTCAATCACGAAGAACTCTTAATTCCATTTTGATGGATTCCATTTCTTTTGTATGTAGAGAGAAAGAAGATATTTCTTGGTTTGCAACTAAGAGTCTTCAGTGGCATGTTCATGGACTGAGATTGAGTGGAATATGTTTGCCTTGAAAAATAGCATGAGGTAATGCACTCGCAAAACTAGTTCACAAACAGCATAAATCCCAAAAACCAAGAAGAGATTTCATTTTTCTTTATATGACTGCTCAAAAATAGACCATTGTAAATAGGAGTAGATGGCCTAACTTTAAAAATCCATTGTTTTGCCCCAAATGACCTATGCAACCACTGACAAATTTCTTAATCATTTTAGCCTCAATTCCTCCAGCCATAAAGTAAAAGGACTGATGAGCTGATTGCTAAAGGACTTTAAAGCTAAGCCATACTCTAAGGTTTGGGAAACTGAGCAGCAAACACTTTAGGACTAGGAGGCAGGCCCTTTGCTACTACTCAGAGACTGCTAAGCACCCCTAATCTCCTACCCTAACCATCCCTCAAATGTCAGAAGAACAAGTGCTGGCATTATGTTCCCCACTTCCTTGAGGTCACTGACCCTAGACTATGATCTTGATTGGAAAACGAAAGGCAAGAACCCTGTAATGTTAAAGGCCTAATTAACTCTGTCATTAAATCAAACTCTCCAACTTAACCTTTGGTTCTAGGGAAAGAAATGTTGATAGAAAATTCTGCTACTCATTGGAGGGCTATTATCCATTGTGAGAGGCATATTTAAACTTATTATTACCCCAAACACATAGCTAGATCCTCGTATTATATATGGTAAGCGAACAGCCATGGTTCAGGGTAGGATTGGGTATCTGCTAATGTTGAATACATTTCAGCTTTCCTACGGTAAGACCTTAATTTCAGAGATTTATAACCAGTGTAAATCTGGCCTGAACAGAAGCCTGACACAAAATTACTTTGCCCAATAGCAATTTTTTAAAGTTTTGGACTAAGTGCCTTTTATTCAACTTTACAACCAAAAAAAAAAAAAATGAAACAAAGCAAAGCACCATAAGATCTACCTTTAGGCTAGAAACATATTCTCTCTCTCTCTCTCTCTCTCACACACACACACATACACACACACACACATATACACAAAATTATGTTCCCAGTTAGCACTGTTAGCTCGTGCAGGGTCCATGCCTGCACAGGTTCCCATAGCGGAGAGGAGGGTTGCATAAATATTCAGTGAGAAGACTGACAACAGAAGCCTAGAGCCCAGTACGACTCCTGCAACCAATGGACTGGGCCCTTACTGTGGAATCATCACCCATCCAGGAGGCATAGTGGCCTTGCTCAGTGAGTCTATGTGTGAGCGCAGCACAGACTACTCATCTAGGTGCACTCTCAACAGTTGAATAAGATTTTGCAGGGGTACATACCAAGGACACCTAGAAAATGTAAACATATCATAAGAGGAGGCAGTGAGGAGAGAAGTCATAATTAAAAGAAAAACTTAACTTGTAGATCATCAATGAACCTAGTGGGCAGATTACCTGCCATTTTAAGTGCTTTATTAATTAAAGAAATACATAATCACCATGATAAATCCACAAGATAGGTTATGCTTTTGATTAAGTAAATTATTCCAAGTCATACAGATATCAGATGATGGAGCCATAACTGGAATTCTAGAATCTCTCAAGTTTCTGCTACACCCATCCAAAGTAGACATCTCAAGATCCCACTCCAACGTTCTCAAATTGTCGTAATCCGCAGAATCCTAACAGTAACAGTAACTGGTACTGGTGAAATGTGTATTATGTCACGGACTTGACTCCACTTTCTATCCCTGAGCTCCATATTCACAACATTCTTAAGAGGGTTATGATTTCAGCATCCTTCATCTAAGGAAGAGAAGATGCACATGCTGTATGAACTGCCCTAGGTCAGAGACTAATGAGAGGAGGCCTGGAACCCAAACCCATATCTGGATGACTCAGAAAACAGTATTCACTTCTCACACAATGTCCTTGTTTCTTAGCAGAGTACATCCAGGGCCAACGTGCTAGCCACGTCCTTTCCTTCTCCTCTGTGCTGATCTGCACACAGATGCACTATTTTGGAAAGGTTGTCTGCTTTCCCTCTGAGACATCCTAAACCCTACTTTATTTTCAATGCCAGACACTGTTCCCCAGTGACTCTTCTAAGTTATGCCCATATCGTGCCACACCTCAAGTTTTTTCTTCATATTATGGATATCAGTTTCTATTACCACCTATCACTACCAAAATCTAGGAATTAAAGAGCCTATGTTTTTTTTTTTTTAATTTTTTTGCCAGGCAGAGTTAGACAGTGAGTGAAGAGAGAGAGAGAGAGTGAGTTGTGGACAGTGAGAGAGAGACAGAGAGAAAGGTCCTCCTCCCACTGGTTCACTCCCCCAAATGGCCGCTACAGCTGGCGCTGCGCCGATTGAAGCCAGGAGCCGGGTACTTCCTTCTGGTCTCCCATACGGGTGCAGGGACTCAAGCACTTGGGCCATCCTCCACTGCACTCCCAGGCCACAGCAGAGAGCTGGGCTGGAAGAGGAGCAACCTGGACTAGTACCTGGCACCCCAACTGGGACTAGAACCTGGGGTGCTGGCGCCACAGGCAGAGGATTAGCCAAGTGAGCCATGGCGCCAGCAGAGCCTATGTTAAAGTGGCTAAAAACTCAGGGGTCAGGCATTAGGCCCGGTAGTTAACATGCTGGTTAAGACACTCATATCCCACATCTAGATGAGTGTTCAAATCCCAGCTCCACGCCCAATTCCATCTTCCTGCTTATGAGCACCCTGGGAGGCAGCCAGTGGCCTCTCAAGTAACTGGATCTGTGTCACTTATGTGGTAGACCCAGAATGAGTTCCAAGATCCTGATTTCAGTCTGATCCAGTCCAGGCTACTTGTAGGCATTTTGGGAGGTGAATGAGTGGAGGACAGGAGCCCATCTCTATGGACAATGGACTTCTTTGTTTCTCAGTTTTCCCATCTCTAAAATGGGCTTCACCAGCTTCACAGGGTGCTTGTGAAGACAACACACATAAAGGAATTAAATGAACACTTTGGCACAGAGTGAAGGCTCAGTCAACATTTCCTTTTGTTGGTTTTTAAGTTTTAGGAAACAGCTCGTCCAGCTGATCCTTGACTCCAGACATGCTCTACTTGAATCTTCCCAGCACTTGACAGATTTGTCTTCAGCCCCCACTCTCCTCATGTTGCTCCTGGCTCAAAGCTGCCCATCATCTATGAAACAAAGTCCAAACATTCACAAGTGAAAGTAAAGTCACAGAACAGATGGTGGCAACCATAGGATCTCCCTGCAGCTTTCAGGATAAAGTTCCATCTCCTTCCAGGACTCCAAGTTTTTCTGCAAGCTTCCCCATTCCCCTGCAGTCCCTATTTTCCTTCCACACAAGTCTTCTCCTCCGGGCCGGGGAACGGCAGTCACCCCAGCAAAGAGTCTTGCAGCACCCCATATCAGGGTTCTTCAATCTTGTACACACAAGGCTCTTAATTCCTGCCTCCATCTATGGATCAGAATACCAGAGGGGCTTACAAAGCAGTGCTTCTTAAGACTCACGGTATATCAGAATTTCCAAGCAACTTTTAAGCACACAGTTGTCCAACAACCATGTAGTATAGCTCAGGCAGCCTAGTTTTCAAAAGTCCCCCTAGAGATTCTGCTGTGCAAAGGGTCCACACACCCACATGCAACCTGGAAGCTCCACCCCTCACCTGCTCTCACATTACTACCAAGCACTGTTCTGCTATTGATGTCTCGTGCAAGCATGCCCCATTTCCTCTACTAGACCAGAAACTTTCAGAGGCAGGAAATACCTCTAATTTGTTTATAAATATAGTCCCACCTCCTAGACAGGCACACTTTTTTTTTTTAATCTGAGATTTAGTTTTAACTCTCTGCAAGGCATAATTTCATGGCAGGTAGAGACAAATGATCACTATTTTGATAATCTCTGCATGTCCAATAACCACTGAGAACTCAGTATCTTGGGAGCCAGTTTCCCAATGGTAGCTCAGTAGCTAGTGCAAGACTGTTTACCAAATGAAGTCATCATGAAGAAATCAGTGTACACACTGTCCAACAAGTACACTCTGCAAACATTCACACCAATTCCTGCTACATGAGCTCTATCCAGTGAACCATTCATAAGAGCCAGGAATTACGGTACTGAAAGGCATGGGCTTTCTTGAGGTACAATGATAGGGGTTCCTCAACATCTATCAGCCATCTCTGACATCTAACCACTGACCCCAAATGTATTCTGCACAGGACCTCTGCACCAGGTCTTCCCCTCTCTGTCACCCTCAGCTCTCCAAAAAGGGCTCTGAGTGGGGGCAAAGTTGCAATCTTGCCAGATAAGGTTTCTTTCTTTCTTTTTTTTGACAGGCAGAGTGGACAGTGAGAGAGAGAGTCAGAGAGAAAGGTCTTCCCTTTGCTGTTGGTTCACCCTCCAATGGCCACTTCGGCCAGCGCGCTGATCCGATGGCAGGAGCCAGGTGCTTCTCCTGGTCTCCCATGGGGTGCAGGGCCCAAGCACTTGGGCCATCCTCCACTGTACTCCCTGGCCATAGCAGAGAGCTGGCATGAGGTTTCTTAGTCTAAGACTAAGAAATTATTTGTGGCCCCTTAGGCCCCTGAGATGCAAACCAACCCAGGATCAGTGAGTAGGGCCATGGAATTGGTTTGCGTCCTGATTGGAATCCTCCCTCCGATGCCACAGGCAGAAATTTAAGATGAGTATGTGATACATTATCAGCGGCACTATTACCATCCTACCATAGCTGAAAGAAAGAGGCTATTAAACATAATACATAAAATAACATTTAGTAAGGAAATCTGGATAATTACTTAGTAAAAAGGACATTGAGTCAGGTTCTAAGCCATTGCCCTGAATTGGGAATGGCATCACTTATGTCTTCAGTTAAATTGAGTAAAACTTCCTAAGCGCTCCCTTAAAGAACACCTGTAAGTAATGAGTTGGATGATCTCATCCATCCTGCTTTGTGCTGCAGGCCTGAGGCCTAGGCCAAGATTCCAGGCACCACAATCCACAGCTTCCTCTGCTGAACCAGTTCAAGGTGACAAAGACACCCCTGCCAGTAAGGAATCTTGGCTCCCCTGATGTGCACTGAAGTTTCAACAGACAGAAGCCAAGGGGTTCAATCAGTAATATATTCTCTTCCCTCTGGATCCAAGTGATGGATACTGAAATGCGTTCAAAACTAGTGGACAGAGAGAATACAGTGAGGACATGCACCATATGGAATCAGAGTACTTTAGAGGTGATTAATATCTACCACCACCACCATAATCACCAAAAGCATCCATGATCCCCAATGTCACACTAATTCCTTCCTCACATCTGGGGCAAAATAAAGTCATCTCTTTAGCTTCACGACTGTAAATGTCACCTGCCTACTGATGGAAACTCCCAAAATTCTAATTCAGGCCTGACTCCTTCACATGGAAGCCCTCCCAATTCACAATCTTCTTGACATCTCCATTTCAATGGCTGAGAAGCATCTCAAATTGAACACATCTAGAATCCAACCCTTTATCGGTCTCAAACTTGCTCCTCCTTGCAGACTCTCCATGCTAGTAGATGGCATCCCCATTCTCCTTGCTGTCCCTCTGTCTCTCATATGCCATTGCTAAGCAGCACATCTTTTCCACTCCTCCTTCTCAACATCTGCAATTGAGCATGTCTGACCACCTACATAACTACCACACTCATCCACACCAACAGGAACTCCTGCCTGGACAATCACAAAAGCCTCATGACTGGTCACTCTTTCTATTTGGCTTCCCTGCTGGTGTACCCCCAACTCACAAACACACCTTGAGTGACCACCAGGTTGAGTTGAAGCACAAGTCTGATTACATTCCAAGTCTCCCAGTGGCTTCCCTTCTAGTGAAGAATGAAACCTAAAGTCCTGACTGACTCCTAAAAGGTCCTCCACAACCCAGCCTCCCAGAGAGCCTCTCTCTGCCTCATCTCACTATGACAGCCTCCCTGCCACACTGCAAAGTCACCAATAAGACAGCACACACTATCACCTCCTCACACTGCCATGAAGTTCACCCTCTCCTCTGAGTCCCCACGGAGACATCATTCTCCAGAGACTCCTTGATGCCCCTTAGTGCAAATGGCATCCACCACCTCCTCTCTCTACTCCTCTCTCTTTGCTCTAGTTGTCTTCACACCTGCTTGTCTTTGACACAGACACATGGGTTCACTGTGTTCCTCTCACCCCGTCCCCCCACCACCACCACATCAGAGGCTGTAAGCTCCCTGACGACAGCTTGGCCTACCAGTTTTGGTTTTGTTTCCTGTTGTAGATGCTGTTGTTCACCAATACTTGGAATAGAACAGACCACAGGTGAGATTTCTTGAAAGCATTAGTGAAAATGCAGAATGAGTACTTCCCTAGTGTGAACTATTCTTATGCTAAAAGACCATGCCCTCCACTTGGGGCCAACTCTTCTGGCATGGACCTTGGTAGTCTTTCACCACACAACTCCACTACTCAAATTCAGCCAGGTACACACACATGCACACTTGTGTAGGAGCGTAGTATCTCCTAGTCTGTAAAGCACTTTCACAAGCAATTATCTTTATTTTCCAGTGTGCTTCGCTGCAATTATATGAACCAGGGAGTTCAGACAGGTAAAACCAACAGGAAGGGGTTAACATCAAACTGAGCTTAGTCCATTCCAGTACCTACAACAAAATATCTCAGACTCTGTGGCTTCAAAACACCTGCACATTATCAGATACCATCCTCAATACTGAGAGTTCCAAGATGGTCTCAGCAGACTAGGGATCTGGTGAGGGTCCACATTCTGGTTCACAGCACCTTCTATTTGTGTCCTCTCAGTGAAATCCCATTCATGAGGACTCTAGCCTCATGAACTAATCACCTTCCAAAGCCTTAGCCTGCTGATACCATCACCTGCAACCTATTAATTGGGGGCGACACAAGCATTTCTACCACAGCACCAAGCCTCCCATTCCTATCTCCTATCCTTGCCGCACACACACCCTGTATGTGTGGGTGAGACACTGGCTGTACCAGGCCAGAATGAAGGGCAGGCCTTGCCCTCCAGGTGCTCACAGTTTCCAACCTACACAAGGACACACAGAGATATGCTCAGGCCTTGAGTCCAACAAGCAAGTCAAATGCTCCCAATGGTGGCATCTCTGGAGAAACAGGATATGCAGATCCACATATACACAGAAGCTACTGGCAAAACTGTTTTCCCACCATACATGCTAGTCCATCACTACCCACTCCAATTCATCTCATGGTTCTGGAGGAGAAGCTGATAGAGGACACTTAATAATTAAATTCATAAGAACAGCAGCAAAACCCTGGCAGCTGCCCATTAGAATCAACAGTCAAGCTTTTAAAATGCACCAACCACTGTCCCCAACTGAGACTAATTAAATCAGAAGCTGTGTGGGTGGAGCCTGAGCCCTGGCATTGTGCTTAACTCTCCCTGGCTGATTACAAAGGACAGCTGTTGCTACTAGCATGGGTGCCAAGGCACTATAAGCACAAAGTGCTTTCACTTGCATTATTTTCCTGCATCATCCAATAGTTCTGAGGCATGCGTGGGACAGGCATCAACACCCCCACTTTAGAGGTGGAGAAATTGAGGCTTAGAGGGGTGGAATGGCTGGCAGTTATTAGCTAATTAATCACAGAAATGCAGTCCAAAATTGTTCTGGAACCAAGCGGTGAACTCTGTAGCAATGCTTCCTAGACAGAAACAGGCCTAAGAAAATGCTGGAGCCTTGTGAAAATACTGATTCTGAGCCAGTAGGTCTGGGACAGGGCCCAAGAATCTGAATTTCTAACAAACTCTCAGGAGATGACAATGCTTCTGGACTCTAACCCACACTTTGACTACGGAGGGCCTACAAGACAACATGTCTGCACCACTAAACAATCCACTCATGCCTTCATGTGAGGAGGATATGGAACACTGTCAACAGCTTCCCTGAGGCTTTCCTCAGTTGGCATAAGTTCTGTGGCCCACGGGACAAGTTCTATGCCACAAGCAGCGGGCATCACCCAACCTTCTACCCAGGTACACCATGTAGCAATGTGAAACATGGTACAGAAAACCCTTGGCATCGCCAGGAGTAAATAAAGCCACCAGGGCCCAGTCAGCCTTATGACCGACCCTCACACAGCCTGCCATACACCGCCTTCCACACACTCCAAGAACCATGACACCGGGTGCTCTTATCACCAGCAAAGATGAACAACTTTGGTCCCGAACATCATTTGTGAAGACAGAACCAATTACACCCTGACACTTCTCTATTCCCCAATATTACCTCTTAATTATTCACGGGAGGGTATGCAATTGGCAGACAGTGATTTTTTAATGTTTTGTGTGCCTTTTAAATATCAGCCACCACATGTATGTGCGTGTGTGTATATAAATAGATTTCAAATGACTGCCTCAGATATTCCATTTCAGGCTTTAATCTTTAAATATACTTATGAATTTTTGACTTTGACAGATTTCCTGACATCTCTCCCCTCGTAATGGAAATAGATCCCAGAGAATCCTCATTAATGCGCCCTCCTCAGAGCTGTTCTCAAGCTCGGCTGTGGCCTTGGGCCGGTCTGCATCAGAGGGCAAAGGGGCCATGGACATGGAGGACGTTTTTCTCCCCCCGGCCTCTGAACTACCAGCACCTGAAACATTCTCCCAGTTGCTCAAGTCTACAGACCCTTCAGGATCCAGCACTGAATTTGGCTCTTCTCTAATCAGCCCAGCCTCCTGTGCTGAACCCCCACAGCCTTCAGTCTGAACAAAATTTCACAATTAGTGAAACACGACCGTGGAACAGAAAAGTCTTGTCTCCCCCATCGGGGAGGGCCTGACCCATTTCTCAACCCCTCATGTGCCTGGTTTAGTGCTATCACAAAAACTAACCGCTGAGGGAGTTCAAGAGCTCTAAGTGGATTTGTTGGGGACCACACTGCTGCTACTGCATGTGCAGTTTTGATCTTTAGAAAGTTGTGAGTTTTAAGAAGGTCTTGGCACAGTCACCCAACCTCACCACTCTGCTGCTGCCAAGTTTCTTCCCTCTTTACCTAGGATGATTGAATACCTACAGTGATCCAGGAAAAAAAAATCCAACAATATGT
This sequence comes from Sylvilagus floridanus, assembly GCA_949820135.1. Taxonomy (NCBI): domain Eukaryota; kingdom Metazoa; phylum Chordata; class Mammalia; order Lagomorpha; family Leporidae; genus Sylvilagus; species Sylvilagus floridanus. The sequence continues at coordinate 17,911,808 of OX463235.1, forward strand.
ATTTTCTAGGGCAAGATCACCGGCACCTCAAGCAAGCAAGGAAGAACAGCTCAAGACTCTAACAACCTCTGCTCCCCAAAGCAAAGACCTTCCCCACCCCTACAGCCATGCTAAACAAACAACCCCACCCAACTCAAGAAAGTAACTGAAGGGAAAGGCCCTATTAATATCTGTACTTGTGAAAGGACATGGGACTTCTGGTATCCCTCGTAGTGGTCCTCATTTCAGCTTGAAGGCAGCCTGGCTCATCATGTTTCTCCTTTTTACATGCCAGCAAGATCACATCACTAACACTTCACACTCTTCACCAGGAAGCTGCTCATGAAGATACTTGTACTGAGACTGCTTTTGTCTCAGTTTTTTTTTAAGATTTATTTATTTGAAAGTCAGAGTTATACACAGAGAGAAAGAGAGGTCTTCCATTCACTGCTTCACTCCCCAACTGGCCACAACAGCTGGAGCTGTGCCAATCTGAAGCCAGGATCCAGGAGCTTCATCCAGGTCTCCTATGTGGGTGCAGGGACCCAAGGACTTGCCCAGGCCATAACAGAGAGCTGGATAGGAATCAGAGCAGCCGGGACACAAACCAGCACCCATATAGGATGCCGGCGCCGCAGGCGACAGCTTTACCCACAACTCCATAGTCCAGCCCCTTGTCTTTGTTTTTTAAATCTCCACCAGTGCCATTCAGGTAAAAATTTCCATTCATCACTGGATGCAAGCGCGCACGTGTGTGTGTGTGTGTGTGTGTGTGTGTATGGTTCACTTTTTTATGGAAAGTTTGTATTCAGATATTCCCCTTTACAATCAATGATCTTTATGCTACAACAGTGGGAAGAAAAAGAATTTTGAGGCAAATGGGTAGTGAAGCATTTTTAAAGAAAATGTTTCTAAACCAGATTGCTGCAGAAGGACCTATTTTTAGGGTAATATCTACTTTTTGGCAGCTTATTTACATTTCCCCTAGTATTTACCAAAATCTTAAATAAGTGATCATCTCACTTTGCATCCCTCTGCCAAGACCACGTTATCTCCCCTATAGCATTGAGGATGTGATATTACAAATATATATATTTATATTGATGACCCAGATACCACTTGTACATGTGAAGTGTGACATTTTTACTCCTCTGTCATCAAGCAGAAGTAATTAAGAATAATCAAGTGGGTGTTAATTGGATATAATGAAACAATCTCCAGTCAGGCTGAGCCTACTATTTGCCTCCTACTAGCAATTATGAACACTAAACACTCCTGATAATCTCCTTCTTCTTACAGAAGCTAAACAGAGATACAGTATTTACTCAGCTGATGGCTTGTTTTGTCTGCAATTTAGTCTGTTTCAAGCTAGGAATCTCACAATTTGCCAAGCTGTCACCAGCTGCTGGGACCAGACCAGGCATTCAGGGTTCCCAGTGACAACAGTTCACTGTGTGTCATCTCAGAGGAAAGGACAGATATTAATTAAACTGACCCATAGTTGCAGCTGTACCTGGACGTGTAAATGTCAAACAGATAAATAAATGTTTTCACTTGGCATTCCTCCACACTACTTGTGGTTTGTGCATCATTTGTGGCCCATGCACACACTGTACACCCAGACTTTATGAAAAAGAAGAAAGATCCACATGCAACTCTCCGAAGTCTCTCTTCTGAATGCTCCCCTGGCCTGTGCTGCTACAGAGCTGGGGACTGGCCTTTCATAGTGGGACAACGATTACAGTGGTGAACTTAAAGTATCCTATTGAGAGTGACCATTAGAAACATATTACTGGCCATTACGCAGATGGTTAGATGTTTTTAAAGAGCACTTACATAGTAATAGAAGCCAAAGTCGTTGGCTATATTTATTACTCTCCCAAGAAAGTAGAAAAAATAAAGAGATGGAATGTTTTTCAGGGGTGGCTACTTTCATTCTCCCAGGATCACCAGGAGGTCATGTGTAGACTAATCCAACTGGTGACTGGGTTTTAAAACACACTCTGCACAAGGTGATTCAAGTTCATTTCCTTTCTCCCTCATCAGAACTCGGCAAGGTGGGATGCCAAGTGAAGCCCCCTGCCTGAGGGTGGTGGAATAACTTAAGAAACAGATAAAAAGCTAGACCAGAGGTTAAAAATCTTTTTTTCTGTAAAAGGTCAATTAATCAACATTTTTATTTATTTTTTATTTTTTTACAGGCAGAGTGGACAGTGAGAGAGAGAGACAGAGAGAAAGGTCTTCCCTTTGCTGTTGGTTCACCCTCCAATGGCTGCCACAGTCAGCGAGCTGCGGCCGGCGCACCGCGCTGATCCGATGGCAGGAGCCAAGTGCTTCTCCTGGTCTCCCATGGGGTGCAGGGCCCAAGCACTTGGGCCATCCTCCACTGCCTTCCCAGGCCACAGCAGAGAGCTGGCCTGGAAGAGGGACAACCGGGGCAGAATCCGGCGCCCCGACCGGGAATATAACCCAGTGTGCAGGCGCCGCAAAGCGGAGGATTAGCCTGTTGAGCCACGGTGCTGGCCCTAATCAACATTTTAGACGTTGTGGCTGCACCTCGTATGTCACCGCTACTCCCATCTGAAGTCACAGCACAGAACAGCCATCAATGACAGCAAACAAGTTGGTGTGGTTGTGCTGCAGTAAAACTTTGTTTACAGTAATAAGTAGTAGCAGGATTTGGCCTATGGGTCATAGTGTCCCAAAACCTGAATTTTACTCCATGGAGACCTATTTTAATTCTTAAATATGTAGAGATTTTATTTTCTCTAATGTATAAATTTCCAAAAACATGCCTGAACTAATATAGTCTATGTTGCACCCTATTTTTCCATTAGTGCATATTCAGATGTACAGTTTTATCTTCTTTTGGGGCCTAAACTAAAATGAATAGCAGCTTCCCCCACTCTCCAAAGCAAGTATATATGTATGGATGTAAATAGCATTTGAGTGAGAGAGAAAAAGAACCCATCCAGAAGTTCACTCCTAAAATTCCCACAATAGCCAGCAATAGGTTTTGGCCAGAGCTGAAGTCGGGAGCCTGGAACTCAATCCAGATTTCACACATGGATGTCAGGAACCAAAGCACTTGAACCATTACTGCTGCCTCCCAGGGTCTCTATTAGCAGGAAGCTGGAGTCAGGAGCCAGAGGCATGAGTAGAATTCAGATACTCTGATGTAGGATACCAGCATCTTAACCACTAGGCTAAATACCCAGTCACAAAGCCAGTGCTTTTTATAAGATTTCATTATAAACATACATTATTTTGCCACCCTGGATATATATTTATGTACATGTATTATATATTCATATTTTAATTTATATACCCAGATAGTTATATTATTTATATATAAATTTATATTTTTTATGTATAAGCACCTCTTCTTTTATCCCTTTATTCATAATTTAAAGTATTAACTTTTCTTAAAGGTGAATCTATCTATAATTATTTGGCAAATGAAATCTGTCCATTCTACATTCTCTATCAAATAGGGGTCTATAACTTATAGCAGAGACACATCTTGGATATCATAAAATCTGAAGGATTTTATTGAGCATCAGGAAAACGTAGAAAAATGTAATGGCCAAGGGGTGACAGACCCTGATGTTACGGCCTCAACTCTTTTTCTAAATAACTGTGTGACTTAGGACACACTGCTTAACTTCTCTGAGCCTCAACTGCCTCTGAAAAATGAGGGAGTGGAATATGGGATGGCTAGAGTCACCTTCCAAGCTTTCATATTCGCTGATCAGTGGACAGGAAACAAGGTAATTAGCTCATCTGATTATCAGATAATACTAATGAGGCCAAAAGAGCAAGTTAAATAACCATGCAAAGCTAGGTAGTTATAAATAGAGAAAAGGACTTTCACACAGATTCTAAGTTCACCCAGTTCACTGAGGGGCCTGTGACTGGGCCAGCCCTTCTCAAATCAACAACACAGAAAATACGCAATTACAGTAAGTCACAAACAACTTGATAATACAAACAGTATCATAATACTTCATGGAATGGACTGTGAGGCTAACCACGAAGTATTTCACTCAGTTTCTTCCCAATGTGCCACGTACAGGTCTGCAGTTTTGCTGTCTGTGGCTGGCATGTAGTGTACACCAGGTGTGACCCACTATGTGATGTCAACATCACCGGAACTGCTCTGACAAATTCAGCAGTCTCAGGCTACGGTGCCATCAGTAAAGGCTTCTTAACATGTATACTGTATGTACTTAGTCGCAGAGAGGTAACCACTCGTAGACCAGTGTCAAGAAAAAGACAGGGGGTCCTGGTTATCACTTTCTGGTCAACAGCAGGAATTCAAACCATGACTTAGAGAAGCAATGAACAAAAAATGAAATGTATTACCACCAAGTTTCTTATTTTTTTTTTCAGGTTTGTATTTTCTACCCATTTCCTGGTTAAGCCTGGAAAGTCCAACTACCTATATCCATATCCGTTTTACTCATTTCTCTATTAAACAAACATTGACTGAGTTACTTTTATGTGCCTGGTCATGCTCAAGGCACCTGGGACTCAACAGTGAATAAAACAAATCTGTCCTCTCTTTTAACCATTCCACTGAGTGCCTTCTATAGGAGGCAGGTCACAGGCATATGTGTTTATGCTGTGTCTATGTAAAATTCTGCAGTACCTCTTGATAACCTCAGTCCTAGTCTATCAAGCACCACACATTCTGATGGCTTTGGATATACAAAAGTGAATGAGATACAGCCCCCTTACCCTCCCACCCCCACCTCAAGGGGCTTACAGCTTTAGGGACTCCTCCACGTGATCTTTCAAGTAGGTGAAGAACAGAAATATAACGTCTATTTCTAAGATTCTCTGAGGCTCACTACATTTTCATACCCATGGCTATACCAAGAGCTTCTAATTAGGCCTACTGGATACACAGCAGTGTCTCAGCATACAATATGCTTGAATTAAATGCTCCCGCAAGAACTTTTAAACACATTAATGATGAAAAACCTGAGGCAGGGGAAGGAGAAGTCACTTGCCCAAAGTCACAGACCACGTGAGGTGTAAACACGTTCTATGAGGACTACGTCCAAAGCCAGTTTCCAAGGTTGAGCTTGAGAGCTGCCTGGCACGTTCAGCAAAAGGTGCAGGTTGCTGGGCCTACCAACAACCCACTTCAGTGGAATCATTTTAGTCACACAAATGGTAAGCAACAGGATGTGCTGACATCACTGCTGGACGAGGAAGCACAAAGACACCCGAGAGGCTGTGGGTAGGCCAGCTGTTCTCTCTTTTGACCTCAAACACAGTGCACAGGACTTCCACATCAATGACAGTCACCCTCAGCTCCCAAGCACATGACTGCTACTTTAGAAATTAAGTCAACCTACTAGAAAGAGCAGAGTGCACAGAGTAGGTGGATACCCACCATAGAGTGACTAACAGGACCTACATCTCGGCTTTATGCAGCTATGGTCAGGTTCACAGGATAATGGAATCCAGAAGTTTCCAATGCTTTTGGCTCTAGGTGTAGCCTTACAGAGCTATCCATGATCTCATTCTAGCTGGCCTCAAGTCATACCAGGTGCTAATGTGTTTATTGGTTCTTCACGTGCCTCACCTGAAACACAGAACCTGTCTCTGAGCACTGTTCTCGCACAAACACATTGAACTTCTCCTTGTCTACAATTCAGACTACACAGCCCCTAGCAGCCCTGTGAAAATATCTCCTTGGATCCTATCTAAGTCAAGGACCCCTCTCAGTTTAAACCTCCCATTGATAGTACTGGTGATTTGTTCAAATCATCAACAACTCACATGTTAACACTCCTCCCCTATGCACACACAACAAAGTCATCTGTCTTTCCAGCACTACTATAATGGCAGAGAAGAGACTTCATTGGACTGTATCTTGAAATTTTCCTTTAACACTGATGTACCCAAACCTAGGAGCTTTCAAGTCCATTAAAAACTTTAATATTCACTATTCAAATGTGAATGCATGCTCTGCACACTGAAAAGAACCAGACTGTCAAGGTAGCCAACAACAACACAAAAACAAAAAATACAAAAGCAGCTTAGAGAAAGCCAGAATTTCTCCACCTGGCTCTGACTAAACAACAAATGCCTCACCATGAATAGCCTGATGAGGACAGAGCTCTGCACTACAGTGAGAATTTTTCTTTTATTTGGCAAGCAATGAAGTCATTAAGGTAATACATCACCATCCCCGCTAACAGAATCTCCCGTGTCATCTCCTTCACTGTACAGGCAGGCAGAAGACACATATCTATTGTCTCTTACTTCTGGAAGTTGTAAATGTAGGAAAATTGTCATCATTAAATTGAACATAATGATCTTCACCCCCCTCCCGTTCTCTCACTCAGTTGCTCAGCTCTGCCTGACACATACCTTGTAAATGTCAACATACAAGTATGTCCTGACGACCAATGGGCAGAAAGTTCTGATTACCAGCAGAAATCCATCATGTGATATGCAACACTCACCCTTGCCACGGAGGAATGATCACTGCTTTGCCGCAAGGGCAGAGAAGCCCCACCCCCACAACTCTGGTGTCTCTGGTGGTCAGAATGTATAATGAAGGTGAGCGTTGACAAAGACCACTCACTGCTGAGTACTGATGGATCACCGGAGACATTCTCCCTCCCACATGGGCAACATGGACAGGTGGGCAACGTGATCTGAGGATCAGCCACCCTCCCTCTCTCCCACATCTTAAACCAGGGCCTGCTTGGCTCCACCCTAGGCAGGAACTGATAACTTCTCATAGGGCCAAGATGAATGCCAGAAAATTCTCAGTCAAGGACTACGGAGGGCTCAGACCAGAAAGCTAATCCCAACAGGGCAAGAAGAAGCAACATGGTGCCTGGCCCCTACCCAGAAAGTGCCTGGTTGGGTCACTGCAAAGGAAAATGGTAGCTGTGATGTCACCAGCACTGAGCTTGAGAGGTCAATGAGAACACCAGGACAAGAAGCATGCTGAACCAGTAAGGGGAAGGACAACGTTTTCTGACCTGAGGGACTGTGCAGGAGGCCTCTCTGTCCACTGTTGTCACTGGGGCACAAGGACTCTTTGGCCTTGAGCATTCGTTATGTTATGTAAATTACACTTAATGAAAGTGCAGCCTTGGTCCATAAAAACTTAATGCATTTGTCTTCATTTGAGCATTCCCCATAGCCACACCACCTCCCTTTACAGAACACAATAACTGGACTCTCAACACAGGCCCCTGTCCTCTACGGCCACTAGCAGCAGGGCCCCAGAGCAGGCAGAGGAACTGGCTTCCACTTAACAAGACAAATGTGCCATTGCAGAGATGGCAGCCGGTGGCCCCAGCACGCACACAGGACAGGAGGAGACACAGCCAGGCTCATCCCTCCCTACCAGTCCTTCTTTCTTAATGCTCAGATGGCTGAGAAAGAGGAAAGCTAGCTGTGATTCACCTCTGATTCATCAGCAGGCATTTATTAAGTGCCTCCTATGTACGCAAAACATAGCAAAGACATATGAGTACCTCTCTTCCATCATTCAAGCTATGACCAGGCAGGAGGTGCTGAGCATGTCTGAGAATTTCCATCCTGAGATGCCCATGGCAAACGGTAGGTGCTCCACAGTGGCCGTTCTCAGTTCTAGGCCAAAGGCCTTTGAAGAAGAAATGTCAAAGTGAGTAAGTCAACTTGAAATCCTTGCCTCAAGGTTTTAATATAAGGCTCTGGAGTTGAAGAAGAAAGACACTGTGATTGTATTACTGTGACAAGAGCAAGATTGGGTTTGCTTGCCTTGAATATGACTTTAATAATTATTGCAACCTTTTAAAAAATGAAATCTCTGTGAGGCCTTCCACGGACTGCCTCTCCTCATCTCCCCAGATGCAGCAGCGTCCCTATCTTTGCCTCTTCCCCAGCCTCTCGGGCCTCTTCCCCAGCTCCTTGTAATCGTCGAGCTCCACCCAGTCAAGCGTCTTCACACCTGCTGTTCCCTCTGGCTGCAATGCTCTTCCATCTCATCTTTCCAGTTACCTCTGCCTCCTTCAGTCCCTGGTGAGGCCTCCCCTCATTAGGGAAGCCTCTGCAGACCTGCCTAAGTCAAATGAGGACCCAGCAGCTCTATATCCTTCTCCTCAACTGCTGTCTGTGACAGGTGTTCACATCAGTGAACAGTGACTGTGTGTATGCTGATTTACCGATCCTCACCTCCACTAGTCAGTGCTCTCCCTGAGGGCAGCAGCTGTGTTTACTTGGCCTGTGCACCAAACCCTTAGCACCGAGCACACAGTAGACAACTAAAGCTATGACTGGCCACCTATGTACCTACCTATAGACATACTGATCATGCTTCCTCCATCACTACAGGGAAAAAACACCAAGCAAAGCAATATACTCACCTTCAATAGGATGGTGACTTGAATGACACCTAAGAGTGAGTGAGCACTGCAAAACCTACCAGGAGAAGCCAGGCAGACTCCAGGTGAGACTGTCTGTTAGCAACGACCATCCCCCTTTCAAGCACAACAGCAGGCAGACGGTTTGGATGGGCTTTCCCAAACCCTGCCATTCCCGTATCTTCTGTCATCACTGCTTCACTCTTCAGCCACCCTGGCTACGCCCGCATCACATGGTCTGGAAGCATTTCTACTCCAAGAGTAGGCTCCACCAACAGCCTTTGTCTCCTGTCTGAGCTGTGCCTCCTGACTCCCAGAAAGGACAACAAATCCTCTTGTTTTCCAGGCATCAAAATACAGAGCATAACCACAATCAAGTACCAGCCCAGCAAGTGTGAGCTTCCCGAATGTCAAGACCAAAACAAGTCGGTTGCCCTGCACCAAAACCTAGCAGAGTCAAGGGGAAACTCCCGATAGGAGGATATGCTTACAAAATCCCTCCCTCTCACCTGGGTATCAAAGGAGCTTCCGGAAATGAGTTGGCCAGAACTTCCTGGAGAAAGAGATGACCCCAATCTGTTCCTCTCACAAAGGAATTGTATGAATCCTATTTGACCCCACTGTTTCCAATCTAGGGTATGAATTTAGCTAGCTTTGAAAATGTTTTAGGGCTCACAAAGAAATTTATAAAATGTCAGCGTGAAAAATTTAATTGAGTTATTAGCAATATCTCTTCTTTGAATGACCTTTTAGTACTCCTTATAACATATCACCTCCTTTTACTACCTTCTGGCTGACAGTTTCTAATATATTCTTTCTTCTCAGATGATATCATCTGTCCTTGGGTAGAATTAACTAAAGCACTCTACATTCAGAAACTGACATTAATCCATAGTCCCAGATTTTTAACAGCTGCTGGTATAAACACTGTTTCCATACATTGAGTTTTAACAATGACTGGAGGAAATGCATACTATTCATTGGACATTGATGACAGGCAAACAAAGGAATCAGAGTGACAAACAGCAATGTTTATTTTTTAATTTTAAATTAGCTTAAATATTATACCTACTGCATAAATCTAAGAGGAGTATTGCTAGTGTCATAGAAATTTTATGATCCTCTTAAAATCACATATGCAGAAGAAACTAATCAAAACAGGAAATTACAAGGATGAATGGCAAACAAGTTGTTTGCTGAAATATCTTTCTGATACGGGATAAAGGAAATACAGAAAATACAGTCCCATATTCTTCGTAACCCAGACATTTTGCATCATTCCAAGAAATGGAAAAAAAGTAAATCAACACGGCATATGGAGGCAGAAAGGAACATTCAGAGTTGAGAATCACTGAATTGGGAAAAGATAAAACCCCGGCCCCTAAAATTCCCAACCCCAGTGGCTTTCCGTAAGACCTCAAGACACCCAAATCCTATTTCCTGGTTGTGTGGAAATGATCAACAGAGGCCCCGCTTCCTTGCCACCTCCTCCTGACCCTCTATTCTGCTGGAAACACGTATGTATATATCAGTGCAGCAACCAGCAGCGACATCTGTAGGGACCTCGCCAGCATTTTCCATCAGCACAACTGTTATTTAGGACGTGAGTGAATGCCACATTGCTGATGTAGTCCTGGGCTGGAGGTGGCTGATAATTAAAGTGTGTCTACCTTCATTGTGCAGTGGGAGCCTGGTGGGAGAAAAGGCGGTTTTCTAGGGTAAAGGTACGAACAAGAGGGGCTAAGGCAGGCCAAAGTGCAGTAGCCAAGCAGGTGTTCGCGAACTCAGTCCTTCCTGATGGCTTATACCTGTGGTGCTTACATAAGGACAGGGCTGACCCTCCTGGTAAAATGCTCACCCACTCCTTAACAACCACTAACCCCCATCCCTTTAGTTTAAAGACTGTCACTGCTAGTGTTTTAGGATACTGTGATGTGTTGGGCAGGGGACCGAGGGCTCACCAGAATGGGAGGGTTATTCCTGTTTGTAGTCACTTGGAAAACAGGTGGGGCTCCAGATCTAACAGAGCAGACCTGGGTCAGCATGAAAAGTATCTCCCTTGCTCTGGATTTGGAAGGTGCTAGGTCTCTAGGAGGGTGGTCCTGGTTCTGTGAATCAAGAAAAGTACCCACCACACAGAAGCAGGGACTGCTACATACAGGCCAGGTGAACTAGGACAGACCTGGAAGTGCCTGGAGCTCTGAGATGCTGCTGGTCAAATTAGAATGACAGACACCTGGCTCCATAAGCCAGCCTGACTTGACATGCCTGTGTTATCCACTAGAATGGTTCTATTCTTACCCCCAGAGACCAGTACAGGTAGCATTGAGTGTAGGAAAACTAGGGCAACAGGATCCCTCTCCCGCCAAGAAAATCTAACTCGGGAAACTTCTGAGTCTTGCCTTTACTAAGTAAGGCAAGACACCCCTTATACTACCTCCAAGTAAGCTAGTTTGCCTTTGAGTAAAATAAACCCAGTAAATAAATCTATTTGTATCCTGAAAATAACATTCATTCACTCACCTCTCCACCCAAATTACTGAGCATTTAGAATGAATCCAGCAGTGTACTAGGTGTGGGAGCTAAAAACACAAAGAAGACACAATCTGGGAGCTCACACACAAGCTAGGAAGCAATCTGGAGACAGATCTGGACTTGAAATGCTCCCTCCATTGGCAGGAATTTGAGGAGTATGTAAGCCCTGGTAAGCTGACTATTTTGGGGCAGGGGGATGTTTTGAAGAATGCTTACAACAGAGCAAAAAGGTACACGTTTCTACTGCCCATGCACAAAATCTTGTTACAGTAAAAGACTCAGGAAGGCAGTGACAAGGAGGTCCACCTCCCTAGTGAGCAAAGGAAACCCTGATCCCAGCAGGGCATGAATTCCACCCATCTGATTATGCCTAATGGAAGGCAGAGAGAATGATGAAGAAGGCGATCTAGATGTACAGATGGATAGATACAGGTTCTAGTTGCAACTCGACCTCCCTGAGCAAAGTCCTTCTTCTAACCCAGTCATTGGTTTCCTCAGCCTTAATACAGATGCCAAGCCTTTCCCCTCCTGCAGGCATCACACCAGTGGTTCTAGAGTGCGGCCCCCAGGCCAGCAGCAGCGATCCTCTCTACAAACTTGTTAGAAATGCATGTTGTCAGCCTGCACCCCAGACCAACAAACTGAGACTTGGGGAGTGACGCCCAGCTGATTCTGCTGCATTTTGTCATTTGAGAACCATGAACGTACTGATTACAAGAGCTCATGCTTATTAAGCAATCCACAAAGAAATGAGGAGCCCTCAAGGAAGCCTTCAAGCATGGTGGTTTTGATCAGCTCTGGTTGAGTCGCCAAGCCCTTGAGAAAGTGAAGCAGAGAAAAGCATGAAGGGAGGAGTTCATTTTTGCTGGAGATGAGAAACAGGGAACAAAAGTGCATGTCTCAAGACCACTGTCAGGCCCCTGGTTATACAATCAGAGGAGTAGGGCCAGGGAATTTGCACATTTTTCACTGGGAAACTACCAGATGAATACTCTGTTATTATGGAGCTTTTGTTTGTACATTTGCAACTGGTTGTTGGCTTATTTCGGTTTTTCTTCTTCTTCCCCCATCTACCTTCAGCGAGCCCACTGAGGACGCCATCTGCAGTTTCCCTCTGTGCCCCTCCCTCGCTGCTGCATTTCCACAAAGGCTTCCTCTGTTTTCTCCCCTCTGGTCCGCTGCCCTGAGATGCTGCTGCTTTCTTTTTTACTTCTTTGGGGCGTGGGGGTAGGAGTAGTCATATATTTTTTTTTCTTAAAGAGTTTATTTATTTGAAAGTTAGAGTTACAGACAGTGAGAAGGAGAGACAGAGAAAAAGGTATTCTACTTGCTGGTTCACTCCCCAAATGGCTGCAATGGCCAGAGCTGCGCTGATTCAAAGCCAGGAGGCAGGAGCTTCTTCCAGGTCTCCCATGTGGGTGCAGGGGCCCAAGGACTTGGGCCATCTTCCACTGCTTTCCCAGGCCACAGCAGAGAGCTGGACTGGAACAGGAGCAGCCGGGACTAGAACCAGTGCCCATATGGGATGCCTGCACCACAGGCGGAGGATTAAGCTACTGCACCACAGCACCAGCCCCGGGGTAGTCATATTTCTAAAATGTATATTGAAGCATTTTACTTCTCACTTAAAAATAAACAAATCAGCCTTTACTGTTCTCAGCTGCAGGGAAGGATTCTGATTCCTAGGCCAGCCCTGCAAGTCCTTTCCCAGGCTGATTCCATTCTCAGCTTCAAGCACTGCTCTTCATGCATTAGGTATTACCATGGGGGTCGAATTCCTGCTCCCCAATAACATTATGCTCATTCCTTGGAAATAAGTGACCTCCTGACCCTTCTTTACAAAGAGGAAGCCTCTTGTACTTTTCTTCCCTCTCTGATCCATCACTGATGTGTATTCTCTCTTCTCCACCAGACCAGCATCTCCAAGAAAAACAGACGCATTTCTGCATGCCTATACCTTGAAAAGTCTCATCACAACTAACATGAAGCCGTTTGGAGATGCAGTAGCAACTCGCATCACTGCCCTCCACTTAACCCACTGGCTAGGACAGCCACCACTCTGCCATCCCTCTCTAAAACACGGAGCCATTGGCCACAATAAAATGAATAATGGCAGCTCCACTGCATATGTCACCATTACCCAATATGCTACATGCTACACATCCCAATATCCAACATGCCCGGGGTTGCCAACTGGTACTCACAAGATCCATCCCATTGATAGTGGCATGTAAGAGCTTCAAAGAGAATGTGCTCCTGACACAGAATAATTATTCAGGATTATACTCCATATCTGCATATACACATGTAAGTGCAGCATATGCCCAGCCTTACACACTTCAAGCTAAACTGAAAGAAAAGATGGAAGCCAATGTGCACATTGAGTAGTTGAGCTTTTTTCTACTCATCCCACTAACTGGAGCAGGGAAACCATCTTTCCATTATCTATCTTTCATTATGACTAAATCATTATTTATTTGGTATTTATTCATTTTATAACCATTAACTCGTTGTTGACTTTGATCTGCTGACAGCACTGTTAAATATTTTGCCAGCATTTTACAGCACAGTATTATAAAATCAGTACTAAAACATGGAGTCAAAATACCCAGGTCTCTTTGAAATGAAACTTAACTCTGCCTTTAAGAAGCAGTACTACTTTGGGCAAGTTACTAGAACTATTGGGCCTCAGTTTCCTCAAGTAGGTTCACTAATCTGCTAGGCCAGAATCACAGGGCTGCAACAAGGCTCATCTGACACGGTAGAGAGGAACATGCTTCATAAGTAGGACTCATTATTTTGGCAGCCATTCTGCAAAAATTCGCCATTACACAAGCTTTTATATGACTTACTCTTTTCATTTTCTGAGAAGGTTTGGGAGAATTTTGTTGAAAATTCCTCTTTAGCTGTTTTGCCTTTTGGAGTCTTGGTCCATCTTTCTGAAATCCTTCTTACACATAAAGTGCTAGTGTCTCTTCTAATGCTTCTTGGCTATCAGTGAGCTTCAAGTCCTTTCTTTCTTCCCATGTTTTACTTTATTCATTTTTCCTATGTAATCAGAATTAAGTCCAAGGCACATATTCCCTTCATTGAAGCATCTCTCCACCTGCCCCCGCCCCTCAGCTTCCAAGAGGCTTGTTGAGGTGGGAGGGACACGGTGAGGAGGGGGATGAGGGTGAGGATACGAGTGGCTTCTGGACCACCTCCATAGGATCCGTCAATCAGCAGACAGAAAAATGTCAAAGAACTGCTGCATCCGGAGAGCTAACACATCACTTGGCCCTTCTACCCCTTCATAGAACCCCTTCATAGAACTCCATAGAACCTTCCTCCTCCATAAAATCTGACGCTACACAGGGACAGGAAAGTCATAGTTAGTCACCATTCTGCTAATTCTCCTTGCAGCTACTCGCTGCTGAGGACATCAGCTGGAAGACTGCCAGAGCTTAGAAAGAAAAGCTAACCAAAATGATCATAAAACCATTTGGAAATATATGAGTATGATCAACACACTGAATAATCATTAGTCACATCTGTATTCCCTGCCAGTCATCATACACAGGGTATAAAAGGAACCCATTTCAAATGAATCACCTGACCTGAAACACCTGAGAGTCAGAACCCCATGATTCCAACAAAGGAGCCCACAAATCTCATACCTCTGGTTTATAACAAAGACGCTGCCATGAAGCGAAACCCCAATGAATAAAGCCAGTTGAGACTTTTTTAAACATTTACTCCAAACTTTTCATTATGGGTTATATTCTTCTCAAACATTTCATCAAGCCTTTTTCCTTTCTCTGGTTTAAATCTCAATCACTAAAAGGAATGATTTGAAGGCAATAATGTAGAAACAAAAGGGGAGATTAAATACAAATTAAGCTTTCATTTGTACTGTTTTTCCAGACTGAATTAAAGTGATTGAGCTAACTTTGGTGTAAAGTAAATTTTACAGCTGTTAGAAATGATAGAATGTAAATTGGATTATACTATTTAAATATTTTACAAATAATTGAAATGGCATTCTTATAAGTTATGTTCCAATATTCATGTTCAAACACAGTAGATCATGCTGACTGGCTCTCGATATATATCTTTCCTTCTGCTTGCTATTTCTTCCATTACTGAAATGAAACTCGAGGAAATTCATACAAAGACAGGTCAAGGGGGACCAGTGACGAAGATGTGAATGCAAAGGCATGATGATATAATTTAACCTCTTCAGATTAATGCATTCAAGTGATACTTATTGATTACAGGGCTCTGAACAGGAGACTGGGTACAGTGAGGGAGTAACCAGCCTTGACCCGATGGTGCTTTCTGTCACCAAGAAGTAAAGAGGAGGAGCCAAACAAAACTATGCAAATACATATTAAGCAGAATAATACAAATGCATGGCACACGGGCAGGGCAGAAGTGATGGTTTAAGGGGGTAGGCTGGGTACGGCTTTATGATACAGGTGGTATTTAACCTTTATGTTGAAGGATGGGGAGAAGTCCCATAGGTAAACAGGTAAATAATCAAAGAAGCAAGCACAAGAAGCAAAGAAGAAATAGACTGCCATGATTCGTGGGAATGAAAAAACGTATCACAAGTTTGAAGAACAGAGAAAAGAACAAATCAGAATGAACTAGGATGCCTACAAAGCAGTAAGATATCCTCTTATTTTTTCAACCTATACCTAAGGATCATCCATGAACCCATGAGATCTTTGATGGCATATAAAGGAAAGAAAATATGCAGACAGCATTGTGGAGGATTAGATAGAGCTGCCACCTGTGATACTGGCATCCCATATGAGTGCCACTTCATGTCCCAGTTGTTCTACTTCCAATGCAACTAGCTACTAATGGCCTGGGAAAAGCAGTAGAATATGGTCCAATGGTGTGGGCCCCGAACACCCACATGGGAGACACAGAGAAAGCCCCTGGCTCCTGGTTTCAGCCTGGTCCTACCATGACCATTGTGGCCATCTGAGGAGTGAACCAGTGGATAGGTCTGTCTGTCTGTCTGACTGTCTGTCTCTCTCCCTCTCTCCCTGTGACTTAAATAAATAAGCAGATCTTTTAAAAAAAAAAAAAAGAAAGAGAAATAAAATCAAGCAAGAACATCCCTTGAGCTATTTATATTTTAGCAATTAAGACTTGTAAACAAATACAAAGAAGAAAACAAAAACCACACTACAGTGGCAGAGATTGGGTGCTTTGTAAATTTAGAGGCAGGAAAGATCACTAACAAGCAATGAGGAGGAGCAATGCCTCAAAGGATGGACACATGAAGATGAACACATTTACTAATTCATTAACTCATTGAAACTGGACATTTTCATTCCATTTCTTCCTATGTCAGACACTGGGCAAAATAATAGAGAAATAAAGATGAGCAACATGGAGTCTCTGATGTCTGATAAGAACCACGAGTAAAGATGAGTCAGAGAAGATAATGCTGGGAAGACAGGCTGGTGTCAAATGCAGAGAGACTAGGACTTCAGAATGAATGCTATGCTGTATTGGGGAGCCTTGTGAAACCGCTTAAGAGGTCTGGACTGAAGCCTTCAGAAGATTCATCTGTATCTTACTTGAGTCGCATTGAAAGCAGAGGCCTGACATGAGGATACAGGTACAGAAAGTATCTTAGGGAGAAGACCCAGGAGAATAGGAGAAAAGAGGGGCCAGGAGGAAATCACCACCAGGTACAGTATTAAGGTTGCTGCTCCTGGCAGTGGGACATGGCCCCTTCTCCACTATGCCTAAAAACAGCATTCAGAGGCCTCCTAGTGCTGTGTGCGTAAAGGATAAGGCTAGGCAGTTAGGAACATGACGAGGGGCCTAAGCATCTGCCATCATCAGGCAGCAGGGTAGAACAGAAAGGAAAGAACTAGGAATAAGAGTCTTTGTCAGGCCTGGGAAAGTGGAAGCAGGGAGAAGACGGATGCTAACAGTGTTCTCAAGGATTAAGCAAAGTTGGTCAGCTGTTTGGCACTCAAGAAACATGTATATCGATTCAGGGGCGGAGCCAAGATGGCGGAATAGTGAGGACGCGCACTAGCAGTCCGCAAAAAGATAGTTTAATAAAAACAGAGTTACTGTAGCCTCAGGAAAAATCTCACGGAAAAAAATGCAGTGGAAATTCTTCCGGACCCAGTGAATGAGACGCAGAGGACCTAGGGGAAAGTAAGTTTGCGAACGGCAAATCGTGCCTTAGTGGCACGGGAGCTGCCGGGAGGGACGGGAACCGGACGGAACACAGTCGCCATTGGATTCGAGCGCTTAAACGGGAGCCGATACAGGGATCCCGAGACACTGGCGGGGGGAAGCAGACGCCACGGGGGAAACAGCACAATTGAGGCGAGCCCACACGGACACTAGCCTCTTTCGTTGCCCACCCTGCTAATTCTAGCTGGACTGAACGCAGTGGGACGGCGCGCCCGCCAGCTGAACCGGAAACCGGGCGGAACACAGTCGCCATTGGAACTGAGCGCTTGAACGGGGGCCGATACAGGGATCCCGAGACACTGGCGGGGGGAAGCAGACGCCAGGGGGAAAACAGCACAATTGAGGCGAGCCTGCACGGACACTAGTCTCTCTCGTCACCCACCCTGCTAATTCGAGCTAGATTAAACGCAGTGGGACAAGGCGCGCCCGCCCGCCCGCCCGCCCATCACTGAGGCAGACGGAACCAAAAACCCGAGGCTGTAGAAACCTGAAGGGGATCCAAAAACTGGGAACACACCGCGCACACAAACTCCGTTACCTTGACAACCCAGAGAAAGAGTGTGGGGAAAAAAAAAAATGCCAAATAAAAACAGATTCCGAGGGAGCAAGATCAAGGAAGACGCTATGATGACCCCAAACGGAAAAGACACCCCAAGTCAGGATTGTGAAGATAATGAGATAGAAGAAATGCAAGAAGCAGATCTCAAAGAATTGATAAGAACATTAAGAAGTTCTCAAAAACAAATTCTTGAACTACAGAAATCTTTAATGGATAAGATAGAAAATCTCTCTCGCGAGAATGAAGCACTACGGAGAAATCAAAACGAAATGAAACAACTAGTAGAACAAGAAGCTACGAGAGTGACAAAAAATCTTAATGAATTGAAGAATTCAATAGATCAAGTGACAAGCAATCTTGAGGGCCTTAAAACCAGAATGGGTGAAGCAGAGGAGAGAATATCGGACCTAGAAGACAGAGAACAGGAGAGGAAACAGTCAAACCAAAGACAAGAAGAGGAAATTAGAAAACTAAAAGATATTGTCGGGAATTTACAGGATACTATTAAAAAACCCAACATTCGGGTTCTAGGTGTTCCTGAAGGTATGGAGAGGGAGAAAGGATTAGAAGGCCTTTTTAGGGAGATACTAGCAGAAAACTTTCCAGGCTTGGAGAAAGACAGAGAAATCCTAATCCAGGAAGCTCATAGAAACCCTAATAAACATGACCAAAAGAGATCCTCTGCACGACATATTGTAATTAAACTCACCACAGTGAAGCAAAAAGAAAAGATCCTAAAATTTGCAAGAGAGAAACGGCAGATTACTCTCAGAGGATCTCCAATTAGACTTACAGCTGACTTCTCAACAGAAACCCTACAAGCTAGAAGGGAATGGCGAGACATAGCCCAGGTACTTAGAGAGAAAAACTGCCAGCCCAGAATATTATACCCTGCAAAGCTCTCATTTGTGAATGAAGGTGAAATAAAGACCTTTCATAACAAACAAAAATTGAAAGAATTTGTTGCCACTCGTCCAGCCCTGCAAAAGATACTTAAAGACGTGTTACACACAGAAACACAGAAACACGACCATCAACATGAAAGAAGGTAAACGAAGGGAACCTCACGGCAAAAGATCACAGGGAATTCAAAGCATACATTAGAAAATATCTGGCAAATGGCAGGGCAAACTTACCACTTATCAATAGTCACATTGAACGTTAAAGGTCTAAACTGTCCTGTTAAAAGACAGAGATTGGCTGATTGGGTTAAGGAACAAAAACCATCTATTTGCTGCCTACAAGAAACACATCTTTCCAACGAAGATCCATACAGACTGAAAATAAAAGGATGGAACAAGATATACCATGCCAACAGAAATGAAAAAAGAGCGGGTGTAACCATCTTAATATCGGACTACATAAACTTTAACACAAAAACTGTTAAGAGAGACAAAGAGGGGCACTATATAATGATTAAGGGATCAATACTACAGGAAGATATAACAATTCTCAATGTATACGCACCTAATTACAGGCCACAGGTTTATTTAAAAAATTTGTTAAGAAACTTAAAGGGAGACTTAGACCCCAACACAATAGTACTGGGGGACTTCAATACTTCACTCACAGATATTGACAGATCGACAGGACAGAAGATCAACAAGGAGACAGTAGATTTAAACAACACTATAGCCCAAATGGATCTAACAGATATCTACAGAACTTTTCATCCTACAAGTAATGCATTCACATTCTTCTCAGCAGTACATGGAACCTACTCTAGGATTGATCACATATTAGGCCATAAAGCAAGTCTCAGCAAATTCAAAAGAATTAGAATCATACCATGCAACTTCTCAGACCATGAGGGAGTGAAGTTGGAAATTAGCAACTCAGGAATCTCTAGAGCATATGCAAACACATGGAGATTGAACAACATGCTCCTGAATGAACAATGGGTCACTGAAGAAATCAAAAGAGAAATCAAAAATTTTCTGGAAGTAAATGAGGATAACAGCACAACATACCAAAACTTATGGGATACAGCAAAAGCAGTGTTAAGAGGAAAGTTTATATCAATAGGTGCCTACATCAAGAAACTGGAAAGGCACCAAATGGATGAGCTTTCAATGCATCTCAAGGATCTAGAAAATTTGCAGCAAACTAGACCCAAATCTAGTAGAAAAAGAGAAATAATCAAAATCAGAGAAGAAATCAACAGGATTGAATCCAAAAAAACATTACAAAAAATCAGCCAAACGAGGAGCTGGTTTTTTGAAAAAATAAACAAGATTGACACCCCATTGGCCCAACTAACTAAAAAAAGAAGAGAAAAGACCCAAATCAGTAAAATCAGAGATGAAAAAGGAAATATAACAACAGACACCACAGAAATCAAAAGAATCATCAGAAATTACTACAAGGACTTGTATGCCAGCAAACAGGGAAACCTATCAGAAATGGATAGATTCCTGGACACATGCAACCTACCTAAATTGAACCAGGAAGACATAGAAAACCTAAACAGACCCATAAGTGAGTCAGAAATTGAATCAGTAATAAAGGCCCTCCCAACAAAGAAAAGCCCAGGACCAGATGGATTCACTGCTGAATTCTACCAGACATTTAAAGAAGAACTAACCCCAATTCTTCTCAAACTATTCAGAACAATCGAAAAAGAGGGAATTCTCCCAAATTCCTTCTATGAAGCCAGCATCACCTTAATTCCTAAGCCAGAAAAAGATGCAGCATTGAAAGAGAATTACAGACCAATATCCCTCATGAACATAGATGCAAAAATCCTCAACAAAATTCTGGCCAATAGACTGCAACAACACATCAGAAAGATCATCCACCCAGACCAAGTGGGATTCATCCCTGGTATGCAGGGATGGTTCAATATTCGCAAAACAATCAACGTGATACACCACATTAACAGGCTGCAGAAGAAAAACCATATGATTATCTCACTAGACGCAGAGAAAGCATTCGATAAAATTCAACACCCTTTCATGATGAAAACCCTAAGCAAACTGGGTATAGAAGGCACATTCCTCAATACAATCAAAGCAATTTATGAAAAACCCACGGCCAATATCCTATTGAATGGGGAAAAGTTGGAAGCATTTCCACTGAGATCTGGTACCAGACAGGGATGCCCACTCTCACCACTGCTATTCAATATAGTGCTGGAAGTCTTAGCCAGAGCTATTAGGCAAGAAAAAGAAATTAAAGGGATACAAGTTGGGAAGGAAGAACTCAAACTATCCCTCTTTGCAGACGACATGATTCTTTATTTAGGGGACCCAAAGAACTCTACTAAGAGACTATTGGAACTCATAGAAGAGTTTGGCAAAGTAGCAGGATATAAAATCAATGCACAAAAATCAACAGCCTTTGTATACACAGACAATGCCACGGCTGAGGAAGAACTGCTAAGATCAATCCCATTCACAATAGCTACAAAAACAATCAAATACCTTGGAATAAATTTAACTAAGGACATTAAAGATCTCTACAATGAAAATTACAAAACCTTAAAGAAAGAAATAGAAGAGGATACCAAAAAATGGAGAAATCTCCCATGCTCATGGATTGGAAGAATCAATATCATCAAAATGTCCATTCTCCCAAAAGCAATTTACAGATTCAACGCAATACCAATCAAGATACCGAGGACATTCTTCTCAGATCTGGAAAAAATGATGGTGAAATTCATATGGAGACACAGGAGACCTCGAATAGCTAAAGCAATCTTGTACAACAAAAACAAAGCCGGAGGCATCACAATACCAGATTTCAGGACATACTACAGGGCAGTTGTTATCAAAACAGCATGGTACTGGTACAGAAACAGATGGATAGACCAATGGAACAGAATAGAAACTCCAGAAATCAATCCAAACACCTACAGCCAACTTATATTTGATCAACGATCCAAAACCAATCCCTGGAGTAAGGTCAGTCTGTTTAATAAATGGTGCTGGGAAAACTGGATTTCCACGTGCAGAACCATGAAGCAAGACCCCTACCTTTCACCTTACACAAAAATTCATTCAACATGGATTAAAAATTTAAACCTACGACCCGACACCATCAAATTACTGGAGAGCATAGGAGAAACCCTGCAAGACATAGGTACTGGCAAAGACTTCTTGGAAAAGACCCCAGAAGCACAGGCACTGAAAACCAAAATTAACTACTGGGATTGCATCAAATTGAAAAGTTTCTGTACTGCAAAAGAAACAGTCAGGAAAGTGAATAGGAAACCGACAGAATGGGAAAATATATTTGCAAACTATGCAACAGATAAAGGGTTGATAACCAGAATCTACAAAGAAATTAAGAAACTCCACAACATCAAAACAAACAACCCACTTAAGAGATGGGCCAAGGACCTCAACAGACATTTTTCCAAAGAGGAAATCCAAATGGCCAACAGACACATGAAAAAATGTTCAAGATCCCTAGCAATTAGGGAAATGCAAATCAAAACCACAATGAGGTTTCACCTCACCCCGGTGAGAATGGCTCACATTCAGAAATCCACCAACAATAGATGCTGGAGAGGATGTGGGGAAAAAGGGTCACTAATCCACTGTTGGTGGGAATGCAAACTGGTGAAGCCACTATGGAAGTCAGTCTGGAGATTCCTCAGAAACATGAATATAACCCTACCATTCAACCCAGCCATCCCACTCCTTGGAATTTACCCAAAGGAAATTAAATTGGCAAACAAAAAAGCCGTCTGCACAGCAATGTTTATTGCGGCTCAATTCACAATAGCTAAGACTTGGAACCAACCCAAATGCCCTTCAACAGTAGACTGGATTAGGAAATTATGGGACATGTACTCTACAGAATACTATACAGCAGTCAAAAACAATGAAATCCGGTCACTTGCAACAAAATGGAGGAATCTAGAAAACATCATGCTGAGTGAATTAAGTCAGTCCCAAAGAGACAAATATCATTTGTTTCCCTTGATTGGCGATGACTAACTGAGCACCAAAGGGGAAACCTGTAGAAGTGAAATGGACACTATGAGAAACAGTGACTCGATCAGCTCTTGTGCTGACTGTTGTTGTACAATGTAATACTTTATCCATGGTAGTATTTTTTTTTTCTCTTTATCCTAGTACTAGTGGTTGAACTCTGTAATTAACACACAATTATACTTAGGTGTTTAAATTTTAACCGAAAAGTGATCTCTGTGAAATATAAGAGTGGAAATAAGAGAGGGAGGAGATGTAAAATTTGGGACATGCTCAATCGGAACGGCCCCAAATGATGGAGTTAGAATTGTGCCAGGGGTTTCCAATACAATCCCATCAAGGTGGCATGTACCAAGGCCATCTCATTAGCCCAAGTGATCAATTTCAGCTCACAATTGATCACACTGATAGGTCTAAGAGTCAAAGGGATCACACAAACAAGACTAGTGTCTGCTAATACTAACTGATAGAATGAAAAAGGGAGAGAATGATCCAACATGGGAAGCAGGATACACAGCAGACTCATAGAATGGCAGATGTCCTAAATAGCACTCTGGCCTCAGAATCTGCCCTTAAGGCATTTGGATCTGGCTGAAGAGCCCATGAGAATATTTTAGGCATGGAAAGCTAAGACACTCTGGAAAAAACAGAAGACCTAAATGAAAGATCTCTGCAAGTGAGATCCCAGTGGAAAGAACGGGGCCATCAAAGAAGGAGGTACCTTTCTCTGAAGGGAGGAGGGAACTTCCACTTTGACTATGGCCCTGTGGGAATAAGATCGAAGTCGGCGAACCCTAAAGGCTTCCATAGCCTCGGCAACTCATGACCAGAGCCTAGGGAGATTACTGACGCCATAAACAAGAGTGTCAAATTGTTAAATCAACATCAGGAGTCACTGTGTACTTATGTCTCATGAGGGATCTGTCCTTAATGTGTTATCCAATGTGAAGTGATGCTATTACTAGTACTGAAACAGTATTTTTACACTTTGTGTTTCTGAGTGGGTGCAAACTGATGAAATCCTTACATAGTATATATTGAATCGATCTTCTTTATATAAAGATAATTGCAAATGATTAAAAAATCTTGGTGTTAAATTGGAAATCGCATAGACAATTAATCAATTTTTTTTAAAAAAAAATCATGTAGGATCTCTGTCCTTAATGTGCTGTACATTGTGAATTAATACTATAACTAGTACTCCAACAGTATTATCATTTTGTGTCTCTATGCGAGGGCAAACCGTTGAAATCTTTACGTAATATGTACTAAATTGATCTTCTGTGTATAAAGAGAATTGAAAATGAATCTTGATGTGAATGGAAGGGGAGAGGGAGCGGGAAAGGGGAGGGTGGGGGGAGGGAGGGAAGTTGTGTGGGGGGGGAGCCATTGTGGTCCATGAGCTGTTCTTTGGAAATTTATATTCTTTAAATAAAAGCTTTATAAAAAAAAAAAAAAAAGAAACATGTATATCATAGAAAACTGAGGTTGTGAACCTCCATGATGGAAAACAAGATGGTGCCATGGACAGAAGACAAGAGAACATAAGAGGAGTGAAGAAAAGATAGCAACCAGAATGTGGCTGGAAATGCAGGACTCGAACTCTGGAAATAGAGGACCAGAAATTATCAGCACAGACATGAGGACTATGTAAGAAGTGGAGAAAATTACTAAGGGTGGAAGCATCTACACTAAAAAACAAAACAAAAAAAAACCGCAGAAACAAGAGATCACATGTCCAAGTGCAAAGAAAACAAAGAATTTCAGGAATGAGAAGTTGGCCAACAAGGTGAGGCAGAACAGAGGGAATGAAATTGTTAAGACCCAAGACCCAGGGGCAGCCACCATGGTGACCAAGACATCACAGCAGGGTCTCCCTGGACAAGTTCCAGTGGACAGACAGTGTAGCACCAGGGCCTGGCTTACAAAGGCTGAAGGACTAGAGGAGGCAGAGAGAAGCTTTTTCAATGGAGGTACCACATTTCTAGCACAGAATGTGACTTCCGGGGCTATTTCTCAAAGGTGGCACATAGTCAGCACCTTTCTAAGTGCACAAAAACCAAGTCATCTCCCAAAATCAATGCCTGAGGGCAGGGTCATCAAGCTTTCCCCATAGATAACAACGTAGTCTTTGAAGCAACCACTCAGCCCTGCCAAGAGAGAGCCAAAGCAGCAACAGGTCAAGGCCAAGTAAATGGAAGGGACTTTGTTCCAATAAAACTTTATCAGCAGACACTGGAATTTGAATTTCATCTATTTTCTCATAGGTCAAGATGATTTTTTTAAAAAATTTTTAACCTTGAAAAATATAGAAACTATTCTTGGCCCATGATCTCTAGAAAAACAGATGGTGGCCAGATGTGACTTTCAGGTGATGGTCTGCTTCTGCATTAGGGCACTGGAGCTGAGTTATCACCCACAGCTCCAGGTAAAAGATGCTGAGAGACACTCCAAATAAATGGAGAAGCAGGAGGAGAGAGGGCTGGGGTCCAGAGTTAAAGACAAAAGAAAGAACATGCACTGTGGCAAGCTAGAAGGCAATCACCTTTGGAGAAGGAGAACTGAAGACAGGTGAGAGCATCAGGGGAGAAAGTGCTAGACCCAAGCACCTGAGGAAGGACATGGGGACAGGATGGCAGCGTGAGCTTGGTGGAAGAGAAAGAGATGGCTTTCTCCGAGATAAGAGGGTGAGACAGAGAAGGCAGGGTGG
This sequence comes from Sylvilagus floridanus, assembly GCA_949820135.1. Lineage (NCBI taxonomy): Eukaryota > Metazoa > Chordata > Mammalia > Lagomorpha > Leporidae > Sylvilagus > Sylvilagus floridanus. Next base: position 17,937,122 of record OX463235.1, read on the forward strand.
AACCGGACTGCAGAGGGCCTAAAATGCCAGCCAGAAGAATTCACACTTCACTGGGGAAGCAATGAGGAGCTACAGAGGCATTTAGGCTGAGGAGTGCAGGCCAAGCATCAGTAACACACCGTTCTCCTCACTCTAGTCCAAACACTATGTACACATATTTACATGTTGGAGGTAGGTAGGAAGAAGCTGAAGACGGGTGGGAAAAGACCAAAACCTGCTCCACAAACGCATTCTGGGAAGGAAAGATAATTCAGGCTGACATCCTCAAAGACAGTTAGTTTACTATATCCACCTATCAATATGCCCACAACCTCCTGAATCTCAGTAACACATGAAGCATGAGCCCATGTGAGGCTGGGAATGGGAATGGGGTGGATTTGAGAGCCAGAAGTAGGTTCCAGCTTTAATATCATTGTTCGTCAACTGCTTGATGTTTCTGCAGATATATGAGCTTCTCTTGGCCTCAGCCGCCAAAGAGTCAAGCGAAGATGAGAATGTTCTATGTGACTCAAAGCTTCCGTAACAAACAGAAGAGCTAAAGGACAGGGAAAAGGCTTCAAGTGCCTAGCAGGGTACGCAGGAGGGATAATGTTGCTGCAAAAGCAGGTTCTGTGATGTCACTGGCCAGAATAAACTCTCCTCTTTGTTTTATATCCGAGTTCTTCTCCTCTGGGCAGGAGGGATAGGATCTCAGGGGGACTCACCCTGATCTAAAGACATGCTGCTGGGCAGACCTCCACCCTCCACACCTCCACACTATGCCTTTACCCTTACAGAAATAAAGAAATAAAGAAATCACGCAAAACAGCTATCCAAGCTTTAGAGAACAGGATATCCTTTCTAAAAGTGTGTTTCTGGGGTGGGGGCTACGCCATCCGTGCAGGGCAGCTCTGCGTGCATTAAGGACTCTCAAGGACAGAGCCTTCAGAGTAGGGGGACAGCCCCAGCTCCACATGACCACTTCAGTTACAGCAACTTGTCTTGATGCACTGGGAAGCAACCAAACTAGTAGGAGATACTCAGGAAAAAGTACCTAGCACCAGAGCCTAAGAAAGAGGGAAAAGCAAAAATGCTGTTTTTGTCCTTCCGCAATTCAAATTCTGATTCTGTTTTTGCAGGTGAAATGCAAAAAACAGAATTCCTTCACATGAACAACAATCAGGGTTAACGAGAAGAGGGTCCACTGGTGAAGCAACAAAATAACTCCAGAGCTCCACATGCATCAAATGATTTATCGTTTCCTAGGAAATCTCATTTCTCTTGACTCTTTGGTCTACAGAACAGTCATGTGCGACAGGCAAGGCAATATACCCCATTTCATAAAAATAAAAAGGAAACCAGAGCTCAGAGAGGTTAAGTGACCAACCTGAGGGCACACAGCTGGTAAGTGGTAAGGGAGGCTAACTTGGGCTGTCTGCCTCAGAACCCAGCATTGTTTTTATCCACATCCACTGTATCCTCTGGCTCCTTCTGGTCACCAACTCAATCTCTGGAGGGTCACAGCCTCCTACCAAAGGAGACCCTCAACACCTTCCCACACTGAAAAAAGGAAAATAACAACATGAGCAAAATCACAGGCCAGGTAGATCAGTCAGCTGCAACCCCCATCTGCTTGTGCACAGCCTGCACGCTGGGAAGAGTTTTTACATATTTAGTGGTGGAAACAAATCAAACATGGAATTAGTTTTTACGGTCTGGGAAACCTTATGAAACCCTAATTCCAGTGTCCATAACGTGGACATTCCCATTCCTTGATGGTCAGACTATGGCTGTACTTCTGCTATGACCTAGGTGCAAAGCAAGTGGGCCCTGAAGGAGAAAAATATTTACTATCTGGCCCTTCACAGAGCAGGTTTGCTAAGCACTGCCACAGGTCGCAGACCTGCAGATTACAGAAGGATCAAGCAAGGTACTCAGAGAAGGGAATTGTGGGAGAAAACAGAACCCGCCATCCCCGGTCCCCAGATTTCACATTTCTTGCTTTAAAAATTGAAACCGGAGTTTGGAAAGCTAAAGACTCAAGGTGGAGGTACCTCACCTGCGGGTGCTGCTGGGGATTCACTGCACAGCTTCATACCCCAGGCTGCTTCCCACAGCTCTTCAGTTTCTCTCACCCCCCACCCTGCTCTACGTGCATGCACAGGTTGGACCTCATTGCCTGCAGAAATGAAGACACCCTGGTGTCAGCTGTAAAATCTGTATCTCACTTCCTCAGACAAGTGGATATTTATTGACAGGGTGTGGGACAGAGAAAGAAAGGAGAGAGACTGCCTGTCCACAAGGCAGTAACCTTGGTGGAGATGCAATGTCACCAGCCCCAAACCATCATTCTCACAGATGTACAGCATATTATTTAAAGGGAAACAAATATCAGCCACTGAATGTCACGGCAAGGACACATCTCCTGCCTCTTAACTAAACTTATCAGAGCTGCAGTTTAATATGGTTCCTTTTTCATCCTCCCCTCAAATTCATCTTCCTGGGCAGCTCTTGACACCACCAGCAAACAGTCAAGACGAAGATTTAGTGACGTTAGCTTCAAACAGATCTAGATTTATTGACATGTGGAGCTGGCTCTCTCGGCAGCTGCAGTACACAGGATTAATTTTAACTGTTCCTTAATGCTCAGCTCTGCTTTGCACACACCCAAATGTCTGGGCCTTGCAGGATTCCACAGGTCAAGGTCAGTTTTCCTCAGCAGCAGAGCCTCTGCGGAGCCTTGAGCTTTCCCTAATCATGCTAGCCAGGTTAACTGACACACTAGGGTTGCTAACAAGAGAGCAGAACCTGAGCAAGCTTCCTGCCAGAACTCCCTCTCTTCCCATGCTCTAAGCTGCTGCTGCTGTTGCCTCATCTCTAAGACCTGCAAAGCAGCAGCCAACACAGCAAGCAGCCTTACTGGCTACAAAAGCTTCGCCTCTCCTTGTTTCCAATCTGCTGTGATGCTTTGATGTCTGAAGTCTGAGAAAGGCAGCAGCCACGCAGGCCTTCCTGGGCTGAGCGTGTATCTTTGGAGTCTTGAAGCACAAGGCTGGACTGTGCTCACTTGCTGTGCGATGATTCTGTCTGCCTGGAGCAGAAGCTGGCAAACCGGGCCCTGGCTGCTCACAAGCTGCAGGAAAGCAAAGTCTGCCCCTCCCTGCCCAGGTGCCACAGTCACAACAGCACACGTGACAACATCGGGAGGAGGGCAGCCAGGGCACATGCATGCCTGACACGGAAGGGAAAAAAACGTACAATCTCCGCCGATCCTTTCTGAATGCTAGACTACAGAGCAAATTTGCAAAGCTGTGTGAAAAGATTAACTGCTAAATGAAAAAGAGCTACTAGATGTAAATTTAAAAGTCCAAAAACACCCAAGAGGCATAACTATAATTATTGCTGAGGGAAGCTCTTTAAGACTAAAAATACATTTCCATTAACAATCAAAATTAGTTTTCATTGCTTTTTTTTTTTCTGGCGCTTTCAGTGAATAACCTTTGATGGTAGTACATGATAATGATTCACTAGAAAAAGTGAATTTGTGTTTCAGAAGTACAGACTGAAAGAAAATTAACCAAGAAATTAGTGCTCCCTGTAAGTCAAAAACGGCAGGAAAAGACAACATTTGGAGAATGACTAATGGCTTCCTATAAAAGCCAACACAGACAGCAGGTATCTACTTGAACATCCTTGCCTAATACAATAGACAAACAAATTTTTGCCATGCCTCCATTGACTCTGAGAAACCAGTATTGTAACACAAAATCATTTTCATTAAATTCTGGCTAAAAGAGTGTGAGGAAAATATACCACATTGCCTCAAAATTTCCACAGCTGCTAAACACCATTAAAGGTGCATCCTAAATGACACCTGCAAAGAACCCATGAGTCATGAATTGTTCCCTTACTTTTACAGAGAGCCATGAAGGTTGTTTTTATATTTTTATGAGGTACCTTTGCACAGTGAAATGCACACATCTTAAGCATATACTTCGCTCAGTTTTGACAAATGCATACACCTCTGGAAACACCTCAACCAACACCTAAAACATCTGTAATTTCTACCACCCCACAAAGTCATCACAGAAGGAGCCACTGTTCTGATTTCTAACAGCCCGGATTAGTTCCAGAACATCATATAAAAGGAATCACAAAGTAAGTACTCTTTGGTGGATGACATGTCACTCAACATAAAATTTTGACATTCAATTTTGATTAATTTTTAAAACTGAGCTATGTAAAATTTTCAGAGGCCAAATGATTTGGGGGGAAATTTTGACAAGCAATAGTGTCTTGAGGTAGAGAGTCAAAGTAAGATGAAAAAAAAACCTAGCTTTCCCTAGAAATGTTCTAAGTGACAGAGGAAAAATTGGAGACTTTTCTTTAATTGTTGTAAATCATCCTGAGAGGTATGAAAAACCCGTGATGATCTCTAACTCACTCACCTATCACAAGGAGGCGTGATATAATAGTGAGTGTACATAATTCATGATTCTAAACCTAATTATGATGAGTGGCCTGGAAATTTGATTAAAAATCATTAGTTCTGCTAAGGAGGCTCAAAACCAAAATGAATATATGGAATGGATAAGACTGTTTTGCTAGATGGATGATTCTTTGAACATCTGAAGCAAGACAATAAACGTAAATTATTTCAAAGGATCCCTGCCAAACTGTGAAGGGTAAAATACAAATGCTGAGTTGACCCTACAGGGGCAGAATGTGAGATGCACATTCCATGATGGGAGTGAAACACACAGTGTGGCACCCCACAGGCAGACAACAGGGATTTATATAAAGGAAGGATCCTTTCCCAAAGTGAATGACCAAAGATAGCACCTGGGTTGAATAAAAAGGCAAAATTTCTTGAAAACAAGAATCCAAAAACCTGGGGTTTCTCTATGTGTCCCTCCCTTGGGAAGGCACAGGCATTAACATCCAGCATCAGACATGGCATGGCTGAGTCTGCGTTGTGTGCTCTTTGCCTACAGAGGACATGCTACTCTCTTTATACTAAGAGCAGTGTCACAGTCCTAAAGCTCATTACAGTGCTGTGGCAGATTTTTGAAGCAATGTCGCTATCACCATCTCATCTCTTCTCAACATAGCCTTATGAAGCAGCAGATACTCTGCTCCATTAAAAGTCTTATGCCCAATTCCTCAGGCTACTGGGCAGCAGACAAGGGGCTGAATAAGGTTTTCTGACTTTTCATCTACTGCCCATGTCATTATTGTGTCATGCTTCAGACAGGTAATATAAAATACAAATGATGGGAGTAGACACAGACAAAGCAGACTCAACCCTCAGAAGCTAGCTAACGATGGACTGGAAGTGAAGACACTTTTTAAAAAAATATACAGGAGGAGAAGGCATTCGGCGCAGTGGTTAAGATGCTGCTTGGGATGCTGGCATCCCATATTGGAGAACCAGTTCAAGTCCAACTCGGCTGCAAATCCCAGCTTCCTGCTAATGAACACCTTGGGAGGCAGCAGCATATGATGGCTTAAATACTTGAGTCTCCACCATCATCGTGGGAGATCTGGTCTTAGCTCCTGTCTCCTACTTTGGCCTGACCCAGCCTTGGCTGTTGGAGGAATTTAGGGAAGTAGACCAGTGGATAAGAAAATTGTCTCTCCGCTTCAATCTCAATCTCAACCCCTCTTTCTATATCTCTAATTCTATCTCCATCTCCCTCTCTATCTCTGTCTACTTTTCAAATAAATGAAATTTAAAATTTTAAATATATAGGAAACAATCAATTCTCAGGATTAACCTTCAATAAGTCCTTCCCTTTCTTAGTTAAAGCACAATCCCAGAACTTTCTAAGGGCCCTAGCCCTGCAGAATAAAACATGTCAGGGTTCCCATCTGGAAGTAGGCAAGCCTTCTCAATATACATGGCTCTCCACCCACTGCAGTTTTAATAACCAGCATTTAATAAGCAAATTCTCCAGGCACAGCATAGTCTAGGAATTTTACAAATATTGCTTTAATTCAGACAACAACCTAGGAGGTAATTACTAATATCATCCTCATTTCGCAGGTGAAGACGCTGAAGCAGAGAGAGGTAACACTGGAGCCAGAACACACCACTGGTAAGCATGCCTGATGGGATGTGAACCCAGGCAGTGTAGCTCCAAGTCCACAAGCTCCACCTCCAGGCTATAAGCCAAGCGTCCACCTAACGAGCCCCAGATCATCCCCAAACTCTCCACTCCAAAGGTAGGCAAGTGACAACGGATGCACCACCATTTAAAATGTAGATACAGTATGCATTTTTCATTTCCAAGAGTGGGCTTATATTTATAGGTGCAAACAGATTAAATAAATCATGATTACAACAGTAAACATGTAAATTCCGATCAATAACTACTTGCCTTCCCCTCCCCCCAACGCTAACAGCTGCAATAAAGCTTTAACTGTAGAGCGATGCACAACCAGCCATAAAAGTATGTAAAATAAATGAGGATAACATAATGAGGGAATCCAACATTCATCTCATAAATATAACATAACGACCACAACTAAAATGTCAGAGAATCTAATAAATCAATATGGTGGGACAGAGCTATCTTTATGTTCAGAATACATAAAAAATATATTTACATGCAGGGTTTATTTTTTTTTGGAAGCCAGGACCAAACAAAAAAAATTATAGAAATTTAACCCTCTGCTGACTTAGATGCTCTGATTGCACTGTGATCTTTTCAACACTCTATTGGGTTCTCCCATATCACTTCACAGGAAGAAATGGACTCAGCTCAGTCTGCACCGAAGGCCTTAACACCACGCTAATATGCAAATACCACTGGAGGGGAAGCAGACAAGGAAACATCCTGAGGGGGCTTTGAAAGGATCAATTACAGGCGCTGGTTTAGAATACTTCTGATCATGGTGATTTCTGGAACTTCCAGCTCATTTTATTAGCGCCAACAAACCCTGGGAGGTTTAGTTATTTCCCTGTTAATGCACTAGCGATTGATGTGGATAAATCCCATAAATACTAATGAGGGTGACACAAGTAAATCTCCCCTGAATTAATGAGAAGAGTCCCCTGTACTGACCAACATATCGCCTAATGACTTGAAATGATGGATTTATAAATCCTTCTAGGTTCCCTCCGACACACAAGCTGTAGAAATAAACACCCTTACCCAGCCAATGACTGCCATGGGTCCTTATGTACCTAGGGAGCCTGACGCAAAGGGAACTGGGAAATCAACAAATGCTCCTTTTACTACCTTTGCCTTGTGGAAACCAACAAATCCAAAATGCAATGCCTCACTTTGAGGACGAACTAAATTAAGGAGGGGAGAGTTAAGAGTCTCCTGATAAAACAGCCTAAACCCAAATTCAAAAATACCAGCTTTTCACATATAAAAAGCCAGTTAGTGTTCATATGTTAAATAAATGTGTGGATGTGTGTCTTAACTGGTGTTTTGGTTAACTACTGCTTCCTAACAAATGTAAATTTCAACAATGACCTTTATGTGCCTGTAATTCTGTGGGCTTACAGTTCAAATGGGTAGTTCCGTGTGTCTCACCTCAAGTCTCTTGTGTGTTGGCTATCAGGTGGTGACAAGGATTCACATGTCTAAGACACCTGCACTGACATATCAGGGCCTTGGAGGAGATGCGGGAGCTATGACCGCTCTCTTGCCATAGGCCTAGACAGACCATCTCCACTTGGTAAGCAGATGCCAAGACCAAACATTCCAAGAAGCCTGATGCACAAGCACTCAATAAGCTTCTGCTTGCATTATACCTTTGCTATTATCCCATTGGCCAAGTCCAAATCCAAAGTCAACACGTCATGGAACTACACTGAGACGTGTACACAGGGAAGTGTGGCTTATCTGGGGCCACATATGGATCTGTTCACCTCTTTTAATACCTCTCCCCACTCACAGACGGGAAAAGGCTGTTTCTATAATAATATTTTTGTAAAAAACTAGCAAGCCATTGCTTTTCTCTTTGTCTAGCTTTTCACTTTAATATTCAAAGTCTTAGTATTCTAAGTTTGGCTAGATTTAGGATCAACATGCAAGTGGAAGAAAACAGGGAATAGGGGCCAGCACCTGGCACAGTAGGTTAGACCTCCGCCTGCAGCAGCACCAACATACCATACGGGTGTCGGTTCTAGTCCCAGCTGCTCCTCTTTCAATCCAGCTCTCTGCTATGGCCTGGGAAAGCAGTGGAAGATGGCCCAAGTCCTTGGGCCCCTGCACCCATGTGGGAGACCCAGAAGAAACTCCTGACTCGTGGTTTCAGATCGGCGCAGCTCCGGCCGTTGTGGCCATCTGGGGAGTGAACAAACGGAAGGAAGACCTTTCTCTTTGTCTCTCCCTCTCACTGTCTGTATCAATTTATTTGAGGGGTAGAGTTACAATCTTTAAAAAAAGAAAATAAGGAATAAAGAGAAGCTCCCACGATTTGTAAATAAGGATGAACATTCCATTTTTCTAGTTAATAAAAAGCAGACATTGCCACTAATAAGGGAACAAGCAACTAACCCCACTCTGCCTCTTGGTTCTCCTGGTACAAGAGCTCCTTATAGCGTTCACTCTCCTGTTATTCACACTTATTTTTTTTTGACAGGCAGAGTTAGACAGCGAGATAGAGACAGACAGAGAGAAAGGTCTTCCTTCTGTTGGTTCACCCCCCAGATGGCCACCACAGCTGGAGCGCTGTGCCGACCCGAAGCCAGGAGCCAGATGCTTCCTCCTGGTCTCCCATGCAGGTGCAGGGCCTAAGCATTTGGGCCATCCTCCACTGCCTTCCGGGGCCACAGCAGAGAGCTGGACTGGAAGAGGAGCAACCAGGACAGGACCAGACCGGCGCCCCAACTGGGACTAGAACCCCAGGGTGCCAGCGCCACAGGCGGAAGATTAGCCCAGTGAGCCGCGGCACTGGCCCACACTTAAGGACCATCTACACCCTCTCAAGGGACCATTCCTATACCTTTTTTCAGAAAGTGAGGAAAGACTTAAGGAACCCCATAAATCTTACTGTAGTAATTTTCCCCTGTAGATACCCCATTAATACAACCCTCCTTCATGACAGTAACCCTGTGGGCTTGGTTAATATTTAACAATTCCAGTTCACCTGTTGGTATTCATCAGCAATAAATAATTTGTATGGCATTTCAATTTTATCAAAGCACACCCCATTTGACACTCACAACAGTCTTTGACGCGGGTGAGACCAAGATTTATTATCTTCATTGGACCAAAACAAAAACAAAGCCTGTACACATTAGTATGTAGTTCTAGTTTTAATAGTGCTTTAGGGCTGTTAACATAACACCATCTTAAACATCGTTGGTATAAAAATCCCGTAAAACTACTCTAGAAGCAAAGTGTTAATATCTCTATTAACAGATGAGATAGAGAAGGTAACCCATTACCCCAGATCCCCACAGTCAATAACTAGCAGGCCTGAGTCATCGCTCCAGGCCTAACAGAGAGGCTGAGCTATTGGTGACCACAGACTCGCGGCACAATTAAAATTGAAATCTGTACCTTCTGATGCACACTCCCTCTTGCCCTCCACAAAAACATCACTTGGACCCTTCCACCTCAATTGGAGCCAGTGAGAATTTCACAAATGACTGGAAAAATAAAGGGTCACACAAGACCAGTGTGCTTCCAGAGAAGAGTTGCAAACATCTTAACAATCTGGATCTCCAAGAATACAAGAGCCTAATGTAGTCCTTGGGCTCTAGAGAACCCAGTTTGGCTGAAGCCAAAATAATTACAGGACACCTGGCTTCTCAAGGTCACCACTTGGGCTCCTCTTACAACACTGTCAGTCTGCTGGGCATTATTTCTTTTTAATGCTATGCGTAGCAAACACACAAATAGGCCATAGAACAGAACAGAACAGAAAGTATGACTTTCTGTATAATTTGACATTTTATATGTGATAAAAATAGCATTTCAATGTAGTAGACAAAGTGGCCTAAACACAAATGGTGCTGGATCAACTAACTACCTGTTTGGGAGGAAAAAAATGAATTTTAAGCTCAACATAAACATAACATCACTCACCAAATGGAAAAGAATCAATGGATGAAGACCAAAAGGGTAAAATTAGAACAAAGTTTTAGGAGAAATACACGAGAATATGTTTATGGCCAAAGGATCAGGGCAGCCTGCAATGAGAGGTAAAAAGCATCAAGACAAGACACATTAATCTGAAGGCATCAAAATTAAAAACATGCATGTAATAAAAGACACCATAAAGCTAAAAGCAACAAATTAGAACATATTTGCAGTACACGAGACACTAGGCCAAGTAAACCTGAATACATAGAGATACACTGAAAATCAGTAAGTAAAAGTCAAAAAAACCAACAGAAAAATCAACAAACGCTAAGGGCAATTCACAGTAGAAAGTTTGTTTAAAAGACAGACAACACAGGAAAAATTTTTCAAGCTTGGCAGTAAGGTAAAAATTAAACATGGTAGTGACATATCCTATGTCACACCCGCAGATAACTTAAAATGTACTAGTATAAAATATTAGCAGGGGCCCAGATCAAAGGGTACTTTCTATACATCATGAAAGAAGTGACTATTGTTAAAACATGCACCATTCATCACAGTTTAAAATGCACCTATATTTTGAATAAGTAATTTTACTTCTCAGCATACATACAAGACAAACACGTGTAAATGCACACAAAAGACTCACAACACAGCCACCCACTACTGATGTGACCAGGAAAAAGAACCAGCTACCAAAATGCCCATTAGAAACCTCATGGCCAGATGAATGTTGACATTACACAAAAGTCAAAAAACACAGGTATATCTATAGATACTGACCTGAAAAGACATCTTAAACACTACTGCATGAAAGCAAGAAGCTACTGAACATATATATATATAGAAACTCTTTGGTGTACATATATATATTTTGGGGGAGGAGGTATATAAATTCCCAGGAAGGGGACAAGGAAACTGCAAATGACTGTGGTTACCTCTGAAGATGAGACTGGAGAGAAGAGGCAGCCAACAACAGCCTTGAGGCCAGCACTGTGGTAAAATGGGTTAAGGCATTGCCTGCAATGCTGGCATCCCATGTGAGCGCTGTAGTGAACCAGCAGGCAGAAGATCTCTCTCTCTATCTCTTCCTTTATTTTTCTCTATGTAACTCTATCTTTTGAATAAATAAAGTAAATCTTAAAAAAAAAATTAACTTTAGCAGTGAGCAGTCAATAAGAAGGATATTGTACTTGTGGAGTTAAAACTTAATTTACAGGGGCCAGCGCCATGGTTAATCACTTGGTTAATCCTCTGCCTTGTGCCACGGGCATCCCATATGGGTGCTGGGTTCTAGTCCCAATTGCTCCTCTTCCAGTCCAGCTCTCTGCTGTGGCCCAGGAAGGCAGTGGAGGATGGCCCAAGTGCTTGGGTCCCTGCACCCACATCAGAGACCAGGAGGAAGCACCTGGCTCCTGGCTTCGGATCGGCGCAGCACCGGCCATAGCAGCCATTTGGGGGGGGGGGTGTGAACCAATGGAAGGAAGACCTCTCTCTCTCTCTCTCTCCCCCTATCAAATAATAATAAAAAAATTAATTTACAACAAATACAAAGACATGACAGAGCAACTTCCCCCACAAAAAAAAGTATCAAAAAATCATTGTAATTTGATTTTGAAATTTGTAAAACACAACACAACAGCAACAACCCAACCACTCACTGCCATTACTTAGCACTTGTTAAGTGCTTTGTGAAGTTAATAAATGTAACACAGAGTCCCACCCAGTTCTGAGTCTGGGCGGAGACTGCTGCACTGCCAGACTGTGCTGTGATGACCAGTGGGAAGGGTGAGGAGAGAAGCAGGGAAGGGAATGGTGCTGTAGGTATTAGAAGGGATGGGTGTGCATATGCATGGGTATGTTTTACCCTCTCCTTCCAAGGGCTCCTGCAAGCTCTGAGTATCTTTACACCTGGTCCAGCATGACCTCCACACTGCCCTTTACTGACGTGGTACAGCATACCCAGCAAGAGCAGACCTTTCCGCCAGGGCACTGCCAGTGGGCAGGGCCCAAGGGACTCACAGTCTGTGTTCCCCAAGGCAGCCAGGGGGTTACATGGGGTCAGAGTCCCACAAACAACCAGGCCTGGCCACCTACACTCAGTATCCTCCCTCCACTGACTTTAGTCACCTGAACCGGAATCCCCGAGGAAAAAAAAATCCTTTTTGCTCTTTCTAATTAAAAGTGTAAAAGAGAATACTAATCTCCATAAAGCAGCACAGTTGCTTTAAAAAGCCAAGCCCTGTTGGGCCAGTAAAACAGAGCTGTGCGTGCCCTCCTGCAACAAGAGAAGACAGGAGCAGGAGTCCTGGTGAATGTGCTCCTAAAGACGTGTGAGTCTTACGATGTGGAATGGTACTGCCTCATGGGGCCATTTCCCCCAGGCCAGCGTTCAGGTCATTTGGTGCTGGAACTCTGCACAAACATGAGAAACACCATTTTCTGCATGTGCACAGCACTCTATAGTGAGTTATGCATACTGACTTTTATGACCTCTTTTAATTCTCACTGCAACTTTTTATCCCCATTTTAGAGATGAAGAGACAGAGGTTTCAATACCAACTGATTACTTTCCCCATCACATCACATTTGAGCAGCAAAGACTTCATGGCACCCCAAGGAAGCCCGCTGCTCCTTTTGCTAGTGGTGCTAAATCAATCCTGGGTTTAACCTAGCAACAAATTCAGCTCCTTCTAATGTGCACATCTTTTTGCATCTTTATCGAACATTCCAAGAGCCCTGTGGGCGAGTGACAAAGGGGTGATTTTTCTCTCTCTCTGCTATACCAGGCCAATGCCTTCACTGTCTACAACAGCTTGAAGTCATGTTCAGAAACATTACAAAACCTCTGGCCTCCCACCACTTATTCCAAAGCAAAGCAGAGAACAAACATTTATGCTCTATCCTTCCAAGTGCCCAACCACCTGCAAGACCCTTTACACATTACTGTACTCACCACCTAGGACTGGTCTGCAAGAGATGTACAGGGGTCCCCATTCGGAGATGAAGAAACAGACACTGAGAGAAGTTACCTTGCCCAAGTTCATACGCCACAGGGTCACCTTAAAGTCCATGTTATCTCCAAAGCCTGGATCCTTTCATTATACCACTGTCTCCAGAGGACTGGAAGAACTAACACAAAAGTTCCTTTCTAGTATTGTATATAAGCTGGTCGGCCAAACATGAACACTTCTGAGAGTAAAAGGACAGAAAGACCCTGTCAGTAATTATACTAAGGGAAAAAAAGCATAAACCGAGATGAGCCCAGAGAAACAGGCTACATATCATAAACAAAGAAACAGCACCCCCCAAAAAATATGATAGAACAGACATCCTAAAAACTATAAACCCTGAGCAATAAATGCTCCCTGGCAGGAGGACAATTGCACAGATTGTGAGGAGCTTGCTTCTCCTCTACAAACCCCAGAACAGACACAAAAGGTACTAGCACTACTAGCTCAGGTGGGCCTCCTCCTCTGCCGCTACTGTTTCCAGCCATCGACAAATCCTCATCACGCGCCCTCTCCTTGTAACCACGACTCTAAAACCTAAGACAGGCAAGGAGAGGACTGACACAGAAACACAACACCACTTTCCCAGGCAAGGGATTACCACAGAGGCCTCACTCCACCCAGAGCACGGAACAATGCTTGGTGCCACCTGGGCTTTCACACACTGGCCAGGAAAACCATGAGCTGCTTTTTCCTTCCATGGCACCTCGCCTGCAGCAAGCAGAATTCTACTGTCATGTGGAGGAGGCTGGCAGAGGTTGGAAAGGCCCAGTGACTGGGATCAGGCAGCTCTGGGGGTACCCAGGGGATGAGGATGTCTTCCCATCCCAGTGGCATGGGATGGCCCCTGGCATCCCTGCAAAATTACAGACTCGGCTGGTTTCAAGGACACAGCCCAGACCATCTTTGCATTCAGGATCCAATATCCCAGGGAGTAATTGCTCCTTTCTGCTTCATGACATAATGCTCAATTATACATCATTAAGTTTAGTTTGCAGAATGGGTCATTCAGATTCGCAGATGATCTGGTGGCAACTAACCTCAACACCAGAACACAGTCACACGCAGGAATTCACAATGCTCACTTGAATGCTACATTGTTTCCAGCTAGACAGACAGACGAATGCACACACACATTATGGATGATTCATCAAAGTCCAGACAACAGATTATCACAGCCCCAAAAAGAGAATGTGCCTCTTACAATCTAGATCATTTTCATTTTCCAGGACCAGAATTTATATTTATTGTATCAGCAACCACAGGAATCTAGCATCAGATGGTAGGAAATTTAGGAACAGAGAAAAGAATGCTTTTTCTTAAAAATCCTACCCTACCCAACACCCATCTGCGGAGCTGATACTTGAAGTTTCCTGGACACTCACCATCTAGTGAACTAGCAGGTAGGGGTCTCAGGAGGCAGCCTGTCTCAGAAGTCTGTCTTTACCCCACAAACCTGCCCATCCATCTCTCTACAGAAGCCAACAAAAGCCACCCACACTCAAAGAGAAGCAGAGAATTTCCTTTGTCAGCTCTGTTCTATCGCAAAGCTGGACCAAATTCTTCAGATCACCCCTAGGGGAGTCCTATTTTTGTTTTGCTTTAAGATATTCATTTATTTATTTGAAAGGCAGAGTGACAGAGAAGGAGAGAGAGAGAGATCTTCCATCCTCAAATGGCTGCAACATCCAGGGCTGGGCCAAGCCAAAGCCAGGAGCCGGGAACTGCACCCTGGTCTCCCACGTGGGTGGCAGAAACACAAGTACTAAACCACCCTCCAGTATTCTCCCAGTGCATTAGCAGGGAGCTAGATAAGAAACACAACGGTCGGGACTGGAACTGGCTCCCATATAGGACGGTGGCATCGCAGGTGGTGGCTCAATCTGCTGTGTCACAACGCAAGCCCCAGCACTGTTTTTTGTTCTTGTTGCTGTTTCTAAGTTTCAACTTCAGAACTTGAGATATGACAGGTTGTGTTCTTAAATGCAACTAATTTACAACATTTTCTATCATGTAATTAAGCTCTTTTCTGAAAAATGATTCTTTTTCAATGTCTTACAAATAGGCTCCTAAGCGAATATAATTTCCCATCCACCTGTTAGTAAAAATTATACATCATTTCCCCCCTCATATATGCAGATAATAACTCTGAAAATGAACCCGAGATGTCAATATTTTTGATCTCTGATGTTTCCCCAGTTTTTAAAAACCTTGATTTTCACTGAAATTAAGTGCAGTCTGGCTTTCAGGCCTGGCTGGAGGTTGAGTGAGACAAGATGATGCAATGATCCAGGGCCTTGGGCCAGCCTTCTGGATTCTGCCATAGGAAACCACTCGGGGCCCAGCAGATGGGGTTTGAGTCACAAGGAATGTGAGAACAACGCTCCTAGGGAAGGGGTGGATAACTGCCCACTCCAATGGGGCCCTTCCTAACATCTTCTCCAGGCCCTTCCCAGTCCACACTCCAGATCTCAACAGAAGGGACCATCCTGGCCTCCCAAAGCCCTGCTGCATAGGTAGATTACTTAAGAAACAATTAGGTGCGTACACAAAGCAATTTGCAGGCAGCCGTACTCCTTCAGCTTTCTAAGTGAAGGGCCTTTCAAGGCTGATTTATAACACTGTCGTCTTCAGAAGGCAAAATAATTAATAGGAGCATGGACTTCTAATTTCAGTGACTTCCAGAGAAAGTGGATTTCATTTGATTTATGACGGCCGGTGACTTTGCATTTTATCAGTTCATTCACTCATTATTTATGCTGATGGCCAATTTCAATGGGTCGCTATCATCTAACTCTCTACTAATCAAAGAGAATTAGGGTTCACTGCATTATTTAGAAGTCGCTAATTTATCTTCAGAACAAGTAGTGAGAAGAGTTTGGGGCCTTCCACAAGAAAAAAAAACGAACAGCTGGCTGAAACCAGGAAATTTGGTCAGCATTATAAACCAGTTTTATCAGGGGTATTGCAAGTTGATGGATTTTTGAGGTGGAAGGAAAGAAGGGAGAGGAAAAACAAAAAGAAAAAAAAAAAAAGAAACCAAGAGGGAAGCCCAAACAGGATGAGGCGAGAAAATTAAACAAGCAGTCCAGAGTCGCCTTTGTGGTCTGATGAGTTCTGTCATCACCGGGGGGGGGTGAGCTAGTCCTACAACCCTGAGGTCAGAACATCAACAGAATCTTAGTATTACAGTATCCCAGCACCTCTTATTTCGACTCAATAAACAGGCACATTTGGGCTAAAACAATCAGAGTTCCCTTGCTTTTCATTTTAAAATCATTTTAATATGCTCCAGACACAAGATAATGGATCACATTTAAACATGAGACAATTAAGCCCCATCAGCAAGTAATCCTACCCAATCATATTCAATCATGTTGAACAACCACCACTACCGAAATGATCCACTTCTAGGCAAAGTTAAAAAAGACACAATAATTCTTTTAAAGCTGTAATTTTACTTGTGGAAAGACCCCACTTTAAACTACTTCCATGTCCTTTCACACACAAAAAAAGACTGTATATTCTGTGTTCAAGCCCCTAAGCCTTGGTGTAGTCTGGTCCCTCTGTCCAGAACCCTTTGGTCTCAACGCCTACCAAGAAAATTCAAATTTCAGCTACGAAACCTGTCTAGAAACCTTTCCTCGGTTCTCCAACACAGCAGCACTTTCCAGTTACCATCCTAATTACCTCTGTTTTCCCTCAGATCATAGGCTCCCTTGGATGGTAAACTTTGGCACCCTGTGCGTCTGATAAATCAACATTATTCACTAAGTTACTGTTTAGATGTTAATATTTTCTGTACTATTCTACAGGGATTTTCTCAGGCCAAATTCTACCCCTCAGGAAAATGGGACAGTATTACAGAAGTAACAGGAAGACACAAGATTCTCCCCCATGCAGCAAGTCTTAGCAGCTTAGAAACTGGAAAGGAAAAAAAAAGGGGGGGGAGAAAATAATTTCGATTTCTGAACATGAAGTTTGAATAAGAACAACTCCTGAAACTAATGACATTTGCCATTTTGCTGGGGTACCTCTAACATATTGCAAAAGAGAATTAAGACTGCTAAAGTAAAAGGCTGCATCCTTTATAATTTTTATATTAGTTCTACCTTACGTTTTAAACTCTCAAGATGCAAAAACGGCTATATAGAGTAATATAAATTTAAGATAATGATGAGTTTTCTTTAAGATTTATTTATTTTCAAAGTCAGAGTTAAGAGAGAGAAGGAGAGAGAGACAGAGACAGATCTTCCATCAACTGGTTCACTCCCAGATGGCTGCAATTGCCAGCACTGGGCCAGGCTGAAACCAAGAGACAGTAGCCCTATCTGGATCTTCCATGTGGTTGCAAATACTTGTGCCATCTTCCATTGCTTTTCCCAGGCCATTAGCGGGGAGCTGGATCAGAAGTGGAGCATCCAGGACTCAGACTGGAGCCTATACGGGATGCTGGTGTCATAGGCGGCAGCTGTACCAACCATGCCACAATGCCAGCCCCGTGGATGAGCTTTTAACCTTTGTATTCCCAAGCTCTAGGCATCTATCAGCATACCTTGGGATTTCTTTCTACTTTATGTCTAACCTGTTGCCATATTGTCAAGGTGCTCATAGGATAAGCAGTATGGCTATATAAACTGGACTAAGTGACCATGCTGAGTGATTACTGCAGGAGTTTCGATAATATGAAGAAACTGTGTTTATCACATTCACAATACAAAATACAGTCTAAGCTTTAAGCATTTATTTCCACCTCACTTCAAAACATACATACTGTAGCCTGTGCTATGGCATAGCAGGTAAAGCCACCTCCTGCAGTGCCCGCATCCCATATGAGCACCAGTTCGAGACCTGGCTGCTCCACTTCCGATCCAGCTCTCTGCTATGGCCTGGGAAAGCAGCAGAAGATGGCCTCCTTGGACCTCTGCACCAGTGTGGGAGACCTGGCAAAAGATTCAGGTTCCTGGCTTCAGACTGGCACAGCTCCAACACTGCAGCCAATTGGAAAGTGAACCAGCAGATGGAAGATCGCTCTCTTTCTCTCTACTTTCCTTCTCTCTCTGACTTTCAAATAAATAAATTAATTAAAAAAAAAAACTACTGTTTAAAAAATATACATACTACCACAAGCAAATTTACAGTCAAGAAAACAGACCACAGCCCACCTTCATGCTGCCATCAATGGCTCTCACCTTTGGCCACAGAGCAAGCAGTGATGTCCTCTAACCCATCCTGAGACATGTTTACAAACTGAAATTGACACTCTCAGTTTTCTGTCTTGCTTTCCTTCCACAATTAGTATTTTGTTTTTTTCAGTAGAGTTGATCAGGGCTTTCTCAAGGCTTAAAAAACTGTGAGTTAAGGTCAAAACCACAAAATAAACATTGCTTTACATATGTGCAACAGAAGGGATTTAATGCACAGAATTGAACATGCAGTAAGGAAGAAGCAACAGCAAGAAATCACTACCACTTTCAGGCCACAAAGTGGAAAAACTGGAGCAAGCGTTACCAACCAGCTACGCAAGAACATACCCTACAGACATCAGAGCCACAGCAGGGATCCTGCCATGCCGGAGAAGTCATTAGTGGCAGAGTGGGTACAGAAGCAAATGCTCTGGCTTACCCCTTCCTCCCACCTTCCAGTCTCCACAAGGCCTCCCTCCCACTGGTCAAACCCAACAGGAAGCCAGCTGACAAGGGAGTCTGGGAAATGCTCCCCCAGAGGACAGCTTCCTGTGACAGAGAGCAAAGCAGAAAAGCAAGAATGGATCTGAGGACAAAGTCCTGAGACAGCTTTGCTTTTCAAAGAGAAGGTTATATGAGCCACATAAAACTTACACAGAGGAGAAGTGCAGGTGGTTGTCCTACAGTGTGTTTGCTTTTCCTGCCCAGGCTGCAGCTAAAGTCTGATAGACAAGATAACTAGAGCACTAATGTAGCAATAATGTCATAATGTACTTGGGCTATCCCAGAGATTTATGAACAGTGTTCTGTTTGGAATTTAAAAGTTTATCAGCAGATAGGTATGGAGACCCATGAAGGAGGAGGCAGGAAAAGAAATCCACATATTTTTTTCATTGTACATATTTTTCACAAACTTTTTTAAGACTCCTCATACAGACCACATTTTCTGTATCCATTCATACCTTGCTGGATATCTCGGTTACTCCTTTATGCTTCCCTTTGTGAACAATGCAAGGATGAATGAACACAGGTACGAAAATAACTTTTTTAAGACCCTACTTGACTTCTTTTGTACAAATATGCAGAAGTGTGATTACTGAATCATATAATTTTACCATTAATTTTTTAAGGAACCTTCATATTATATTGAACAACAGCTATACCACTTTACATTCTCATAAGACACAAAGGATTCAACTTCTCTGTATCATTGCCAAGAAGTTATTTCTCATTCTTTTGATAGTAGACATCCTAATGAGTGTGAAGTGCAATCTTGTGGTTTTGATTTTCTTTTGTTTTATGATCAATGCTATTGGGCATCTTTTTATATGCTTGTTGGCCACTTGCATTATCTTCTTTGGAGAACTATCAAGTCCTTACTCCATTTTTTAATGGAGTGATTCTGTTGTTGCTGAGTGGTAGAATTCACTGTGTATACTAGATTCAATCCTTTATGTATATATATGATATTCAAATATTTTCCCCACTTCAGAAGTTGTCTTTTAATTGTGTTTTTTCATGCGATATACAGAAGTTTTTAAGTTTAATGTAATGCCATTTATCTATTTCTGGTTTTGTTCCCTGTACTTTTGGTGTGATATCCAAGAAACAACTGCCAAGTCTTTTCAATTGGGTTTTTCTTTACTGTGTTTTCTTCTAGAAACTCTATAATTTTAGGTCTTATTCTTATGCCTAGGTCTTTCATCTATTTGGAATGAATATTCGTATATGGTGAAAGTTAAGGGTCCAACTTAATTCTTTTGCTTGTAGATGTCTAATTTCTCCAACACCATTTGCTATACAAAATGTCCTTGGCACTCATATCAAAATATATTTGACCAGGGGTCAGCACTGTGATATAGCAGGTAAGCCACCACCTGTAATGTCAATATCCCATTTGAACGCTGGCTCTTGTCCCAGCTGTTCCACACCAAGTGTTTGGGAACCTGCCACCCATAGGGGAGACCCATAAGAAGCTTCTGGCTCCCAGCTTTTCGGCCTGGCTTAGCCTTGGCCATTGTAGCCATTTTGGGAAAGAACCAGTTGTTTCCTTCCCAAAATATGTCACTCCCTCTCTCTCTCTGTAACAATGATTTTCAAATAGATAAATAAATATATTTTTTAAAAAAATGAACAATTCATGTCTTTAAAAACAAATAAAAAAACATTTGACCATGTATACAAGCATTTACCTCTGAGCTCTCTGTTTGACTTCACTGATCTATATCTCTGTATTTATACCAGTGCCACACCATCTTGATAACTGCTGCTTAGTAAATGTTTTGAAATCAGTTTCCAAACTGTTTTTGCTATTCATTGAGGGTCCCTTGAATTTCTCTATAATTTTAGTATTTTTTTCTATTTCTTCCTCCCAAATGCCATTGTGATTGTGATAGGTATTAATCTACACTGGACCTATAGATTGCCCTGTACAGTACTAACATTTTAATTGAATTAAATATCCCAATCTGTGTTCAGGATGTTGTTCCACTTATTTGTATCTTTGCTTTCTTTCAGCACTGCTGTATAGTTATCAGAGTACAAGTCTTTCAATGCTTGGTTAGTGATTTCCATGTATTTTATTATTTTGGTGCCATTATAAGTAGGTTTGTTCTACTGTGGGTTTTGTTGCTGTTTCTGCTTTTGCTTCTACTCCACACTTCAAAAGGTACTTTCACAGTCATGTTAAACATACTATTTGATGCTCCAGAAAGATTTGTGCAGTGAATGAAACATTGACCAAATGAATGAATTTGTCTCTAAGCGACCTGCGTGGGAATGTTAAAAGGGCTAAGGTTGTTTCTTTCTTTGCAGCACTCTGACAACTCTGACTTGTTCTTTTCAGTTACACTGAAAAAAGACCTTATGAGCCTCAAGCCTCAACTTCCGATTTGCTGACATTGATGAAAAGAATTTTGCCAAGTGCAATAGAAACAAGGTTAAACCTATGGTGCTTCTCATTATACCTAAGAAGTCCTTTATCAACTTTATCAACTGTCTTTTGATGTTTCTTGATTATTTGTTCACTCTTCACTTTTCTTAATAAGCCCTCCTCATCCTTTAACTATTTTGAATAGTTGGTAAGAATTTACTTGCTTAACTGTGTGGAATCTGAACATTTTTGAATTTAAGAAGAGAAACTTCCATCTTAAACCAATAAATACACAAAAACAAATAAGAAGTGAAGCAATCTCATGCAGTTTTGTATTCTGATTGTGCCTTTGAGATCCTAAGGGGTAAACTCCTTAGGAAGATCAGCAAAGCATGTCATTAGTGTTGATATGAAACATTGGGGGTAAGCCCCCAAACTGTAACTATATTTGTACACACCAAATTGCTATGAGCGATTGATTACCCAGATAGATTAAAAGAAATTTTAAACATGAAAATTCTGCTATTACCATTTCCTCCTACTTCCAGTTTCTCCCTCTCTGCCCCCATGTGGTTCTTTTATTTATGGATGCAATGCAAGAAGCCCTTGCCCATTATCTTTTCCCTCTATCACGTTACATAAAATACATTGGCACAGATATCCCCATGACACCCAGCTTAAAAAAAAAAAAAAAAAAAAACTAGATGTGTCAGATGCCTGCACTCAAGAACTCAAAATCAAAGAAAAGGTCAATGGTACAATTCATGCCCTAGTTCTTGGTTAAAATCCCTGAGCAGTCTAACTGCCTGGCATCATGGCCTTCTCCAAAAACAAGAGGTCAGGACCTGGCCTCAACGCTACAATTAGAAAACCCCAACTTCGGGTGGGAAGTGAGCCTGAGACTGTCACAGGCAGAGGAGAGTCAGGGAAGCTGGGGGAGCATGGGACTCATTGCCAGCGTATCATGACAGCTAGGAGAAAGCTGAAGAGTGGGAGTTTTTGAAACAAATGCCAGTTAAATGATCCATTCAGTTATACTTGATATGTCTGGTATAATATAGCTTGTTCCAGATGTCAAATAATATTGCCAAACCATGCTCACTAATGTGAACACCACTGTTGCTGATAAGCCTAAGCGTTGCTGAATTGGTGCAACAGCCACCCATCTGCAAACAAAATATTGCATTAAAATTTAAAAAAAAAGCCTGTGGCTCATAATTTAAGCCGACAGAGGGACTGACTGAAAAATGTAATTTATTAAAAGCAGTTTTCCTCTGAGAAACTTTTTTTCAAAAATAATATTTCACATTTACACATTTAAGTTAAATTCAATTTTATACAAAAATTATAGTAATTGTACTTCACCTAACATGAACATTATAATTATACTTTCAGCACTGCTGCATTTCAGCACCCAGTCAAAAGAAAAGTCAGTTGGGAGGAACAGAGCTGCCGCATTTGGCGTGACCTCTTTAAACACACAGCTCTAAAATAGCCATTGTTGATAAAATTCATAAAGAGCTGCATATGTACATCCCAACTCCCCTTTCCATTCGATATATATGAAAATGCAATTTACTGTATGTCAAATGAAAAATGCAGTTTTCAAATGCACTGACAACAGGTGCGAGTTAAATGATCAGACGCTATTTGTTACCTAGTCTCTAACTCTCATTTGCAGCAAGATAAATTGCATTTTAGGAGAGCTGTGCGATCTAAGGGGTCTTGACATGTTTTTATTGATTTGCATAGGTTATATGCATGTATTCCTGTTTGTAGGCAAATAGTGCCACAAGTAAATTCAAGGCACCGTGCCTGTGTTTCAAGAAAATTGGAGTCATCACGGGGGAGCCAAGATGGAGTGAGCTTGGGTAAAAGAGACACATCCAGCCTGCTGGAATCTCAGAACCTCTATTAAGATTTATAGGCTGTAGGATTCTTTTGGGCTTCAACATTATTCTTAGTAAACCCTTTCTGTCTTCTGTTGTTTATAAAAACTGGCAGCTTTAGCAAAGACAGAAGCTTAAGTTGTAGGTAGCACAATTTAACATAATAGTTCTCGCCTGTCCTCCAAATAGCCTAATGCTGATTTTGCAAAAGGAAAAGAGAAAGGGGGAAGAAAAGCCACAGGAAATCACAGACCATAGGCTGCTGCTCTGACACGGATGGATTTGGCTGTCACTACAGAAAAGCACTGGTGAAATTTGATTATATTTCTAATGTCAAAATTTACTAACTTTTTAGACTCCGGGGTTCCATTTCTCATTTGATTTTTCATTTTGTTATCTCAGCACCATCAGGCCCATCACTGAGAGTAATGCCCCAATTAGCCCAGGGAGTCACTCACTCAGATGGGACTTTTTCATCCACAGGGGTTTCCTCTTCGGCTGCCACTACCACAGCCACACTGGGTCTTCCCTTGTATTCCAGACTCATGTGCCTCTCGCCATCACCTCCACTCCCACCTCGGCCCAGAGCACCTGGTGAGTCTGAACGCTGACATAGGCATGGCTGGCCTGACAAGGTCCCCTCTGCGACTGTCTGATTTGAACTTTTAGATGATTTATTGCTTCACCTGCTAAAACCTGAGGACTCACAAGCTTAACTGATGTCCTCACTTGATCTGAACTTCTAGTCCCCACCATGCCTAGCCTGTGTTTTGCCTACTGAAGGGATGTGATACAAATATTTTAATATGATGCATAGTGAGCGCTATCTTCGTTCCTGGATGTATAGTTTCTTTTAAAAACTATTTCATTTATTCCATTTCTTTGAGACAAAGAGAAAGACAGAACTCCCAGATGTTGGTTTACTGCTCAAGGGCCTGTGATCTGGGACCTCAATCTGTGTTTCCCATTTAGTTGACAGGAACACACCACTCAGCCATCACGGCCACTACTGACTCCAGGGTGCACATCAACAGAAAGATGGGATTAAAAGCAGAGCTGGGACTCAAACTGGGGCATTTTCTCCTCTGAACCTTACAGCAGAGGTGCATATCCAGCATCATCGTCACTCTCACTCCTCCGACCCCGTGTTGATGGACTAGCCCCAATTTCACAGGGGTTCAGGGTGGAGTTGTCACCTGAACTCAGCAGCCCAGCCTGAACCTCTCCCCACTCCACAGCCCACACTCATCACACAGCCCCCCTTTCCTTCATGCAGGCACTCAACTCTGGCCTCCTATGCCACCTTCTAACTGAGAAAACACATTATCTGTCTACCCGTTGAAATACACATCTTTATTGTAGGGAATTACAGGCGCTGAGTTGAGGATCTGAAAACATGACCAGAGCTTATCTAGCAGCTGGGTCCCAAATGGTTAAGAATCATGTCTTATTTGTTCCCTGCACTCATTCATTCTCTTCAAACACTTATGAAAGTCTCTTGATTCCTGACATTTTTTCCAAGCCCATGGAAACAAAGATGAACAAGATAGGATCCCTCCCAAATAGAGCTCACAGTCCAGAGCTGTGGCTCCTTTAACATGGTCCAATCTAGAGTGGACAGGGGGACTCCTGACTTACATGGACACATACACCTGTATGCTTCTTTCCAGAACACAAACATCCTAAAGCTGCATTTAACCCTAGCACATACAATGCCCTCAGATATTGCCTACTTTTTTACTTCATTTATTTATAAGGTGGCATTTGCAAAGCTCTGTACTGACTTTACCAAAAACTAATGGATTACGACCCAGTTTCAAAGTCACTCATCTAATGAGACCGTGAAAACAAAAGAGAGGAAATCCATAAACACCCTCTATAAAGGGCCACACAGCAAATATTATAGGCTTTGTGAGACAAGTGGCAAAATCAAAAAATTGTACACGGCTTAAAAAGAAAATATTTTTCTATGTAATTTTTACTTATGAATTAAAATCATTACAATAATAATTATGTATAGGTTTTATTTAATATTGGCTTAACAGTGAAAAGAACAGAATTTATGGACACTGAAGTTTGAATTTCATGTAATTTTTACCTATCACAATGTAATATTCTTTTGATTGTTTTCAGGCATTTAAAAGTTGGCTGATATATATAGGCAAAGAGGCAATGAACCAGACATAGAACCAAGCCCAGATGCAGAGCCAGGTCAATTTTTGATAACCTCACCATTTCAATTACTTTTGTTATAATGCTAGGAACCAGAAAACAATGTGGGTCTCTGAGTAAGTGAGGGATTTTAAATTTAACTCTCAGCTGGCTATGAGTGTGGCTCATGATTTCCACTGTCAATGAGTCCTCAGGGGGAGAGTAGTGCACTGGCTCCCAGCCTCCAGGCCGAGAGCTAGCTGCATCATATGCACCTAAACAGTGACAGGGCCTGGCAGGGAAGATCTAGGGCAAGAGACCCAGACCAACTCTGCAAAAAGTAAACCCACACTATTCCAGAAACACCAGGAAATATGGCAATTCATTCCATTTCTCCTTCACTGTGCAGGTTACCAAAAAGTGCCAAGGCCCAGGATCCCTCTGTTTTGGCCTTGACACTGATAACCTTGGTGTCTGGATGTGACAGTTACTGAGCTATAGTCACTTAGGGTAGATCAAAATGTACCAGGGAACCCCATGTAGAGGAAGTCTGTGCAGCAAAAAGAAAAACAACAGAGTGTGAAAAGCTAGTGGAAAGTGTACATTATCCTTTAACTCTTTTTTCCCATGAGCACACAGAAGCCCCTTCATTTTAAGCAAGAAGACAACCCACCCCACCCAGCATTTCTACAAACATATCTCCCCTCCGTGCACACTGGGCCAAGAGCCCAAACAGCCACAAGGAACAGCAGGGTTCTCAAAGTTTGGGCAGCAGCATGTGGTGACCACAATCCAAGACGCGGGCCCCAGGAGTGGCCTGCGTTGACCGTGTGTGTATGTTCTTCCTGAGGGACCCATCCCCACACAGACAAACATGGCATTCCAGAGTTCAGGTTGTATCTATGTTCTACAATAAAACGTAGGAAGCACAAAGCAACCCACAGCTTCCAGGGCCACACGCGCAACACTTGCCAGTTGAGAGGCAAGGATGAGAATGCACCCATCACGTAAGCGAGTTATCTTATACTGTGAAGGCTTTTCGGCCAAGAGCATCATCTCTCGAAAGATCTCTCCACATTAGTGAAAGCCATTCTACTCTTTCCTTTAAAGTGAAGGTCCAGCACCCTTGTTGCTGAATTCTGCGGGACATGCACCCCAAGGCTGAGAGTATCCGAACACTGTCCCAAAGTCCTAGCAATATTAGCAGTTACAGCAGAGATGGATCCCTAGGGTAGCAGAGATGGCAGTCTTTAAACTAAAGCACACACAAATAAACACAGTCAAACTCAACACACCAAATCAAAGCAGATGCAGACAGCTGCAACAGTCAAGAAGGAAATGTACCAAGTTAAACAAACAAGAGGTTACCGGTAGATACTTTGTATTCCAAAATGACTTACTACACAGTTTCTCACTTCTGCCTTAAGGTACTCAAGTTCTTAATAATGCATATTTTGTGGGAAGAAAAGGAACAACTGTAAAATCCTATGTTATTTTGTTCTTCATAGTTCATTAATAACAAAATAAAGCAATATCTTGCTCCTCACTCACCATTTTGTTGCTTTCTTGTTGCTTTTTCCTCTCTAGTAGAAACCAAAAATGAACAGATGGATGCACACACACACACACACACACACACACACAATTAAAACAGACACAGCTTCACAGATACAATGCTCCTGGCACTAAGACTTAAGGAATAGGTAACTCCTAAGTTATAACAATATGAAGAAAACTTATTCATTTAGTCATAACACTCATAATAATTGTACAGTAATTTTCAGAGTTCAGAAAATGCCTTCAGCTGGGCCCAAACTATGACTAAAGCATTCCCACCTTTATTTAACAGACTAGAGAAATGTGGTAACCGAAGAGAGTGCTTCCTGTTCTTCAGTGCAGGACAGAGGGCTGAAGAAACAAGATCAGAAGTCAGGGCAATACAGAGTAGACAAAGATCTGTAAGTATATGCAGGCCATGATCTGGGAAGTAAAAGGAAAAAAGCAGCAAGGGAAAGAAGTAGAACTGGACGAGACAGGTAGAGTTAATGAAGTTAATGAAGGTAGAGTTAATGAAGTTTTGTCAATAGGAATAAAAATTTCTGGACAACTGAAGCCAGCAAATAAACTGGAACACATCATTAAAAGTTACATGCACCCTAAGGAAGCAGAATTGGAAGGTAACTCAGTCATAGACATTGGAATCCTCCTAGCGAATAGAACTGGAAGGTACCAAGGTCAAGTCATAAGGCTTCCCATGCTCCTACAGCCCCAGATAATCTGTAGGTAGCAGGCAGGGTGATCAGGAAGTCAAGGCCACTGCAGGATTGGAAGAAAAGGAAAAATAAGAGGTTGCCTGCTCTAGCTTTGGCCTCAATGCTGGTATGATGTCATGAGTGTACAGGGAGTTGGTCCGTCTCATACCCTCTGCATCCTAGCCTGCCCCTACTTCTAAGGAAAAAGAAGTGCATTCAGCAGAATCACAGCACATGTACTTCGTTTGTGCTTATTAAATAAAAAGAAAGGATCACCTTCAACTATATTAATGATGGACTGGTGGATGAAGGATGCCTGTGAAAATTCACAACATCTGTTTGCTCCACTCTCTTCTCAGCATGCTGCACCTATTTCTCATGCTTAATGATGCTCAGCCACTCTGCAAGTTTTACGAACAAATGTGTGTTTAGCCACATTCATCATTCTGAATGAGCGTTCTTGATGAAGCCTCCACTGGCCTGTTTCGCTCTTTCTGCTACACTTTAACAAATGACAACTGCTCTACGTATTTTTCATTTGTTAAAAATAAAAAGCTAAGTGAAGGATGGGCCTAGAGGACTTTTTCCCTGTCCCTTTGACTCCCCCAGAACCTTTAGCACACCATCCATTGTACTTCGCCACCACACCCCAGCACTGAAGCAGGCACATAGGAGAGCTTGCCCAGAGCCTTGGGTTTAGGACCAGCACTGTGGTACGAGGTCATGCTGTCCCACCCACTAGAATCCTCTAGCAGCAATGGCTTCTTCCTCATTTCTCTCACCACCTACCATTCATGGCATTTAAACCTATGGAATATTTCTAAAAGTTCATAGAAAATAGAATCAAAAGAAAACTTTATGTCAATAACAAAAAATGTTGAACCCCATATACTTCAAAAAGTTCATGAAAATGCATATTATGAAAAGCTTCAAGGATGTCAAATTTTTTATACCAGAACAAGTATGTTTTTTTCAAAAAAATTATTTATTTGAAAGGCAATGTGACAAAGAGATAGGGAGAAACAAAGAGAGTTCTTCCATTTGCTGGTCCACACACCAAACACCCACAACAGCCATAGCTAGGCCAGGCCAAAGCCAAGAACCACATTCTCCATCCAGTTCTTCCATTTGGGTGTAGGGACTCAACTACTCTAGCCATCATCGACTTCCTTCCAAGGCACATTAGCAGGAGTATGACAGGAAGCAGAGTAGCCAGAATTCAAACCAGGTACTCTAATATGGGATGCAGGCATCCCAAACAGTGACTTAGTCTGCTGTACCAAAATGCCTACACTGAAACTTATCTGTTAACTCCATTTTCCATGAACCTTTCAAAATGACTACATATAATGATCACAGAATAGGAACCAAATCAATACATGTTGGACTCATGGCAGTATCTCTCTCCAGGTCTCCAGAAGAAAGCCAAGATGCTGTCTTCATTTTGACAAACAAGGCAATATTTGGGTTATCACAAACTTTGGCTAAACCAAGAGGCTCCATGTTTTCATCCCTGAAAAACCTGAACTCATAAAGTGAATGTCCCACAAAAATACGGTCAAGCTGAGTAGATTCCAAGAGTTCAAAATGGCAAAAATATTATACCATGTTAAGAAATAATCTTTCAGAATTTATTTTCAAGTGATTGTTTTTACTCTGATCATTTAATTAGCAGCATGAAAATCAAAAAAAGATGTTTTCTCCATTAAATATTCAGAATCATTGGAAATCAGTTTAAATTCTATTTTATAAGATGATACATTTTTCTCTGTATTTGCAATGTTGAATATTGTATTAGTATTTGTATTGCATTTGACTCAGCATGCATTGCAAAGCAAGGTACAAATGAAATAATCATATTACATACTCAATAAAGCTACACTGTCACATCACTAATTTTAACACAGAGGTTTCTGACTTTTTACTTCCTAATAATGTTAGAGACATTTGAAAAGGAGAATGTTTCAGTCATCACATTTAGTTCCCTCTTCTACTTTTCACACAAAATGCCCTTTCAGTCATTGCACTTTTTTATATACACTTCATTTACTGAACTGTAAATATATTTCAATCCAGTTTAAAAACAAACCTCTGGGGTCAAATACAAAAAGCCTCCAGGGCATACCTTTTTGGCAACAAAGAAACCTTAGCAGATATAGTTAAGTAATGGTTCTGGGGCCAGCTTTGTGATGTAGCAAGTAAAGCTGCCTCCTGCGATGTCAGTATCTCACATGGGCGTTGTTTTGAGTCCTGGCTGCTTCACTTCCAATCCAGCTCCCTGCTTAAGTGCCTGGGAAAGCAGTGGAGGATGGCCCAAGTACTGAGGCCCCTGCACCTATGTGGGAGACCTAGAAGAAGCTCCTGGCTCTTGACTTTGAAACTGACCAGATCCAGTCATTGTGGTTATTTGGAGAACGAACCGTTGGATGGAAGATTTCCTCCCTCTCTCCTCTCTCCTCTCTCCTTCCTTTCTCCTCTCCCCTCCTCCCCACCCCCTTCCTCCCTCTTTCACTCTCTCTCTCTGCCTTTCAAATAAATAAATATTTTTAAAAAGAAATAAATGGTTTTAAGCATAACAATCCAGAAATATTGGGGCTGGCGCTGTGGCACAGTGGATTAAGTTGCCATCTGCAGAGCTGGCATCCTATATGAGTGTTGGCTCGAATCCTGGCTGCTCCACTTCTGATCTAGCTCCATGCCAATGGCCTGGGAAATCAGTAGAAGATGGTCCAAGTGCTTAGTACCCTGCACTCACCTTGGAGACCTGGATGAAGCTCCTGGCTCCCGGCCTTTGGCTTGGCCTAGCCCTGGCCTCTGTGGCCATTTGAGGAGTAAATCAGCAGATGAAAGATCTCTCTCTCCCTCTCTCCCTCCCTCCATCCCTCCATCCCTCCATCCTCCTTCTCTTTCTCTCTTTCACTCCCTCTCCCTCTAACTCTGCCTTTCAAATAAGTAAAAACAATTTTTAAAAATCAGGAAATCTTAACCAGAAATCTATCAGCATTACGCAAGTATCTACTAGGCACAGATAGCCACAGTCCACAAAAGGAGCCTTAGAATTCTTGAGCCCTCAAATGCTTATGTGTCTCAAGTTTGGTTGGACAGAGAATAAGAAATATGAGTCACAAAGAAATTAAACTTGAGCTGGAACTACTTTGTCCACTCTGAGTTTTTCATATAGTGAAACTAAATATACGACAATTGTTATATAGACAAGCATCTAAATATTTGGCATTTCAAACAAGACCTTCACACTTGAAAAAATGTTGGGTGCAAATATTCTTCAATGAGTCACTCAAAGCCTACATTCTCCATCAACACCTCCCTATCCACTCCAGGCATGGACAACATCTTCTCTGAAATACACAAAGACTAATCACATGTACTATACAATTCAACCCCACTTAAACTCATGGATACTTTATTCTTTTCACAACTAGAATATGGGCTTACCAAGGCTTGGGATATCATCTGACACATCTGCTATAATTCCCAAGTTAGTCACATTCAGTACTATCCTGGGCACTAAGACATCTATCCGTATCTCTATGAATATCAGTATATTTATATGGATTTCCATACATTTATGTATGGATTTATATGGATTTCCATACATTTGTTACTACATTTTATGTACCCATTGAGCCCATGTTTAAGTGTGAACTCACATCTTTATTCATTCTTTCTACACATATTAGCTAAACGCTCTCCTCTTGCTTGAGAAATGAGAGATAGCAAGGTAAAAAAAAATCCCTCCATATTATAATTTAACTTAGAAAAATGCACTTAAATATCTACTGTGGACAATATCATTAAAGAATTAGAATAGAAAAACACAAGAGTTGAAGAGAAAGACAAGATCAGAAATAACAGACTCCATTAAAAATCATGGCACTTGGGTCAATTCTTTAAGGCCAGGAAGGCAGGGAGAGGTATACACAAGAACTTCCAGGCATGGGAAATAATGAGTAAAATTACAAAGGCTTAAAGTCAGGATGCTCACCTCTGCACAGAACCAAAGGTTTCTCTTTTAAAAACACAAAATTCAACCCAGCCTTGAAAAACCGGTTGAGAAAATCCAATGGTCTACCAGAGCCACCACTTCTTAAATTCCCATCACCATGCTCACTGCCATTTAGCAACAAGAGAAATACCATGTGCATTTCCCCAGAGGCACAGAATCTTAGAGGACAAGCCAGAAAGATACATTTTCTCTTCTGAATCCTCCTGAACTCAGTCCTGAGTTCCTTGGCCTGAATGGTCTGAAACTTGGGCTTTGCCTTTGTATGAACTTCCCTGGTTTCCTTACAGAGAGCTTAGCACCAGGCATCACCTCCAGTTCTCTTGAGCTCCAGAACATGTACCAGCTGCCCCAGGCTTCTCCATAGCTGCATCAACTTATCAAAAGTCAAGGCATGTTTTTTTTTCCCCCAAAGATTTTTCTTTCTCCTATCGGAGAAACAAACCCTTGAAATAGCCTCCTACTCTACCTCAGACATAGCTCCTATCCTGGAAACCAAAAGAAACAATTCCCTCAGACCTCAGTTTTTATTAAGCAAGTCACCCTGATCCCTGCACCTACAGTGCTCGTTATTTTCCTTATTCAGCATAAGAGACACCATGCTTGTTACGTCTGCACTGAGATGATGGGTGCCTCCTGTAAAAGGCCCCCATCTGCAACAGCAGGACGTCATCTCAACCGAAATCCAGCACCCAACTATACCAGCACTTTGACTAATACATGAGAAAGTGTTCAACTACTGGAACTCATCATTTCTTATTTCTAAGCACTTGATTGTAACAAAAGCCTAGAAACAAAGAACCGAAGCAACAGACAGTCCTAAAAGACTAAGACGATCACTCAGTTTAATTCCCTCATTTTATGGCTGATACAACTGAGGCCCTAAAAAGAAAAACAAGTTCTTTGAAGGCATAGAACTTTTTAGTAGCTCAAGTTGGACTGACATCTAGGTTTCTGGCTCGTAGCTTACTTCTTCCACTACTACGTGCTGTTCACCAATCTTCTGAAAGGTGGGAGAACTGCAAGACGAGCAGTGTGGTCATCTAAGTGGCTCTACCACATAGATGTCCATGTCCTAATTTCAAGGATCTGTGAATGTTACTTCATATGGAAAAGGACTTTGCAGACGCGATTAAGCTAAGGGTCTGAGATGCGGAAATTATCTTGGATTATCCAGGTGGCTTCAATATAATAAAAAGGGTCCTTTGAAGAAGGGGGGGGGGCAAATGTAACAGAAGAAGGCAATGTGTTAATGAAAACAGATATTACAGTAATGACTTTGAAGTGGAGGAAGGGCCCACAAAACAAGGTGGTCACTAGAAATGGCCAAAAGCATCAAACAGATTTTCTTCACAGAACCTCTTCACTTCCTGATTTAGCCCTCTACAACTCATTTTAAACTTTTCTTAAGATATTCTGTTGTTGTTTTTTGAAAGGCAGAGAGAGAGAGTGAGAAATCGAGATCTTCCATCTGCTATTTCACTCCCCAAACAGCCACATCAGTCAAAGCTGGTCCAGGCCTAAGTTAGGAGCCCGGAACTCCACCAGGGTCTCCCATATGGGCAGCAAGAGCCCAACCACTTGGGCTACCTTCCACAGCTTTCCCAGGTGCATTAGCAGGGAGCTGGACCAGAAGCAGATGTCAGAACTTGAACCAGTACTCTGATACAGGATGCCAGCAATGCAAGCAGCAGCTTGATTCACTGTGCCATAAAAAGGGCATTTTGAGAGGCTAGCAGCATTGTGGCTAGGCAGGTCTGGTCTGTGTGTATAATGCTCTGAGTATAATCCCGTGTGGGCACCAGTTAGAGTACCAGTTGCTCCACTTCTGATCCAGCTCCCTGTTGATGCCCTGAGAGAGAGGCAGGGGAAAGCTCAAATGTTTGGACCCCTATACCTACATGGGAAACCTGGATGAAGCTCTGGGATCTTGGCTTCAGCCTGGTTCAGCCCTGGCTGTTGTGGGCACCTGGGGAATGAACTAGTGGATGGAGGAGCTCTGTCTAACTCTTCCAAATAAATTAATAAATCTAAAGACAGACAGGAAGGAAGGAAGGGAGGGAGGGAGAGGGGGAGGGAGGGAGATAGGGGGAGGGGGAGGAAAATTTTGAACTTCTGAGGTCCAGAATTTCAGGAGAATAATTTGTATTAAGCTACTAAGTTTGTAGGAAGCTTTTGCACTGGAAATAGAAAACCAATATGCTTTGGTACATAGAAACTAGGTGCTATTATAATGATTATCTAAAAATGTAGCAGTTAGGGAATCTGATATCGGGTAGAAGCTAGAAGGAATTGGAGGGGCATGCGAGAAGCAATATATGGTTTGAAAAGACTGTTAACTATTGATAATAACTACACTAGTAAGGACTCAGAACAAAGGAATGTAAAAACAATACTGTGGTAAATGATGCTGCCTAAATCATCATAAACATACTGCCGATAGAAGTATGGATGCTAAATGTACTAGGGAGGCTCAAAAGGAAATAAGGAACAAAAGGACAATAAGGACACCAAAAGAAAGGGGATCATTGTGATATATCAGTAGAAATATTAGCTGGATTGTGCCATATGGTTATAACGAAAAAATAACTTGCAAGCAGAGAAGTTGGATGTTTAGCTGAGGATATTTCCCAGAAAAGTATTGAAGATGCAGCCTGGTTTCTTCTTGCTGTTTATAGTAAATTGCAAAAAGGCAGAAAAATTGAGGGAAAAACTGTTAATCTAAAAGAAGGAGCCAGGCCTTGATATGGGGAATTATCAGTCTGTTTAGAAAGGATGTTAAAATTAGGAGGTTCACAACAAAGAGGACGCTCTCTGGAAAAGCCAAGGGCATAAATGCACAACCTCTGGAAAATGCCTCAAAAGGATCACAAGACCCGGGTATTCATTCACACAGAGAGCTTTTACAAGAGATTAGACATGTGACACACGAGTCTCCTTGACCACTGCAACAGAAACAGGGGAAAAAAAAGATTATCCAGAAAGACTCTCTTATCTTAGGGAATGAAGCACCATGACAGAGATGCAAGACTGTAAGTTTTTGAGAGCATTATAGTGGCAGAAACACTGCTAGCTTAGTCTGAAAGGAAAAAGGAGAGGATGAAATCAAAGAAGGCAGTAAGATAATAACATTCTAGAAACAGGAAAAAGGTTGATTAGACGATTTTTGTCAAAATGTGCAATCAGTTTTTCATGAACAAGGACAGAGGATGCAGAAGATAGAGCTTCGGGCCCAGAACCCAGAAGGCAGACCCTTAAGCCACAGAGGCTGCTTCCAGTTGTTCAAACATAGTGGCATTTGCCCTATTGGATTTAAAAATTTCTAGAGACCAGTGGCTTACTCCTGCTTCCTCTTCCTTTCTGTTTCTCTGAACGGAACGTCTACTGGTCCCCTTGCCTGTCCCTCCATCGCACTTCGGGAGCAAAGGAATTTGTTTCCACCCTCTTGCCTCCATGACAGAGTGATTTTTGTGCTATAACGTATTACCTTTGTGGCCTCGCCAACACCTACTTTAGATTATAGAGTTATGGTATTTGGTGTTTTTGAGCTGATGAGACTTAGATTAGGTTTCAGACTTCAGGCTCTAAGAGCTGTGACTCCCAGGAAACTGGGGATGTAGTGAGTGTACTTTTCATGTAGGGGTGATTCATGTGAATCTTTTGGGGGCACAGGGAGAATTGTTGTGTTAGCCCACTAAGCTTATTGCAAATTGATGCAGTAGCAATAGGCAACCAACTAATCCTAGTAGGCAGAGAACAGGCAATCAAGGAAGGAAGAGGATCCTTTACAGAGATATCACAGTCTTGGAAAGTAGCAATGAGCAGCAAGCATGCTATGCCCTCTCACCCACACGAGGAGAGACCCTGAAACAAGAGATCTTTTTTATAGACCTTTCAGGATCTACTATCTGGATACACTACACCAGTGAAACTTCTCTCTTTCTTCTTTCAGTCAGGTGTTCCTAACATTCAAAAAAGCGATAATCACTTTTTCAGATTAAAATTAGGAAGTAATAGACAATCTATTTTGTGTTAGTTTCAGGTGCAAGAGGCTGGCTTGGATATTCCAAACCTAGGTTTCCAAATCAAGACTCTAGAGACATTTCAGTAGTTTACAGGGAAAATGGACAACATAACTTACAGTAAGATTGCCATAGCAAATCTGTGGTATGTGGTCACTGTTGTTAGCCAGCAAACTAGGGACAGTGTAGTGATGTACATGGGATCCTAGAATCAAAGCTCACAAAAACACAGGTACCTGGACACAAGGCCCACATCCCCAACACACACACAGTCTCTTGACATTAGCAAGAGACACAGGGTCAACTCCAGCACACCAAAGCCAACTGACAGTTATCTCTACCGACAAAGCATCTGCTGGGTTCCTGGAGCTTCACACAGCCCATTTTGCTTACCACAGCCCCCCAGAAGAGGGTAAGTAAGGACATGGAAATTTAAAGGGAACATATGCATTTTTTTTTTTTTGACAGGCAGAGTGGACAGTGAGAGAGAGACAGAGAGAAAGGTCTTCCTTTACCGTTGGTTCACCCTCCAATGGCCGCCGCGGCCGGCGCGCTGCGGCTGGCGCACTGCGCTCATCCGATGGCAGGAGCCAGGAGCCAGGTGCTTTTCCTGGTCTCCCCATGGGGTGCAGGGCCCAAGCACCTGGGCCATCCTCCACTGCACTCCCGGGCCACAGCAGAGGGCTGGCCTGGAAGAGGGGCAACCGGGACAGAATCCGGCGCCCCGACCGGGGCTAGAACTCGGTGTGCCGGCGCCGCAAGGCGGAGGATTAGCCTGTTGAGCCACGGCGCCGGCCCATATGCATTTTTTTCCAAGTAAATTTTTAACAGGGAAGTGGCTGGGCTGATCTCTAATTGTTTTGCCATACTACCAAATAATTGCACCCAGTGAAAATGGATCAAAGAACAACCATGCTGAGAAGAGAAAGGAGAGAAACTTTTTGAGTGGACACTTAAGGTTAAACAGAGAATTCTGTAGGCAAGAACAAAAAGAAATTATTTTCATGATGAAGTAAACCAAGCAAAGTAGGAATACAAGCATACAAAAGATATTTCCCAGCAGCAAAAAGTTTAGCCTGTGCATAAATGCCCATATTCAGTGTCTATTCAACATGTATTTCTTTTTCAGGCCAAGTGCTGAGCAAAGGACCAAGCAGAATTTAACACCTGTGAGACAGTATCCCCACCACCAAAGAAGATAAAAGCCAGGGAAAGAATATACTGATTCATTAATTTATCTGAATCTTTCTTCTGGAAAGATAGTTGATGAATGCCTCATATGTGATATTAACATATTCTGAAGAAGCAACAGGAGCAAATAAATCTATTTTCTTCTTTAAAAAGATACAACTGACCTTGAAGGCTGCTTGCAAACACCAGAATAGGTTAAAAAATAAAGTAGGGGGTGGGGTGGAGTGGTGCTGTGGCATAGCAGGTAAAGCTGCCTCCTACAGTGCTTGGCATCCCATATGGGTACTGGTTCGAGACCTGACTGCTCCACTTCCACACTTGATCTTAGCCAAAAGACTGAGATGCAATTACTGTTCTTCTTCCCATCTACCTCCCTGCTATGTTCTGGGAAAGCAGTGGAAGATGGCCCAAGTGCTTGGGCCCTTGAGACCCGGAAGAGGCTCCTGGCTTCGGATGGGCCCAGCTCCAACCATTGTGGCCATTTGGGGAGTGAACCAGCAGATGAAGGACCTCTTTCTCTGCCTCTATCTCTGCCTCTACCTCTCTGTAACTGTGCCTTTCAAATAAAGAAATGAATCTTAAAAAAAAAAAGAAAATAAAAAATAAAGCAGAAAAGTGACTTAGTTTGCTTTTCAAAAGACGAGAATGTTTCCTTTATTTCTCCTTGAGGAATACTGTGTAAAAGCCTCATGTCTTGGGATTAGGAGCAACGGAGAGAAGCTGCAGGACTACTGAAATCCCATCCACACACAGACGCTGTTTCAAGAACAGTTCAGGAGGGCACGGGGACTTTGGGATGTACTGAGCTTGGTGCCACTCAAAGACTTCAAGCATTAGACTGCTGGGGTCAACTGTCAGGGGTGCCTCCGAGTTAGGAGGTGGAAGACAGCAACCTCCCCGGTCCTCACCACAGATTTCTGCGGGTGTCCTGGACACTCACCTCCTGCAAAGGACTCAGCAGACTGTCCACAGAACCGTTTTGCTCAAGAGCCCTTCCAAGGCTGTCCCATGACCAGGACTAATTCTCACATCTCACTCCACGGCTCCAGGCACCCCAGAGTCCCTAAATAGAACTAAAGCATCCTCCACCTTGACCAGCTGTACTACCTCCAAAGCATGCAGGCTGAATGGCAGGACCGGCTGACCCCAAAAGGCTTCTCATAGGCCCACGTTTCCACAACTCCACATCTCACTTATCTGCCTGGCTGAGTAAATTACTATAAGAAATACCTCCTTCAAAGACCTGTAATAAAAAGAGATTCAAGAGGACAACGCCGAAGTGGAGCAGCATTCATGAGGACTCTGGGATGAAAATTCCCAGTCAGCCTTAATGCTGGAGAATTTACTTTAGGATGTAAAAATAACACGTACTGCTATATTTCTTCACTTTATTTGCTCTCCTCTGCAGAGATTACTGCTGTGTGCGCAGCGTCGTAAGAGTGGAGAAGGTCAGGTTGACAAAACTTCTTGGTGGGGAATAATCTTTAGTTCTCCAAATATATATGCCTTGCAACTTCCAGGCCACAAAAGCAAACTGGTTTGGAAAATGCCAACTCCCATCTCCAAGGAAATTCAATAACTTCCAAATGGCTCAAGATCGCATTCGTGTGGTTATAATAAACCATTAAAAACATTAAGGAATAATTCAGATCGAAAGAGCTTTCAAGGTTGTTAATTTTTTTTTCTTCCAAGTTTTGGCAGAGACAGTATAAACCTTGGTGAACAGAATGCCTGCTAAAGAAAATAGCAAAATTATAAAATGAGATGTGATTGAACTTGCTATTCACTTACAGCAACTCCTCAAGAAAAATGATACTTACGCACCAGCAAGAAGGTATGTCTTTGCTTGTGGAAGAGCACCCACTTGTTTCCAGGTTTGAGATGGTTTGTGATGGTTTGAAGCAATCACACTGTGTCTGCCCCCGGCAGCAGGGTCCTCTCAAACCAAACACGGAAACGAAACAACTGGAAAGTTTGAGGGGGAAAGTATGGGGCCCACCAGGAATGCTGTTCAACACAGCGGTCCCAAGTCTGTATTTCAAAGCCAGAAATGAAAACGAGGCTGAGGAGTGGGCAAGCAAAGTCACTGGGCTCCCCCCAAGTAACAGGCCATCCACAGTGCCAGCTCCCCTACTGCAGTTCTAGCAAAGTGCAAAGCAGTCCAGAGAGCTTCAGCCCATCCCAGCATTCAGGCCTCACTGCAGAATGTTACAACAGCTGGAACTCCAAAGATCACCATCTTTCAGACCTCATATGAAGCCACAGCATGATAAACAAATTCAATAAAATTACGAATTGGCAAACTGTTTGCAACAAATGTTATTTCCTGGATAACAAGATGGATAACGTACATTCTGCAACATATGCGAGGAATTATTGAAAACAGATGTAAATGTTCTCCAACTCAAGTCTGTCTCTGGCACTGATCTGAATACGTTGATTTTACACTCAGCTTTACAGCAGTGCCCTGGAGTGTCTCTACCAGGACCCGTTGTGCTGAACCGAGGACATCACAGGGAGAGGCTTCTGCTGTCCTCCCCTATTTCATAAAACTTGAGATGGGAATGGTGTTTATTCCAAAAGCCCATCCAGAAGACAACGAATAAAACGTGAATTGTCTTATTCAAAAGCAAAAGCAAGGATGAACTACAGAGACAGGATGACACTTTCTTACATTTAAAGGACTCCAGGTCTAAAAACACTCTGCCAACACACCACACTTTTCATGACGCCCTCCCTTCCACAACCCCTTAGCCAAGCGCCACATCCACAGTAGGCCCTCTGTCTGTGCCTCTGGTACCCCCACCCACCTGCCTAGGTGGCAAAAGCAGCCCGGTGACCACATCCTACCTGCTGCACAACCAGATTTTTCTAATTGTAAGGAAAACAGTTTCCTGAGCACGCACAAAAACACACAATGTGCAATCATCACATTTTGGAAATGGGGGCCCAGAGAGGTATTTTCCATGAAAAGTAATTTACATTTTTTAGCTACAAATGCATCTTTTCTTCTCAGAAGAATCATCTGTACAACAGATTTGTATCTGAAAATAGAAGGCCGGATTTAAGCAAAAATGATCTCAGGGGATCATCTACAGCAATACAAAAAAGTAATTCTCTGCCAAAATTATACAGGGTACTCACAAGAGATATTTTTCAAATATGACCACTAAACATATAAAACACATAAATGAAACAGAATTAATACAAACCAAAAATTCTATAGCTAATTAAAGAGTTGGGGAATGACAGACAAAACATCAGAATAAAATTCTTGGGAGTTTAAAAATTATAGAAATGTCAAAATCCATACATTTCATATTAAAAAGAGTAACTTGTGCTTTTGCAAGGACTGGCCTCTCTGGTTTATTTAAATATGCTACAAATGTACTGGGCACTGCAGTTAATTCTCTAAAATTCCCAGATTGTGTTAATCTGCTCACATACACAATTGTTACCGTGACTGTAGTAGATGCAAGTTGAATTTTAAAACTTTAAAAACAACAGTTTAAAGGAAACAGCTCCACAAGTCCAGAATCATAAAAACCAATTAGCAGAGGCAGCCCCAGCAAGATGTCTGAACATGGACAATGACCTAGATCATTTGCAAACCTAACCTCAAAGGGGTCAAGGGTCATTTTTAATTATTCTATCTAAAAATAATCAGCAATTCAAGTGTGTGTGTGTGTGTGTGTGTGTGTGTGTGAACAAGCAAAAAGGTAAAACGCACAGAGCTCCAGGCCACAGGTTAAGATATGTAGGTTCTCAGCACCAGACCTGCACTTAACTAGCAATAGACATTAGGCAATTTATTAAGCTTTTTGAGGTCTCAGTTTCACCATCTGTGAAAGAAGAGTTATACCAAAAATTCTCCAAGGAGTCCTTGTAGCTTCAACATCCAAAAGGTAGCAGATAAATCACACCAGAATTAAGCAAGAGTCACCCCCTAATAATTTTTGAAGAGGTCAAATTCCACCTACATTATAAGAATGAACTAAGAAGCACTTCTGAGGCCCCCAGAAGCCACACAGCACTTTTTCTTCTCCTGGAAGATAGAAAATAAGCTCCATTTTATAGACTAGAAAGGGAACCGGAGACAGAGCAAGTCCCACCTCTATTTGTCTTGACTTTGACGTTCCACAGGCAGCCACTGTTTATGTTGGCTGTCATCCTTTGATTTCCACTATAGTTTGCAGCACGGGGGTCACAGGGTAACCTCTGCCTTCAAGAGTCTTATGAGCTCTCAACCCCCAGGCCAACAGTGCCTATGTATCTGGCGGGCTTTCTCTGACAGTTTCCAGCACTTGGCAAGAGAAGATCGAAAAGATGCAGAATAATGTCAACTCGAATAGTAATCTGTTAGGTGAATGGTTCTGTTGCTTACTACACAAGAGTAGGTTATGGTTTCATATATCATGTTCAATGTGCAATAGATATTTTTTTCAACCATTCATATTAAACTGGTGTAAATGTTTTTATTCCTTGCCACATTTCTGGGTGGTAAGCTCAGGCTCTCCCAGGAATTTGTTTGCTTTAAAATGCCATGCATCTCCAGGCAGCCTTAGTTCATAAAAAATGGGCACGTCTCCTAAATGAATTTCCCCTTTTTTGCAGTTAATAACTAACCAACACAGCAGAAATACACCATGTGTGAAGCCCTGTTTGCTATAGGTGGTAAATCACGTGCCTCGGGTCCTGTAATTCATTCTGAATACTGTAACTCCATTCAATGGAACATGCTTTTCCCTGAGCTGGAACACATTAATACCAAACAAACTTCTTGAGGAGCTGGATTCCAAAGCAGCAAAAGCGAGCAAATGCTTTTATTCGGAGGGAATAAGCGAGGGGAGGGGGAGGATTTTTAGGGTAGACTCACACCGAAACCTTTGATAACCCTCTGTGGCCCTTGCCCTCAGAGCAGCCTGCGAGAATGGGCCATGATCTGGGCAATGTCAGCTCTTGCCTCTTGGGCCTTCCAACCTTGTGTTCCACTCTTCTTTCCAGGCTTTGCCTTGTACGTACAGCTAGCGAGTGGAAAACTCATTTCCGTAGTTGTCAGTTGATAATGGAGGTGTGAGGTCTATACATCTCCTCAAAACAGCTTCCTGGTTATGGGAGCTCTTGGGTCAAAACCACCTGCTCATCATGCAGGTGAACGTCTTAAGTAGTCCCTTTGTCAGCCCCTACCTATCAAACATAAACTCCAATTCTGCAATGGAAAACCTTTAAATTGCACAAACCAGTGGCAAAGTTTCCACACTCCTCCACTGGATGGCAAAAGTTCCAAGACTGCCCTCTACCCAGAGCCAATTTTCTACCCTTCAATGCCTCTTGCCAAACTTTCAGAAGCAGGGAAGTGAAGATTTATGGTTGCTGAGAGGGAACAGGTTGGGAATAAAGGGGAACTCATGTCTGAAGTACCTCTAAAACACTAGCAGGAATATCTGGTTCTCTCTCCCTTGTCTAAGAGAATGACCCAAGGGAGTATGAATCCTATACTGATGTAAGGCCCTTCCAAGTCTTCCAGAGTCCTTGAGATAAGTGCTCAGCAAACCTCTTCTGTAAAGGTCCACAGAAATATTTTTCAACTTGTGAGTGTCTGATGCAATCAACCTTGCCCCTATACCATGAAATAAGCCATAGTATAGACAGCAGACAAAGAATTTATTGTGTTCCAATAAAACTTTATTTACTCAGACGTTGGGTGACATTGCTGACCTCTGATGTAGACCATCACTGTCCCTCAAGAAGGTAACTTAAATTTTTCTAATAGCCACATTAAAAAGGTAAAAAGAAATCGATAGAATGATTTAATACATCCAAAATATCATTTCAACCTGTAAACAAAACAAAAGATTATGGATGGAGATATTTTATATTTTTTTCTATTAAGTAATGGATGCGTATTTTACAGTTATGGAACATCTCCAGCAGCCACATTTTAAGTGTTCAACAGTCACACATGGTGGTACTAGTGGCTGCCATATTTGAAAGTACAGTCTAGACCCACCATTTCCTTGCCTGTTTTAAAAGACTTGTGGAGACGCAGTTGAAGTCCTCCTGACTGCTGGAGGGCAACTTGCATCATCTCATTTGGAGACTGATCCCAAGTCACCAATACTTCGAGGACATGAGCAGAACCAACACAATTACTGCCAACCCAACTGCTGCAGAAATGAGTGCAGAGGAATCATTACTAATCCCTGGCACATCTAAGAGGACCTTTTCATTCGTTAAAAAAGAAAAAAGTAAAAGAAAATGAAATACATTTGAGGAGCCAATCAACTACCAAAATCATCTTCAAAAAATACATATATATCTGCTTCAATTACACTTCCTCTATCCTCATTCCACTCATCGCAATCTCATGGTACAGACTCAAAATACTTTCCTATTTGATCTATAAGTAACTCCTTCCTACCACCTTTAAAAGCAAACTCTTATTTATAAAGCACATCTTTAATTTTGACAAATAATCAGGAAAAGTCAACCTTATCAGCACTAAGGTCCCCGAATAATGGCACTTACCCATTTCTGCTCCTATTGTTTGAACATAATCCTCCTCCCAAGACAAAGGTTTGTTTATCAGGATGGGAGGGGGCAGAGAGTTGAGAGAGCTTTCATGACAATTTTTATTGTAATAAAAAACCATCAAGACATTCGCTTTTCTCCCTTCTGTTTTCAACTTGCACAAGATTCTTTTAAAAGCATTTTCTAAAATGTGCCTAAAGTAATCTTTTCCACAGGGAAACA
This sequence comes from Sylvilagus floridanus, assembly GCA_949820135.1. Classification (NCBI taxonomy): domain Eukaryota; kingdom Metazoa; phylum Chordata; class Mammalia; order Lagomorpha; family Leporidae; genus Sylvilagus; species Sylvilagus floridanus. The sequence continues at coordinate 17,980,498 of OX463235.1, forward strand.
CAAACCCAACAAAACAGTCCTTTGTTTCAACTCATACTGAACAAACAGAAAATAGAAATACCTGGCACAAGGTCCCGTGCTGAAGGAAGTTGGGGAAGCCAAACCAACTTTCTCACAAGGCCCCTGCTTCACTCATGAGGGGACCTGAACTCCAGCTAATAGGTTTCAGCATGCCCTGCAAAAGCAGCCGCCATGATGTCATGAGTGCCAGCAGCCAGCATCGATAAAAGATCCCTCCCCAAGGGGACTTACAGAGGAAACCCAGGAGTTCTGCTCTATCCCTGACAGGTTTGTACTCCACAGTGATGCAGGCTGGAAAGAGCACTGGACTAGTAGTCAGGGACCTTCCATCCCTCCAACTATTCAGGACTTGGCTCCCCAGCCACTTGGCAGGGAAGGTGAAAGCAGGGGTGGGCACCTTTGAAAGAGAAGGCAGTGGTGGCCTAAAAACTATTTCAAAACTCAGAATCTGCAACTCTATGACTCAGTAAGATCCAGCCCTTAAGGCCTGTGCTGTGGCACAATAGGTTAATCCTCTGCCTGTGATGCTGGCATCTTGTATGGCTGCCAGTTCTAGTCCCTGCTGCTCCTCTTCTGATCCAGCTCTCTGCTATGTCCTGGGAAAGCCGCAGAAGATGGCCCAAGCACTTGGGCTCCTGCACTTGTGTGGGAGACCCAGAAGATCCTGGCTCCTGGCTTCAGATCAGCTCAGCTCAGCTCTGGCCATTGCAGCCATCTGGGGAGTAAACCAGCGGATGGAAGACCTTTCTCTCTGTCTCTCTTTTTTTACTTTTTATAACTCTACCTCTCAAATAAATAAATAAAATCTTTAAAAAAAAAAAAGATCTAGTCCTAAGAGACAATATCATCTGATTCAACCACCTAACTCTGTTTCCTCATCAGTAAGTGACAACAACAATCTCTACCTAGAAGGGTTGTTGTATATAATAAGTACTCTACTTACAGTAATTACATATCAGTCTGAGAAATAACCTGATGAGACAGGATGGCCTGCAAGGGCTATCTGGGGGAGACACAAGTAACAGTTGGCCCTATAACTCTTACCCCACTGAGTCCACCTTCCACGACCCATGGGGTATGAAGGCATGTTTTCTAGACATCTGAAAAAAAAAAAGTTTTATCAAATAAAACAGAATACGCAAAAAGAAACACCTCTTCCACTTCTTCAGATAAACCATGCTGTGATTTGTTCAACCATCATCACAAACCCAAGCACCAATAAACCACTTTTACTGGGGTCTTCTTTAAAACACCAAGCAGATAGTCTGCTTTCTCTCTACCACACTCTTCACCTCTTTGTCTTTTCACATTTCCCTACATTAACGTGAGATATATTTTTCCTCCTATATCTATTTATCTCCTCCTCTTGCTTCATGACTAAATTCAAGTCCCAGTTACAACAAAGTAACTTTCCTGAGCATGCCTAGCATATAATATTTCACGCCCATTCATTTCTGTAGTTCTCATGGGTTGTATCACATGATTTAATATTAAAATCATAGAGCTGGAAAGAACATGGGTCATCTAGTCAAACGTGATAGATAAGGAGAGAACATCTTCAGTTAGCATCCTATAAGAAAGATGATGATCCAAATTTAGACAACAGAAATGCACTGGAGATTCCACCATTGTGCCATTGAAACTTCTTTATGCGACAACAAAATGTGGTTCCTATAACTCCTAGGCAGGGTATCCATGGCTCCTCTAGGTTGAATTCTGATCTTGCATCCCCTTCCAGAGCAGAACCATGTCAAAGAGCTTGCCTCCTTCATTGTCCATGTCTACAATACTTAACAGTGACTGTCACATCCTAAGGAGTCAATGTATTTTGATGAATAAATGATGAATATGATCCTACCACCACTGAAAAGAAAACATGAGTAGATCACTATGTAACACAGGTCAAATGTTCTCTTCCCAGTTTGTGCAATCAGGAGTTAAAACTTCTTATAGACTTTTCAGGGTTATTTCAGCTAAAGATCTATATGCTTAGGAACTACAGTACTGCCATGTTTGCCCACGACTTTATGAAGGTAGAAAAACTAATTGGGCAGAGAAAAAGAAAACACATATACGGAGACAACTGAGAGGAGCTTCATAACACCTCTGAGATTGCAGAGAGAACTATGGCTCCAGAGAGCTTTCTAGTTTCTCATTCCAGTCCTGCATGAGTCCTGGCTAATACATCCAACATTGGGAATTCATAAAAGGACATGGAATTTTACATCATTTCAACAAATTCTAATTTTCACTCTTTTGGACTTCTTTCTGTTCCTTACAACCTGAAGTTGGCTAAGGCTACAGCCTTGTTTAGAATATATAAGGAGTCTTCAAGAAGATCATAGAAAGTATGCATTATGAACAAAAACATGTAAGGCCTGTGCTATTCTTTGACAACAGTTTGCTCCCATGGACCTCATGCAGATGTTTAAACCCTAAAGTTGTGACTGGTGGTGCTAGGAGGGTAGAGTATTGATCCAATCACCGTGTTTAGGAGATGAGGCTGGTGGGAGGTCCTTGGATCACTGCAGGGTGCCCTTGGAAGATGGTGTTCCCAAGAGGCTTGGTTATATAAGCTTAAGTTGAGTCTAGCTGCTTGTTCTCTCTGCTCACTGGCTCACAAACGATCCTTCCTCTCCAAGTGTTCCACGATCCACTGTTCTCATCAGATGCCAAACCAATGAGCCCACCTTATCTTGTTCTGTGAACCTCCAAAACCAAGAGTCAAAGTAAACCTCCTTCCTTCCTCAGTAGCCTATGTTAGGTGTTTTGTTATCATACTGAAAAGCTGACCAATAAGGATTCTGAAAAAATTCTGAACCAAAACGAACTTCTTTCAATCTATTTTCCATGTACTTTTTGAAGTCCCCTCTTGTGTCAGAACAAAAGAACAAGATCCCCTCTTGGAACTCCAAGACCATGCCACAAATCTTTTCCCTTCTACTGCTTTAGAAAAACTGTCAAAGTCTTCTTTTCAAAGCAAAAAACAGGGGTCAGTGTTGTGATACAACAGGTTAAGCACAGCTTAAGATGCTGGCTTCCCTTTGTGAGCACCTGTTCAAGTCCTGGTTACTCTGCTTCCAATCCAGCTCCCTGGTAGTGCACCTGGGAAAGTACTGGAACATGGCACAAGTACCTGGGCACCTGCCACTCACATTGATGACCTGGATGAAGTTCCAGGCTCCTGGGGCCAGCGCTGTGGCGCAGCAGGCTAATGCCCTGGTCTGAAGCACTGGCATCCCATATGGGCACTGGTTCGAGACCCAGCTGCTCCACTTCCAATCCAGCTCTTTGTTATGGCCTGGGAAAGCAGTAAGAGAGGCCCAAGTCCTTGGGCCCCTGCACCTGTGTGGGAGACCTAGAGTAAGTTCCTGGCTCCTGGCTTCGGATCAGTGCAGCTCTGGCTGTTGCAGCCAACTGGGGGAGTGAACCATCGGATGGAAGACCTCCCTCTCTCCCTCTCTCTCCCTCTCTCTTCTCTCTCCTCTCTGTAACTCTTTCAAATAAATAAATCACTCTTTAAAAAAATTGTTCCTGTCTTTGGCCTGGCTCCACTGCACTTACGCTGAGGAGTGAACCAGCAGATGAAGATAGCACTTGCGCTCTCACTCGCTCGCTCGCTCTCTCTCTCCCCATTTTCCTCAGTCAGTAACTCTGTTTTTTAAATAAATTAATTTTCTTAAAAAAGTTGAGCAGTCATCCCATTTCCCACATTATGGATACATTCTGTAGAACAGAACTCCCACAGGATGCTTGTCTGTGATCCCACAGCACAACACAGCAGACACTCAAGCCTCAGAGGGCCACTCTAGTCCTTGATTCCTTCTTCCTTCTCCTGGTGTACTTCACGTCCTTGCAGGACCCAGCCTTCTAGAAGCTCTTATAGATAGTGCCCACCATAGTGCTACTCCAATTTTCTTTTCTTCTTCTTCTTTTTTTTATAGGTAGAGTCAGACAGTGAGAAAGAGAGAGAGAGAGAGAGAGAAAGGTCTTCCTTTTTCTGTTGGTCCCCCCAAGTGGCCACTACGGTTGGCGCATTGAGGCCGGCGCGCTGTGCTGATCCGAAGCCAGGAGCCAGGTGCTTCTCCTGGTCTCCCATGCAGGTGCAGGGCCCAAGCACTTGGGCCATCCTCCACTGCACTCCCAGGCCACAGCAGAGAGCTGGACTGGAAGAGGAGCAACTGGGACAGAATACAGTGCCCCAACTGGGACTAGAACCCAGGGTGCTGGCACCGCAGGCAGGGGATTAGCCTAGTGAGCTGTGGTGCCAGCCTCCAATTTTCTAAGCAATGAGAAAGCCAGAAGATTTCAAGTCCTAAAAATAAGTACGTCTAGGAACAAAATGACAGGCAACCAGAGGTGTCTGGAGCAGCTGACTCCAAGTGGCGCGACCTCCAATGATACATGAAAGCTCCTTTGCGCCAACAAATCCCCGAACTCTGCATAATCATGTTTCATTTATTCACCATTGAATTGAGCATCACACAGCCTGGATTCAAATCTCTATTTTGAGCAAGTGACTTACTACGTCCTCACCTATGTTACTTCTCCTGTATTATGGAGATCACAGCAGTGCTTTTTCCATAAGGTTACAGCGATGATTAAGTATATTAATACATAAAAATACTTCAGGCACATAGGACTGGATAAATGTTGATTACCCTACTAAATGAAACAGGTTATATTATGTTACAGTAAAAAACAAGTCCCCAATCTCAGGGGCTAAAAACAAGAAAGAGTCATTTCTCTCTCATTGTACATGTCCAGCGTTTCTTGACTGGTACAAATGGGGCTCTGCTCACTATGGTGGCTCAGCTACCAAGCTGAGAGAGTCTTCAATCACTCAGAACACTAGGCTTTAATAAAAGGTTCTAGGCCGGAGCCGCAGCTCATAAAGCTAATCCTCCGCCTGCAGCACTGCCATCCTGGGTTCTAGTCCCAGTTGCTCCTCTTCCAGTCCAGCTCTCTGCTGTGGCCCAGGAGTGCAGTGGAGGATGGCCCAAGTGCTTGGGCCCTGCACCTGCATGGGAGACCAGGAGAAGCACCTGGCTCCTGGCTTCAGATCGGCACAGCGCCGGCTGTAGCAGCCATTGGGGGGTGAACTAACAGAAGAAGGAAGACCTCTCTCTCCCTCCCTCCCTCCCTCTCTCTTTCTCTCTCTCTAACTCTGCCTGTCAAAAAAATAAAATAAAATAAAATAAAATAAAATAAAATAAAATAAAATAAAATAAAATGGTTCTAGGATGTCCCACAGCAAAAGGACATCTACTAGCTTCTACTTAGAAGCCACAGAAATCACTTCAGCTCCCACTGAATTGGCCAAGGCACAACACATCTACTTAACTTCAAGAGGGAAGGAAAGTGTAACTCTCCTGTGTCCACAGAAGGAGAGGAGACCTGGAAATCCTGGCAAGCATTTATCGCATCCAATACAACTACAACTACTATTCTACACCTGCCCTGATGCTAGACATAAGAGATGCAAAATCACCAGGTTTCCCTCTGGCTTCTAGCAGACTACACTCACGTGAGAAAGTCACACTTTTAAATAACTCGGGCATGATCCCTTTAAGAAATTCAACGAATGATTTATGCTACACAATTGAATTTTATTTTTCTCTGTGTGTGTATCCTGAGAGGAGAATCCATTGTTGAGACTGAGCCTAGTGAACCTGGTGAAACACCAGGTTGTTGAGTTCAGCGACCCCATGAAGCCAAGTGCTTGGTAGCAGGTAGAAAAGCCACGTGGAGAATGATCTAAACTGGCTTGCTAGCCAGTGGTAGAGGAATTTTTAATAATGGATTAATTACTCTTCCTCTGCTTGGGAAAGCAATGGGCACAAGTGTTTTGGGGACCAACATTTCTGTTGTTTTGGAAGATATTATTGTAAACAAAGAACAATGTTAAAACGCACTTAGGGGCTATGACAATGTGCAATAATTTTCTTAAAACTCCAATAGAGAAAAAAATCAACGGAAACATGAAAATTTAAAGCCCTATTACCCGCACTTCTCTCAATAACATCCTACTTCCCATCATCTCCAACATGCATCTTAAGTGTGCTAATTGGAGAGGTTCTGCCGTGTATACAGCTCTGTTTTCAGGATGACAACTGCTTTGCTTTTATCACTGGGCTCAATACCAAGAGGGGAATCATTTTCAAAATTCAAAGCGTTTTGATCTGGTTGTGTCAACTGGCTGCCTGCATTTGGCTGGTATTCTGTATCAGAGAAAAAAAACAGCAACATTTTAGGCAGTTGGACTGAGGCTGGAGAAAGGAAAGCATTGCTGAATGACTTAGTGGGAAAAGGGTGACTTCAGATTAAAAACAAAGCAAAACCCCACTAACACACCGATAAGGCTGCCAAATTATCTCACCCTTTAGGAAAACATACTAAATACACTGCAAATGTTTACTGAAAGGAAAATCATTAACTAATAAATCCCAGAAAAGAACACACAGTCAGCATAAGTATCACCCAGGAAAACAAGCAGAGAGACTTCCTCAGTTTACACTCATCTCCTCCAAAATGACAAAAACGCTGGGCAGATGACAGCTGATGTGTGGTCTGGCGAATGACTCATGCCTATGAAGAATTCTCAAGAAAACAAGATTAATACATGTTTTTGTGAGTCACCCCATGTTAGAGCCAAGTCAACCAGACAGAAAAGCAGGATCTTCAATTTCAAGAGCCCAGAGCCTGGAGAACAAGGCTCTTCGCTTCTTGCCCTGTATAAATCTTGTTCCTGAATGGTTCACACATGTAGGACTGAGGCCAAAGGAAGGATACCAAAGATGCAAATAAAAACAGACATACATTCAAGATTTACGACACTTTCCAATGGTGACAAATGGACTAATCGTCTGGAATGGGGGCCTCTAAGCTTCAATTGACACCAAGGTATTTACCATAAAGAAGACTCAGCATTTTGAGCCAGCAGAACTTTCTTGAGGACAGTAACTGGAGGTCACTGATCCTCCCTTCTATACGAATCGCTGGAGCCAGCATTGTGTGATCAGTGAAAGCAAAAAGTAATACAACCCTGTCTTCCAACCAAACATTTTCAACATGGGGTTTGCACTCAGGGAATTTTAGACATCTGAAATTATATGCAAAGGCCTGTCTATGAGATACCAAACACAACCTGGAGAAAACATATACAGTGTGTTTTCTGGAGAATATCAGTTTCTCAAGTGGACCTGTGGATTTAACAGTTTCTATTCTAGATCTATACAAAGACTATCATTCTCTTTACAGTTACAAACCCAAACTCTTTTAGAAAACAAAGCAAGGAGATTTGACGACTCTAACTTGGAGCAGTGGTTCTAAAGCTTTATTAGTTTTCATGGAAACTAGCTGGGGAGCCTTGTAAAATACAGCCTTTAAGCTCACCCACAAGAGATCCCAATAGAAGATGCAGCTGACTGAGAGGTAGGTATCCATTAACTACATTTGTAAAAACTCTAACCTGGTGGTTTCTCCCCCTGGGTCAGTACCGAGGGCAACTCTGGATGGACCATTTTCTCTGAGCTCACCCACTGCTATCTGTGACAGCCCCACAGCAAACTTCCCAGCATGCTAAAAATTTCTCTCTCTCTCTTTGTATCACCTGGCCCTCAGCCTCCTGCATATGCCTGTTCTGCTAACATGACCCACATGGACCAGGTGGTCTCTGAGAGAAATGACACCCTCGCTTGTCAGATGCTGTTTTGGAAAAGCCTGCCTTGGTTCCAGAAGTCCCAGAGTCTTTATCTCAGAAACTCTGGACTCATCCCAGATCTCTGATGTTGTGACAATTTGTACACATGTGTTTGCCCTAATCACTTCCTGTCCATCAGGCCTGCTCCTGCTTGGGTTCTCTGTTCATCTGGAACAGCACCAAAAAGAAATGGCATGATCACATCATCTAATCACAATGGAATGAAAATGGCAAGATATTGGGGATGAAGGGCCCAGGTGTCCCACTCGCCCCCAAGCACACAAAGCACACATGCTTGAATATACTCTGCTCAAGTAAACTAAGAAACGTAGACTAAACAGATAATCAGGTCCCAAAAGAAAGTGTGTGTGAATAATGGAAACCAACAAAATATAGATTCTAGAAGCTCTGTCAATAATTGCCGGCTGGATTCCCACTGCACCATTTAACTATAAATCCATACTCACTAAGGATTGTATCACAGATCATAAATACCTGTTTATATCATGTCACCACATCCAGAATTGCCCCCAGAAAATCATTACCTGGTGAAGAAAGTTTTCAGTTAGGAAGGTGGTGGTAATGAAATGCTTTTCTCTGTGTTTCCTACTCATGGTCAGAAGAGCAGAAAGGAATCTCTAAATATATATATTTTAACACACAATCGTAAATATCTACCGCCCTTTCCAGAGACACACTGCACGTGCTAATTTATACCAGGCTGCTAACTTTTTGTTTCATGCTACATTGATGGGCTTGACAGTTTTTCGAAGAGTTTATAACTGCAGCAGTGTTGATCTTATTTAAAGAGAATATTAAATCAAATCCCTTGTCATCGGCATAAAATCTCCTATAGCATCAACAAAAGGCGGCAGTTTTTATTGATTCCCTGATACAAAAGATGTAGGAAGCAGACTGATGCTGCTCTTCCAAAACAGAACAAAACAAAAAATCACAATTAAAGCCCCATGAAAACTATTAGTCATTGTAAAGGTCATCATTGGCTTTTAATGGCATCCTAAAGGGAAACAATATGCTTCACTCCAATGTTAAGGGCAAGGAAAATAAAATAGCTGATTTCCAGGGTGGGCATAACAGAAGGTATCAAAAAGCCTAAAATAAATACATGTACCAAAAGGAAAGCCTGATAAACTGATTCCCACCACTCGCACCACTGTCCACAGGCATGCTGAGGGAATTTCCAGGGGAACAGCAGATGAAAAATGCATGCACACAAGCAGATTTGCTCGGTTTTGCTGAATGAGCCACTATAGCAAACAGATCTGCCCTGCGCAGCAGAGTGCCCTGTTTCACGCCATAGGGGTGATCATTTACTACTACGTGGGAAGTAGAAATGAAGGTGTGAGCTCCATCGGCACCAAATACGAGCAGGCCTGTGCCCTCCCAGATCCTGGGCTCCCATACTCAGCTCCTAATAAGGGGTCTGATCTACACTCTAGTTCATTTGATTTATCAAGCAGTAAGGTTTACTCTCTCATGCTAACTCAGAATGTGCAAATAATGTCTCTTTATATGTTTTTGCTCTGTTCCTAAATGGGAAGAGTATTGTGTTGAGAAGGATTCTGAGGCAGCATGCAGGCTCTGCAGTATTTAGTAATGTGCCACAAGGGTACCGTGAGGGGCATGGCAGCATCTGAGCCAGCTCTTGGCCCCCAAATGCCCAAAGTCTACAAAAGGCAGCCAAAGAACACTACAGGAGTCCTACCTGTCATTAGCTGATTCATCTGTGAGAATGGGCTATGTCATCAAGCAGCGCTCTGTACTAAGTTGTGACTCCAGCAGGAGTTGGAGGTGGTGCTTATTCATAAAGGAGAGAATACAGTCATCAGGATATCCAGGGAGCAAACCATTCAAGTTCCACCAATGTTTGCTTATGCTTTAGGGCTTTGGCATCTTTTCCAAAATCTCCTGCTAGAAGGCAACATACCATTATTTTTACCAAATGTCTGAAATTTATTTATCCAATGAGGAATTCCTAGGGACTTGCTCTGTACACAGAGCCTTGCCTCTCACAGAGGCATGGAGGAAGCCATCAGACCGGCAGTATGCACAGTGAGCTTGGGCCCTGGACTATGATAACCAGCATAGACCTAGCCCATTCACTAGACAGCTGTGTACCATGGGCTATGTAATTAATCTCTGAGCCACAATGTTCTCACCTAGACAAAAAATACAATCATATGTTCCTTCCAGGAGTGCTGCAAGGACTAAATGAAGGAACCTTTGCAAGGTGCCCACACTGCATGTGTTTTAGGAGCATTCTTTTTCCTGCCCCTCCTCTAACTTCCTGATCCATGAAGACCATGGCTGTCTTCTTATCCCCACTTAGAGGCTTCCATGGGATCTCAAATTTTGTTGTGTCTAGAACTGAATTCATAATCATCTCTCGCACCCTCCATCAACCAAGCAAAGCAAATCAAAATGCCCCTGGTCCTCTGAATATTCACTGCACAAGCCAACATCCTACCAGCCACTTATCCATTAAACTGTGCTGTGTGACATTAAAAATGGTAGAACAATGGCAATCTCATGATGTTCAATTCAATGGCTCAAAGCCAGAATCTAGACAATGTCTTCAGAAGTTCTTATTCCTTCAAAAACCACTCCAACAGGCCCTCCTTATGACTCTACACCTCCAGTTCTGCCACCACCCATGTCTGCCACCTCTCACCTGCAAAATCACAGTACCTTCCCAATGGTCCTTCTACTTTCAAAAAAATCTTGCCACCAACACTCCATCTCGCCCTGAACACTACTATAGCTGGCAGGGCTTTACAGACTCCAAAACTAACTGTTAGCTCCTCACTGAAGACCCTCTTATGCAGCTAATAGAATAAAGGCCAGGAACACCCAGGCTGAGTACATGATCCTCCACAGCCTTGGTCTCATTGCACCCTCCTCTGCCCTATGACCACAGCAGCCTTTGTTCACATTCTTTAATTTTTTTTTTTATTTGACAGGTAGAGATATAGACAGTGAGAGAGAGACAGAGAGAAAGGTCTTCCTTCTGTTGGTTTCTCCCCAAATGGCTGCTACAGCCGGTGCTGGGCCGATCTGAAGCCAGGAGCCAGGTGCTTCCTCCTGGTCTCCCATGTGGGTGCAGGCCCAAGGACTTGGGCCATCCTTCACTGCCTTCCCGGCCACAGCAGAGAGCTGGACTGGAAGAGGAGCAACCAGGACCTTTGTTCACATTCTAAACCTGCCAACCTCCTTCCTGCCTGGCAGTCTGCTTGTGCCACTTCTTCTGCCTAGAACGCCCTTCTCATGCTGTTCAGCCCTCACATCTCAGCTCAGCTATCACTTCCTCAGACAGTCCCACTCTCATGGGAACCCAACCAGCACAGGTACACAGGGCCTCGTGTTTAGAAGTCCCCATGAGGGAGTTAATGCTCTGCACTGGATACCCTGAAATTCTGAAAAACTTTGAACAATAGCCCTTGTATTTTCCTTTTACACAGGACCCTGAAAGTTATGTTCTGAGTCCTGTTCTCAGAGAAGCCTTTGCTGACCCTCCCCAACAGTTCAGATGCCCCCTTCACCACCCCTCCTAGCATCACGTACACACCCCATAGACCACCTGTCACAGCATGTCCACACTGCCTTGAGTGACTACTGGGTGGTTTATCTTCCCCACAAGATTGTGAGCTCTATGAAACCATGGTCCATGTCTCATTCAACCCTACCGCCTAGCATACAGCAGGCAATCAGTAAACACTGGCTGAACAAAAACTTTTATTGTTAGCGTAGTCATTACTGTTATTATCCTGTGTTATTAAGCTAAGCATCTAGCAGGGAGGAAAGGAAATGTCACCAAATGGTGATGGACAGCTCTCACTGAGTACTACTGATAGAACATGTCCATTGGCAGTGGATGCAACTTTGAAGGCTATAGGACGGCTCTGCAGTAGGGTTGTACCAAGCCATATCCTATAGGATGGGCTGCCTCTGGTGGGCAGTGAAGGACAGCTTCTCAAACAAGGGCACAAATGTGAAGCTCAAGATGAGAACTAATGGTGGGCAGGACATTCGTGCACATAGGTTTCTTTATAGAACAGAGTCCATCAAAATCATGGAAAGACTTGATCTCAGGCTTGGGCATTCCCATTTTCCCTCCACTAAGTGTGCAGCTGGTAAAAGCAATGTTTTAAGAAATTAAGGAAACTGCTCATGAAGCAAATAATTGCTCAAATAATTGCATAAAGATGATTTTCTAGTTATGAACAAAAAATAAAACACAACAAAGTTTAAGCACAGCGTGACACCTTCTTTTTTTTTTTTTTGACAGGCAGAGTGGACCGTGAGAGAGAGAGACAGAGAGAAAGGTCTTCCTTTGCCGTTGGTTCACCCTCCAATGGCTGCCGCGGCTGGCGCACTGCGGCCGGCACACCACGCTGATAGGAAGGCAGGAGCCAGGTACTAGGTGCTTTTTCCTGGTCTCCCATGGGGTGCAGGGCTCAAGCACTTGGGCCATCCTCCACTGCACTCCTGGGCCACAGCAGAGAGCTGGCCTGGAAGAGGGGCAACTGGGACAGAATCCGGCGCCCCGACCGGGACTAGAACCCGGTGTGCCGGTGCCGCTAGATGGAGGATTAGCCTGTTGAGCCGCGGCGCCGGCCGACACCTTCTTTTTTGGAGCCGTATGCTAAAACGTGGCTAATAAAAACATGCTTCCCTATGATACACATGCATAGGAAGCATACTATACTTTTCAAAGTGCTTTCAAACACACTGCGTATCAGTGGCTTGCAGCCACCTCTGGCACACCCCTTGTCAACTGATCAACTGTGGTCATCCCAGCTGATACCCTCCAGCTGGTACCACCCCAGAAAGGTGCTGCCCAGATGAAACACAGATGTGTTCTCCTGAAGGAAGGGACCCCTCACCACAGCTCTCTGCCTTCAAAGTCTGAGGCTGGAAGAAAGTGTGTGTTTTCCTTAGAGCTGTGGTTCTTGCTGCTGAAATTCATCGAGACAAACGTGAGTTTTCCTAAAAATGAGAAGACTGCCCTTTAACAAATAACTAATTCACCAATACCCCCATACTGTGTGCCTCTGTAACTGGAACTCAATTGAGCAAAAATGCCCTTATATCTATGGAAAATAAGATCCAAATGCTCAAAAACTACACTTAATTCATTACTTGGAAATATGTCTGCAGTGCAAAACGGAGAGCTATTTAATTGCAGGGTGTAGACTGGGAAGGGAAAACGGTATGCCTCTGTTTACACACTTCCCACTTAAAAACAACATAAACACAGGTATATTATGGCTTCCACGCAACACAGCTCAAAGAGCACCACAATACTGTGAAGCTCAGCATTATTCTGCCCCATTCCCACAGTCTCCTATATGAATTCTTGTCATTACATCAATTTAATCCCCTGCCATTTGAGGCCACTGCTCGTCAAGCTGAATGAAAAGCACAATAGCCAGCATTTAATGTGACGGCACTGCTCCCTCCAACCTGCCTCCTTGAAAGCAAAAGTTCGTCAAATGCACAAAATTCCCTTTACAGCTCATTTGAGATGCATAAACAATCCCAAGGACAGAAAGGAACAAAATAAGGAGCTGGGCTGTTAGGGGAAGTGCTGAATTTCGGACACTCTGTGCTGCCAGGCGAGGCAGGCCACAGTGGCCCGTCGCTCACCAGCAACCCCGAGGCGGCCCAGGCCCAGGCCCTGTCTGATGCACTGTGCCTCTGCACTCCTTGGAAGGGCTCTACCTCTCCTGACACTCCCGGAGGGAACAGGCTGCTTTCCCTCCGCGCCTTGCAATCCCGTCCACACATGTACCCTGGCCATATGCTGACTGCTCACTCTAACTTACAGGCTCCTGCTACTTGCTGGAATGTAGAGCAACGACAGCCACAGGCCCAACCTCTAGCTAACGTCACAATGAATTGAGAGGTGAGAACACGTTTGCTCACTCACTTTCCACAGCAATTCCACAAGGAACAGGTGGAGAGCAGTGTGGGGGAAATCAAATTCTATGCCCACCTAAGCAGAGCAATGCTTGCACCGCCCTACCACCTACTGACTGATGCTCTGCCAGTTAGAGCTGACTTCTGTGTGGGGCACAGACAGAAACAGAAAGAAGAGGATGTAAAAAGCCTGAGACACAAAATGAAAGCAACTGTGGGCCCAAAGAACCTCAAGGAGGCTTATTTTCTCCCATTTCCAAAGTTTACAATAAATCAGCTGTGGCTAAGATACACGGCGACTAACCATGCCCCATAATCACAGGTCAAGGTCATCGTCTGGGATATGTAAAGGGTGCTTGGGATTTCTAATATGAACCCCTTGTCACATCAAGAATGGGAAAGAAGGAACCTTGGCACACAAGTGATCAACCTTGCCCTGATCTGCCACCTGGAATCTTCTGGTGGGACTATGTTGCATTAACATGGACTGAGACATGTTTAGTAATTACTACACATGGGCAGAAAATCTGTAACACTACCAGGATGTTCCAAGTTCTTCCTGTAATTTACAGAGGGATGCTGCCCCTTACCCAGGACCACCAACAGTTTCAGAACTAGTCTAGATCTGAATAAATATCAACAGTGAGCAACAAGAGCTAAGCGTTTGAGACTCCTTCGAGTTTCACTGTTTACTGAATTTTCAGGACCATGCACTGCAACCCTCGATTATAAAGTATCAGTATATTCTCAAAGAAAATGGAGTAGTCTTAACTTCTGTATTGAAAGACTCCAGTCATGAAAACAGGGACTCAATCTTGAAGTCACCAAGTATCCGTGTCCTGGGCATGTGTAAACAAGCTTTCTCGAGTCAAATTATCAAGGCCCTTCTCTCCCCTTCCCAGCTCTCCTCTTCATTCTACAAAGCTGAAAACTTCCATATGTCTCTAAGTGGATAGTAACAGAGGTCACGAAGCCATCTAACTTCCAGAAAAGTAGGCTCTGATCATTGATATCCCCAGTCTCTCTGATCACCATCTCAGCTGTCCAAAACCTCAGCATGCTGATGTCTTTGCATGGCCCCAGCTACCCACCAACAACCAAGGCCAATTCTATCTGTAGCTCTGCAGGCCACCAGACTGCATCCACTGCACAATGCAGATGCCTAGAAATGTTCACACCATTGCTTCATACGGATGTTCTGCTCATCCTCATCATTAACTGCCTCACTCTATTCTAATCTCCAAGATTCCTTTAGTCATCTAGAAAGTTGCAGGTCATACATCTCAGAGAAATAACGTATACAAGGCACTTCTCTCAGGCAATGGTGGTCTGGCCAGTGAACTCCTCCACGGGACCCCTGGGGCTATCATGTTGACACTGTCCAACACTTAGCCCAAGTCACAGTATTTTAGAGCTACAAAAGGGACTCCTGTTCATGGGACAGATGCGAAAACAGAAGTCCATGGAGGCCTTGACTCCGGCCTCACAGCAAACAATTGACACCAGCACTGGGGGAAGGCAGGGTTCCTGGCTTTGGGGGTCTTCCACAGAGCATTTGTGAAAAGTGCCCGTCCAACAGTAGAAGGGGTAGAAGGGCATTAGTTTCACTGCAATGTTGTTTCCTTGCTCCATCAGGCTCAAACTTCACCACTTGTAAGCTGCCTGCACTCCCCAGTTGTTCCTGCCTGGGGGTGGCCCAGAACTGACCAGCAATTACTCCCTATCAATATGCCATTTAGATGTAGGGACCACTGCTCTGATGCACACAGAAAATGCCCTGCCCAACATTTAGTCTTAAACCAAGAACTTCAACCTGGCCAATACAAAGGACAAGCATTTTTGGGAGCCATCCATCTTCCCTACTGGCAAACATAGGCTGTTGCCAACTCCAAATTCTATGACCAACCCACCCTCCAAAACACGCCAACTGTGAGTCCCTCCTAGAGTGACCTCAGAGCCCCAGCCAGGGGGACAACAGCATGCAGCCACTGGAGCTTTGAAAGGACAGCAGAAGGAAGGCAGACAGGAGGACTCCTCAGCCAGGCCCAGGAGGAAAATCGAACACTTGAAAATTGCAAAGCAAAAGATGCCAAGAGAGATTCCTCACTGTCGCAGCTGCTTACTATAGAAATCTCTCCTCATTTGGGGATGACATCGGCGGACCTGATTTTTTGTCACCAGTCACTCCGCGCTTGCTTTAATTATGCAGCACACCAACAGGAATTTTCTTTCTGATCACATAAATCACATCACCATGACATGGGCTCAATAGGCACAGCTAGAACAATGTGGTGAGAGCTATCGACTCCATCGCTCAAGTCCACAAGGTGTATCATTTAGCCAAGAGTGATAATTAGACGCAGAATATACTGAAAACTGTCAATAGGCATGTCGATAGGAGAACTCTTAGCATCTAACACCCAGTGAATCAATGGTGTTTTTCAGCTATAAAATCAAGAAAATGATAGCTTTCAAATGAATGGTGGAAAGGAAACGGGAGCCTCCTTGGGGAGGAATAAAACAGCTCAATTTTCCCTTACTGAGTGCCTCTCCAACTACCTCACTCAATGGAAAAGGTCACAGAACATTACAGCAAAATATCTCAGAAACAAGATGTACAACAGCTCTGGGACATGCCATGCTGCCTGGGCACCCAGACGCCTCACTCACTCTGACCTCGCAGGTGCCACAAATGGGTCAGCAGATGGCAGAGCAGAACCGGGTAGGGGGTAGGGGAACAGAGAGAGAGCAAAGCAAAAGAGTGACTGAGCTGCTGGGGAGAAAGGTGTTCCCCCTATGCAAACAATGATGAGTCTGTGTGCAGGGGCAAGAGTGAGGGTGGGGGTCTGAGTCTGCACCTGCAGGACACAGCACTGGGATGGGGTGCTGCTGAAAAAGACAACTTCTTAGCAACACTCAGTCACACTCCACAGTCAACGCAGAACACTTGGAGGCAGTGCCAGTCACTGCGCTGAGCACTCTGGCTGAACTGCCCCAGTTAATCCTCACACCAGCTTTCTGCAAACTCTAGCCTTGTTAATCCCATTTTACAAGTGAAGAGACTGAGGCACCGAGACATTAACTACTTTGCCCGATGACACACAGCTGGCGACACAGCTAGAATTCGGATGCAGGCAGCTTAAGTCCAGAGACTGCTCTCATCCATGATACAGTGCTGCAACCCCCAAAGGCCTATCACCACACAGCTACCCTACACTGTCCCTTTACACAAAGGCAGACAGATGATAGGTGGACCAGGATGAAAGGCTGAATGGCACCTGAACGTACATCTCAGGTTCTGCTTCCTCCGCTGTAGAAGCAGGGGTTGGAGCAGGACTTGACTGGCTGATCTGTGGAGTGTGTCGTCATGAACTGAGCTCACTATGTGACCTTCAGACTCAGCATAAAAACTGCACGGGCATCTCCATTTGATGAGAGGGCAACAGCGCCTTGGAGAGCTCTGATAAAATGCCTCTGGTCACACAGCTAGTGGGGATGAAGCTAGGGGAGAATGCAAATAAAGGGCGAATGCTTAGGACAGCCACATCCCACATCGAAGTGCCTAGATCTGAGTCTGGCTCTGCTTCCAACTCCAGCCTCCTGCTAATGTGCACCCTGCGAAGCACTACGTGACGGCTCACCCAGGCAGGAGACCCAGATTGAGTGTCAGCTTCCAAGCTTCATCCTGGCCAAGCTCTGGATGCTGCAGAAATTTGGGGAATGAAGCAGCAACTGCGAGATCTCTCTCTCTCTCTCTCCCCTCTACCTTTCTCCCTCCCCTCATCTCTCCCTCCTTTGCAAATAAAGTGAAAATTAGTTTTTAAAGAATTAGTTTTTAAAATTTAAAATTAGTTTTTAAAATTTAAAAGGATTCAAATGAGTCTGGTTCTCATCAACACACTATGCTGGAGGGAAGCAGGAGGCATTATACAGCAGGTACCAGGGCACATGATTAGTCCTCAACAAGCAATAGGAGAAGTGGAAAGAAGGAGAGAGGGAAAGAGAAACAGGAGTAAAAGGAACTGCAGAACCATCAATGCTTCATATATTAACCAATGAGAACTGCAAATACTTTAGTAATTAACAAATCAAGAGACTGTTAGCTGTGTTTTTATGTCTGCTTTGAATCTAACAAGACTATTTATTTAAATGATTATTGGTGCTCTTTTAGGTGCTCTTAATTAAATTGGTGGAGCAATTTTTTTAGTCAAACAAAGCAGTAAATCTCATTTCAAGTACTGTTTATTAAACACTTATTATGTGCCGGAGAGGCAGCTTGGTTCTCTTATTTAATAGTGCGCATCTAATCTCCTTTGTTCTTCAGGCTATCCCTTAAAAAAAAAAATAACCCTTTATGATGTGATACAGAAGCTCTACCAAAGACATCACCTTCAGTAAAACAAACCAGCTGTCAGTCCAAGGACAGAATGACAGCCTTATAATTAGCTAATCATTAAAGGACATTAGCCAGATGACATCTGCAATGACTTACACAGCAAGGTATGTGGCTACACACACAAGTAATCAAATAATTCACCAAACCCCAAGCTTTAGGCTAGGACTCCCTTCCTTACTCAAGTTTCCTCCCTTGTGACGTGTGTTCTTCCAGCAGAGGAAGGTCTGCAAACTGTGTTCCCTGCTAGGGAGAAAACGAGATTTGGAACACAATTGATGAGATGGATAGCACCAAGCACAGCACGCAGCAAGCTCTCAATAAATATTTTCATGTAATCCAGGATCAGTCACCCTCATCTCTCACCAGTCACAACTGCTACCTAACTGGTCTCCTCGCTCCACTTCTTGCCCTCTCTAGAGTGTAAGACAGAAGCCATATGATGTTATACCTCTACACAAAACCATCAACGGCTTCCCACATGACCCAGAGCACACACCAAGTATTCATGATGGCTTGCAAGGATCTCAAACATAAATTCCATGCCAGCCCACAGGGCTCCTATATGCTTCCCACTTCATCCAACACATTCCTGCTCAGAGCATCTTATCTGCTGTTCCCTGTTCCTGGAAGTCTTCTCCCTGATATGCTCCTACAGAGGATTTCCATCCTTCTTCCAGTTGCAGGGCAAACATCTGCCTCACCAGAGGCCTCACCTGAACTCGCTATCCTAGGTAAAGCACACACACACACACACAGACACCCTCACAAGCTGCTGACTGGCCCCGTGCGTTCTGCACAACATCTGACACAAGTTGACCATAGTTCAGTACATGGGCATTATCCACTTCCTCTGACTACAAAGGAAGCTTCATGACATAAAGACTTGTCTTATTCATTGCTGAACTGCAGCATCTAAAACTGACCCTCATGGACAATAGACACTCAACCCACGATGGGGTTGAGAAATGAATGAATCCAGATGTGCAAGCAAAAATAAACACTCAAGATAAAAACTGGTCACGGGAAAAGCCCCATGATCCCAAGCAACTTCAGTGAGCACAAATGGCAATTTTTTCCAATAAGCATGAGGTCATGATCAGAAGACATTCACCATGATAAAGAAAAGTGAGGGGAGGGTCAAGCTGAGGATCCCTGCTCACTGGAAAGTGGGGTGGGGGATGCATAATCAAAACATGCCAAGTAACAAAAAAGAAGAGTGAAGATGATCAGACAGCACGTCCTCATTGCCAGCCCCATTTCTAGCCTTCCAGAGGAATATATGAAGGCTATTTGTAGACTTATGATAATAATGAAACAGCTTTTCTTTTCTCTCTCACAGATAAAATAATAAACTTTGGAGAACATATAAACATTTCATTGAATGCACCAGAGAGCTATTAAAAGCAAGCAGAAAACAGATGAAATTTAATGACTTTTAAAGACAACAATGAGACTGGAGCTATCCATGTTTACTACAGGGTCACTCCTCAGTCTGCCCCACACACAACATCCAGAACCTAAGAAGAAAACTGCAGTCTGACTTGCCCTGAGAAGCCAGAGGGGTTGGCAGCCATGAGGGGAAATCCTGAAACAGGGGGAATGGGAGCGGCAGGCAATCTGTAAATGCCCCCTCACAAATCCTTTGCTTAATTCTGAACTGTAAACGCACAGGATAATTCCAAGGAGCCTGGCCGATAACTGGCTACCACATGGGAGTCAGAATTTGGAGTTTTAATCTTAACAAGATAAAAGTGCTTGGTAAACACCTTGAGTTTTGCATCAACACCTCTGAAAGGATACACTTCAAAAGTGACTCATGACTGCAATTTTGCACTAAGACCAATTGTAAATTCAAACAAAACTGCCCAAACAAGATGCGCAAATAAGCCTCACCAAGTTCTAAGTCACTGGCCAGTAATTTAGGTGCAAACATCAACCTAACACTTTTCTGAGAAATATAATAGTATTCTGAATATCTGCAACATATTAACAAAAAGAATATATGAAGATACATAAAATACATACATGAAGATACATGAGACACATATAAGAACATATACACAGATATATGAAGAAACATAAAGACTCACAAAGAAAACAGAAACAATAGAAAGAAACCCTGGGATAATCCAAACATATGAGTAAGGAAACAAGGACTTTAGGGAAAGTATTAGGCATATTTTCAAAAACTATAAGGAAAAGAGGGTCATACTGAGTAAACAAATGGGGGGGCAGTGCTGCAGCATAGCGGGTAAAGCCACTGCCTGCAGTACCGGCATCCCATATGGGCACCCGGCTGCTGCACTTCTGATAGAGCTCTCAGCTATGGCCTGGGAAAGCAGAAGATGGCCCAAGTCCTTGGGCCCCTGCACCTGTGTGAGAGACCCGGATGAAGTTCCAGGCTCCTGGCTTCAAATGGGCACAGCTCTGGCTGTTGCAGTCAACTGGGGAGTGAACCAGTGGATCAAAGGCCTCTCCCTCTCTCCCCCTTTCTATTTCTGCCTTTCCTTCTCTGTGTAACTCTTTCAAATACATAAATAAATAAATCTTTAAAAAAATAGAGGGAATTTCAACAGAAAAGTTTAAATTACAAAGAAAAAAATCAACCAAATGGAATTCTAAAACAAAACAAAAAATATATAAAATAAAGCAATGAGTGATTTAATGAGAAATGAAAATTTTATGAGGTTAAAGGACCATTCAGCTTGAAGAGAGATCAATAATATTTAAGAGCCATCAAACAGGCCGGCGCCATGGCTCAACAGGCTAATCCTCCGCCTTGCGGCGCCGGCACACCGGGTTCTAGTCCTGGTCGGGGCGCCGGATTCTGTCCCGGTTGCCCCTCTTCCAGGCCAGCCCTCTGCTGTGGCCTGGGAGTGCAGTGGAGGATGGCCCAGGTGCTTGGGCCCCCCACCCCATGGGAGACCAGGAAAAGCACCTAGCACCTGGCTCCTGCCATCAGATGAGCATGGTGCGCCGGCCGCAGCGCGCCAACCGCGGCAGCCATTGGAGGGTGAACCAATGGCAACGGAAGACCTTTCTCTCTGTCTCTCTCTCACTGTCCACTCTGCCTGTCAAAAAAAAAAAAAAAAAGCCATCAAACTGTTATCCAGTATGAAGAACACAGAGAAAACAATATTACAGCCTCCATCAAAAGCAGGACAAAATCAAGAGGTTTAACATGGGTATAATAGGAGTCCCAGAAGGAGAGGGGAGGGAGTAAGGCAAAACCAGTACCTGCTCAAGTAATATACAAAAATTCACCCAAATATGAGGAAAAACAACATGTTGGTCTAAAATGCTCGATAAATTCTAGTCAGGATAAAGACAAAGCAAGTCATACCATGTTTCTTAAATAGAAATAGGAAAGGCAAATATTAAAAGTATCCAGAGGATAAACACTACTAAAAACAACAAAGGAATTGATAGCTGGCTGCTCATTAGATGACATCAGGGGATGTCAGAAAACCAGTGAAACATGCTTAAAACAAAAGGGACAAAAACTATCAACAGAGGATTCCACATGCAACAAAAATGCACTTCAACAATGAACGGAAAATAAAGGCTGTTACAGATATGAATTTTTCAAAAGGAGACCTTCCCCATACTGAATCAGGCTTCTAACACTTAACAGAAGTGTTACCAGACAGAAACTTGGAACCAGAGGAAGAATATGGAGAGTATCTGAAATGGTAACTATTTACAAAAAAACTTCATTAAGATTACCATTTTTCTTAATCTTTTAAAATGTTAACTGACAGCTTAATACAAAAATTGTAACAATATGTCACAGGATGTATTACACAGATGCAAAATCTGTAACAAAACAGTACAAACAGGAGGAAGCAGCAAATAGAATTGAAGTTTTTTTCAAATATATGTGCAGTTATACCTTATTAACTCTGAGAAGGCTTGCAACTTAGGCAAAATTCAGGATGCAAATTTTAATCTCTAAACACTTAAAATAGTTAAAAGTCTTAAGAGTAATGAAAATAGAAAAAATCAACTTATTCAAAAGAAAGCAAAGAGAAAAATGAAAAGTAGGATAAATAAAAAAATCTTGCAAAACCATACATTTATGCACAAACGTTGTAAATGACTAAACATGACAATTTTTTAAAACAGATTTATGATTTATTTGACAGGCAGAGCTAAAGAAAGAGGAGGAGAGAGAGAGATCTTCTATCTTCTAGTTCACTTCTCAAATGGCCACAATGGCCAGGGTTGGGCCCGGCTGAAGCTAGGAGCCAGGAGCATCATCCAGATCTCCCCTGTGGGTGGCAGGGGCCCAAGCACTTGATTCATCTGCTGCTTTCCCAGGCACACAAGCAGGGAACTCCAATCAGCACCTCTATGGGATGCCAGCATCACAGGCAGCACCGTAAACTGCTGTGCCACAACACCAGCCCCTGAACATGAGATCATCAAACTAAACAAAGCACTAAAGACTCAACTGAATGCTGTTTCAAGGATGCATGTGTAAAATAAATAGACAATTAGATTGAAAGCAAAATGACATGGAAATATATAATGCTGGGAAAATAAACAAAAATAAACTGGTATGGCTACAACAATACTAGAACTGTAGACATAAAGATAACAGTATTACTAAAGATTTAAACAGAGCCAGTCCATAAGGATGAAAGGATCAGATTGACAGAAAGACACACGTCATAAATGTGCCTGAACTTAAATATAAAACTTCAAAGTAGATGATGCAAAAACTAGACAGACATAGAAAAAGTGGAAATATCCACAAATCACAATTTGAGAATTAATACTGCTCTCTCAGTAACTGACAGAATCATTTAACAAAACAAACCCAGTTAAGGATATAGATTTTAACACATACTAACCAAATGGACTGAACTATTATCTGTAGAACACTGTACCAAATTACTCCAGAATATATACTGCTTTCAGAATATACAATATTTCCATAAAGACAATTAAAATATTGTACTACACAATAGATCTCAATAAACTTCCAAATTATTAGAGTATGCTTTCTGAGAAAATAATTTAAAATTCAATACTTGACTGTAGTCAAAAGAAAAGAAAAATGAATTAAAAATTTTAAATTCACTTCTAAAAAAAATCATGAGTCAAAAAAGAAATCACAAAAACATTTTTGAAAATATTTCCAACAACTTTTAAATGATAACATACCAAATGCATGAGAACAGCTGAAATGATACTTAAAAGTGTATTCTATTGAATTGATCCCTTAATCATTATATAGTGCCCCTCTTTGTCTCTCTCAACAGTTTTTGTGTTAAAGTTTATTTTGTCTGATATTAAGATGGCTATGCCAGCTCTGTTTTGGTTTCTGTTGGCATGGAATATCTTTTTCCAACCTTTCACTTTCAGTCTGCATGCCTCTTTGTTGGAAAGATGTGTTTCTTATAAGCAGCAAATAGGTGGGTTTTTTTCCTTAATCCATTCAGTCAGCCTGTGTCTTTTAACTGGAGAGTTGAGACCATTAACATTCAATGTGACTACTGATAAGTAGTAACTTTGCCCTGCCATTTTCCCAAAGATATTTCTAATATATGCTTTGAACTTCCTGTGATCTTTTACTGAGAGGTTTTCTTTATTTACCTTCTTTCATATTGATGGCCGTGTTTATATGTTTCTGTGTGTACCACATCTTTAAGCATCTTTTGCAGGGATGGACGAGTGGTGACAAATTCTTTCAATTTCTGTTTGCTAGGAAAGGTCTTTATTTCACCTTCATTCACAAATGAGAGTTATGTAGGATATAATATTCTGGGCTGGCAGTTTTTCTCTCTTAGTACCTGGGCTACATCTTGCCATTCCCTCCTAGCCTTTGGGGTTTCTGATGAGAAGTCTGCTGTGAGTCTAATTGGAGATCCTCTGAAAGTAATCTGACATTTCTCTCTTGCATATTTTAGGATCTTTTCTTTATGTTTCACTGTGGTAAGTTTGATTACAATGTGTCATGGTGAGGATCTCTTTTGGTCATGTTTATTGGGGGTTCTATGAGCTTCCTGTACTTGGATGCCTCTGTCCTTCTCCAAATCTGGGAAACTTTCTGCTATATCTCACTAAAAAGGCCTTCTAATCTTTTCTCTCTCCCCATGCCTTCAGGAACTCCTAGAACCCAAATGTTGGGTTTTTAATAATATCCTGGGCCGGCGCCGTGGCTCAACAGGCTAATCCTCCGCCTTGCGGCGCCGGCACACCGGGTTCTAGTCCCGGTCGGGGCGCCGGATTCTGTCCCGGTTGCCCCTCTTCCAGGCCAGCCCTCTGCTGTGGCCCGGGAGTGCAGTGGAGGATGGCCCAGGTGCTTGGGCCCTGCACCCCATGGGGAGACCAGGAAAAGCACCTGGCTCCTGGCTCCTGCCATCGGAGGAGCGCGGTGCGCTGGCCGCAGCGCGCCGGCCGCAGCGGCCATTGGAGGGTGAACCAACGGCAAAAGGAAGACCTTTCTGTCTGTCTCTCTCTCTCTCACTGTCCACTCTGCCTGTCAAAAAAAAAAAAATATTCTAATAATATCCTGTAGATACCCAATAATATTTTTTAGATTTCTAATTTCCTCTTCTTTTCTTTGGTTTGACTGTATACTTTACTGTGCTCTGTCTTCTAAGTCTGATATTCTCTCTTCTGCTTAACAGATTATGTTTTTAAGGCTCTGAAATGCATTTGTCATTTGATCTATTGAATTCTTCATCTGGGGCAGGCACTGTGGTGTAGCAGGGTAAGCTGCCTCCTGTGATGCTGTCATGCTGGTTTCTCTCCCGGATGCTCCAATTCCAACTCAGCTCCCTGTTTATGGGCTGGGAAAAGCAGCAAATGATGGCTCAAGTGTTTGAGACCCACATGGGAGTCCCAGATAAAGCTCCTGGCTCTAACCTGTCTCAACACTGGCCTTGCGGCAATCTGAGAAGTGAAGCAGCAGATGCAAGATCTATGTCTCTCCTCCTCTCTTGGTAGCTCTTGCAAATATAGAAATAAGTCATAAAAAAGAAATGATGTATATCATCAGTCACTAGGGAAATATGAATCAAAATCACAATGAGATTTATCATTATACTCACTGGGATGGCTACAGAGAAACAGACAGACAATAACAAATGTCACAGGAAAGTAGAGAAACTGGAATCCTCACACACCAGTGGTAGGACTGTAAAAGATCCTACTGTTCTGGAAGTATCTTTAAAAGTTAAACCTAAGTTTACAATACAGCCCAGTGATTCTACTTGTAGTTCTACCCGTTGAA
This sequence comes from Sylvilagus floridanus, assembly GCA_949820135.1. Classification (NCBI taxonomy): domain Eukaryota; kingdom Metazoa; phylum Chordata; class Mammalia; order Lagomorpha; family Leporidae; genus Sylvilagus; species Sylvilagus floridanus. Next base: position 18,005,800 of record OX463235.1, read on the forward strand.
ATGAGACACAAAGTCTTGTCCATGAATATTTAAAGTAGGAATTTTCAAAGTATCCCTAAACTGCAAGCAACTCAAATATTGATCAACTGATACAGGGACTAACTAAAGCTGTTATGTCTATGCAAAGGAATACTACTGAGAAATGATGCATGCCAGAGCATGAATAGACCCCAAAAGCACTATGCTAAATCAGAGAGCCCAGACAGAAAAGACCACATACCATATGACTGTTGGTACAAAATGTCAAGAAAAAGCAAATTGATAAAACGGAGAGGATATGTAGAGCTGGGGTAGGATCGGGGAGTGACTGCAGATGGGGAAGCAGAAGTGAGGGAACTGTGGTAACAGAACATGGGGACGGCTGTACACCTGCAGTTTTATTAAAAATCACTGCACACTTAAAATGGGCGATTTTTTTTATGTAATGCACATTGTCGCTCAAATACAGTTGTTAAGAATACTGATGGCCAGCACTGCAGTTCACTAGGCTAATTCTCTGCCTGAAGTGCCGGCACACTGGGTTCTAGTCCCGGTCAGGGCACCAGATTCTGTCCCAGTTACTCCTCTTCCAGTCCAGCTCTCTGCTGCAGCCCGAGAAGGCAGTGGAGGATGGCCCAAGTGCTTGGGCCTTGTACCCACATGGGAGAAGCACCTGGCTCCTGGCTTCAGATCAGCACAGCGTGCCGGCCGCAGCAGCCATTGGGGGGTGACCCAATGGAAAAGGAAGACCTTTCTCTCTGTCTCTCTCTCACTGTCCACTCTGTCTTTCTAAAAAACAAAATACTAGCAAGAAGGATGAAGAAAAAAATAAAATTCTGTCATGAAAGAGAGCTATCACTAAAACCTACAGTCATTATACCAGAGTGCCAAGTTCAAGTCCTAACTCCTCTGCTTCCTATTCAGCACCCTGCTAACGTGAATCCTGGCTGGTAGCAGATGATGGCTCAAATATTTACATTCCTGCCACCCATGTGGGAGACTCAGATGGAGTTCTGGACTCTTGGCTTCAGCCTGGCCCAGCCCTGGCTGTTGTAAGCATTTGGACAATGAGTTGGTAGATAGAAGAGATCTTTCAGTCTCTCTCTTTCTCCCTCTCTCTCTTTTCCTCCCAACCTCTCCACGTGTCCATGTGTGTGTGTATGTCTATGAATCTGTCTTTAAAATAAAAAATGAAAATAAATGTTTTTAAAAATCTTAAGATTTTAGATGAAATGGACAAATTCCATGAGAAACACAGCTTAACAAAACTGACACAAGAAGAAACAGAAAATATTAGTAGTCTCATATTTAATAATCCCAAATAACACTTCATTTGTTCTTTTTTAAAAAGATTTATTTATTTACTTGAAAGTCAGAGTTACACAGAGAGAGGTGAGGCAGAGAGCGAGTGAGAGGTCTTCCATCTGCTGGTTCACTCTCCAATTGGCCGCATTGGCTGGAGCTGCGCCAATCCAAAACCAGGAATCAGGAGTTTCTTCCAGGTCTCCAATATGGGTGCAGGGGTCCAAGGACTTGGGCCATCTTCTACTGCTTTCCCAGGCCCCAGCAGAGAGCTGGATCAGAAGTGGAGCAACCACGACTCGAACCAGCATCCATGTGGGATGCTGGCACTGCAAGCAGCAGCTTTACCCGCTACGCCACAGCACCCGCCCCGTCATTTGTTCTGACACACTGAATCTCAAACTTGCATGAGAAAAGAGAGGACCTACAGCAGCAAAAAGATTCTTGAAAAGAAGCACACATTTGGAGGAACAATACTCCCTGACTTCAATGATTAACAACAACAACAATAAAACAAGCATTGAGAAAGTATGGTACTGGCATAAAAACAGAACATTAGATCAATGAAACAGAACACAGAATCCAAAAATGGATCCACATATTCATGGACAACTGATTTTTTACAAAGTTTCTAAAATAACTGAATAGAGAAAGTGTACCTAAAAAGAAAAAAATGGGACTAGGACACCTCAACATAAGGAAGAACAATGACTCTCCATTCTTAACTCACATACATGGAAACCAACTCAGTATATATCAAAGACTTAAACATAAAAGGAAAAATCCTAAAGCTTCAAAAAGAGAACATAGTAAATTATCTCACTACATCATGGGAAGCAAATATTTCCTGGAACACAGAAAGCAAAAGCAACAACAAAAATATAAAATGGTACTTATCAAAATAAAACCTTCTATTTATGAAAAGGTTGAATCACTGAGGAAATGAAAGGGCAACTCAAATACTGCTAAAAATCACTGAAACACATAAATAAAACTACAGATGTCTGACAAAGCCCTCATAACCAGAAATTGTAACAGAAACACACAGAACTCAGTGTTTTAAATGGGCAAAATACTTTAACAATCAGGTAACCAAGGCTCAAATACAAACGTTCAGTCAACTCCTGGGAAGATGTTCATTACCATTCATCATCAGGAAAACACATATTAAAACCACAATGAGACACCATTTCACATCTACCGACTGTAGTTTAAAAACTGACACCACACAATGTTGAAAAGAATGTATTGTTAATTGGCACTCTCGAAGATCGCTGTTGGGAATGTTGCTGGCAAAATCATTCCAGAAAGCTGCTCGGCAGTTCCCATAAACTGACACTTCCATGGACCCCATAGCCAAGCAACTACATTCCTAGGTGTTCTGTCTATCTGAGAAAAATAAAGCTGTAGAGCTGCACAACACTTCCACACTCGCCATCATAGTAGCTTTATTCATCAATAACCAACAGCAAAAATTCAAATTTCTATCAACATGAAAACAGATAAACAAATTGTGACATATTCATACAATGGAATAAGTTTCTGATATATGTAACATGGGTGCATCAGAAATGTCACACTAAGGCCAGCGCTGCGGCTCAATAGGCTAATCCTCTGCCTGCGGCGCTGGCACACAGGGTTCTAGTCCTGGTCGGGGTGCCAGATTCTGTCCTGGTTGCTCCTCTTCCTGTCCAGCTCTCTGCTGCAGCCTGGGAGTGCAGAGGAGGATGGCCCAAGTCCTTGGGACCTGTACCTGCGTGGGAGACCAGGAGAAGCACCTGGCTCCTGGCTTTGGATCAGCATGGTGTGCTGGCTGCAGCGCGCCGGCCACGCTGGCCATTGGAGAGCGAACCAATGGAAAAGGAAGACCTTTCTCTCTCTCTCTCTCTCTCTCTCTCTCTCTCTCTCTCTCTCACTGTCCACTCTGCCTGTCAAAAAAATAAATAAACAAAAAATAAAAAAAGAAATGTCACACTGAAATAAAAGACATATGGGAGAGTACCTGCCACATGTTCCCATTCACTGAAGGCCATGGTCAGGATAATGGTTTCCTATGGCAGTATGGGGATTTTCTGTTAAGAAATGAAGTTTGTGAAATGCTGGAGATGTTTTCTATCTTTATTGCAGTATGGTTACATAGGTATATACACTTACTATAATCAAAGAACAGCACATGTAACATCTAAATATTTCAATCCAATGAATGAATTCATTGAAATTCACTTTTCTATTTAAGAAGAAAATTTAGTTGTATGGAATATCAGTCAGGAATAGTTTTGTGCCCTGTAACAGCCCCCAAATCTTAGCATCTTAAATAAGAGTTAACCTAATGGCCAAATGCAGTCTACTCACCAAAGGTGGCTCGCTGCCTGTGTGTGGAAATAAACAGTCCAAAGGAACACAGCCACACCCATCTGGTCACATGTTTTCTATGCCTGCTGCCCCCATTACAAGGAGTTGAAGAGTTGCAAGAGATTCTGTCTGATACATACACTAAAAAGCTTAAACTATTTTCTATCTGGTCCTTTAAAGAACAAGCCTGTTGACCTCTGGCTTACAATCATAGGTTTATTTCTCACCTATGTTTCATATTAATCAACAGTGGATTGGGAGTTCTGCTGCAAGCCATCCACACTGTGGGACCTGGCTGACGGAGCTATCGCTGGAATGCCACTGGTTCTTGTGGCACAGCGAAAGCAGCAAGCTCTGCAGGATTTTTCACCGACAATTAAATGATCTGGCTCCAAAGTGATACATCACCTTTCCATATAACTCCTGGGCAAGAACTATTCACAGGACCCCACTCACAATCCCACCATTTGTTTACATATGTGCCTGGAAGTGAAGGAGAAGTGGGATACTTGCCAAATGGCACTAATGACTACCACAATTAAACTGAGAATCAATCAGTCCAGGTGTTTATTTCCAACCTCTCTGAAATACTGCCCTACTGGGCAGAAGTCCTAATCATAAAAATTCCCAAAGTTGCCCCTAACCCTTCACTTCAGCTCCCATTTCACTCATTAGAACCACACAGCACACTGCTTTCATAACGCATGCAGACTGCAAATCTGCCCAGCCACCACAATTAACATCCTTCAAAAGGCCCCTGCTGTCTTCAAGAAAAGGTCAAGACTCCGTAACCCAGACTTACCACGGACTGTAGTTCATCTCTCTTTGCCATGGGTTCAATTCTGCCAGGCTCGAAGAAGATGAAACAGCTCATAATTACCCAAGCATATCACACCCTTTCTGGACTCTACACTTTTGTTCTTGTGGCTCCCACAGTGCAGGATGCCCTCTCCTATAGTTCATTCTCATCCTCTAAGATTCAGCACAGTCATCAGCTTGTCCACACAGCTCCTGTGACCACCAGGCAAAGGGAACCACTACTGCACCTGACCCAAACCATCATATTACTCACACTGCAGCTAGTGGACATGACCCAAAGTACAAAATCATAGCCTTGATGCCATCAAGTTAAATGACCACCAACTCATAGCGCACTCACCAAGGGCCAAGCAGTTTTCTCTGCACTTTTCATACGCATTAATTCATCTAGTCCTCATCATAACCTACAGGCAGGTATCGTTATCATCCTTATCTTACAGATAGGGATATTACTGAGGGCTTGCACAAGTCCCCAAAACTGGTAAAGCAGTGGATGTGGGTTATGACCTCAAGCTGGCTGGTTGGCTCAGAGGCATACACTGAACCACTCCACTGCTTAGTACCAAGAACACACAGGTGTAGCTCGCCTGGTGAGTACAAAGGTACTCACCAACAAAACATGCATCATTTATGGATTTCCAAAGCCCTGGTGCAGAGACACTGAGGCAACAGGAACTGCTTAATCATGGTTTATTCAGATGACATAAACAAGACCCTGGATTCAACAAATCAACTTTGTGGCTAAACAAAGCCCTCTTCACTAAGGACATTCAGGAAGCAGACAGATAATGAGCCACAAATGAGGGTAATTCAAAAATCTTGGGAAAACACAATTAAAAGGGCAGTTTATTTTGGTCCCAAAAGCCTTCGAAATGATGTCTGTTTCATTATATGCATTTTTCTTGAACTTTCTGAAGTACCCTCAAATACCTTTGTCCTAGATCCCAGCCCTGTCCCCAGGGCTGAAGGACAAAGTAGAAGAAGAAAGGTAGAAGGGACACAAAGCAAAGATCGGTAGAAAATATGAGCTAGTCGGGGGCAAGCATTATGGTATAGCAAGTTAAGCTGCTCCTTGCAACACCAAGAGCCCATGCCCACTGCCCACTGCTCCGCTTCAATCCGTCTCCCTGCTAATGCACCCGAGAAAGCAGCAGAAGGTGGCTCAAGTGCTGGGTCTCTGCCACCACACGGGAGATCTGGATGGAGTTCCAGACCTAAGGCTTAGAGGAGAGTGAACAAGCAAATGAAGATCTCTTTGTCACCCTGTCTTTCAAATAAAATAAGAAAATAAGCTATTGTAAGTTAGGACAAGCATCCATGCAACCACCTAGTTAAGAAAATTCTGAATATATGTGAACATCAGAGTTGAATGCCTCTGTGGAAACCAGCACCAAGCTTTCTGAAAGTTTTTCTCCCTCACATAATTATGCTTTAAATTCTTAATAGCTATAATTATGGAAGATGGCACTGTTTTGCTTCTAATTTTTCCTGTTCCCCTTGGTATTTACTGATGATAAATGGCTTTATTAAAAAATAATGATAATTACCTTGTTTGGTTGTGTATCAATATAGTTTCAGTTTTTCTTTATTACCATTTATGGAACATTATGAATTGCCAACATTTAGTGCTTTTATTGGTTTATATGCTCTTCCTAGTATGAAAAGGAGGGTATAAATGAACAGAAGTTCAATCCCAACATTTCCTGACTCCTCAGCCTCAGCCCAACTCTCTTAAGACAGCAATCCAGAACCTTGTTTGCACAAGGCTATAGGAAGTTCCAATTTTTACTATGACAGAATTCTGCCAATTAAATGCATATCCCAAAATTCTCTTCTAAGGGCCAGCACCTGACTGCTACAAAGTGGAAAGCTTGGTCCTTACTGGCACAACCACAGCTCAAAATGAAGCCCCTTTACTGGAACTAGAGTTTGAAACCTGCCAAATGCAATACAAGAGGACTTAGTATAGGCAAGTAACTGCAGCGTTCCCAGAAAAAAACCTCACTAGGTTTGCTAAACTATTCACAAGACTAGAGAAGGCAAAGGCCTCTTCCCAAAGAAGTCAGCACAGCTCCTGAAGAGTTCTCTTGCTCAAAAATCTCCTTTGGGCCTGGTTTGAGTTCCCACTGGAGATTAACAAGATTACACATCTCTATAGTTATTCCTTTGGGAATGGTCCAGTTCACAATTCTCTACAAAATATAAGCCAATTCCCATCCGTGAACCAAATGTAAGCTGTCCACAAGTCTCTGCAAACCATGCATGTGGCACAGCTTTCCTAAGAAAGTGAAGTCGGAGCCTTCAGCACAGAGAAGAGGAGGAGCATAAGCTCACAATGTTTAAGTAAGATCCTTAGGACAGACGGAGTCCAAGGAAAGGAGCACACATTTGCAATCAGAGCCCCTCTGTCCAAGCTAGGCTACGTTCTTCTCCTATCTGAATGTGACCTCATCTCTCTGCAAGAATGTTTTCCATAACATCTGCAACTCAGGACTGCTGCTGCTAGGACCAAATAAATTAAATGTTTAATATATATTGTTATTTAATGGATATTCATTTATTTCCTCTCTTCTAAACCAATGATTGTCAACTTGGGGCAATCTGGCATCTGCCCCTCTCAATCCCCCAAAAGACACTTAGCCATGTCTGGAGACATTCGTTATGATCACATCTTGGGGAAGACAACGATACTGACAGTGGGTAGGCAAAAAGGGTGGTTAATGCCTTGCACTGGATAGGAATGTCCCTACGATAAAGAAGTATCTGACTCCAAATGTCAGTATTGCCGACACTGAGAACTTTTGTTCTAGACTAATGTGAAAAAATGTTTTTCAGTGTGGTTGCTACTTCTCCAAAGCTTTGGTCTCTTTAAATAAGCAAAGATCTACTGAGAACATGCCAAGTAGAAAGCTCCATGCTAGGCACAACTTTCACCATCTCACAAATTTGGTTTCCTGCTGCCTTTTTCCCAGAGCAACTCCCATTCTCAAACACTGTCCGTCCCTATGAACATCAAGCTTGCATTTCTCCTTTCTTCTTGATGCTGCTCTCAGCGGCCCTGAAGTCAGACATGCTGTGTGTCACAGCAAAGACCTGTATTAATCAACAATTCCAAATATAGCAACAGCAGTTTGAAAATCAAAGAATGGGCCTTGGGGACATCAATATTTGCATGTTCATAATAAATACTTAACTACACATCTGTGCAATGTTCAATATAGTTGAGGGAGAAAAAGAACATTTATGTTGACTTTTATCAAGTTCTACAACTAACGCATCTGATGTGTTAAAGAAATACAACTGAAGAGTTGTAAGGATGATTTTAAATACATTTATAATATGCACTTATGAATTGGAAACATGCCTGATTTACTCTGAGGTTCTCTTAACCATCAATTAACTTATACATCTGCCTCTGGAGTCAGTGGAATAATTTTCCAGTATGCACATTGAAAATCCATTGCTTTCCTATCAGTTAGCCAACTTTACAATTCACAGTGACACTATATTTATTTTTTAATGTGTATTGCTTTATTTTCATCTACTTGAAAGGCAGAGTGATGGAGAGAGAAAGCTGGTTCACTCCCCAGAAGCCAACAGCAGCCAGGGCTAAGCCAGTGTGAAGCAGAAACTCCATCTGAGTCTCCCATGTGGGTGGCAGGGCCTCAAGCACTTGAGCTATCATCTGGTATTTCCAAAGATGCATTAGCAGGAAGCTGCTTTGTAAGCAGAGTGCCCAGGACTTAGATCAGCACTCTGATATGAAATGGAGGTATCTCAAGTAGTGGCTTATATACCACTATATCACAACACGCATATAATGAATGTTAAAGGTCCGCTTTCCTGCTTTTACTCTTTGCTTTGTTGTGTTCATGTGTGTACCTGCAGGCTCATGTGCATATAAATATATACTCATGTACTTAAAATCCATGCATAATTTTTTCAGAATATGTGATTGTTATGAAGTTTATGATTATCTCCTACTTACTTGGTTTCCGTTTTCTACACCAAAATAAAGTTATCTTTTAATTCCATTTTTTCACAGTCCTTACAAAGTAGCCTCATAGACAGGGATATGGATCTATCTCTACGAGCATCAGCCCCTACTTTCTATGTACACTGACTTTACAACCTGCTACGCCATGCTGAAGGGTTTTATGGTTACAGTCTCATTTCGCTGACACAGAACCCTACACAGTCTGGGGGTATTTCCCTTTCCACTTTACAGGGGGAGCAGTGGAGACTTGGAGAGATGAACTATCAGCCAGTCACACACTTAGAAAGTATCAAAAACAGTGTGTTCACACCAGTGTCTTGTTCCAAAATCCATGCTCATCTGCATTACAATGTATTAGGAGGAAACAGATCATTCTGTTAGTGTTCTTTAGAAAGACTTATGTAGCAGGCATACCCTTTAACCCAGCAAACCTATCTCAAAGATGCTATCATCTGCAAATTCACATTCATATGCGGAAATACACTTGTGAAATATGTTCACTATTGGCATAACTTGAAAAGCAGATAACAGTTATCAATTTAAATAGAAGCATATCCATCCTAGGCAAATCTAAAGAGGATGTGACAATGAGTACTTCCTTTACCCATTACCCACTCTGTCTTCTTGACTGTTCACAGAACACTGATCTTCCGGGTGACAAAGTGCCTTTTCCAGAGCCAGTGTTGTGGAGTAGCAGGTAAAGCTGCTACCTGTGATGCCAGAATCCCATATGGGTGCTGGTTGCAGTTCTGGCTGTTTGACTTCAGATCCAGCTCCCTGCTAATGGCCTGGGAAAAACAGTGGAAGATGGACCAAGTGTTTGGGCCCCTGCACCCATATGGGAGACAAAGATGAAGAAGATCTTGGCCCAGGGTTTTGGCCTGACCCAACCCTGGCCATTGTGGCCATCTGGGGAATGAACCAGCAGTTAGAAGACCTCTCTCTCTCTGTTTCTCCCTCTCTCTCTGTAGCTCTTTCAAATTAATAAATGCATCTTTAAAAAAAATCACATTTCCTAGCCTGCCTTGCCACCAGATATAGCTATATGCTGGGAAATGGTGAACAATCAACTCCCACTTACACCAATTACTGTGGTTAATTTCAAATTACCAAGTTGAGTTGAACCAGCCCGTACAAACTCTCAAGAATCTAATAATCAGTTTCTGCAACTTTAGGGTGAACCGGCCTCAGCACATTCCAGGATGGGGCTGAATAAGAAAATGTCCACAAACTTGTCCCTCCTTAAGAATGGGAGGGAAAACATGTTTCCTTTCTCTCCCTTTCTGCTTTCTTGAAATTCCCAAGACATGACTGGAGTTCTAGTAGTTACCAAGAACCATGAAACGCAACTCCAAAATGAGGCCACTGCTACCTACAGTGGTGCAGAGAGATAAAAGGTACAGAAAAAAACAGGCATTGTCTCTACTGACCTCATGAAGCTACCATAAGAGCCTTGGCCTGCTACCCCTAGGCTTTTAAGAAGCTAAAATTTCCATTTTATTTTGGTTTTCTGTTATATACTCTGTAATTAATACAGAGACCTTCAGACTTTGCTACCACATCTCTATTAGGTGATATTTTATAATAAAAATATTTTAGCCCAGTATTTTTTGGCAAAGAAAAGGGAGGCCAAAAAACGTTTTCAAACAGTCAAGAGGTTGAGCCCTTGATAAACGTTTCTGGTTTGCCAACACTGACACCAGTATCTACACATTGTGAGGGGAGAAAGGAGACCAAGCAAGGAAAGTACAGCCCTGGCACACAAACCAATCACAAAAGTGGAAGGGGCAGATTGGAACCCAACCAACTTCACTTAATGCCAAAAGAATTTTCGGACAAATAAGATTCAAAGGCCTCTTGAGATAAGCCTTAGGTGAAACACACAACAGGTAAAGTACTGGATGTACTGCCAGGCTGATGTCATCATGAAAATGTTCATGAAACCTGACAACGGGGAGGGAATGCAGCAAAGCTGTATCCCCACCCCCTGGCTCCAACAGCAGGGCCTCCCTGTTGATGGTGTCACAGTGAGGAGGACCCCAGAGATGGTAACAAAGAAACAGGAAATGTAATATTGAACCAATACTAGCAGAGAGGACTGCCAACAGCAACCTGCGGTTAAGGAAGTCCTCAGAGAGAGTACAGACAAATCTAACATGGTCTTCATGGTGTATTTCCCCCAGGTGGTCACCAAGATTGTGCTGAAGGAGATACATCACAAAATCCATCATTAAGTGGTTCTTTTGCCTTATCTTACATAAAATAATCTCGAAATGCATTGAGGAGTCATCTTTGTAGACTAGGTCAAGCCATGAGGCTGTTAAGCATATCCTGTGTGGCCAAGAGGAAGATATAGGCTGAGGAAGAACTTAGTTCCCCCTTCTCAAAGACACTGTGATATAATAGGAAAATGAGTTGTACACAGACAAAAATTATCCAGAGAACCTCCATCTGGGGTTAGGCACTGGAGGCATATTGGAATCTCAGTGGTTATGATTTCATAGGACCAAAAGCAAACAAAATTCAGAAAAGTACACAGATAACATGGATCAGGAAGATATGGGTCTTCAGCCAGGCCTTGAAGGACAGAAATCATTTGAGACAGAAAAAAAAATTAAAGTATAATCCATATGGAAAACAGCAAATAACTGTGTCAAATAAACATATTTCCAATGAACAATGAGACTAGGATATAGAAGAAAACCAGAGAGCAGGAAAGAATAACCCTTAGCAGTCAAGAGTAACAGTGTTGAAAAGGAAAGTGGAAATTATTGCTTCTTTTATTCAGAAGTTCATCAGCAGATATTAAACAGATATCAGTGTCTGGACACTGATTTCAGGATCTCAAACTACTGACTCCTGGACAAGAGGGAACCCCAAAATGCCAAGCAAGAGACTCTTACTACTCACTGGGACTAAGGACAATCCATGTTTTCTGTACTGTCCAAAATGGGACGGTATCATGAGGAGAGGCAGCCCAGAGTTTTTGAGGCTTACCATCTCAAGTGAAAAAAAAAAGTGATAGCATGGAAGAAATGAGGCTGCCCCTTGGCTATCTCTTAGCCAGTTTTTCACACACAGTGAAGTTGGGTTCCTTTTGTGCTGCCCCACTCGCACCCCCAGTGTTTCAACTCTCACCATATCTGATGGGCCTTGGACACAGTGTGTGCCCAGCAAATATCTGCTCATGAAACCTGCTTGTGGTCTGCAAGGCCCAAGCAAAGACAGGGCGAAGAGTGATGAGTGGCCAAGGTGCCACAGAATCATATCCTAAGGCTAAGTTCATGGCACAGGTCCTCTGGGAGGTGATGGAAGACTTTTCACAAAGCCTGATGAAATCAAGGCCAGGGGTCAGAAATGCTTCCAGGGAGAAACATCTGATGGACATGGCTATTTAAAACAGAAAGCAGTGCTGGCTTTAACTTAATGTTTCATAGCCAATAAAGAAGGCTCAATATCTATCGTTTTGCTAGATTGCTATAAATGAAACATTAGAGGGGTTCTTAAACACCTTGTTTCAGATGCTCATTACCTGAAATTAATCCTGGCCAGAGTATCACTCCCAGCATGGCTAGACTCCATTACACACCCAGGAAAGACAGCACGGGCTATTCTGGGTCTAATTGTGACATAATCCAGGAGATAAGTAACAGTCTAATTTTACCGCTTATGCAGCCCAGAGGTATTAAATGCCAGGGGAACATAGGATGTTTCCTGGAAGTTCTCACATGCAGCTATCATGGTCCTGGAGAAGATATAGGACAGTTTAATAGTCTCTTCCAAAAAGCATAGCAACCAGCTATAGTGTTTAATGCAGCATGACCCAAAGGTCGAGACTGACCTGCTCCCAAACCACTACTTTCAGCTTCTCTGAGAATGGGTGTAGCTCCGCGGACTCCTGACTCTTTTAAGGACTTCACAGAGTCATCAATGCTGGAGAAAACTTCTCTCATTATGCATGGGGCCAAAAGCTCAAAATAGGAAAAAATTCAAGAAAGAGTTGGAGGGGGTTACAAAGCTCAAGCGAGGCTAGCACCGTGGCTCACTTGGCTAATCCTCCACCTGTGGCGCCAGCACTCAGGATTCTAGTCCCAGTTGGGGCGCCAGTTCTATCCCAGTTGCCCCTCTTCCAGTCCAGCTCTCTGCTGTGGCCCGGGAGTTCAGTGGAGGATGACCCAAGTGCTTGGGCCCTGCACCTGCATGGGAGACCAGGAGGAAGCACCTGGCTCCTAGCTTCGGATCGGTGCAGCGTTCAGCCCGCGCCGGCCGTAGCGGCCATTTGGGGGGTGAACCAAAGGAAGGAAGACCTTTCTCTCTCTCTCTCTACTCTGCCTGTCAAAAAAAAAAAAAAAGCTCAAGCGAGACTCATCAGTTGAACCAAAAGTGAATTTCAGGGAAAAAAAAAAATACAAGTCTCCAATAATGGAGATAACTCAAATTTCCAAGGAACTTCAGAAGCATTCTTCCATAAATACCAGGCAATTTATACAAGCGTATGCTACATGCTTGTTCCAAAGGCTCCTGAGCATCCATGCCATGGGCCCATAGGCAGAGAACGGGATCAACAAAGACTTTGCCAGAACAGGAAGCACATAGAAAACCTAAACAGACAATGTTTCTTTAACTCCTGCGTTCAACTCACAAGCAAAGACAAATTACCAGAGGACCTTATGAAACTTACTGGTATTTCTTAAGTTATTTTACCAAGAAATACTGTTAAGTAAGCCAGAGAAAAATGACCAGTCCCTCTGTGTTAGTTTTGTCCATAAGGCCACATCAACAGCTTTCACTCCTGCAGGGAGCAGCTGTGGAGCTCAGACTCCAGTGCAGTGACTGTCTAGCTGCAATATGGATGGTTTCAGTGTCACCTGGCTCGAAATTCCTCCACCAGGAGAGTTTCTCCAGAATGAATGAAGAATTTCACCCCAGCACCCTATCATCCAACATCCTCGTGCCTCAAAATGTGTCTTCCTTTAACACTTTTGAACCACTTGTTTCAACATGATCTAATTTTCTTAGTCAATCAAGTAAGTTTTCATAATCACAGTTAACACATGTAAGGACACCTCAACAAGCTCACAGGGAACAGAACTAACATATAAGTTGATTTTGGTGCAGTTTTTTTTTTTAAATCTATTTTTTTTTATAACATACATTTTCCATGAACTTTGAGAGACCCTTCACATATACCAGGTACACTTTTACACGCTTTGATTTTTATATACTAATTCAATCATCGTAACACTGTAAGGTAAGTTCTATGATTATCCCACTACAGAGGTGAGGACACTGAGGCTTAAGGAGGTAATGAGCCATTCTGCTCACAGCCATATAGCAATCAAGTAGAAGACATGGGAGCTGAACTCAGCAGTTTGGTTTCATCAGTCTTGCTTTTCATCCCAACACCATGCTGCGCTCCTTTTGTTGACTCACTCCAAAACCGGGTCATAGGAACACAGACACCTAATACCAAATGTAAGGCTAAGAAAAATGAAGTGTTTTTGGCTTCAACACCCCCCTATTCCTCCCTACTCCCAGTGTTCACCAATTAGGTATCTCTTTTGCCCCCTGTGAAATTTGTTTTTGATATAAACATGGCTATAACATATCCAAGCAAGCACAGGAGTGACCAAAATAGGCAATTTATTGTTTATTGTGGCCATGTGGGCATACCTCTGATACCGACAATATTAGCCAGTGTGCTGGGCTTTGGGACTTCTGCTTTGCCAAAAGAAAGGAAATTGAGATGAAATTGAGCACTTGCTCACCACATGGTGGTTAATGAGCTCTGTACTTCAGCCTGCATTACTCGGTTCAACACCAAAAGCAACCACACCAAAGGTAGTACACGAGATCCATTTCCACAAAGAAACAGACTAAAAAATGCTAATACTTACATCATGGTCAAGGAGACTCTCTAGGAGAGATGGCACATGGATTTCAGCCAAAACCTATCTAAAGCTGAGGCTATTACTACAAAGGCAATCCAGGGAGTAGATACCATATCCTTTAATACCAGAAATCACGCTTAGTTTTTTTTTTCCCCCCTTCTAAGCAGTGAGTCTTTACAGATTTACTGGTTGTTAAATGCTACTGACTCCAGCTAATTCCAAATTAACTGGATTCCTTTTGGAGCTTGTAAAATGTGCTACACACTCAACTTCCGAATTTAGCATGCAAGACGATGACCACAGCAGTAAGAATGGTGCAACTTTCTTGTTAGAACAATGTACGCCTAAAAGCCTCCTTTTAATTTCTACCTTCTTTTCTAAGGACTTTGTCAGTGAGGACACACCTAGGATACTGCATATTAATTTCAACACAGCTAATACCCAAAATGTCCCACCAATTTACTCTTCACTGACAATGTTAAAAGAAAATGATTTATGCAGATCAATCATCGTGCTCATCAAGCCCTACCCTGACAGCCAGCCTTCATCATTGCTATTTAAAAGGCACTGCTGACAGGAAAGACCGACTCTTTGATTAAGGGCCCTGTCTGGCTAACCTTTTATTTGAAGAATGATTGCCGCTGAGTGACAAATACTTTTCCATTCATTTCAAGGCAAGGATATTGACATTCAAATTCTTGATGGCTACACTGAGCAGATGCCACTGTTGGCAAGAGGCATGAGAGCAACAGCAGGTACGCCACGGCTCTGGGGGCAAAGGGAGAAAACAAAATGAAAAGGCATGCACACAGGCACTGGCCAAAGGCTCTCAGCAAATCAGAACCCCAGATCTCTCCGCCAGATCCTCTTTTCAACACTTATCAAAGGACATCTGTGTGCAGTTTCACCCCAGTCCTCTTCTCAGAAGTGTCCTTGCCTCACCTTGACCCTGCTTGGAACTGCACAGGTAGCACAGACTGGAAATAAAAATGCCACTGCCAGCCCTGGGGAAAACATCTCCACAGCATGATCCCAGCAGACCCTGGGTCAAAAGCACTGGCCACCTTGCTGCCCTCAGGGATATTAAATGACTATTTGTGAACTGGAAGAAGCACCAGAAAAGTAATCCACAGAAAGGCAACACAGGAATAGTTTGTCCCACCACTTGAGAGGCAGGGAAGGCAGAAGGAAAGAGAATGAGAAAGAAAGAAAAAAGAGAGAATGCAGGGCGGGCATTTGGCAGAATGATGAAGATGCCTCTGATGTACTTGGCGTGAGTGAAGCTGAGCATTTTTTTCATCTGATTATTGTTTACAGCCCTTGTGTAGTTTCCTGCTGAACTATGGTCTTCTTACTTTTTACTTACTGAACTTTTTATTCAGTAGAGCCATTTGACTATAATGTAAATTAAAAATCTGTCATCTCAAAAAACAAAATAGTAAATTCACCCCCCCATCCCACACCAAGGTACCAGTTCTACTTATGATTGAATTTCCAGCTGTGTGTACCCTGGGAGGTATTGAGGTCTAGCAAAGGGGATACTTGGGGTCTAGTTTCAGCCTCCTGGCTTCAGCATGGCCTAGCCTTGGCCGTTGTAGGCATTGCAGGAACGAACCAGCAGATAAGAGATCTCTATCTGTCTGACTCTCTGTTTTCCTTTCAAATAAATCAAAATAAACAGCAGTTTTTAAAAAGACTAACTGAGCTTTTTTAAAAGCGGCAGAGTCTCTAATCCTCTCCAAGTAGCTTTAGCCCTTTGTGAGCGTTGCACACATAAACCATGTACAATATCCTCACCATGAAATTATTTGCTTGTTTTCATTTCTTAAATGCAAAATACTGCCTTAAAGGGAAGTGGGAAAATTATGGATTAAGGAAGGTTATTCAAGACAAGAGCCATCACAAAGCCCCAAGATTAATCATTGCCAGAACAAAATGGAAATACCTCAGCAGGTTATCAATGATTCCTTTGAAAAATTGCTGAGCCGGAACGTGAGGGTCTCACACGCTTCACAGGGGGAGAGGTGCCAGAAGGCTGCAGTCCTGACCCTTACACAGATTCCCAACAGTGCAAGAAGCCAGGACAGACCAGACACAGTCAGAACCTTCTCTCCTGTCACCCCAGGGCCCAGCAGGTGGCCCTGCGAGCAAGAGGAGGACAGCAATGGGGCTTGAGAAAAGGAGCCAACTTGCATTGAATGCAGCTTCTGCTAACAGTGTACCTCAACAAGTTCATAGAAACGTGTATTATCTTTTAGATCCATTTTCCCTTGATCTTTATAAAGTACCCTCTGGGCAGGAGTTTGGTGGTTAAGATGCCATTTGGGACATTCGTATTCTGTATCAGAATACCTGGGTTCTAGTCAGCTCTGCTTCTAACTCCAGCTTCTTGCTAATGCATACCCTGGGCAGTAGCAAGGAATGGCTCAACCACTTGGGTCCCTGTCACACATGCGGGAGATGTGGATTGTGCTTGGGGCTCCCAGCTTCAGCTCAGCCCAGCCTTAGCTGTTGGCATTTGGGGAGTGAACCAGTAGATAGAAGATCTATGTCTGTGTCTCTCTGTCTCTGTCTCTCTCTCTCTCTCTCTGTCTCTGCCTTTCAAATAAATTAAAGCATAAATTAGGAAGTTAAAAATATTTTTCTTAGAAATAAAATACTCTTGCACTTATAGCTGAGGGCTCTTGAGCAAATTACTTTATCTCTTCAATCCTCTGTTACTCCATCTACAAAATGGAGTAGCATTAACTATCTTGTGGAGCCATTTGTAGACATAAACATATTACGTATATTTATAGACATCAACATATTATATTATATATAACATATATAAATTAAATAAAGCAACTTTGTCTTACCTAAACCCTTTTCCCTCTGCTTTCTCTTCCTATTCTCATCTGCATTCACTTGTTTGCATGACAGCAGTCCATGGGCAAGATCAGGAAAAGGATTTATAGCTACAGTCCTACTTCCCTCACTGTGTTACACTGAGAACAAATAAGATAAGGTTAACTCTAAAGCACCTTATAAATTTTAAATCAATACAGAAATGTATGCTGTTGTTACTGTTGTTGTCCACAAATGAGATTCTCCAACCCATTTTGATCTTTTTCCTTATTTATTTTTCCCATCTGTATCTCTCATGATGAACAATAAATCAATAGCCAATTAATCAATAATCACCATGTCATCTCCATTCCTTACAACTATTAGTAGCTGCTTCTGCTGCTGTCTGAAAGGACTGCCCAGTAGAAATGACATTTTTTCCATAACAAAAATTTATTGGAAGTTATTATGAGCCAGGCATTGGAAGAAAGAGATGAATGAGAAATACAAAATTCAGTCAAGTGGAGCAAACAGATAAATAAAGAAATGATTTCAATATGATTGCACCATACAAGCCCAAGGACAAACCAGCCAACAGGCGATGGTGTCACTATCTGGGAGTCACGGAAGGCTTTACTGTCCTATAGCAAGTCTCTACCATGTGAAAAGCAAGAGTGGGTCTCTGGGGAAGGAGCGGCCAGAGGCCCAAGAGAGATGTCCATGCTCTGACAGGGAAAAGAAGTCCATATCACTACAGAATGAAGACTTATTCCTTCATACAATGGAGAATTTGAGCTTGCAACAGCTGCCACATGGCCACTGGTTTAGAAACATCATCCTGATAAAAGGCAGGCCACAAGAAACATTAGCTGAGCACGTGCTCTGAGCTAAAGCATGGAGACAAGAAGACAATCCCCACACTGCCTCTATGAGGGGAGCTAGGTGTATGCTGCCTTGCTTGCAGCAGTATCTCAGCAGCTGCTCAGCTAGGAGCAGTGAGGATGCCCCGGCATGATTACCTATGGTGTTGCATTTGCCTCAGAACCCACCCTTCATACCTAATTGGTTGGCATGGATTCCTGCTTCTGTGCCTGACTCAGCTGTGGCATTTCTCAGGAATCTGGTGATAACAATGGATGACCAAGTCTTCCTTGCAAAGCTACACCTTTCAACTTTCTGCCTCCTCCAGATGACACAGCTGACAACTACTCTGCTTGGACTTTCAGGCAGCCCCAAAATTGGTGAGTAGCCCCCTGTTGCAACCCCCTGCTCCTTCTATTGTCCCCACAGGAAAAGTGTGTCCCAGGCAATGCTATGTGCCCACCAAATCCTGCTTCCTTGTTCTTCCTGGACATACAGAGACAACATCTGACAACCTCCCTGACAGTTGGTTTGGGCTCTGGTCAATATAAGAAAAAAGGGACAGCGGCTAACCCCAGGACTGGCTGTTGAAACATCCCAGAGCAGACTGCTCGCAAGTGTTTTCCGGGGATACAAGATCAATTATCTTAAACACAGATGCCCAAAACACAGGGATATAGTCTCTAGTTTTCTAGAAATTAGGAATCCAAAATGATGTCCATAGGGCCAGGGGTGGTGCTGTGGCGTGGGGGTAAAGCCATCACCTATGGTGCTGGCATCCCATATGGGTGCTGATTCCAGTTCTGGATGCTCCACTTCTGATTCAGCTCTCTGCTGTGGCCTGGAAAAGCAGTAGAGGATGGCCCAAGTGCTTGGGTTCCTGCACCCAAGGAGGAGACCCGGAGGAGGTTCTCCTTTCTTTCACAAAGACAGCAGGTAGAGCCCACTCTAAATCTAGTATGAAACCACGTCAAGATCCTTAAGTCGTTTTATCTGCGAAGGCTACATTCCCAAATAAGGTTCCACAGGGACATGAACTTGGGGGATGATCCTGATTCAGCATCTGCATCTCCCATGCAACCTTGGAAGTCCTGTGATATAGAAGGCAGATGCTTCATCCAGCCAGGTCAATGAGTAACTATGTGAACTCCAGTTCCCCCAGTGCCAACCCTCACTGGACACAGAAGGCGGACAAGAAAGGAAAGCTTGTGATGTTAATTCCCTGAGGTTTCAGGGTTCGTTTGTTACAACAGCAGAGCCGAGCCTGGCTTGGCTATATTGCCGTCATCTGTGTATGTGGGCCCAGGGTTAACACACAGTGATCCAGTTTTTGCTCAAAAGTCCCTTTAAAGTTGTTCTTGCTGAATGTCCCAGGAATTTCTCCCAGAGCTTTGCTTGGCTTGGATATGCCTGCCTGGGAGGATACTTGTTTTCCCTGGGTAGCACAATGAGGCTTTTCTGATAACATCACTGTTTTCTCAACTGGTCCCACAGGAGAATGGGAGTGGCCAATGGTACTCGGTCCCTGCTTTCACTGGGATTTGGGAGAGGGGTCGAAGAGGAATGTTTTCCAGCTAAATTCATCCAAAAATGAACCAAGAAAAACAGTAGCTAGTGTCCCTTTCCTTCTGAAGTGGAAAGAGCACAGAGTTTTAGTCATGCTGACTTGGGTTAAAATTTCCCAGTTTTGCCAACCTAGTAGCTATGCTATTTGAAATGTTAGTAATTATCACAAAGCCTAGTTCTCTTCCTTTCAAAAAAGTGGGTTAATACCACCTTTTTCACGGTGTCTATAGGGCTGAAATGGTACCAGATACATGTTTAACTGAGCCCAGCACTGACCACCGCCAATCCTGTATGCATGGGAACTTCCACAGTTCCTACGGACAGGCCAATTAATTCCTACCTGACACTTCTTCCCTTCTGGGGCAAGGTGATAGCTAAGTAGGTATAAAACCAAGAACACGAGCTCTGACCTCAACTATGCCCAAGGAAGAAAGCATTCCCTGCCTTTTCTCTAGTTCAACCTTTTACACACTACCAACCTATTCCTTGGAAATTGCTCCAAGACAGAAGAAAGATGAATCATCTCTTTAACCAGGTGACTTTTGCTCTTCATTGTCAGGAGAGCTCATGTCGATCCTGCAGTTAGAACCTTCCTTCCTCTGAAGGAAGTCGTCATGTCCCATCCTGCTTCCATAAACCCCATGCCAACCCAACAAGAGATGCCCTGCGTTCACTGACTCACCGCACAGAAAGCAGCGAGTGGCAACTCCCCTTGATGAAGACAGGATTTGGCCTCCAAAAGCAGGGATGTTCACAAATCAATGGGCTGCTGTCAGTCAGCGGGTATATTCACAGAAAAATCAGATGCTAGGTACAAGTAGAAACACTTAAGAATTAGACTGCAAAACAAGAGGCAGGATTCAACTTCA
This sequence comes from Sylvilagus floridanus, assembly GCA_949820135.1. Lineage (NCBI taxonomy): Eukaryota > Metazoa > Chordata > Mammalia > Lagomorpha > Leporidae > Sylvilagus > Sylvilagus floridanus. Next base: position 18,026,262 of record OX463235.1, read on the forward strand.
CTCTGACGATTTCTTCTATCACCCTAGAAATAAATCAACTAATAGATGGATTATTGTCCCTCGCCCAGCTAGATCAGCAAAACTTACTCTTACAGTTGTGTGAATATGTAAATAATATATTACACACTGTATAGTAGACGGGGTCTTCAGAAAACTCATGCAAAATGTATATTGTGAAAAAACTCCTATGTTAATTTCAAATTCTTCATGCACCAAAATAAACTTGTTGTTTATTTAGAGGCAGAAACATACAGAGACAGACAAAAAGACAATCACTCAGGAAGCTTCCTTCCACTGTTCAGCTCCAAATACCCACAATGGCCAGCACTTGGGCCAGGCCAAACCTGGGAGCCAGGAACTAAATCCAGGTCTCCCTTATGGGTGGCAGGGACCTGCAGCCGGACCATCACCTTCTGCCTCCTGAGGTCTGCATTCGGAGGAAGCTGGAATCAGGAGCAGAGCCACACATTAAACCTAGGCCCTCCAATATGGGACACAAAAGTCTTAACTAGCATCTTAACCACTATGTCACATGTACACTCCTGAACTTTACCTTTTTATGTCATTTCCCCACAGACCTTTTGAAGTGCCTGATAAATTAGATAACATGTGTGCATTATATATACATCTGTAATGCATGTCTATGGTACCCACCTCATGTCATATACTATTCTAAGTGTTTTATCCATATATATAATACCTCAAATAGTTTATGAAAAAATAAAGTTTAATGAGTGCAAAATGATTTCTTGGGTGTAAAATAATTCTGAAATCCATGGGCTTTTTTTCAGAATACATATTTTCTGTGACCTTTCAAAGACTTCTCATATTCACTGACTCAGTCTTCACAACTCCAAAACCTAGGTGCTATAGGTATCACCATCTTACAGTGAGGACAATGAACTCGAGAGGCTAACTCACCTGATATCAAAGAACCAGTGGTATCAAGGCCAGGACTCAGATTGGGACAGCCTGGCTCTGGAGCCCATGGCCTTAGCCACTAGGCAACACAACCTTCCAAGTGGGAGTGGGAGTCAGAGAGAAGGAGGGTACCTGGTACAGGTGGCCTCCAGGGCTGGAGAACATCCAGCCTGTAGGCCTCATAACCCCTGTGAAATCATTTAGTCCGGCCCTGCCAAAGCAACTGCAGGCAGGACATAAAAGTCAGTAAGTCTATAGCAGGCTAACTTTTTAGAAAGATTTATTTATTTATTTGAAAGGCAGAGTTACAGAGAGCCAGAGGCAGAGAGAGAAAGAGCGAGAGAGAGAGAGAGAGAGAGAGAGACAGATGGAGGAAGGGAGGGGTGGAGGGAGGGAGGGAGGGAGGCTGATTTCCATCTGCTGGTTCATTTCCCAGATGGCCGCCAACAGCCAGAGCTGGGCTGATCCAAAGCCAGGAGCCAGGAGCCAGGAGCTTCTTCCGGGTCTCCCACATGGGTGCAGGGGCCCAAGCACTTGGGCTATCTTCTACTGCTTTCCTAGGCCACAGGAGAAAGCTGGATCGGAAGTAGAGCAGCTCAGACTGGAATCAGCACCCATATGGGATGCCAGCACTACAGGCAGTGATTTTACCTGCTATGCTATAGCAACAGCCCCTAGCGGGCTACTATTTAACTCGATAATTGTATAGGGCCCATGAATAACATTATAAATATTCAAATGGCCCTTGTCAGAAAAAAAAAAAAAAAAGCTTCCCACTTCTTACACACCTCAACACATTCTAAAGAAACAGCTCTCCAACCAAAGCAGCTTGCTACAGGTACAGGGGACTACTCCAGCACACACAGATGCAACAGGACAGTTGCATGTGAGAAAAGAGCAGGTGATAGCTCATCTTAGCAGTAACAGGAGCCAGGACCAGGACCAAAGAATGCTCTAAAGGAATACCTTGGGCCTGCCATGGGACCTCTCCACCAGCAATACCCCAAACAGTGGCAGCATATGAGGGTCTGGGAACACTCAGCTCTGCCAGGTTGAAGACAAAGGAAATAGGAAGGGAGAAGGAGAGCTTCCAGACAGCCTCGCTGGGTCTGCTTGAGGCGTCACATCTTTCATGTACCACCTGCTAGGGGCAAGCGACAGTCAGCTTTCTCAGCCCTGCAAAGCTCAGGGGCCCGGGCCTTGCTCTTGTTTCCCATTACTGAATAAATCATTTCAGTCTCCTCCAGCCCTGGCCCTGCTCCACCATCCACAGACAATCAACTGGGGCTCCCCACTCCAAGTTGTCATCAAAAGCAGAGGGCACCAGTGTTCTCTCCCAAGCCTCTGCAGGCCTCATGGGCAACGTCCCCGCCTCCCTCCTTAAGCATATCGGAATGAGCAGTATCTGACTGTTGATTCTTTCATCTCTGCAGCTTTGAAAACCTCAAACGTCATATCGGATCTACAACAAAGGCCAGGGACTTCAGGGGCTGACAGCACGGCCATAATTAAAGACAACCGTCAGTGAGCTGCCATGTTAAACAATGCTGCGTTATAGCTGCTCCAAAACCAACTGTTTACCTTTCAGGCTTTTCCACGGCAAGGTTTAAACAGGTGCGGTTTAAATTGTTTTCATAAAAGATAGGCAAACAGGAGATAGGAACTTTTCATCTCTCGAAGACAAGGTGCAATAATGTACAGCAGGCCGTTCCCTTGCTAACAGTGTCCAGTTGATTTACTCAAGGGAAATAGTAACTGGTTGGTAACTGGTATGAGGAGAAAGGTAAAAATAACTCTGAAATAATACAGAGACAGGGCCGCTGATGGAAAGAGAAACAATCCCAACATTTACGTCTTCAGGTCCTTCTGGTCCCTGGACCTGTTAACCCCTTTGCAAAATAAGGTGATGTTTCAAACCTATGTTGAGTACCAGAATCCCTTCAAGGCCAATAAAGAGAACAGAAAAGCTTAGTGGTTTTGAGGGTGGATCAGGAGACCTCTTGGCTCATGATCCTCCCAGAAGATTTCTAGAATTTTGAGACCCACTAGACTGACTCATTTCTGTGAGTTCTTCCCCACAGGTAAAACATATTCCATCGTCCATCCACGATGGTTTTCTCACTATTGAAGAGCACAAAACAAACGTAGTCCTGAGTCGATGATTTACGGAAGAGGAAAAACACCTGGTTCTCTGCTCCACCTGGAGTTTGGGGTAGGGCTAACTGTATCCACGGCAAGAGGAAAGAGGTAGAATACAAAGCATATGGTAATAATCTTCCAGTGTGCAAACTCAACTCCTTGGCTAGCTCGGTGTCCTAGCTCCAAGCGGGTCTAAGGCAAGCGCAGGAAATGTGCTCTCCACACTTCCTGCCTTGCAATCTTTCACCAGCATCCTGGAGGCCTGCACTTGGCATGCTCCCAAGTTCATCTGCGTGCTGCAGACCAGAAGCTTCTGGAGCTCCTTGGAAGTAGATCTGTTCAAAGAAAGCCAGGAACACTGGTGCCTTGGACGCTATACACAATTGTGGCAGGGAACAAGAGGACTGTTTCACGGAGCCACCAGGAGATGCCTCTGGAGTGAGTCAAGGAGAGCCTCTTCTGTAGGTTTTCAGAGATTTCTCCACACAAGGGCTGCTGCCTCCTACTGTGTGTAACTCACAGATGGTGGGAGATGGCAGGGCCAGGACCACAGTGGCTGTGGTTAGGGCCCCACAGGGGACATCATGACTCAATATGTTGATCATGGGTGGAATTTTCCAACACTGGAGGATACAACCCTATGAGAGTAAATGTTATGAGTGATCACACATTTATTTGCAGACCAAAGATCTTAAAAATGTGTACAATGAAAATCTCCAGTGCTTGGCTGGGACAGACCCAAAGAACTGTCAAGGCAGAATCTGACCTATTTCTATAAAAATAGGATGCAGAATCCTTGATCAGACAAATCTCATCTGTTGACAGGCCCCTCCCCAAGGGGCCCCAAAAAATCTTTAAAGAAGACCAGACCACTAACAGCAAGCTACTATGAAGGGAAAGGTGATGCCTATTTGGTTCCAACTGAGGACCAGTGAAGGCAGAGAAAACCAAACACTCCCTGACAAAGGCTGGGCCAGGATCCTCTCCCACACCTCCCAATGCTGACATCATTCTTGATAGCCTTGTTTCCATCCAGCCTGCAGAGCTCCATTTTGAAAACAATGACCCTTTATGGAGAGTTTTCACTCCAGCTTAAGTTCTAGAAACCAAAGAGCCAGTATGTCTGAGCTGGAGAAAGCCTTCCTCACAAATCTGGGTAGTGTGTACTTAGTGGTAATATCCGTCCCTCGGACTTGTCAGGCTGCCTTGGTGTTTCCAGAATGAAGTCAGATGTAACTAGAAGGGGATCAAAGTGTTTGGGACAGACTACTGAGCACTGGTTATTTTTCTGACTTGAGAAGCCACACAGCTTTCCTAGCATGGTTACATTCTGGAAATAAGCTTTGTCATAAATTTACTATCTCCTTCTATTTGTCTATAAACCAGCTTGCTCCTCATCTTTCTAAACTTGGCCTGAATACAGAACTTTTAACTTAAAATATCTAACAATATGTCATCTCCACCAGATACACGACAGCTATTTCCAAGATACATAATATTATTAATTGTTTTTGAATGAAATTGAACTGTTGTGAATCCAAAAAGTATAAAAATGACATTTAGCCATCAACAGTTCCTGAAACATTATATACACAAAAGAAGAAATACTAACAAGTCCAACAGTACTCATAATTTCAAAATTATACCCTTTGAAGCCAAAATGACATTAAGAGAAACAGAAAGGATGTAAGAACTTAAAAATAAAATTGTAGCGCTTGAACTTGCCTTCTGATAAAAATTAAGTGTGAGCTAAATTATTTTTTATGTTTGCAGAACTGTCAAACAATGTGCCGTCTCCTTAAACTATTTAAAGAGGTAGGACTGGAGTGTATGAAGAGTATCTGGGAGACACAAACAAGACTGACTTCCATTTATTCTGTTGGCTTAGGATTTACTGAGCACCTACTATGCACATACACCATGCTGTGCATCATGGAGGATTAAGGAAAACACATGGATTAAGTCTCAAGGATCTTCATCAACTCAGTAGGGAGATATGGGAGCACCCCAAATTTTAAAATAATAAAGCCAGACTACTTCTGACTACATGCCCACATAAAAGCCCTGGTAGGTAAGGGGGGGAGAGGGTGAGAGTAGGAAGAATGCCAAGTGAGCCTGGATTGTTGAGGAGGCTCCATGTCAGAGCTAGAATTTCAGCTGCACCTTGAAGACAGAGTCACATACAACAGGATATAAAGAAGACCAGAGCTTGTTTACAACAGGCAAGGCAGTTTAAACAATGGCTTACAGCCTAAAACAAATACAACTGGTTGGGGAAGGACAGACTAAAATGAGCAGCCCAGCCACGGCCCAGACCTCAACTCATGGACAGGGAAGATACTTGTGTGCCTCCTCCTCCCCAGGTGTTACTCATGTCCAGCTTCATTGGCATCTCACCCAGCTCAGGATTCTGAGGCTCCCAGTGCCCTTCCTCACCAGGCTTGCCCCTCTGAATCCCATAAGATCCCCACCAGGTGCATCACCCTGAATTAGAAACTTCCTCTGCCTACCTCTGAGAGCTGTACTTAATTGAAGAACCCACAAAATGGGACGGAATTGGAAATGGTTACTCCCTTCGCCCACCTAACAATATGGTCATCCGTCTTCCGCAACCTCTCTGTGCTGTCATGAGCTCAGTGACAACTAGGGCCAATGCAGAACTCTAGGGACCACTTGGTGACATCGGAGGCTGCGTCAGCAGAATCTAGTGGGCAAAGGCTAGAGATGCTAGAACACCTGGGACAGCCCTCCAACAAAGAGCTTTTTCATCTAAAACATCAACCGCAGCAAGACTGAGATGGGATGAATACAAACATGCATGGTATCTGAACAAGAAGGACAACTTTCCTTTTTGTTCTCTTTTCCTTAAACTTGGCTTAGACCCATTCACTTCCAGAAGGTTTAGCCCAATCTGCAGGGTGCTTTCCTGGGTAAAAATGCCTGATTCATACAACCCAGGATAATCTCCCCCTCCTGAAACATGACAACATAAGAGAAGTGCACTCCGGGGAAGGATGCTCTGGCCAAGAAGTATGTCCTCCACTCTTGCAAGTGATAAACTCATGCCCCAACCCAAATCCCAGAACCTTTACACTTTTAGTGCCCTTCCTAAATTAGACATACCTAAGTAATCACATTTGCATGGAGAGGAACCTCATGTTCCGGACATTTGCTATTCATGTACTTTCAGGTTTGAGCTCTGCATAGGTAAACAAATGCCATCATAACACTGAAATATTCCCCACTTAAATAAACTGTTCACCAAAAATGGTTTTCGCTCAAACACCCCATCTCAGTGCTACCCATCCCTGATGCCTGGATTAACAGTACAAGCCTATCTGAGGGTCAACTGTCATAGAAGCCCCCAGTACAAAATAAGTGAAGCTGAAACTCCTGCTAAAGATATGGGGCTTCACAAACACAATGGAAATGATAAAGAGATCCTTAAATCATACTCAAATTGCTGATCTGGAACTCTTAGACAAACTGAAAGAAAAAAAAAATCAAGAGGATAACAAAATTTTATGACAGTTTTCAACACTGAAGGTAAATTAAGAAAGGCTTTCATAAAGTTGAAAAAGACCAAATTTTGCAAAAAACAGTAACAGCTGACTTTTGTGAATGCACGATAAATGCACACATAGGAAACAACCCCTCACCTCTGTGTGACAACCACAAATTACTTCCAAAAAGTGGGAAATGGAAAAAAAGACTGAAAGTGGAGACCAAAGAGAGTTCATACCTGAATCCCACTGTCTCCTAATTCTGCAGACCCCGACCAAGCTGCATCCTGCCTGCCTTTTCAGCTTCACCTTAAGTTTCTCCAACTAATCAGCCACACCTGTTTCCTATTGCCCGTGTCTTCTCCCCCTTGGCGCCTTTGCAGGGCTGTGCGCTCTGCAGTCTTCCTTCCCGGGTCTTTCCATTCTGACCCACAGACCTCAACCTAAACGTTCCCTCTGGAGAGGAATTTTCTGACATACACGTACCCTCCATCTTCAACCAGGTAAGTGATGCATTGGTGTTGGGAAACCCATGTGTTAAGTGGAGGGAAGACTGAATTGACGGCTGGGTGGCTGGAAGGAGGGATGGATGGAATGAAGGATGGACTGAGGGAAGAAGAAAGTTATTCTGTGAAAGAGTCAACCATTATCTGCTGTCAATAGCCATTATCCCCTTTGGCCATTTTCCAAGCAATTGTTTCTCTCCCTTGGATCATTTGACACTGAATCAGTGGATCCAGAGCCAGGCAGGGAGAAGCCTGATTAAGGTCACTGCACCACCTCAGGGACAGGTCCCTGTCATCCATTTTCTCATGTTTTGTGTCAAGTCTGATTTCCGGCCCCTCTAGGGGTAAGGCGTTTGTTACCTCCCCACGGACACTTCTGCACATCCTCCCCACTGTGAAATTTGTCCTGATTTTCCCAGCCTAAATTCCTCTCTGCTTAACTTCACCCCATTACTCACAGCCATCTCCCTCTGGACTACAGGAAATGCGTTGGTAAACCCACTTTCTTCCCCTGGCTTCCCACAACTTCCCATTCAGCTCCTGATTCCATGATGACTTAGTGTGGAATGAGTCTCAGGCAAGAGGCATTTACACAAACGTGCTGCACTAGAACTTGGTCACCACCAGCCTCACCTCATCTACCCATCTCTCATCCATCACTTCTTGCTCCTTCCTACCTCCGCCAGCCTCCATAGCACCAATCTGGTTTTATTTTCCCATTACACAATTCTTCCAAACTATAGTTTTATGGTAGGAATATACACAGTTAATTTCTGGAAGGCTGCCCAAGAAGATAATGATGGTGGCCTCTGAAGATGGAATTGCTGTGGAAAACACTTTATTTATGCAATAGTTGAGAGGTGACATTGTGGCATAGCAGGTTAAGCCTTTTCCCACAACACCAGCATCCTATATAAGAGCTGGTTCAAATCCCAGCTGCTCCACTTTCAATCTAGCTCCCTGCTAATGCATCTGGGAAAGCAGTGGATGATAGCCCAAGTACATGGGTTTCTGCAACCCACATGGGAGACCGGGATGGAGTTTCAGGCTCCTGGCTTCAGCCTCGTCCAGCCCTAGCCATTGCAGCCATTTGGGGAGTAAACCAGCAGATGCAAGATGTATGTTTCTCTTTCTCTCTCGCCCTCCCTTCCTCCCTCCCTCCCTCCCTCTCTGTAACTATGACTTTGAACTACATAAATAAATCTTTCGGGGAAAAAAAAAGTGGAGTAGCTGGGACTCAAAATCGGCATTCCAACACGGGATGCCAGTGTTACAAGTGCCAGCACTGGTATGAGCAGTCAGATACATATCTCAGTGTTGCTTAACAATTTTTGGTATTTTAAAACCTGTAATATGCAGGATGGCAGACACTTGATCCAATTTTTTAAGGGAGAAAAGGAATAAAATACAAACAAATAAGCCAGCTTTGTTCTGTCTCCACAACCTACTCGTAATAATGATGGACCAAAAATAAATGTGTGTTTGCATTCAAGTATAGAGAAGAAACGCCTTAACAAAACAGAATTATGGCTATCACAGCAGTCTGTGAAAAAATTATTAGCTTTATTACTACAAAAGTAGTTTGAATAGGAGTCTTCCAGCTGTTAAATCTGATCATCAAAACACTGCCAATTTTCTCAGCCACAAAGTCTTTTTGAACAGTGCAGAATGTGTCACAATTAAGGGATTTTCTCACTTCTTAATAATTCTGATTCAGAAGGTTTTTCTTATAAATAACAGTCCAAGCGATGGTATCATGCTCTGCTTTTTTTTATATAAATTTATGTCTTTCTGGAAGTGGCAAAGGGAGTCACATACAAGGATGGGGATTTTGTGCATCTCTGGTAGCTGTCCTCATAGGGAAATTTTCCCATCCTGGCAGCATCAAGGCTGAAGCAAACCTCTGGTTGTGATTTATGAAATCAAAACACTCCTTGAGATTCCACATGTTTTCTAGGACATCCACCCTTTGTCTTCCCCAGCAAGGTCCAGCTTCCATTATGTCTGACTTCTCCTTGGAGTAACTGTTCTTTAAACACTGCTGTCTCAGTTCTGAATTGCAGGTGCTGGCTGATTACAGAATGGCTGGATCAGGTATCTGGAAGACCAGTTATGGCTGTATTTCAAAAATCCCTAAAGATTTTTTAGTTTGCAATTTACAGTGATCTTCCGTATTTGTTCCATTTCCTGTTTTGCCTTTATCTCTCTTCCCCTACCAAATACACACATACACACACAATCACACTATACTACGTCTCAATAGCTTCCTATACTAAAAGTCAGCTCAAAGAGCTGCCTGGCTATCAAAGTCATGTACTCTGAGACAACAGTAGTCTTTTCTAGAATAAGAAAGGTTCATTTAGCAGAAGCTGGAACAGAGAGACCACACTCACCAAAAAGGAAAACAACAGGGAAATACCCAAGGGTCTGACTACAGCTAAGATTCTGAAATCAAGATACAAACTAAAATGGCAAGAGTCAGAATGGTCATACAGTAGGTAAAGCTGCCTCTTCCAATACCAGTTCAAGTCCCAGCTGTTCTGCTTCTGATATAGCTCCCTGTTAATGTTCCCAGAAGAAGCAGTGGATGATGGCCCAAATACTTGGGCCACCCATGTAGGAGATCCAGATGGAATTCCTGGATCCTAGCCTCGAACTGACCTAGCCCTGGTCATTGTGACCACGTCAAGAGAGAACCAGCAGATTCAAGCTATCTCTCTCTCACTCACTCTGCCTTACAAGTAAATAAATAAATCTTTTTAAAAATAAATAATAAAATGAAGATAACGGCATGATGTTATGTAATCCTGGACTAGGGTCTGTACTATTTACACACAAATTCCAATTTCACTGTTTACCAACTGGATGTCTTTCCTTAATCTGCAACATGAAAGCCAATTTCCTGTCTCATAAAATGAGGTGACTGTTACTCAACTGATGTACAAGGTTCCTATGGGAATGCAGTAGATAACACACAGCAGAGAAAATACTAGCACATTCATACAATACTTTATCCCTCCTCTGTCAAACAGAAGTCTCTAAGCATGTCAACGAGGGAACATGAGCTGCCCAGTATTGAAGTGGCCCAACAGCTGCCAGTGTGAGATGCCAGCCCCTGGGCCATCAGGGGCTGCAGCAGATTCCTATAGCTGCTGTTAGCAAATGACCACAAACTCAGTGGCCCACCTGGACAGAAATTCGTTCTCCCACAATTCTGGAGACCAGAGGTTTAAACTCTGTTTCCCTGGGACGTGCTCCCTCTCTGGAGAGGAGACTGTGCTCCTTTCTCTCTCAGGCTCTTGATGCCTGCCAGCATGCCTTAGCTTATGGCTGCATCACTCTACCTCCAAGGCCACCAGCTTCACACCTGTTCTCTCTTCATGTCACTTTCTCCCCTCTGTATGAGATAAATTCTTCAAAGGGTCCCTTTAAGCATACTTGTGATTCTATTTAGGAACTACCTGGATAACCCAAAATAAACTATTCATCTCAAAATCCTAAACTTCATATACACAATATAAGTTGTTACCTTACCCATATAAGGTAACACTGACTCAGAGGTGCCAGCAATTATGACTGGACATCTTCTGGGGAGCCATGCACAGGTACAAACATAGCAGGCAAGACCCCAATCAAGTAACTTTAAAAATCCAAGTTAGCCTTGAAATCACAAGAAGCTTTTGGCCTAATTTATACTGCTAGATGAATGAATGAATGAATGAGTGAGTGATCCCAATCTTACTGAGAGCTCTAAGACTAACTGAATCATTAAATGCACATGAATTTGGTTTGGGGCAGGAGGATTGGTAGACAGCAGAAGAGTGAGGCTACCAGGGGGCATGCCAGCAGGTAGACAGGAATCAGGAGACAGTAGAAATAAGAAAGGCAAACAAACTCCAGGGATGTGCCGACAGGAAGCAAGAGAGACATCCCTACGGATGGACCACAAGGGTCCTGGGAAGTCGACCAGATGCTGTTTTGCAAGCTTATTCTTCACCAAATGCTTGCTGAGAGTGTATTGTACACCAGACACTGGTCAAGGGCCCTGGGTAGACAGCTGCAAACCAATCACATACAAACGCTTCCTCTGTCCAGGCCCCCAGCCTAGCGAGTGTTAAGTCAGTTCAAGGCAGCAACTATTCACAGAGGACCTCATATGCGTGAGGGGCCACGATGAACATGACAAACCAATTCCTGCACCAAGCTCACTTTGCAAGTGACAGGCAGTGAGATTTCCTGGAAAACCACCTATGTCCTCCAAGGTGAGTTCCCAACCCTCATAATCCACCCTGCTGAAAGGCAGGATGGCAGCCTAGAGCCCTCAGGCAAGCCACCCCTTTGTGGGCACTTTTTTTAGGATATGGCAGAGTACCCAGAGCCACCAGTCTGCACTCCGTCACCATGTTGAGCTCGCCTAACGGCTTCTGAAGGCTCCTCCATCTATCTGATTGCATACACCATGCCTCCCACAGGAGGGTGGCATGATTAAGTGGCATTCAATCTTCTCTGCTGGCTGATGTCAGGCTCTGCGGCATCACAGCACAGAGCGGGCACCCCAGGGCTGCAGGGGGAGCAACCCTGAGCGAGTAAAGAATGGGGATGGAGGGGTAGAAGCAAAGAGGGGACGCAGGCTCCTTCTCATTCTGCACGTGCGCCTCTCTGGGCCCCGTAAATTCCTCTGGCCTGCGTATTTCACTCAGCTGTCGGAATGAGCTTTGCTCATACAGCCACCACTGTGCAGAATCAATCATGCCCTTCTGCACAGAATGTTAATTGCATGCCTCGCAAAAACTGAAAAAATAAAAAAATGGAGCACACTGCAGAGGCCTTAGAGAAAATTCCAAACCAATTTTTTTGGAATTTACAATACTTTTTAAATTGCCATGTGAAGTAAATCGTCACAAACACAGGCTCATGACCCAGCTGCAACCCAGGTGCCTTTCTCAAGGCTGGGGAGAGACATGTTAAGAAACCTCTTCACACTTCCATCAATTGTTCCATACAAGACTTCCAGGGCCAGCTGCTGAGCCGCCTGAATAAAGACGGCCGAGCACTCCCAGTGCCTGTGTCCTCAGTTAGCACTGAACAGCCCACTCTGATCGACCTGGGCTGCCAATCCTGGTTTGCATCTGGCAGGGCTTGTCTCATCGCAAAGGTAAAAAAAGAAAAGAAAGAAAAACAAACAACAAAAGGACTCCTCCTCTTTCTTCTCCCTATCCTCCTTCCCAGGGCTGGCTATGACAGAAATAATATTTAAAAGGCGGGGGACAACTGTAAAGGTCTCCCCAAGTCACCATCCAAGTGTCTGGGGCCCAGCAATCCTGTGTGCTTCAGGGGATCCTAAAAGTTTTTATTCTACAGAGGTCACGTTACTAAAAGGCAGACAAGCTCTAGATACACGCACGTATGTGCGTGTGCATGCATGCACACACACACACACCCCTTTTAGAGGGAGAGCAAAGAGCTGACTCCACAGTCACAGCCTTCAAAGATCCCATTGTTTCCTAAAGGACCGACGGACACAGTGACAATGCGACTGCTTCTACCACCAATTTTGGGAACATGTGAAAAATACGGTTTGCTGCTTGCTGGTATGTGGTCCAAGATGACTCATAAATCTTCCTTTATCTCCTTCGTGGTGTTAGCAGAAAAGGATGAGTTGCTTTTTTCCATCTCATTCTCCCGTCTATCTGTCTGTTAGCCGTGCCCTTGAGCAAAGATTACTGATGCCCTGCCTTTGATATATGACACATCACCCACAGCAGCTTTTCATCAAGTGAATTAACCTGGAAAAATGCAAACCCACCTGCCAGTTGCTTCCAAACTTTGCACAATTCCTTTGTGTACTTCCTTCCTAACATGCATCAGGCAGGAGGGTGGCAAGGGCAAGCCAAAGAAGTATGGAAAATTAAGAGAATCTAAACTGGGGGTTCTGTGACATAACTCACTCGCTGGGAATGGCCTGTTTTTGCATAAAGAGTTTCAGAGGGTGTTTAAATGAAAAACTCTGGCTTAGCCACAGTTCAAAATGCTTTGCACCTGAGCTGGAAAATGCCATTTTCCCCCAGTCATTTACTCTGTGTGGCTGGAATAATGACAAGAGCCTTGGCAGCCGTTGATGACACGGTTACAGAAACTATTTGGTGACTTCCAATCAATAATCTAGACGGGCTGGGGAGGAGCTGGCTGCAGGAAGGACTGTGCCGACAGGAGAAAGAGAGAGGGAGAAAGTAAGAGGTGAAGACAAGGAGGAGGGAAAGCTGAAGCAGAGAAGGGAAGGCAAGCATGAAATGAATGGAGACTGTTCCCCCAGCCCCTCCCACAACTGGACTCACTGACAAGCAGGTCCTGAAGCCTCCAATGGCCACGGCAGAGTAAACGAAGATGCCAAGCTTGATACTTGAAGGAACTCCAAGTTTAAATGTTCAAAGGGGAGGTGCCTCAGAGAGCATCCCTGTGCAGCCCTGCATCATTCAACCAGAGAGCACTCAGGGAACAGAGAGCCTCTGACCCACCCAGACAAAATGGGGACAAGGTTGAAAACCAACTCTCACCAGTCCAGGGCTCTATGCAACCCAACAAGCCACCTCCCAACCAGGCTTACAAACACCCTGCCCTTCAAAGAAAAGTTGACTGTTACCTGAACTAGACAGAACTCACTGTGTGGGGGGGAAACAATGATCTCTAAGCTAGAACAAAGCTAAACTCACCATCTCTTGTCTTGCCAAGTAGCAAAGTGTTTTCCTCGGTATCATCCTTGATTCTGATAATAAAGCAGTTTTTCTTTCCAAGGTGATGTGTCTACTGTGTGTGACTCCTTGAAGGCTTGTGATGAGACAGATCTTCCTGTAATCTATTCGTTTAAAAAATGAAAATCCGAATAATCCAATATATCAATCATAATTTCTTGGCCATCCTCTAATTTTAAGGACGAGTTGCAGAGACAAGACCTTTTTTAAAAGCAGTATTAAAATCTCGCTTTGGGTATTCCTAGGTGTAAGCATACAAACAGACCTATCTTCTACACTTACATTTGTATTTCTGGCCAACAGGAACAGATTGCCAGAAATGGCTCTGAAATCTTTCATTGTCAAGGAAAGATTACATTTTACTATTCACTAAACTTCCTAAAGAAACAAAGGACATTACTGGATTTTAGAAACACTTTTCACAAATAAAACTTGAATGTAGTATCTTGTAGGCACTGGGTAGTCAGAAAATTAAATTGTCTAAGAAACCCTGTTCCCTGAGAAGTCTGGCTACATTTGAAAATAGAAATGAGAAAAGAATGATATACAAAGACCGACTGATAGATTATTAATAGGTCTCAGTTTCCCCAGGGAACTTCCTGGTTTCCTTCTGGTTAAACTAACAGTTGGCTGCCCATAAAAGGGTGCAGCACTCAGATGAGAGCAGCAAAGAGTGAGTGAGCAAATCACACTGGGCAACTGACAAGCCTAACTACGACTGAGAGCATGCCATCATCAGCTAAGTAGTAATGAGAAACCTTTTTGAGGGTTGAGGGCTTACTATGAGCCAAGAATCCTAAAAACTTCACCTGCACTGTTTCATTCAAGATCCCCAGTAATCCTATAAGGTAGATTCTGTTATTAAACCCATTTTACAGATGAAGAAACTCTGACTCAAAGAAAGGTTAAGTACTTAATCCAAGGATATGCAGAGACCCAAGATTTAGAGGTAGGTGATGCGTCCGGGGCCCACCGTGGTAGACAAGGTGAATGTGAGATCAATACCCTGCTCAAGTGTCTGAGCACTGCACGTCTTCATTTACAGGAAGAACACAAGAGGGTCTGTAACCAAGCTTAGTGTCAGGAAAAAAAGAAAGAAAAAAAACAAGCCCTGAGCCCCTGTTACTGTGCTCTGCCCACCAGTCTCTCTGGCTGGGAGATAAAACAAAAAATTCTACCAAAACTTTGGGGAATTAATTTGTGTCTATTTTTAGGCTGTATTCTCCCAACACACCCTCTTCTCATGTATCCCTCCACTTTAATTTACTGCATTAAAATACACATGCCATAAAATGAACCATTTTAATCACTTTTAAGTGTATAATTCAGTCACCAAGTACATTCATAGCACTGTACAGTGATCACCACTACCCATCTCCAGGACCCTGTCATCATCACCATCCCATAAACAGTACCTCTCACTTGCTCATTCCCCAGCTCCTTGGAGTCCCGCCCTACTTTCTATCTCTCCAAATGTGCCTCTTCCAGGCTCCTCATATAACTAGGATCACACAGTGTTTGTCTTTCAGGGACAGGTCTGTCTCACTTGGCAAGGCTCATCCATGCTGTAAGGTGAACTCCATTTTAAGAACAATATTTGGGCCAGCGCCACAGCTCACTAGGCTAATCCTCCACCTGTGGCGCCGGCACCCCGGGTTCTAGTCCCAGTCAGGGCGCCAGATTCTGTCCCGGTTGCTCCTCTTCCAGTCCAGCTCTCAGATGTGGCCCGGGAGTGCAGTGGAGGATGGCCCAAGTGCTTGGGCCCTGCACTCCATGGGAGACCAGGAGAAGCACCTGGCTCCTGGCTTCAGATCAGCATGGTGCGCTGTGCGCAGCATGCCAGCCACAGCGGCCATTGCAGGGGGTGAACCAACAGAAAAGGAAGACCTTTCTTTCTCACTGTCCACTCTGCCTGTCAAAAAAAAAAAAAAAGAACAATATTTGACTATCCATACCATTCTGTGCTAATCCATTCATAAGTTAATGGGTAGATGTGCATTTTCCTTTCACCTTTTGCCTATTTTGATTAGTGCTGCCAGAAACATGGCTGAACAAATAACTGTTCAAGACTCACTTTCCATTATTTTTGGGTACATATCCAGAAGTGGAATTGTTCCATCTGAAAGCGTAATTCTATTTGAGCTTTTTAGGGATTTCTTCTTCAACTGTTGAGAACAGTCAGCCCACTTCCAAATCAATACTGAGTTCTGTACAAAGAAGCACCTGCCTCACCCTTATGTTATCCTTGGACCCTAGGGCTTGGAACACTGTGACTTCTCACTTATTCTCCATTAGTATTTCATATACATACACAAGTGAAATCTGCATTCTCAAGAGCAGAGGCATCATTTACTTGTGCAATTCTCACCTCAAGACCACATTACCACCCAAGTCGGCACATCTTTCCACCTCCTCGATTTTTCTCCATCACAAACACACACACACAAGCATCAGTCTCGACACCAGAGAACATCAGAAGTGTCTAAAGGCAAACATCAAAAGGGCTGAAAAGAAGTCAGCATGAGTTGAGCCATTTCAGTGATGGATCTGAGGTCCTCGTCCCCCACTCTCATCCTTCTGCACCCACCCTCATCAGCGATGCAGAGAGAGAAAATCAGGAAAGACTCCGTTAAACTTGGCCCTGGCTTAGCTCACGCTCATAAAATATGAGGGCAGGGGCAGGGGAGGGTAGTTGTGGTGATGGAAGGCCTTGCTTCCACCACTATTCGAATATCAATACCTCTTTTAGTTCATTAATTCATCAAGAGGGTATTTTTCAACACATTAAATTCAATTTCAAAAAAGAATGAGCTGACACAGTCAAATGCACATGACCAAAATCCATAGCAGGCCTCCCCAGCTGCCCTTTCCCGGCCACTCTCAATCCCATCTTGGAGTCTGGGCATCCATTACCCAGCTAATTGGCAGGCCTGACTTCGGAAGGAGAAACTCCGGGCCTGTCGTCCGGGCTTTTCATTACTTAAGTGCATTCCAACTTGAAGCATATTAATAGGGCTCCAAATTTTAACTAGGGACGGCTTTCAATAGGAATTTACATTTCTGTCCCCCAGGGACCCACAAATCACTAAACTCTCACCTGTGGTGAAGACAGCCACCGGGGGAATTGGTCTCAAAGACAGAAAGCAGTGATCATACACGCACTGCCCCTCCCTATGAGCAAACACACAAAATTGTCTTTTCTCCCTTTTTCTACATTAAATTTTCAACTCTTTACTACATCTTTTAATGAAAGCAGTGACTGAAAAATATAAACATGGATACATAATTCCCAATGAATTGGTCTCGGTATAACTTGTAAAAACTGGATTAATGGTACAAAGCATGTACTTTATAAAAATAGCCTGTAGAAAAAAGCATTAAGCAATTACAACCCCAGCTCTGAAGGCTCCAATATTATAGGGTAATATTTCCTTAATGTTAGACTTCATTAACCCTAAGATAATCTCTCATAAATTTTGCTGATTTTTAAGGAGAAAAAAATAAATTATGTTTATTAAACTACTGAATATGTTTATGAAAACAAGACATAATCTAGTGCCATAAACTTCTTGTCTTTATCTGAATGATCAAGGAGCTCATAAATAAAATATCACATAACAAAGTGAGTGTTAAAATTCATTACTGTAATAGCTATGTTCATGATCTATTTCATTAACACTCCTCCTCTCCGTGGATAAATGGGCTTCTTAGCCTACGAGAGGAAAGCCATTTACAAGACAAAATACTGAGCCGCTTTTTCTCATTTTCCCTTATCTCTTCCATTCCTAACTTTCTAAATTAATTCTTCTCTTAAATCTTATTGTTCCTTCCAGTGTAACTCACAGCACCATTAGAGAGAGCAGAGAGAAATAGAAGCAAAGAAATGGGTCTATAGAGTATAAGTTAATTAGGGATCTAAGTGACTGGTGATGAGATTTGATGACACGGAGCCCCAAAGTGAATTTAGAAGCTTATCTTCTTAAAATATTTGAGAATAAAGTACAAATAATAGAACTCCAAGAAATATTCAGTATATCAAGCAATCTAGGCGAGCTTAATAACTAAACCCCATTTCCTATTTAACTATATATTGTAGCACCACTGATTGTATCCACAGATGGAATTTGCTAACTTTTATCTTCAGTGATTTTGCAGGTAATTTCATTTTTATAGATGTGTGTATATACAAATACTCAGAGAAAATGGCGAGTGCTTTCCTAAGGGTTACCAAGAACAGAGGCATAAATACGACGCTCTCAACCCACAGGTGTAAAGGCACATGCTCCTATCAAGAAGTAGACTTCGTGGCTAATGAAAATAAGAGCAAAGCAACAAAGCTTCTGTGTCCCTCTCTGGCAATTGGTTTAATCTTAACTGAACAGAGTGATAGGACACAGCATCCTCTACCCACATAATAACCAGCGGATGCTGTTTATGATAATGGCAGAAATTAAAAGAGAATTTTACAACCGCTGAGCTGAAAGAAGGTAAAATTCCCCACACGAATATTAAACAGCATAAATAAAAAGAAGAATCCACTTATTTTTATTCTAAACTACATACCAACTTATTAAGCATGGATTCAGAGTAAAGACCACAATCACAAAACCCTGAATGTATGTAGGTACTACAAATCCTAAGCAGACTCCACCAACACTCCCCGTTCACAGGACAGACGTGGCATGGATGAAGACAAATATAATACAGCTCTTGCCTTCAGGACACTTCCGTCTGGGAAACTCAGCCTGGTACACTTTTTAAATCATATTTATTTATTTTCATGTTATTTGAAAGACAGAAGGATAGAGAGACGGAGTGGTATCTTCCATCCGCTGGTTCACTCCCCAAATGCTCCCAGCATCCAGGGCTAGTCCAGGCTGCAGCCAGAGACCTGGAACTCAATTCGGGTCTCACACATGGGTGGCAGGTGTCCAAATACCTGAACTATCACCTGCTGTTTCCCACCATGCTCAGACTGGTATTTGATACATTACAACCTAAGACAGATGGGCAAACATTTTACATGAATGACAACACAACTAAGAGACTGAGTAATACTGAGCAAGCAAACTCCAACTAGCACTGCAGGAATGAAATGACCTGGAATCAGGCCTTCCAGAACAGGCAAAATGTTGATGCTCTATGGAAAGATTCCAGGAGGCAGGAATTTCACAGGCGGCTTCCTCATAGTGGGCATGAGACTGGACATGAGAACTTCATCTCTGAATTTTTAAAGTGTCTTCACGCCATTTCCCTCCAGTAGGGCGGGTGTTTCCAAAGGTACCTCTCTGTTTTACACGCCACACCAGGAATCACTAAGAACAATGTCTTCAAAAGACATCCACGTGCTTAGGTCTGAGTAAAGTTTCGGGCTTCAAAGTAAAACAGCTGATGGTTACTGAGCAACTATGAAGGCTCTGCTCCACAGGTGTCAAACACAGCACCTTAACACACCTAATTCTCAAACCAGCTCTCCTGTTATACTCCCTAAACACATTCTATGTTTTATTTATTCATTTTATTCATTTGTAAGGCAGAATGACAGAATGACAGACAGACATTAATCTCCCATTTCCACATGCCTAAAACAGCCAGAGCTGGGCAAAGAACTCTGAACTCCCACATGGGTGATGGGGCTCCAACTCTATCACGCATATTACAAAATGTAAAAAAAGAAAAGGATGAAGGAGGAGGAGGAAGAGGAGGAGACAAAGTAGTTAAGTGGCTTGCCCAAAATCACAAGCCAATGAGCAGCAAGGATAGAACAGAAATGCACATGGACGCACAGAAATACGGTATCTACCCCAGATGACTTCTGTTGGTACTATGAGAAAACAAGTATGTAAAGGGCTTAAGAGAGAAGGAAACATGGGAAGCACCCAAAAACCTCATCTTGTTACTACTGCTGTCAATTAAAGTCTCTGAGAAAGGGAATACACTTATCATTGAGAATTATGTTCAACTCCTCAGAATGGAAACAACAAAGCACCAAAAAATCAATGTCCTAAACAAGATAAAATTTATTTCCCTGATACTTAAGAGAAAGTCAAAGGCAAGTCAACTAGCCCAGGGCTTGTATCTAGACTCCAAGAAGTCAATAAGGACCCAGGTTCCTTCTAACTCTATGCTCTGCAACCCTAGCAAGAGGTCCTAGCACTCACAACCCAGGATGAATGCTGTCATTCCAGCCACCACATCCAACACCAGGTGGAAGGCTGAGAAGCAGCAAAAAAGAAAGGAACTGTCACTTGTCACTCTCTCTTTTATACAGACTTTCTGGGAGTCTTCATAACCCTTTAATGAGCACCCCTAGCTCCAAGTTACAAGGGAGGAGGGGACTTCAATATACACAGCTGAAAAAGCCAAGGATTTCGGCAATGAAGGAATAGAAAAAAGGGAAACAACCAGAAATCTCTTTCTTACCACAAGAATCAATAACAGATGGCAAACTACACCCTCCATCTGAAGCTCTGGTAAGCTTAAAGAGAAAAACTCCACTGAAGAGCAAACAGTACATACTTCTGCAGGCTCGATTCTTACCCCTCTGCAATGCATTGCCCACACACCAGCCAGAGCAATGTATTAAACATGTAAGCCACGCCCCCACTTAAAGCCCTCTGAAGGCTTCCCAATGCAAATCGAGTTAAGGCATACAGATTTTATTTGTAGCACAAGTCCCAGCTGGTCTGGACCTATGTACCTCTCTGACCTCCTCACACACCACAGCTGCCTGCTCCCCACAGCAGAGGCTGGCTGAGTTTTGATGCTGTTGTACATCAGCAACACTCCATGCCTGCACCCACCTGGAGTCTTTACATTGTCTGTTTCCTTGATCTCAGTATTTTCAATTTTATTTTTATTTATTTGAAAGGCCAAGAGACAGAAACAGAGATCTTCCATCTGCTGGTTCACTCCTCAAACGGCCACAACAGGTAGCGCTGGTTCAGGCTAATTCTATAAGTTGGGAACTCAAAGTCTCTCTCATGGGTGGCAAAATCCTAACTACTTAAGTCCCTATGTCTTCACCTGCTGCCTCCCAGGATGCACAGTAGCAGGAAGCTGGAACCAACAGTAGAGACAGGACTCAAAGTCAGGTGCCCTGATGTGGGCATTCCAAATAGAATCTTAACTGCTGCACCAACGAACCAGCCACCCCCTTGTCCTGAATCTGGATGCGCCATGATCTTCCCTTGACAGGCTCCTTGTTACTACTCAGACCGCAGCTTCAACATCACCTTCTCAAAACTTCCCCTGTTCCTGCAGTCATGCAGTCCTTCTCCCTACTCTAACTCTTGTCAGAACCTTCATCTTACCTGGTATTCCCTGGTTGACATGCATGTCTCTTTCCTCATTTGAATACATGGTGCCATTTAGGGGATGTCTGTCTTGTTTATTGTTTAGAAAATTCCTCCCAGCCTCACCTACCAGAGCTCCTAATGGTCATCTAGGTAGAATTCATTCATCTAACTCATATCTACTGAGCACTGCTGGACACCAGCTATAATGACACCTTGATAAGACAGCACCCCAGGGGAAGCCCATTTCTACTGGGGGCCCTACATACACTAACACTGGTTCAATCATGATTGTTTCTGAGACCCTGACCATGGTAATGTTATGCTCAAGGAGCCAGAATGCATCTGTGAGAACAGAAAAGGAAGAGAGGAAGGAGTTAGTGTCATGGCATTTGAAGAACTCCAAAGGAGAGATTAGCCACAGACAAAAAAAAAAAAAAAAAATCACAAGGCCAAGAAAAGATGCTTGCACAGGACAAAATCCACACTAGTTTGTGTCCTTAAAGCACAGATCCATGCCCACAGGTCCATACAAATATTCTCTACAGAAAATCCATAGGGCGTAACTGCAGGAAGAATTAGCAACTATCAGCAGCTCCCATGTACTGCATGCATGATGGTTAGATGTAAAGACACAACAAGAACATTTAGGAGATACACAGAACAGGTGGTAACCAAGAGAGACAGAGACAGACAGAGGGAGGGACAGAGGGAGAGGGAGAGGAAAAAAGTGTAAGAGGGAGAGAAAAGAGGAAAATTAGGAGGCAAGGGGAAAATGCATGCTCACCGGGTAAAGGAAATAAGAGAAAGGGGAGAAAGAAAACGAAAAACGAAATCGAAGAAAGAACAGCTATTAAAAATGCTGAGTTGAAAATGTTTCAGACGGCCTCTGACATCTAATAAGTCATCTGTCTTTCTCAATACAGAAAAGTCATTACTTAGGAGTGAACTAATACCAGCCACGGTGACAAGTAAAAACAACAAAGCCCATAAAAATATAAAAGTTCACCCCTTGCAGTTAGGCAGAAAAAAAAAAAAGAATGTATTCAATTTTTCAGATGAAAAACATTTGAAGTGACTGAATTTATTGTAATGCAACTTGTATTATATGTTGGGAAAATGAAAAGGGAAAAAAAATACCCACTGCTCAGCCCGTCTTCAACTTTTCCTCGGAAAACAGAACACAATACGCTTTTTGAGAGTGTGCACTCCACACAGAAACCAGTCATAAATATCTACGCGGCATCCTGGCTACAGGCCATCAATCCCCCTCACAGAGGCATGAGTGAGCAGCACCATCTGCCCTGCCCACAAGGACCCCTGTATACCCGTCGCCTCTGAGGGCATGACCCAGGCCCCAAGTCCCGCGTGGGGATTGCAGGTCAAAGGAAGAAGCTGAGAGCCTTCAGGCTCACGAGAGGTAGGGGAGTATTTGTCTTCCCTGAGGAGAGCAGGAGGCAGTCAAGCACAGAAGGAGAGGGCTCAAACCAGGCAAAACGACAGCACGAGGCTGTCAACCCAGGCACGAGCAGCCGGGCTCATGCACTACCATAAATCATCACTCTAAGACTCATCTTCGGTCCCTCTTTCCTTCCTTCCTGTAGCCAATCCACCAGCAAATGCCAGTGTGGTCATAAAAACCCAGCTGACGTCTCCTTACTCCCTTCCATCATTGCTGCCTGCCCCATCATTCACATCTCCACAGTGATCCCAGAGGCCATGGCATGGCTTGCCAGCTGGACCCCCATACACAGCTTCTGTTGGGCTTGCCCCGTTTGCAACCAGTAGCCAGTGTAGTTCTGGGGGGAAAAAAAAGGAAAAGAAAAATCAAAAACAAAAACAGAGGTCAGATTCTATTATCCCACTCCTTAAAACCACTTCCCATCACCCTTGGGAGAGAAAATCCAAACTCTTTACTCTCAACCATTTCCACAATCTGGTTCTGGATTCCCTGGCTCCTAGCAGCATCCTGGTCCCCACACTCCTTGTCAGTCCACCAGCACTTGCTTTCTCCTCCTTGACTTACTTGTGTTCATACACAGGCTGTTCCTTCTACACACACCTACCCAAGCTTCCCCCAGCAACCTGCTCACCATCCAGCTGTCCGCTGCCCAAGAGTAGCCTTTTTGAAGAGGCTACTTATCAAAACCTGGCCTCTTCCTCTAAGCCACTCTCCGTTCCGTAATTCCACTCTACAAGAATCACAGAAAACTGTCATTTTTTAGTGTGCTGACTTATTTGTCATCTGTCTGCTCCAATGAGAACGTGATCTCCCCAAGAAAAGGGTCCCAGGCCGGCGCCGTGGCTCAACAGGCTAATCCTCCGCCTTGCGGCGCCGGCACAGCGGGTTCTAGTCCCGGTCGGGGCGCTGGATTCTGTCCCGGTTGCCCCTCTTCCATGCCAGCCCTCTGCTGTGGCCCGGGAGTGCAGTGGAGGATGGCCCAAGTGCTTGGGCCCTGCACCCCACGGGAGACCAGGAAAAAGCACCTGGCTCCTGGCTCCTGCCATCGGATGAGCACGGTGCGCCGGCCGCGGCAGCCATTGGAGGGTGAACCAACGGCAAAGGAAGACCTTTCTCTCTGTCTCTCTCTCACTGTCCACTCTGCCTGTCACAAAAAAAAAAAGAAAGAAAGAAAAAGAAAAGGGTCCCTGTTAGTCTTCTCTAGTGCTGTGTTCTCAGCAATTTCAACAAGCCCACTTGGCACACAGGTGGACAACCAATATCCATGGAGTGAGTGGAGAAGAGAGATCACAGCTACAGGGATCGAAAGATGGACAGACCCTCTAGGACCGTCTAACACTTCACAGCACACATTTCACACAGGGAGGAAGAGAGAGCCAGAAAAAGTCAATCCATCTACAGTCACAGTTAATGCACTTCTCTGAGTCAGAGACAGTCTCACAACACTCCCAAGAGGCAAAGAATGACTCAAAACAGGAGGAAGAAGAAGCACCCACAGCCAGGAGGAGCACACAAACCCAGCAGCTGCACAACCATGGTGCACACAATCTGAAGGAGCTTCCCACCACCAGTTCAGACTGGAACTGGTTTAAGAACTGAAGCCGTGAAAAGATCTCAGGCTAACCCAACAGCAACAAAGCCTTAAACAAAAAGCACATCAGAAGAGAAGCTCATTGTTTCAGACTTCTCTACCACCTCCCTGGGCTGTCGACCCGAACAAAATGGTCAGGGAGAGACCGGAGAACGCATGCAATGTCGGGGTTCCAGCTCCAGCTCTGCTTCTAGCTCTCACTGGTTCACTGGCTGAACTTTCTCGGCTCTCATGATTAAATGGGTGTGGCTCTCAAGTTAGTATCAATAGTGTACATCCTCATGATTTTATATCTACTGTTCACTGAAATATTTGACCTGTAATAAATTTATTTTTAAAAGATACTTTATATCATCTAAAAATGAAAGCCAATACCATTTGCCAATGAATCATGTGTGTAAGTAGCATGTAAAAATATAAATCCCAGCAATTAAATACCAGCTATTTTTTCTCAAGAGTAATAGGAGCCAGCTCCATGGCGCCATAGGTTAATCCTCTGCATGCGGCACCAGCATCCCATATGGGCACCCATTCTAGTCCCGGCTGCTCCTCTTCCAATCCAGCTCTCTGCCATAAACTCAAACTTTGTCAAGAAAACAGAATGTTATTTTAAGGTAAGACAACTGAAATTAAGTAAATTCCTTCCAAACTATTTTGTTCATGAATCAAAAAAAGACATAGTAGGTTAAACCACATGACATTCCCATATTCAACTGCCCTTTTTTTCATTAAAGAAACAACAATTTTGTGTTTGTCCTCATACCTTCATGTTGGAACCCAATACACAAAATAAACATACATACATATATACACACAGGAAGACATGTACATATATATATGTATGTATTTGCAGTCATCTTATGTATGAAGATGGATATACATGTATATATATGTGTGTGTGCTTATATGTGTTGCTGTATGTCTGTATTCCATGTGTGTATCTGCATGTATATACAGTAATTCTTTCTGTGTTTTAACTGTAAATAAAGAAAGAGAGACAGACAGAGCTCTCTCATGCACTGGCTCACTCTCCAAAGGCCCACAAAAGCCAGGGCTTGGCCAGGTCAAAGCCAGGATCCAGGAACTCCATCCAGATATCCCCCATGAATGGTAGGAACTCAACTACTTGAGCCATCATCTGCTGCCTAAAAGAGTACACATTAGGGATGGGTGCTGTGGTATAGTGGGTTAAGCCGCGGCCTGCGGTGCCAGCATCCTGAATGGGTGCTGGTTTGAGTCCTGGCTGTTCCACTTCCAATCCAGTTCCCTGCTAATGCTCCTGGAGAAGTAGCAGAAGTTGGCCCAAGTCCCTGGGCCCCTGCACCCACATGAGAGACCCAAAAGCAGCTAATGGTTCCTGGCATCAACCTGACATAGCCCTGACCATCACAATCATTTGGGGGATGAATCAGCAGATCAAAGATTTCTCTCTGCATCTCTCCCTCTCTCTCTGTAACTCTGCCTGTCAAATAAACAAATAAATCATTAAAAAATAGATCACAGGGAGCAGCACTGTGGCGTAGCAAGTAAAGCCACTGCCTGTAGTGCAGGCATCCAATATGGGCACTGGTCTCAAGTACTGGCTGCTCCACTTCCAATCCAGCTCTCTGCTATGGCCTGGGAAAGCAGTATAAGATGGCCCAAGTCCTTGGGCTCCTGTACCCACAGGGGAGACCTGAAGGAAGCTCCTGGTTCCTGGATTCGGATCAGCACAGCTACAGATGTTGTGGTCATCTAGGAAGTGAACCAGCAGATGGAAGACCACTCTCTTTCTCTCTGCCTCTGCCCTCTGTAACTCAGTGTTTCAAATAAATAAATAAATCTTTTTAAAAATTACACATTAACAGGAAACTGGAATCACAACGGAGCCATAAGCCTCTGTTATAAAATGGCTTAGTATGACCATATAACCTATTTACATCCCCTCATATATATTATCTCTAGATTACATATACCGTCTAATATAATCTAACACTGTGCTAATACATACTATACTGTTTAGGAGATAGTGACCAGGAAAAAGTCTGAGCGTTTAATACAAATGCAATTTGTTTTTCAAATATTTTCTATCTTTGGTTGATTGGATCTGCAGATGTAGAACCCACAGACATGAAAGGCTGCCATCCATATCTGAGTAATTGTCACAGCCATATATGAGTATACAGCACACACAAGTATATATTACACATGTGTGAATACATATGACATACAAGTATATACCACATATACATATATCACATACATGTACAAGTACATATCACATATACATGAGTAAATATCACATGCAAGTATATGCCACAATCATACATGAGTATGTATCACACATACATGAGAATATATCACACATTAATATATCCCACACACGAGTACATAGCACACACATGCATGACTATATACCATATCCATACTTAAGTATATACCACACATCTATCACCCACACAAGTATATACCATACACATGCATGAAGATAAATCACACATTAGTACATGTCACATATATGTAAATACATGCTTACAAATTCATGAGTAACTATCACATGCGTATATGGGTGTATATCACACACATCCACAACACACTGAGAAGTATATATCTAGGGCTGGCATTGTGGTATAGCAGGTAAAGCTACCACCTGCAGTGCCAGCATCCCATGTGGGTGCCAGCTCAAGTCCCGACTGCTCCTCTTCTGACCCAGCTCTCTTATGGCCAGGGAAAGCAGCAGAAGATAGTCCAAGTTCTTGGGCCTCTATACCCATGTGGGAGACCAGGAAGAAGCTCCTGGTTCCTGGCTTCAGATCAGCCCAGCTCCGACCACTGCAACCATCTGGGGAGTGAACCAGTGGATCTTTCTGTCTCTCTTTCCCTTTCTCTTTCTCTCTCTGACTCTGCCTCTATGTTAACTCTACCTTTCCAATAAATAAATAAATCTTTTTTAAAAAAGAAGTATATATCTAATATAAAAGTTGTATAAACCAGTATTTATCCTAATTGTATATCATAATTAAAAATCTTAATGGTTACATTTTACTTCAGAAGATAGGGGTTATTTTCTATTCTGTTCCATTTTTTATAATGTTGGTTATAGCCCACTAAATTGATTTTACTCACTAATGGTTTGCAACTCCTAGTCTGAAAAATACTGACTTAAAAAACACTAGTCATTACTGAGAGAATGACAGAGCAACCTTGAGCTAGATGGTACCTGCTATCACATGCCCAGAACCTGGCCCTAAATGCTTGACAAATACATGCAGCTGATGTAGCTGGATTCCAAGAGTAACTATCAGGTACAAGAAGACATAATGTGTTTAATTATAACAGAAATATAATGAAAACCAAGCTTGGTCGATGTCTACATTTTCTCTTAAACTGCTAAATAACATTTGAAGCCTCTTAAGATAAACAACAAAAGAGAGTGAGAAAAACTGAAGACGACTGTGCAGAAAGGATGTGGAACTAAAGGAGGGTTGGAAATGACAGTGGCAATGTTCATTTTATATTTATTATGAGTCATAAGACCAATGATACTATTTGACTCTAGAAATGGCATTCATGTTTTACATCCCTAAAAACTTGGTTTAATTGAAAAGCTTTCATCTTAGTAACAATTCAGAGTAGTAGAACACAAAGAGCTGAGGATTCTGAAGACTACCAACCACACAGTCAGCCTGCGAGAGCCTGGAGACTGCTTAGGGCTCACTTCTGCAAACAAGCCAAGAGGCTACACTCTGAAACTGAATCTGCCTCTAATATTTCAGGACTCAATGACCATGAAATACCTGATTGTCAGGTCATTTTAATCAAAGAATACAGTATTCTAAGACCACGAAAATGGTGAAAACTCACAATTTAGCACAAAAAAGTTAGATGAAACCATAGGGGGAATCTCACCCTCACAGTACTTTAAGTAATAATCCCAGCCTATCTCTTCAAGGGAAGTTAGTCAATTGTGTTATTTCTTCTCAATATGGTCCCTATCACATTTCATAAATTATAATTTTATGTATCATATTACTCTTTTCTTGTTAACCAAGGGCCTCTCTTGGAGTTTCTTTCTTGAGTGTTTTCAATGTAGAGGCAAAATTTATTTGAATAATACCATAATTAAATCTCTTAGCAGCTGTATTTTATTTTAGAAGATAGGAATTATATTGAACATTTTTTTATTGAACTGTCATTTTTATCTTAACTGTGGCTTAACCTCGTAATCTAATTATTTTTTCTAAACCCACTTTAAGGCTAATAAAAGAAAGATATGAAAAATTAAATTACATAATAAAGCATGAAGCAAGTGTAGCTATCATGAGACTCTCAGACTGAAAAACTAGTATGAACTAATTTATACTGTTGAGAAGTTGTTTTTTTCTATATTAAAAAAAGATTAAATAAAAAAGAAACCTCCTTAAATAGAATAATGAAACAGGCTATTCTAATTCCTGTAGATACCTCTGGAGCCAAAGTCAAATCATCAGAATAGAATACCAACTTTTTAATCACAATAGAAAATAACCAACCTTGTAAAGACTTACCACTAAGTTTTATGTTAAACAGATTTGTACTACTTGCTTTTGCTTCTTCTCTCACTTTAAAAGAATTCAAGTGTCAACCCCAACAGAACAAAAAAACAAAAAACAAAAAAACTCTGATTTCTCTCTTCTTTTCCCTTAAGGCATGCCTAAATAGTTTTTATCCTTTTTTTTTTTTCTTTTGACAGGCAGAGTGGACAGTGAGAGAGAGACAGAGAGAAAGGTCTTCCTTTGCCGTTGGTTCACCCTCCAATGGCCGCCGTGGCCGGCGCACTGCGCTGATCCGATGCCAGGAGCCAGGTGTTTATCCTGGTCTCCCATGGGGTGCAGGGCCCAAGCACTTGGGCCATCCTCCACTGCCCTCCTGGGCCACAGCAGAGAGCTGGCCTGGAAGAGGGGCAACCGGGACAGAATCTGGAGCCCCGACTGGGACTAGAATCTGGTGTAATGGCGCCGCAAGGCGGACGATTAGCCTAGTGAGCCGCGGCGCCGGCTAGTTTTTATCCTTAGTAAGTGCCATGTCACATGAGCCTCTCAAAAGAATATCCATGTATACCCAGACGCCATTAAACACCTGTACAGGTAAATATTTGGAGAATGATTCTTCTTCTGATGAGAGAAAATGCATTCACTGTGCTACCTCTTGTGGTCCACTAAGAACCCAGTACTTTTTATCTCCAGAACTGTCAAACCCCCAGCAAATATTTTCAAGTCTGCAAACAGGGACACCCTTGCTACAAATCAGCAAAAGCACATGTGTGTATCTCCCTAACCTGCATTCAAATTTTCCTGACTCCTGAACTAGATGCTCCGATTTTTAGCAAACAGAGATCATCTTTCTTCATAACTGTTTGGACCAAAGAAAATTTTAAGTAGTTTTAGGATTTACTCCTTAAGTACAGTCAACCAAGACCACAAAGCCAGATTCAAGGAGAAAGCACTAAGTAGGAATTGCATTGCTTCCATTTGTTAAAAACAAATACCACCCCAGTATGAAATAAAATTATTTTAATGATCTCTTAACCAACTTCTGTGGAACATTTTCTCTGTGTAAGACATGGCATAGCATTAGGTATAATTAGAGACAGGTGAGGTATGATGTAAAGCATGTCATAGCATTCCTCTCTGTAGGACACAGCATGGAGGTAGGTACAGTAAGAGACACAACATTATTAAACACACTCCTGCTCCTAAGGAACAAACTGTTCACTGACCTGGTGGGTAATGCTAATATGAAAAGAGGCCGAATATATTAACTTGACAGTGGAGAAAACCAGTGAACAAGAACCTTCACCAAATAACTGAGGTTAACACCCCCAGGGAGAAGCCACGCTGGTATCACACGCCCCTTGGAATGATGTAATGACACTTGTGCAGTGCCTGACTTCAGAACCAGCAACTCCAATCTCATCATGAGAAAATACACCAGACAAACCAAAATTCAGGTGCACTGTGCACAACACCTGACCAGCACCCCTCAAAACTGTCACAGCCATGAGCAACAGAAAAGGCTGAGTTGTCACAGACAGAGGCAGATCAAGGAGATGCGACACCCTGGCCCCCAGACTGCATGCTGGAACAGAAAAGGGACAGCAACGGGAAGATTGATGGATTCCAAATTGGGTCCAGAGCTCCAGTTAATGGTTCACTGTTGTTCTCTTAAATTTGACAAACGGCACCAGGGCAATGTGAAATGGTAACAGGAAGAAATGCTGAAAATGGGCTAGGGGTGTACAGGAAGCTGCAGCACTACCTTTGCAACTTTTCTGTAAAAATATTCCAAAATCAAGCTTTTTTAAAAAAAAAAGTTCTTATTTTAAAAAGCAACGAGGAGGTTTAAGTCAAAGGGTTTGAAGGTGCAGCTACACAGGAGCAGCAGTCTGGAGCTCTAACGTGGAGTACGAGGACTAGACTTGATCAAGACCCTCAGTTTTAAAAACTCAAAAAAGAAACCAACTATGTCATGTGAATTTCACTCGTTTATATTTATTTATTTTTTATGGTGAAAAAACATATATTTAGAATTAGCCAGCTGGACTCCGTTCAGATGATCCCAATTTTGTTGGCAACGTCCAGAGCATCATAGTCAGGAGCCAGATGCACATACGCCTTCTTCTTTCCATCAGGTCTGACCAGGGTGATGACTTTGGCCACATCAATGTCATACAGTTTCTTCACAGCCTCTTTGATCTGGTGCTTGCTGGCCTTGACATCCACAATGAACACCAGTGTGTTGTTGTCTTCTATCTTCTTCATGGCCGACTCCGTGGTCAGGGGGAACTTGATGATGGCATAGTGGTCAAGCTTGTTTCTCCTGGGGGCGCTCTTCCGAGGGTATGTGGGCTGCCGTCGGAGGCATAGTGTCTTGGGCCACCGGAAGGTGGGGGACGTGCGGATCCTCTTCTTCTTGTGGCTGTGGACGCCTTTCAGCACTGCCTTCTTGGCCTTCAAGGCCTTCACTTTGGCTTCGACCTTAGGAGGGGCAGGAGCTTCCTTCTTCGCCTTCGGCGCCATCTTGGTGTCATACTCGTTTATATTTATATAAATTTATATAAAATATATAAATTAGAATAAGTAGAATAAAAGACATGAGCAACTAGCACATCCAGTGCTTCAAACATCTATCACTTCTTTGTGATGAGAACATTCAAAGTTCTCTCTTCTAGCGATTCTGAAATACACAGTACACTACTGGTTTTTTTCCCGATTTTAAAATATTTTATTACATAATCTTTGCATGGCACCATCAGGAGTAACAGAAAACGTTATTCCCAGTTCCTAAACCACATCCTGAAAATATACATTTGTATTTATATATTTATATCAATACTCCACCCCTATCCCATAATTCCACCACCTACTTTAGGTCTTTTGCTTAAAGCAGGAAACTATTCTCTTAGGTAAGAAAATATATATGGAAACTAAATGAAGTAATGGTTAGAGTTTCTGGGGACGGCACAGTGGAGGGCGGGCAGAGGGGCCAGGGCCGGCCTAGGCAGATGCACCACTGGGGTCCATCGAGGTGGAGGCAGACAGTGTACAAAAAGACAGCGTCACGCAGCTGGGCTCTGTGTCCTGGTCCATTAGGAGATAGCCTTGGCCTCAGGAAGGAAGGCTTCCCAGTACTTTGCCAGCTGCTGCTGTGAGTACAGGAGCATCTCCAGGTACTTGATGACGTGCTTTTTGAAGTCCTTGGATTTCTCGTTCTCAAACCGGATCACTTCTTTTCAGACCACTGCTGAGATCCTTTCAAAGTCCCTTTCATACTGCATCACCCGAGACTCCCACTCTGTGATCTCGTCCTTGGCCTGCTGAAGCTTGTCGGGCTTGTTGGCCCACGGCAGCCGAGCCTCAGCCTCCCGCTTCTTCTGCAGCGTGGCCTGTGCGTCCTGCCAGCGCTGCCACGTCCTCGTGCGATGGTCGAAGGCAGCGTGGACCACGGCCAGGAGGCAAACGTAGTCACTGAGGAGCTCCATACAGTACACTACTGTTAAGTGGAATCACCCTACTGTCTAACAGAACATCACTGTTTATTAGCCCCATCTGTAATACTGCAACCATTGATACACCATTGTTAACTGACAATTAAAAATAGAATGCTAAAAGCCCAGAAAAAAAATAACCTTCAGAAAAAAAGATGTCAACAAGTAGTATACAGGTTATAAAACAATGAAGGGTATCATAGGATGCTATGGTAAGACACAATGAATCAGGACATTGCCAACAGTTGATCTTTTTGACACACAGAACGGCATTTTCCTACGTTTCCGAAGTTTCAACCAAACAAATCACTGTGGACTAGGAGATGCAGCTCCTGCTAGACACAGAAGGGGCTTAAAATACAGGAGGGACATATGCCAAAAAGAAGGGGGGCAGTGTGAACAGAGGTGGGACATGTACACCAGGGTCCAGCCAGGAGATAAAAGACACACACAGAAGGCACACTGGCAAAGGAAGGGCTTCTGGCAAGGAAGTGTTTTAGGAAATTTAAAGGACGTGGGTTCTGAATGGGAGTACGTAACAGAGCAGAGTCCTCCCAATGGCCAGGAACGCCCACCGAAAGAGACTGCAGCCACCAGGACCCTGGGGTGTGGAGCTAGTCCTACTGCCCAGACAGCCACACTTGAGGACCTACAAGGAACTTCCATCAAGATACGGAAAAGATGGCTGAACCTCGGATGGGCAGACCTCCGTCCTCCCACTGGCTCTGCCATTTTAATGGGGTGAAAAGCCCTGAACAAGCCCCTGACTCTGCCTCCCTCTTGGAGGAGAGCTGGACGCGGCGCCCTCCGAGGCCTCCTCTAGCACTAAAACGCTCACTCCGGCCCAGAATGAAATATGCTTCCTGGCTCCAGGAAGCAACCTGTGGTTCACTCAAGTGCACAGAATGATGCAAGGCCCGTGAAAGCAAACACGCTGAGAATAGAAGGGCTGTGTTTTTATCCACAAGAGTCTATTCTTTTATGATACATGTCTAGACCCCTCTAAATATTTAAACAACAATACTGTACCAGTATGAAAACTCTCTGAATCTGGCTCTTTGGTTAAGGAGGATATATGAACAGATGTGATCTTATTAAGGCCCTAATGTAACTCAAAAACAATTTGTCATATCTGATGGGTATTGTTAAATTATGTCCACCTGCCAGAGGCCACCCGAGAAATTACCCAGCCACCTTTCTTCTACTTCTACTCAAAATTCCCTTAAAAGCTCCTGTAGATGTGTCCAGGATACCTACTTTTTTTTTTTAAAGCAGTAACCTAACTGTCACCAGCACATAGCAGCCCTTGTCTCACAATTCCCTTTCAAGTATATTTTACTAGGGACCCCAACTGGTTCAACACCCTAGTGGCTCAACTTTTTCATGTAGCTCAGGAAACCCGGAAGCAGTATCACAAAATGCTTAACATCTGGGACGCTCAGACCCAAAAACGTTCCAATTTTTTCTTTCAGTCAGGGGCGGGTGCACATGGGCCATGGCTTTCGTTAAGGACAGTGTGGGAGCTCACAGGTTCTCTCTGC
Source organism: Sylvilagus floridanus (assembly GCA_949820135.1). Classification (NCBI taxonomy): domain Eukaryota; kingdom Metazoa; phylum Chordata; class Mammalia; order Lagomorpha; family Leporidae; genus Sylvilagus; species Sylvilagus floridanus. The sequence continues at coordinate 18,059,974 of OX463235.1, forward strand.
CACTTTGTGGGCAGGAAGCACACGACGCATGTGCCCAAGCAAATGCTCTGAACTATTTCGAACTGCACCCGGCACGCTTACAGCATCCCTTTCCAAAATGAACCCATTTCCTTTCCTTTCTCCAAATATTTACCTCTTCTCTCCTTCTTGCATGACAAGATGTTAATTCAGGGAAACAATGAGAAGAAGAGAGAAGGGGGAGAAATGCAGCGAGAAGCATGTGACTTCGCTTCCCAAGCTATTTCCAAACTTCACAGGGCTCTTTGGTCTCCAGTGGTGTTTAAAATATTCTTTATCCCAGGGAAGGATGAAAAATTGATCTCCTCCAAACTTCAAATACTGCATATTTCCTCAACGGCAGACCGCAGTGCACAGGCAAGCCGAGGAGTTACCAGACCAAACAGGAAGCAGGTCTCAGAGGAGCAGGGCTCATCCCAGCAGCTCCACTGGTGGAGTGTGTACACAGAGCAGCTAGGAGAATAAACAGCAGCTCCACTGCTGAGAGGAATCAAGGCAAGCCATGGAGAAACGGAACATGGAGTCCAAGTTCAGTAATTCGGATTAACCAGGGGAAGGTCAGCCTGGATCAGGACACAGCCTTAATGACAAAGGGTTTTGTTTCCCTCCCAAGGTTCATCAAAAGCCATCTTGCCAGCCCCAACCCTCACCTGCTCCTGTGATGAGTCACAGACCTTGGTCTTCTCTGTCCTGATCCTCCTGACATAGCATTTTCAAATTTTTTTAATTTATTTATTTGAAAGGCAGAGAGAGACAGACACAGATTAGAGAGAGACATTTCATCTATCAGTTCACTCCCCAAATGCCCACAATGGCAGGATCTGGGCTAGGGATAAGCCAACAGACCGGAACTCAACCCCAGTTTCCCACACCAACAGCAGAGACCCATCACCTACTGCCCCTGGGGGTGCACATGAACAGAAAGTTGGAATTGGAAGCATAGGCAGGACTCAAACTCAAGTCCCATAACATGGGATGCAGGCTTCTTAACCACTGCACCAAATGCCCAATCCTCCCGAATACCTTACACATACTGTTCATACAAGAGGTCTTCTAAAAGTTCACGAAAAACATGCATTAGGAAAAACTGTGGGGGGCCGGCACCATAGCACAGGTTAATCCTCCACCTGCGGTGCCAGCATCCCATATGGGTGCCTGTTCTAGTCCTGGCTGCTCTTCTTCCAATCCAGCTCTCTGCCATCACCTGGGAAAGCAGTAGTAGAAGATGGCCAAGTCCTTGGGCCCCTGCGCCCACATGGGAGACCAGGAAGAAGCTTCTGGCTCCTGGCTTCGGATCAGTGCAGCTCCGTCCATTTTGGCCATTTGGGGAGTGAACCAACAGACAGAAGACCTTTCTCTCTGTCTCTCCCTCTCACTGTCTGTAACTCTACCTCTCAAATAAATAAATAAATAAAAATCTTTAAAAAGAAAAACTACACATGGATTCTTAGTTTTTTTTGTAACAAAATAAACTCATCCCATTTTCCATGAACTTTTGAAGTCCCCTCCAACAAGGCCTGCTGACATTTCCTCTGCTGAAGCTTCTCTTGGCTACTATGCCTCCCAGGTGTTTACTGTGCCACTCGTCTTCCACTTAATTCAGCAGCTGTCCCCAAGCGCCTTGACTAGTTAACAGCCTCATGGATGTGTAGGGAAAGCTCTGTTGTAAGAAAACACAGGATGTGTATCTCACAGAGACTTTTACTCCCTGGCCAAATCCAAATATCTTGGCCAGCTGTGGCTGCTGTAACAAAATATCACAGACTGGATTAGTAGTCAGTGCCAGAAATTGACTTCTATAGTCCAAGAGGCAGCAAGTCTGAGGTCAGGCGCTGTCATGGTCAGGTTCTGGTAGCTAAGGACACTCTGCCAGACCTCAGGACAGCCTGTTCTCCTGTGTTCCCATATGGCACAAGTAGCTCTGTAGCTTTTGTTTAAAAAAAAAAAATAAAGATTCACTTATTTGAGTGGCAGAGTAACAGAGGGAGTGGGGTGGGGAGTGGGTAAGAGATAGTCCTTCCACTGGTTCGCTCTCCAAATGGTCACAACAAGTCAAGTCTGAGCCAGGCCACAGTCAGGAGCCACGAACTCAACCCAGGTCTCCCATTTAGGTGGCAGGTGCCCAAATACTTGGGCCATCATTCCCTGCTTCTCAGCCCCATTAGCAAGGAAATGGATTAGAAGAGGATTGACCAGGACCCTAACCAGCACTCCCACTTTAACATAGGATGTGGTATCCCAAATGGATGCTTAACCCACGGCGCTGCAATTCCAGCCTTCCAGGGTCTCTTTCATGAGATCATGAATTCCACTCATGAGGGTTCCACTCTCATACTCAATCACCTCCCAGTGATCCATCTTCTAACACCATCACATCAGGCTTGGGATTTCAACAGGACATACACATCCAGCTCATGACAGCAAGATGGGGTGCATGGCATGTACCCGCTAGTAGAACACACACTTCATTCCAAGCCTGGTGTGGGACAACAAAAGAAAAAGACAAATAATGTGCCTGCTCTGAAAATTAGACAGCATAAATATCCCACCAAATAGCCTCACAGTACAAAGAATCCTTAGGTGAACCTCATGACCTCTGCCCCCTGGTGCTACTTTGATGACGTCATTTTGTTATGTGCCAAAAGGAATTCTGTAGATTCACCAAGGTCATTTATCATTTGGCCTTAAGATATGGAATTTTTGGAGGTGAGCCTAACCTCATGCGAGCCCTTTCTTAAAAGTATACTTCCTCTGGCTTGTAGCAGAAAGGGTAGTCAGAGAGATTTCAAGGGTAAAGAGAAGGGGACATTACACAAAGATGGAGGGAGACATGTGGAAAGGACCTAAGAGAAGCAAGGGTCTGGGAGCTCAGAGAAAACGCTAGTCAAGGCCGGCGCCGTGGCTCAACAGGCTAATCCTCTGCCTTGCGGCGCCGGCACACTGGGTTCTAGTCCCGGTCGGGGCACCGGTTTCTGTCCCGGTTGCCCCTCTTCCAGGCCAGCCCTCTGCTGTGGCCCAGGAGTGCAGTGGAGGATGGCCCAGGTGCTTGGGCCCTGCACCCCATGGGGAGACCAGGAAAAGCACCTGGCTCCTGGCTCCTGCCATCGGACGAGCGCGGTGCGCCGGCCGCAGCGCGCCGGCCGCGGCGGCCATTGGAGGGTGAACCAACGGCAAAAAGGAAGACCTTTCTCTCTGTCTCTCTCTCTGTCTGTCCACTCTGCCTGTAAAAAAAAAAAAAAAAAAGAAAAAAAAAAACGCTAGTCAAAAGCAAGCAAGAAATTGGGACCTCCGTGCTATCACCCCATGGAGCTGCTGACAATTTGAAGAAGCTTAGACTCGAGTCCTCCCCAGAGGCTCTAGAAGAAAGTGCACCAGACCTGACACCTCGATTTCAGTCTGTAAGATCCCACGCAGAGAAGCCAGACAAGCCTGCCCAGACGTCCCAGCCACTAGCTGATGGTAACTTGGTACAAAAAAATCAACCACTCTCAAACAAGCCAAACAAGAGAAGTTCATTGTGTGAATAAACATACCTTAATATATGCTTAGCCTGAATACTATATATGCCACATGCAAAAGCGCTTTTAAAAATTCATGGAAATTGTAATTAAAAGGCAAATTAATTTCAGGACAAAAAATTTTGAGGGGCGCTGGATTCTGTCCCGGTTGCCCCTCTTCCAAGCCAGCCTTCTGCTATGGCCTGGGAGTGCAGTGGAGGATGGCCCAAGTCCTTAGGCCCTGCACCCACATGGGAGACCAGGAGAAGCACCTGGCTCTGGCTTCAGATCAGCGTGCTGGACCAGCTGCAGTGTGCTGGCCGCAGCGGCCATTGGAAGGTGAACCAACAGTAAAAGGAAGACCTTTCTCTCTGTCTCTCTCTCTCTCTCACTGTCTACTCTGTCAAAAATTTAAAAAAAAAAAATTGAAATCCACACATAGTTTCAGATATGAATTTTCCACCAACTTTTTTTCCTAATGTTTTTATTCAACTGTTTGTTTATTTGAGAGGCAGAGATACAGAGTTATCTTCCATCTGTGGGCTCACTCCCCAAATATCCACAATGTCCAGAGCTAGAATGAGCCCAAACCTTGACCTGAGAACTCAATCCAGGTCTTCTACAGGGGTGGCAGGGGACTAAATACTTGAGCTGTCACTGAGTCCCAGGGTTAGAATTGACAGGAAGCTAAAATTAGGAGCAGTATCACATCTGCTATTCTAAACACTGACCTTCCCCAAACTTTGTGAATACCCCTTCTATGTAGTAAGAGCAGACTTCTAAAACAGTGAAGAGTACTAAAATGAACGCAAAGTACTCTTCGTATCACCTCTCAGAATGTTCTAACAGCCTGCACCTGAAGTGCTCATGGCATTCACAAATGATCAGATATTGAATCACAAACTAGGACATCTGTCTCAAGTGCTATTTACAGAGCACTAACGTTTGCCAAGTTCATCACTGACCAAGGGAAGCTGGGATTTTTAGCAGAAACTCCAGGGACCAGCTATCTTCAGAGTGCACCACCAGGCTCACGTCACTTTCTGAAGAGGCCAACACCCAATGTTTCTTTGCACTTTCACTGCTCGCAGAGGGGGAAGAAGCTGGTGGGCACAGAAAGGTCTTGGGAAAGCACTCCCTATGTGCATGTCCTAGGGATCTCCCCAAATCCACACATTACACAGGGCTCCCCAGAAGACCACAGAAAGTCAGGCTCAATCACAAAGACCAAGAGCCCTGGCTGCCCAGTGCTACCATCCTCCCGTGCTGACCAGCAACGTGCCTTCCCAGCTTCCTTCCCTCTACTCAGAAGAGAAGTCACCTGCTGGACCACCTCGCCTCGGCCTGGGGCTCAGGTGTGCCTGCATCAGCACTTGTGTGAACATCGCACCTCCATCACCTACAGGGGAAATTGATGTCAATGGCATGGGAAGAAATGTAACCACGGCCTATTCTAAAAGCACGCATTTGTTTTATTTTATTTCAGAAATGTATGCATTATGTATGGCTGTGCATAAACGTTTTTATAGAGGCTCTTAAGTGATTTACCATGGGGTATGTGCTGATTATAATCTCTGCTTATTTAAGAGAGCCTTGTTTCCCCCCACAGTATTTAATACATGGAGACATGTTTCAACCAACAGTGACACCAGTAAACAAAAGTTACTGATCTACCTCGTGAGTTATAAAACTTGTAACATGCTGTAAACAGCTCTGTCATTTTATTTAGCATATTGCATTGTGTGAGCTGCCTTATTTATCTAGTGGTAAATCTTTATGTATCAAAAATGCTACAGAAGGCACAACAGATAAATTACCGACAGACACTAACATCTGACTAGTTAATCAAACAAATAGGACATGTAACAAAGAAAAAAGCTATAAATATTGACAACAAGCTGCTTCAGTCACAAAAACATTCAATACTTCAGTTCTCAAGTGTGAGTTTTATATCAGTCCCCTGGAAACAGTTTGTATCCTCCAATAAATTTTTACAGTTGATTCACCTGCCTGATACCCCTCAGCCATTTCCTTCAGAGGCTGTCAAAGCCGCCAACGATAATATATGGCCCGACCAACAAGAACAGCTGTAGCCATTCTCTCCGCAGGTTCTTGCACCCTGTTCTGCATAAAATAATACATCAAGATTAATTGATTTCCCGTCAGTCTCACAGAACAGAAAATTAATTTTCATGTAGCTATTTTCCCCAGCATATGAATTTTGTACATGGCAAGTAATTTAAGTTTTTAATTATTCATGAGCGAGGAGGGGGCGGGGAGGAACATGATAAAGTAAGCTCGCAAACACCCCAAGGCCAATCTCGGGGCCTGGGTTTCTGCTGAGGCAACAATAGCATCGGCTAATGCCCATATAAATAATATATGTATTAACATACATCTTAGTACAACGCCAATTTCTCTCACTCTGACCCAAGACTACCAGGTCAGCCGGCGGTGCTTTGTCAAAGTCGCGCGCCGGTGCCCGGGGCCGGGCTGTGGGGGAGAGAGAGGGAGAGACCGTGTCAGCCATGTTGAGTGACCCGCCTGCCTCTCGCGGCCGCCACACAGCCCCGGCCTGAAAGGAGGTAATTTAACGGTCAGCGAGGGAGTGGGACCGAGCAAAAGTTGCTAATCAGCCAGGTGCTACCTCAGCAAGTCTTCCATTTGCAGGTGCCACTGACTTGTGAACAAGAAAAATGTAACCAGAAAATGGAAAGAACGCCTCGGACTCACTCAGGCCTCACCTCGCACAGGCCCTCAGCGGACGGACGGCGGGAGAACTGGCTCCTCCGAAGGGGCAAAGCCCACGGCGAGCAGCGCCGCGATCCAGCGGGCTTGCTGAAAGGCGGACGCGAACGCTGCCACGGGAGCTCCTTCGAAACGCACGGGCACGCTCAGAGACACTGCAGGGCAGGCACACGCGCCAGGCTCGCGGCGAGGCGCCGACGCGCGCTAACAACACTAGGGCCAGAGCGGGGGCCTCGCACACGGCACGTCCCCCGCCCGGGAGTGACGTCACGCGTGTGGCGTGGCGTGGCGTGAGGAGACGTCTATCAACAACGGATCTTTTCCTCAATTCAACAACCAGCCCGCACTATTGCTGCCCAAGAACTGTACAACTGGAGAAAATCTCACTGCAGGCGGCGGGGGGGGGGGGGGGGGGGGGGGGGGGTCGTCAAAAACTTCGTGGAAAAATGCTTCATTTTCTTATTCCAAAATGAACACCTTTTAGTTTATTTTTCCGTGTGTACCTGCATCCAGTCCCAAGTGGAATACCGAAATCAGGTTAGAAAGGAGAGGCCTGTTTCAGACCACTGAGAGGCAGGGAGGAAAGATGAGAGCGGGGTAACCTGGGGAAGCGGCTGTGGTTTGGGGGTGCGTCACCAGGGAGGGCCCCGCCAGCAGGGAGAGCACTCCGGGAGCGTGCAGCCAGGCTGAGGAGGTCCCACAGAAGAAAGGAAAGAAATCAAAGTAACAAAAAAAGAACTTCACCCCAGGAGAGTGAGGGCACTTGGCTGTGGGAAGGGGGTGCGTGGATGGGTCTGATGAAATAATAAAGCCATAAAAGTGGATATCTCGACGAACATGGCTCCCCCCTCATCAAAAACTAGGGAATCCGGAATCAGGGAATCGCCCATCTGCTTGGAGTAGGGACGCCTCACTCTACAGGCTGGAGTCAAACTGTGTCTCCAGTGGCTCCATCACAAAACCTATTTCCCAGGAACCAATGAAACCCATAACAACTCACTTTACACAGAACTATGGCACGGGTGCAGGAGCACCAAGCATAGGTTCTTTTACTAGAGTTTTCCAACAGGGAGATGGGATTCTATTTCTGTTACCATGATGGCTGCAGACAAAGGGGCAACATGATACCTCACAGCGGGCAGCTAAGGGTCAGCCCTGAGAACAGCTGGTCCACGCAGGCGTGGCTCCAGGGAAAAGCGGGGAAGCATCCCCCAGTCGTTTTGTGCAGTGAGTTTGTGAAGGGACCACCAACGAGCGCTGCTCGAGCCCTTGCACTTTTCACCATGAACCAGAACAGGAAGAAGAGGTTAAAGATAGCACTGATGCCCCAATAACAAAGGCCTCGCTCAGCCACTGCCAAACCAACACAGGCCACAGTGCTGCAACAACCCAGTGCCAGGAGACAGCTCCAGGCCTCGTGAGATACCCAGGGCCAGGCCCCTGGGACAGCCCAAGAGCCTGCCCGGGGGGCGGAGGGGGGAGCCGCAGGCCCAGCATATCATCCTTAGCTAATTATCTCCCCAGCTCAACAGCCAGCCAGCTCCTCGCTGCATGAAGAGAGCTCTGCCACACTGCTGGGTTGGCACAGCTTGACAAAGCAAAGCTCCAGGAAAGAGCTTAGCCTCTCAGGTTTGGTTTGTTTCTAATGGGTGACAGAGCTTCAGGACAGCATCAAGGGGAACTGATCCAAGCAAACAACACACACTCAGGTTGGATCTGAGCTGGAGGGGTACACAGGAAGGGAGACCACGTGGGGTGTCAGGGAAATTCTAAACATTCAGAATGGCCCCCACCTGCCTGCCAATCAGCCATGCTTCCCCTCCCAGCCCCTTCTTCTCCACCCTAGCAAGAGCACAGCAACAAAGATGCACTCTGTTTTGCACCTGTGTTTGTAGTTTTTCTTCATCTGAGGGGGAGGAGGCGGTTTGCTTCAACTCATTTTGAAAATAATCCTATCGAGAACATAAATGAGCTCATTATGCATGCTGTAAAAAAATATATTTTTATATCTATGTATGTGTTGGCAATTCTGTAACTAAAACGTAAAGAACTTCTTGAAGTTGACGCTGCCGCTGGCATAGCTTAAAGGTCTTTGTTTCTCTAAATTCAATTGAGTGTTTCTATTTCTAAGTCTGGCAAGAGGTTCTAATTATTGTTAGAAGCCTAATTAGCATTTAGTATTACATTACAACAACTGCAGCAAAATTGTACCCATTCTCCAATAAACAGTATTCACAGTATGCAATCAAGCCGCTGTACCAAGCAATGAGAATTAATAGCACCGCACGACAATGCTAAATCCTCCATCTCCCGCTGTGTGTGTTTAATAATTTTTCACTCCTTCCAGATTGTTCCCATCAAGCACAATTCCCAAGGTCCTAATCAACCACCCTCCCCATCAATACTACACAGAGATCTGAGCACTGAAAATTATCTGCAATTTCAAAAAGTGCTTTGTTGCATTATTAGGCCACTGACCTAAGAGGTAATGGGTAAATAGTTTCTGAAAAATGTCCAAAGCACAACATAAATTAAAGCTTATAGTCTTGCCTGCTGTTCTCACCATAGCTATAACTGCAAACTATTATGGTTTTTACACAATATTCCTAACTATAATTTTACACCATAACATTGGTGCAAAGCACCAAATGCTCCACTTTCACGTGACTTCATTTACTAAACAAGGAGAGTTTGGGGAGAAAGCTGCTGTATTTGGTCCTCTGGAAATTCTCCCAGCCTCTCGCTCCTCCTCCTTTCCTGCCCCTTGGCCCATTTCCATCAAAATAAAAAACATTTCAGAAGTAATGCGAAGGCATTTTAGGGTGCAAAGATCTAAGAGAATGTTACAAACAACAGCATGTATTAGGATTTGTAGGTCAATGAAGTCAGGACAAAAGGCTGCTTCTTCCTGGGCTCGGGGGACAGACCCCACGCTAAGATGGTGGCTTCTATCGTCCCCTGCTGTCTGCTGACAGGTGATGACCCAACGGTGGTGTCCCACAAGTCCAGGACTGGAAAATAAACTCTTTGTTTCAACAATCTCAGAAGCATACTTGGAGTTCACTGGAGGTTCTTGAGCAAAGTGGAATTCAGAATCTCAAACCACAGCAGAACCCAGGAGCCAAGAGCCATGGCCTGGGTAACCTGGAGGCAGAGCACAGCACATCCCACCAACCCCACCAAGAACACGCAGCTGACTCATCCAGGAGTTGGGGTTGGATGCTGTGTTGTTGCTGATGATGGTTTGTTTTACATGGGAGCAGAGACAAATATAATTTGATAGTTCAATGCCACTTAACCAAGTCAACATATGACTGTCTCCCATGAGCACAGCCAGATACTGGATCTTTCCATAGTCCACCACACTTTACCAACAAAAACACTCCTGATTTTGCTGCCATACATCAATACTTGTCAAAGCAAGGCTCATAACAGTGGGAGATGAATGCCATCCATTTCTCGGGGCAGAAGACTTACTGAATAACACCATAATACACCAAGATCTTCTCAACATCACTCAAATACTCCACTGCACTCCTCAGAAAAGGTGCTTAGTAATCCACTCAACAAATATGAATGGAAGGCCTCCTATATTCCAGGCACTTGGGATCCTTGGATGAACAAAGAGGACATGGATCTCTGCCCCTGTGGAGCTTGGATTCCAACATGGAGTAGAAGACAAGCTACACGCTAACCCAAAGTCAGATTCAGCTGAGGTGTGCAGTGGTAAGGGAGCATGCGAAGGGAAGGAGAAAAGCAGAACGGCCCAAGAGGATCACAGCAGTGGAGAGGAGAAGGCTGCAACCGTAAAACAAGCGGCCAGAGTGGCTATCTGAGAAAGGCACCTATGAGCAAAGACTCAAAGGAACAAAAAAATTTAAGCAGGCAACATCTGGTACGGTAGTAGAGACACCAACTGAGATACCCGTATCCCAAATCAGACTGCCTGGGTTCAAGTTCCAGCTCCAGTCCCAATTCCAGCTTCCTGCTTATGTGTGCCCTGGGTGGCAACAGGTGACGGCTCAAGTACCTGGGTCCCTGCCACCCATGTGGGAGACCCAGAGAGAGATCCAGGCTCTTTGCTCTGGCCTGGCCCAGCCTCAGCTGTTGCAGGTATTTGGGAATCTCTGTCTTTCTCTCTCTGCCTTTCGAAGAAAAAATTAAATAAATAAAAAATGTTAAAAGAAAAAATGCTTGATACATATCTCAAAACTCAAATTCTTCTCCTAGTCCTGGGTACCCCATCTACCCTACTTTGTGATAATGTTGACACTGGACTTGCTGGCAGATGCTGAATAGACAGGAATCCCCAAAGGGTGACAGGTGCCACCAGAGGGGAATCTGAGCTGTTGAGAATCACCAGCAACTGTACCAAAGGATGGAGGCTCAGTAAACACTTACTGAGTAAAGGAACATACACACAAATCAGTGATAACACATGCATTTTCAGGACCTCAAGTAATTGTTGCCTATATACGACTATAAGAAAACCTCAATGTGTCACATTCTTAGAGTTGAAAGGAAATGCAATGTCTTCTAGTTGAAAACCTATACAAGAATGGTGTTTCCAGGGCTAGAGTGCAGCTCACCTGATCAATGCACACCTTGTCACTCCTCCCTGGAGATCCAAAAGCCTGCTGAGGGTGCCAGAGGCTGGCAGCTCTGCTTACCTCCACAGAGGGCCTGCTGCTTATGCTCCCTGTCCCCAGATGTGTGGCCTCTCCCTCCCTCTTTCCTCTCTCCCTTCCCCTCCCTTGCTCAAACCATTGGATATTCTCCCTTTTTGATTCCACTGTACTCTTTTTAAAATACTTTCTTTTTTAAAAAAAATTTCTTAAATTCCAACTTCTGATCATCTTGGCAAACCAAACCTAACACCTGAAGCAGGTGGGAGAGTAGAAGATGACTGAGCAGCCTGGATCCCAGAAGTGGGATGACAAGAGAAGGAGGAGGCATCTACACTGGGCTCATCAACCAGCAGGAACACAACAAGCATCTCCTTGCATTTCCCAGGCAGCAGAAAGAGCTGGCAGAGCCCCTTGCGAGGGTAAGAATCTTAACAGGAAAAGACTTGAGAAGCCTTGTTAAAGAAAATTCCTTCCCAAGTAGACCAGGACTAACCCAAGTCTACCCTGTGCCTCCTTTAGGCTTCATGGTCCATCCTGTCCTTGATAAAGGCCAACCCAATGGTATACAGAGAGCCCTCATAATCCCCAACATCCTATCCTTCCCCACACCCAAGCCCTACTTAAAGACAAAGGACATGAATGGAGGAATCCATTGCAGGAGGGAAAACAAACAAGTTCCCTCCTCTTAATCAAATAGTAAAGAAAGAATTCCCTTGTTCCTTGTGTTTCCACCAATGGCATTGCAAGAAGAACCGACTTCAAGGTGAGAAATGAACATGTGACCTCCCACCCTGCCTCTATCACAGGCCACACAATCATCTCAGCCACATGTCCCACACATCTGTGTTCACTCTGTATGGGAAAAGGACATTAAACGGTGGCACTCGGGTGGGAAAGGCCAGGAGAGCCTACTCATAGAATTAGGGCAAGGAGCAAAGGACAGGCTCACAGGACAAGAACAGTTTACCTGATGCTGACAGATAAGCATGACAAATAGGACAGTGACAAATGTGAACCATACAAATGCCTTCCCAGTCCTCAAACAGCAGAAAATTACACAACCTAGCTGGCCTCTCTTGCATAGGAAAGACATGGAAATCAATTCATAAGGATGGCTTTAACAGTCACTAGTATTCTTAGAATTATATCTGTAGTACTATACTGAATCTGCTCCCTTTGCATTGAGAGGAGGTTAACATGAAAACATAAAGCATGAAAAAATAAATCTAATTTTAAAACAATGGTGAGAGCTACCACTTAGCTAGCATCTACCATTATGCCAAGCGCCTTCCCTGTAGGTGCTTAGTAAAGTTGGGAATTCAGCAGTGGCTTGAACATGACTGTCAAAATGACACAGGGGCATAGGCAGCCCATCATTATAGCACTCATGTATTCATTTTATTCCACCCTCAAGATATGGTGACACACACTGGAATTTGAGACCACAGGATAATTAGGAATACAGGTCTGAATCTATGGTGATCTTTGTGCCTGTAATTCGGGAAGCATGGAGCTGGTCCTTCCGTTGGAAGCCAGGAAGCATGACGTTCCCAGCCCATTCCTTTACATCCAGCAATGGATTTTTCAGGCATCAGCAAGAGGAGACCCCCTTCCCCTGACTCTGCTCTGCTTCACGCTGCATCCATCTTCGTAGGGTACGACGTCTTCAGGCTCCTTGGGCATGCCACAGTGTGGCCCTACCTTCTAAGATACACCTGGGATATCCACAACTCTAGTCCTGACCCATTCTACTAAAGAAAAGCAATGTGTGCAACTCTAGGCCTGAGGGATACCCATGTCTGATGATCTGAGGATGGATATGCATCTCAACGCGCAGGTGGTAACACCCAGATACAGGCACAAGGGGCTCCTCCCAAACAAGAGACAGTCAGGAGTCCATAGAAAGGGAGGAAGGCAGAGATGCCGGGCTACTTCTCACCACACCACCACGCACCAGGTCCATAAGGAGGCAAAGATTTTTCATTGAAATCTGGGCTTGTGGGGCCGGTGCTGTAGCACAGCAGGTTAACGCCCTGGCCTGACATGCTACTATCCCATATGGGTACCGGTTCTAGTCTGGCTGCTCCTCTTCCAATCCAGCTCTCTGCCATGGCCTGGGATAGCAGTAGAAGATAGCCCAAGTGCTTGGGCCCCTGAACCCACATGGGAGACCAGGAAGAAACACCTGGCTCCTGGCTTTGGATTGGCACAGTTCCGGCTGTTGCAGCCAACTGGGGAGTGAACCAGCAGATGAAAGACCTCTCTCTCTCTCTCTCTCTCTCTCTCTCTCTCTGTGTGTGTGTGTGTGTGTGTGTGTGCTTGTAACTCTGACTCTCAAGTAAAAAATAAATAAATCTTTAAAAAAATGAAATTTGACTGAAAGCAGATTTGTCATGAGAAGAGAATAGCGCATATTTTATTTAGCATGTGTTAGTTTAGTGGATAACTTTAAATATTTAGACACACAGCATGTGGACTTCCATTTGTGTTCAAGAATCTGCACCTGTTAGGGCAACGCCTGATCCCTGCCCCAGTGTTCCTCCTCCTCACAGTTTAGCATTCCAAATCAGTGAATGAATCCATCCACACACAGGTGTGATTCCTTTTAAATGCACACAGTTAAGAATCCAGATTTACACCAAAGACATATTTGAGAGTAGGTGTTCCACTTACTAAAGGATTCCATTATTAAGCAGACTCCTTTGATGCATTTGGTTGAACCACCTGATAGAAATTTATTATACACACACACCAAAAAAAGAAAAATCTAACAAATTCATCTTTTCATGCGTAAAGTAAAAGTGCTAGGAAAAAAAACTTAAATGACTTCCCTTTTCCTATTACCTTTCTCAGAAAATACTTAGTCATTGAGGGAAAAATTCAAAAACTACAGGAAAACGAAAGGAATCATTTAAAAATCATCTCCTACAGCATCTGGCAAGATGAGCCCTCTTAGGATGTAATATACCTACTTCAGATTTTTTTCAATGTCATGTACATGTAAAAATACAGAGACGTAAGTGGTTGATTTGACAAGAATTCTGTCATACTATGACTACACACAATTATTCAGTGCACCTGTGTGCCAGGCCTTGGCAAGTCCAATAATCAGAAGACTTAGTTTCTGCACTTGATAATGTGAAGGAACCAACACACCAACCAATGATTACAACACAGTATAAAAGACAGTTTTCCAGAAAGAACTACGGAGGACAATACAGAGGCTCCAGAAATGGGAACGACTCTGCCTGTCTGGAGAAGGACTTCAGGGTTTTGCCAACACTAATATTCAAATTTTGGACTGCCTGTTCTCACTCAGTAACCATCTGCTGCACCGTGGTCATGCACTATTTTAGATCCTGGATGTACGATAGTGAACACAACAAGGTTCTACCCTCAAGGAGCTTACACAAGCACATTTATACACAGAACATAAAACAATGCAGTGCCTTTCCGTCAACTGATACACAGGAGACACATCAATGTGCGTTGAATGAATAAAAAAAAGAAAGCCCATCATGAGCCCAGCTCTTGATGCTTGCATTGCAAAGGCGGCTGCTGTCCTTGAGGGAACCGTATCCGACAGGACGTTTCAAACCCAACCGGGGATGTCTGCTCCGTTTCACTTAAAAATATGAATCCAATAGGCTTAATCCAAAATCTCTAGCTCTGAACTGGGTTACCATGTGTTGTATTTGATTTGTATTTCCATCAGTATCAACCCAAGCATCGTTATATAGACACCAGCAATGTGCATGATTTATAGCAAGTCAGTCAAGGTAAAGCCTACAGCTTCCCTTCACATTCTGACGTTATCAGATTACTTCAGAGGCTGGCGGCAGCTACCATAAGTAACAAGCTGTCAGGGTAAATAAATCACTCTCTCAAAAATAACTGCTAAAAAGTATAGATTAGTATGACCAGAGGTGGGCTTGGACTGCTTTTTTTTTTTTTAATTTTCCCCTCCTGAATAAGTCTTGCACATATTCAATTTTATAGAGAAAAATAATTTATTTTCTTTCTTAAAAAAAAAGATTTCGGGATTAAGATCCATATAAGAAACTCAGGTCTCAAAAGGAAAGTTTGTGGCTCTTGTGTATAAATCATAAGACAATCAATTTGCAATCACCTAGAAAAGCCCAGGGTGTGGAGAATAACTAGCAGGTTCTGCAAAGAGCAGCCCACACCAGGCCAATTTAATTTCCTTTTCTGATGGACTGACAGGCTGCGGAGACAAGAGAGAAGCAATAGATGTGATCCACCAGGCTGGAGCCAGCCTCTCTGTCTGGTCCCACGTAATGCACCCACCAACGAGCTGGAAACCCAGCCAGAAGAATCATCAGAGAGCTGGAGCATCTGCTTCCCACCCAGAATGGGACCTCTACTGCGTGTGCACTGCCTGGGGTAGGCATGGACAAGTCAGTCCCCATTGTGAAGGCAGAAAGGTGAGGCCATGGCCAGTGTGCAACAGCTAGTGAGTTCAGTGGTGGAAGGAGCTGTACACCCTTGTTCCTGGGAGCAATAGTTAGGACAGCTGTGCAGAAATGAAAGCAAAATAATGAGAATGTTCAAAGCCCATTAGACTGATTCTGGAAAGGTCCTACAGCAAGATCAATGTTGATATGAATAGGATAAAGGCAGTCCTCTACAGAGCACCTGGAGTTCCTATCACATTCCCCCAAAGACAAAAGTGTATGTCACTAAGTTGTGACATCACCAAAGATAATGTGGGTCACAGTTGCTTCCAGAAGAAAATGAAAGGAAAATTGTTTGTAATGTGAAACACAAGATAGGACAGCACTGTGAAATGTGCAAAACAGGTGGACAAGGGAGGGAGCTGCTCTAAACCATCTGGAGAAGGGCAGGCTACAGTGTCCTGTCTTTGTTCAGTCAAGACATATGCTACCAGAGGTATCACAAAACAGAGATGCAAGTTAATGCTACAAGCCCCTTCCACCCTAGTATTTTAATGACTGTTTTTTCCCAACTACCCCTTTGTCCTAAAGAATCCAAGCATTCTTTGGTGTCTGCAGCCACATTTTGAATACTGAGGCTGAGAGAGCCATTGCAGCATCTCCCAGCATGTACCAAGAGTTCCCATCCCAGCATGTCCCACCCTGGAAGGTCTAGATAAAATGGCCAAATACTGTTACACTGCCTAAAGGAAAGTTCAGGAACTCCAGAGAAGACAACGAAGCATGATCATGGGGACCCGGGGACAAATCTGTCTTACCTGGGGGCAGGCCCTACTCTATATAAGCACCAGCTTGGCAATGAAGCTTTCCTCTGGCTTCAATGGACACACCAAACTATGCAGCTTTCCCTAGTAAACTAATAAAATTTCAACACTAAACTCACTGATTAACAAAGAGGAGTGGGCTATGTGTATGCCTGAGCCCCCACTAATGGTCCTCGCCTCATGGCAGCTTCCTATCTGGGAAAGGAGCAGCTTGTCAGTTGCTCCAATGAAAGAGAGGGTGGGAAGATCCTAACAAAGGAAGCACAGCTAATGGGAAAATTGGGAATGACTGCCAGAGGAAGGGAAACTTCAGCTTACCTATGAAGATGATGACCAGGAGAAAGCTGGAGGGAAAGAATAACACAAGCAGAAATGCACACTCTACACCCATCAGCTCCCATCCGCCCAAGTCCCATCCTCCACCCATGCTTATGCTTACCAGCCCCCAGAACCACAGCACACCCAACTGCAAGGCTCTGGTCAAGCTCGTGGCTCCCCCCACATTTCTTGCTCCTTGGTGCTCCACCTCTTCTGAGATATTCCAATATTGGCATACTGATCCAACCAGAAATTTCACCTTCTTCACACCGAAATTTTAATGAGTCACTCACAGTTCAGATCAGTGTTCTCCACCCTGTGGACTGTGTCTTCACAACCCCACCACCTCTCAAGTCAATCGACTCCTCAGTGCTGGCCACAGACATTGTTAGTTAGGATCTCCTTGCAATAACAGCTGGGGATGCTGTGTGTTTAGGATGACTATGGCATTTGGTGCCATAAGAAAATGAAAGTCTCTGAAGTAGGATCCACACTTCTATCCTGGTTTCCCTGAATGCTGGCTATGTGTCTTCTGGCGAGTTATTTAACCTCTCTGAACCTCAGTCTCCTCATCTGTGAAATTGGGAGCATAATATCTTTACAGTGTTATTATGAAAACAAAATGAGTAACATATAATTCAGCACCTGGCTTACAGCAGACCCTCAAAAAACAAGTGCTCTTTCCATTTTCCCTCTTATTAAGGGAAGAAAAGAATATCAAAGATGACCTGAATGCAAATTTGAATCAAATGACTCCCAAAAAACGGATAACTCCAGGAAACAAACTCATCTATGAAGCAGACTAAAATGCAAGATACGGCTTCTAACAGACAACATTAGCATTTTTAGTGGAGACAGGTACACAACAATAAAATTAAATGAGAAGAGATTCAAACCATTGCTAGAAATGTCCTTTTTCAACTCAGCAAAATAAAATAGAAAAGGAATTAACAGAGGGAAACAAATACCCACAGATTACCATTGTCCTTTGTGATGTAAAATAACTCACTAAAATCATATCTGAAGATATTTTTTGTGTGTTGTCACCTTCAAGAACGTGCTTGCTGGTTAAAATAACCATTTGTAAAAAACACAGTGTGGGTATACAGTGCACATGTTTAAAGACAGAGAAAATAAAAGCAAGTGATAACCATATGCACATCTTACTGCAAATAAAGTCTGTGACCTTTCCAAATGAAGACAAGCAGATCACTCTTTTGAATTTCTAATCTGATGCCCCAACTCTCCTATTCCCCCCAATAGGTATTTTGTTTCCAACTTTAAGGCTCTTTACAATCCCTATTTGTCTTCCGTGGTCAGCTGAGCTCAGCTACCCAAACACACACACACACCACACGCACGTGCGCGCTCAGAGGACGGATTTGTCATGTTGACCTTTCATATCTCCTACGCTTTTTAACTGATTGAGATTCCTTCCCCTGGAAGCATGCACACAGCCTCACTGCAGAGGAGAAAAATCAGGGGAAGGATGGCGAAGATAAATACCAGAGGAGCAAGCTAGAACCTGGATACGGGGGTCATCGTTCACAGAGTTATTCAGGGGAGGAACGCCACAGGAAAGCCACTGAAGCAGGCAGTACACAATGCAAAATTACCCAGCGACCTTTCCCAGAACATCAATAGTCAAAGCAATCTGTAAAGGGGTGCTTACCAGGCGCCATGGGCTGGTCTCCTCATGGCCTGGAGCTCCGCCTCATCAGAGAGAGAGAAACCCCATAGAAGGGAACTGTCCTCCCCCTCTCAGAGTGACTCAAGCTCTACATAAACAATGACTGACAGCATCTGACTGTCCCCACCACGTGCTCCCCAGCTTGCTGGGTCTGAGGAGTGACCGATGCCATCTCAAAAACCCGAGAACACAGCCAACAGGACACCCAGGACATGGCCGGCGTGTCTTTTGAGTTCACGTAGGTTCTCACTGGGAGAAACCGCACCATCCTACAAAGGAGGCCACGAAAGCATATTGGTCGTATTTCAAACACTCTGGAAATCTCCGCATCTAGAGTTTTACCCACGGTATTTTCCCTCCATGGAGATGAGCACTTCCCTCCCAGTAGGGGCCGTGGCCATGAGAAATGAGTGTTTTTTCCTTGTGCCGGTAAGCAATCTTAAGACCTGGTGCAGAAAGCACTCAGGCTTAACGAGTGATAGCCCAGCAGGCACACTGATTAGCTGGGTTCCATAACCATAAAGTCAACAATCATCTACCTCCATGCCCTTTCTGCAGGTGGCTCACCTACAGATGCTAAGTAAGCCGGTAACAGTTCAGTGGAACTTACAGGGGGAGCATTATGCGTAAACATGAGTGCCCCAGCGTGTCCTTAACTATACCACTGGGAACGCACACCTGCACAGCCATCTATTACCCCACTCGCCACCAACCACAACTTTCCTTCTTCTCCCTCTGAATTTTCCCCACTGTGATGGCATCCGTGCCTAATGTGTTTCCCCTGTGCACGGGCCCTTCCTCTTCCATCTGTGACTTCCATACATGAGTCAGCTTTTATACCCGAGGAGGCGAGATAGCCCCACTCCAGCATGCAAACACGAAGTGTAACTGATCTGCTAACACTCCGTACACATCATTTTCTAAGTTTGCCCATGTTTATTTTACATATTTTTAGTTTATGTGAAAGCCAGAGAGACAAAGAGAGAGAAAGAGATTGAGAGAGAGAGGGAAGGAGGGAGGGAAGGGCAGAGATACAGCGAGAGCGAGAGCGAGAGAGAGAGATTGATTCCATCCACTGGTTCACTCCCCAAACATCTGTAATGACGAGGGCTGGGTCAGACTGAAGCCAGGAGTCTAAAACTCAGTCCAGATCTCACACACTGGGTAGCAGGGACCTAACCACTTGAGCCATTACCTGCTGCCTCTCAGGGTGTGCGCTGCCAGGAAGGTGGGACTAAGAGTGGAGCTGGGTCTTGAACTCAAGCACGAGAACATGGGCTACAAGTGTCCCAAGCAGTGTTGACCACCCTCCCCCGGAAATATGAGCTACATGTTAGAAATACTTTTGCAGCAAAATAAACTAATCTTCTCATTCCATCTTCCATACACTTTCTGGAATACACTCACATACACACTTTTTTTTGCAACCTATAAAGGAAACAGTTTTCAACTTATGACTTCATTCAACAATTCTAAGATTCTAGAACTATCCACTAGTTTTGTCCAAATAAAAGGACTTTCATAATTAAGCAAAATGCCTTCCTACCCAGTCAAACAAGGTTAGAGACAATCTTTGGCAATGGTTAAAAATGTCATATTTCTCCCCCTTTTTTTTTTTAAGGCTTGAACTTTAGATCAAATTATGCAGGAACAACCAAAGAGGAGTGCAACTCTGGGTTCTAAGAGGTAGGGAGCAATCCAAATCTAACCTTCACAGAAGTCACTGCCTCCCCTGAAACAGCGGGTCATTCTCTCACACTGGGACTAGCACTGCTGTGTGCCATGGAGTGATTTATACAACCCTACCCAAAAAACAGGGTAGGAAGCTTGACAATTCATGAAACCATAAATTATAAATCAATTACTGGAGATAGATTGATTTGTTCCCAGGCCCTTTCGTCCCTTGGGACTCTCTTATAAATTCCCTTGAGCAAGGGGAAACAAAGAAAAGGTCCTCTCGGGTACCTCTGCTGGGCCAGCCTTGCCTTGTAAGCCCACCATCCCTGTAAACTTCATTCTCACCCAGGAGTGCCCACCCTCAGGAACCGAGCAGGAGCTCACAGAAATAAAGTGAAAAGACAAAGATAAAAGTGGCATTGACCTTTAGGAAGAGATCAAGTGGATTCCCCAGATCCCAAAGCTCAAGTGAAAATGGGAAATTCCTATTACATATGAGGCATTTCAAAAACAAGGGAAACAGAATTAAAGGTAAGTTCATTTTGATGCAAACATTTTTTGAAATGTATGCATGTGGGGGCCTACCACAAAGGTCTTTGAAAATGCATATTATGAAAAAATACATGGATATGAGTAATTTCACCAAAATAAGCGGCTCTTTTAATTCCTTTTTTTCCATTAATTTTCTGAAACACCCTCACACTTCAGACACTTGGCCAAACAGCTCTGCACATCCCCACAAGGAGGAACACCTGCACACAGAATCAACATTTTAAGGACTCGCCTGATAACATCATGGATGAATTTTTAAATCATTAACTATACTATATCCCTAAATTTTTTTTCTATCTTTTTAATTTTTATTTAAATTTGAAAGGCAGAGAGACAGAAACATGGAGATCTTCCATTTGCTGGTTCACTCTCCCAATGCTTACCACAGCCAGGGCTAGGCAAGACACAAACTCGGAGACCAGCACTATATTCAGGTCTCCGATATGGGTGGCAGGCACCCAAGCACCTGAGCCAACATGTACATTAGCAGGAAACTGGATCTGAAACAGAGGAGCTGGGACTCAAATCACACATGCTGATACTAGGGGCAGGCGCCCCAAGTGGTGACTTAACCACTGTGCCACACACCTGCCCCTGATGTCCCTAAACTTCGATAGCAAAGGGGCAGCTTTATTCTTCCTTTCAAGAAAAGCTAATGTTCTCATTCCATGTCTGAGATGATAAATGTCAAGCAATCCAGTTTGGCATAGTCCTGGGTTTTGTACTGGAGATAGGTGACCACAGGCAGGTGCAATCGCACAAAACATACTCCAACAGGACATTCTACCCCAAGTGACAGCACTGACAGAGTCTCACCCTTGGTGATCCTGTGGCTCCATTCCCTAAAACCAGCAGCTGTACACAACCAGCAATACCCTGCTACTCCTCAGCTTCTCCAGAAAGACTGCCTGACAATAGCTTGGAACAATACCAAGAAGCCCCCGGTTGAGTCCGGTTGTGGAGATTCTTAGCTATATGAAAATTCCCAATTTAGAGAAAGGATAACTGAAATCCAGAGTGAGAGCCTAAGAACTGACTGCAGAAAGGGTTGGGGCTGAGTTCCAAGCAGAGCGCAGGTCTACAGTGTGCAAATGTTGGCCTCTTTTCGTGACACCACACAGTTCTTCAGGTTGAAGACAATGGCAATGTTGCTCAGGCTGTGTGGCCTCAGAGATCAATCTTTCCTCCCATGCCACAGATAACTTCTAAAACTCAGAGAGTAAATGGTGATGCAAATACTACTATTAGATATTTATTATGTTGCAAAGCTTGAAAACAGTCGGGAAAATGGAAAAGTTACTTTTTTTCCCTACACAAATTTGTTAATGGGTGGCATAATGGGGAGCCCTGTTTGCTGGCACTCTGTGAAACATCTACAAATTGCCTCGGCAGAGCATTACAGGTTGTCAGACTAATGCAGTTGAAGATAATTTGGCCTTTCAGTGAATTGAACCTCACAGCACGATTATACTCCACAACCAAGTAGAGTGTCACAATTATTCTTTCATGCTGAATTACCATATAATGTCATGAGTCTACCTGTCATAAGTCCTGCAGCCTAGCCTGAATTTTTTTTCCCTAAATCTACTGTTCATGGCGAAAAAAATAATAATAATAATTTTTTTTGCTTCTAATGGAAATCTGATTGTTTTTATCAACAACAAATTTCATAGCAAATCAAAGGATATGCTTGGACAAACAATCCGATACTCAAGGTTAAAAAACACACAAATAATAAATTGCTGGTGTGTCATGTTCAATTTTTACTACGGCATTACACTGCAATAACCATAACAGGATCTAAATTGTTGTCAGAACATTAAACAAACCCCCATACTTCACAAAGGCATCCTGTCTGAGTAATTCACACAACGGAAACAACTATCAAATTTTCCACTGTCCCACTGCCACACCATACATCAGTGCAATTTTATGTATTTGGACAATTCGTTGAATAAATTACTTCCATCCTGCCTGCTCTTGCCACTTCTGTTAAGAGTCCTATCAGTTTTAATTGTCTTTCTGTCTATACGGAGCCACTGTTTTTCTGGCCTTTTCCTGTGGTATTTCCTGAGCACCAAAATAAACGACAAACACCCATTCGAGCTGGGGGTGTACAAAGGCAAGAGAGTGGCATCCCGCCAGAGGCCACGGCGTCTTCCTTCTCCTGCTTTATGCCAGTTGATGAATGTGTACTGGGGAGTGTGACATTTCATGGTATTGGTATGGAAACAGGGTCTTTTCAGCATCACAGTTAACTAAAATCCATAGGTACGCAAGACACCACATTCTACCCCGTTGCCACTTATTGTTGACTTTCTCTGTTACAGCATTCCGTCTGGCATGGGAAATGGGTTCAGCCCAGCCCCCTTCGTGGTCAGAATCCAGCTCATCAGGGCAGTTTCATTGAGCATCTTGTTCCCAAGCAAATGACAAGCCCACTTTGCCAGGTTGAGTATCTGATCAGTGTCAATGCACAGGGGTGCTTGCCGAAAAGTACAGCTGTCGGACAAGGAGCACCATAATGGGCACAAATAAACTTTGTCTGTAGAGGTGGAGCTAATGACTTCCCTTCGTGTTTCCCAACACCTTCGATAGCAGACTAAATGGACACGGACCACAGGGAATCAGATCAATTGGATGCAACTCTGTTTCCCAAATAGATGCCAAGTTTTGTCTACAATACAGGCAAAGTTGACCTCCTGGGCCAGATCAGTCAATGCAAAGAAAAGCAGGAGAGGCCCCTAAGTACCCCAAATCAACCTGCGTGATGGTCTGGGTAGATTCCATCACTCATGTCACCAAAGGCAAATAACTAACCACACTGAAATGTCACCACAATGACCATTTGAAGCCTGATGCTGCCCAAGAAGCCATTTTCGTGCTGTTTGTCAACAAGAAGTCCCTCCTCATTGAACTGGCTCCCATACCCGTCTGCTATATACGAATCAGTGCCTACAACAGAGTTGAGTTTGTGGCTCAGGTGAACCCAAACGGAGGAAATCACATTCTGAGAGGCTAACCCCAGACCTGGTGTCCCCATGTTAACTTGGTAACCTTGCTGGGTAGCAGAAAGTAACTCTTTATTTATAACCCCAAAAGCAATAATAAACACAGAACTATGATTTACTCTGAACCTCCCTATTATTAAAACACTTTGTCTTATAGTTTTATTGATTTACAATCTGTCCTACTTACTTTTTTAGCATCTGAAAACAATCAAGGCACAAAGCTGCAAAATGTTTGGACATTAATTGTTAGGAGACAGCATTTTATTCCAGGCGAGGGGTTTGAGGCCTCGACAGCGATGCATTCTGGTACCGGGATGATTTATGGTCTTGTAGCAATAACGATGCACCAGGGCCATTAACATATTGGCAGGCCCTAGGATGGATTAGTGGCATTGATTATTTCATGGGCCACTGATACCCATTTGTTACGAGGAGCTCAAAGATGGCCTCTCTCTGACTAAAATCTTTTTACGAGCAGACAGCATTTTAAGTATTAGGAACCTGGGATTTGGGCCATTTTTTATCATCTTGCTGTCGCCTCACCTTAGTATGCAACCCCCCCCAAAAAAGGTGTCAAAAAAATTAAAGTTCATTCCTCACCACCAGCCTTAATTCCTCAACTCGTCATAACCACGTCTTCTTTAAAAATTAATGATTGCCAGCATTTAGCCACCAGTTGTTGCTATGAAGATCTATGCAAAAAGCAAGGATCCCTACAGAGTGTGTGATATATGGAATACTCTTTATTACTACAATAAAACTTACTGACATTTCAATACTTCTGCAAATAGCATTATAGTATCAATCTTCTGAATTAGGTTGAAAATTAAGTTGTAAATTAAAAGAAAGTGTACTTTGGAATACAACATGATACGTCATCCAGAAAAGGACCTTTGCACACAACTGAGCCGGGGACAGAGCTGAGCACAGCGTCCTAGCAGCACTGCCTGCAATCTGAAGATCCAGGTCCAGCCAGAGCATATATCGAGAATCCCAAATAATCTACCACTGGGGGCATTTTTTTATTCTTGTTAAAGTCAAGGGATTTGACAACAGCCTTTTATACACACAATGAAACTCCAAATCTTAATATTTTTTCTTCTTCACACCATTCTTACTGTAAATTTCAAATTGGGAATATTTAGAATAAGTGCCTTAAAATTTAGACAGTTATTACATATACATTATATGTATAATGTATATAAATACATGTATGGATCATGACCTTTTCCTTCTCTGTGTCATCAGACAGAAAATTCTTCCCCATCCTCACACACCCTCTGCCCCATCTTCAAAGACACTCAGAGCAGAGAGCTATCCAGGGTGCAAAGTGACAACTCCCAAAGCCTGGACAGCTTTGAAACTGCTAGGCTGGAAGGCTAGTGTCACGTACTGTGAGCTTTTTACAAACAGTCTCAGACTGCACCCAACACAAAAGGGTTATGCAAAAAAGCTACCATGTTGTGGAAAAGTTACCTGTTGTCTACCACTGCAACCTAGCTTCCACGGCATCCTCTGAACCCACAGGATAAGACTGCACAGTTAAAAAAAAGTTCACTCTAGTGATTCCAAACATCTTGAAGAAATCCAGACTAACTCTTGCCCTCGATGACTTCTCCTCACAGTCTCTCAGGCTTCTTACCCAATACTTTAGTTTAAACTAGAAGCTTTTGAGGTACATGTCTATCTTTTTTCATAGATTGCCACCTTCTGCTCTAATCTCTGAATTTTCAGAAGTCCACATACCCAGGGCCAAGGAGAATAAAGAGGTTTCACCGTCAGTGTTAAGCCTGGTCACCTGGTAGATGCATGTTGAGATGACAAGAACTCTGAGGCAGAGTTCAGGACCTACAGGAAAATGTAACACATGGGATTAACCACTTGAGAAGGAAGCAAGGGAGCAGGGGAGTGGTCCTGGGGTTGAAATTCTCAACTGGACGCACTTTTACTAAGCAACCTGGAGACCGCTCACTGAGGCTGCACAGAGCTTGACCTTAGGAAGACTATCTGCACCACAGAATGGGCAGAGGGAAACACTGCTGCTCCTGCAAGGGAGTTTTAACACAAACCACGGATCGAAGGGTTTCAGAACTGGAGGGAATCATGAGAGGAACTCATCCAAGCCTTCTCCTGCACAAATGGAAACATCAGACATGAGAAGTGACACACGTAAAGGGTCTACAAACAGCAAGAGAGAAATAAAATCCTATGGCCCCTGCTCTTTTGCTCTCAAAAGTATAATGCTTCCTTCCTGTGCCTTCGTTTTCACTGCTGATTTTCCCTTCCTTCCCATGTGTATAATTTTCTTATTTTACCAAAGTTTAATGTACGGTTAGAACTTCTCAAATTTTGGATTATATGGGAAGACATAGACTCAATAATCTATATTATCGCAAATTTAAGAAAACAATCTTAGAGTGTGATATATGGTAATTCTGGGCTAAGTAGAAAACAACATGAGGAGTATGCCATTTTCCTCATTAAATTTGTGTTTTAAATAAGAGAGATGTTGTCAACGTGTACTTCAGGTACACAGAAGAACTTTAGGCTTTTGCATCTCATTTACAAGGCCTTTGCATAAATCATCAAAAAATAAAACACAAGGAAGAAAACTTCCCCTCAAAACCTGAAAGTTTCTCCTATCATATTCAGCTTACAAATCAATTTGGATAGCAGGCCTTTCGTTTCCGACGGCAGTCTCTGTGACACAGCCTGTGGCCCTCCCAGAGCAAGAGAAGTCGGAATACTCTACCTCAGCCAGCGATCCCCAGAGGCTGTAGAGAGTCCTACCTCCTCTCTCAACATCCAGAAACAGGTTTTCTGAACACATTTCCTCTCCCTGCCTCAGCAGAGAACAATACATAACCACATGGGACAGCAACCATCCATGACCATGTGCTTACAAGTTAAAATTAAATCAGCCCTGAATAGATACTCTACAAGAGAGGCACACCTTGGGTCACCACTACGAGACATAGCAAGTGAGAAGTTCTAGCTTAACATGAATGGACTTACACGTAAACCTCACATGTGAAGTTAAGGGCTGACAATGTGAACACATTCACATGTAAATGTCTTTTATTCACATAGAACCTTCTCACACAGAACCACTCCCTGCGCACATGAACAGCATCCTTCAAGCTTCTCCTCCTTAGGCAAATAATGCTGATCCTATAAAGCTCGTAGGCTCCATCATTTCTCAACTTATTGTTATGTCTACAGTTCCCCTGGACTCCTGCCAGATTTCCTACATCCTTGCTAGGCTTGGTAGCCCATATGGCATTTCAGGGTTGGGTGTTAATTGAAGAACAGCTCAACTGTTTGGACATGTTATGCATCTAATACCCAATTGTCAATCTTGTAATGTTTGCTGAGTGAGTCTATCTTTGGGGAAATGAATGGCAAATGAAAATTTACCCTAACCTATTTCTCTTCTTATTCTCTTTGGGCTTTTTGTGATGATTTGTTAATCTGATTCACTGTATTCTATGAGCTCAAGTCAGTCACATATCTAAAATTCACAACCAGGACAGGAGAAAATGTTGAGTGACAGAGGTATTTGTCCTCTTTGAGATATCATCCTTGTTGCCTACAACAATAACTCACAAACACAGCTGTGAATTTCACTAAAATAACAAAGAACACACAGTGATGACCACCATGCTTATTTCCAAACTCCACTTCTTTTTTTAAATGCCTTTTCTAAATACCTATTCTATTTCATACATGAGACCATACTAATCCACCTAAGCTATCTGAAAGTTGTGAAAACACTCAAAGTGAATTTCATCTTACTTCTGATGGAGAATCAAACCAGGTTCATAACAGATGCTTAATAATTCACGTGCTGATGAAAACAACAAAGAACTTGCATTACAAAATTGTTCTCAGTTCTTCATTCTTCCGGGGCCTAGGCACCCTGCCATGTGATTTTATAGTCACTATCTCCGGAGTATCTTATCCCCAGCCCACTGGTGATGGCCTTGCTACAAGACTTCCTCAGGCTCATGGCATAAGGAATGACATAACAATGGGCCAGCTCTGAGTCAAGGTCAAATGGTACAATTATTTCTACCACCCTGCTGAGAGCATCTAACACTCCAAGTAAGACAAACGTGCCTGGAAAGTCCATTTGCTCCAGTCAAAAGAGAAAAATAGAGGAAAGCACACAGACCAGCCTAGCCAAGCCAGCATGGGCTGAAGCTTCCCCAACCAACTCACAGAGCCGCATGTGTGATTATACCAGCTTACCATCGAGTGCCACTACATGTGGCTATCTCACCAAGCAACACTGTGATGGCAACAACTGATGCACAATAAATAAGACTGCAGTATTTGACCACCTCAAGGAAAACCAGGGTCCATTCAGACAGGAAAACATGAAAAGCTAGTTACCATGTACTCTTCATGTAACTCATCCTCCAAAAACCAATGCTCACATACTTGCTGGAGACAACATCTTGAGGCAATACAACATTTTAAACACTTAGAAATAATCCTAACTAATTTTTCCCAGTAAGTAGGACATACCTTGTCTAAAACGGCAGAACTACTAAATTTTGCTCAGTGCTCAGAGAATACATGCTCAGAGTCTAAATAAAGAACACGTCCACAGTGGCCATCAGAGAACCTGTTAGTAGGTATCCATTTTCCATGAACACTCTACCCTATGCTGGTTCCTAAGATGAACACAAGCTATCTGCAGAGCAGGAAGGCAACACCTCTAGGTGCTGATGATACAGAGGCAACCCTCTGTTGTCTTGTTGTGTCAGCCGTGTGAAGTCTCACCAGCCACTCATGACCCTCTCCCCCCTTGACTCCTGTCCTACGGACATCACAGATAAGGGGCATCCAAGCACAGCATCCCTACGAGAGACCCAAGGCATCAGGAAATGCTATTCCAAAAGCAGCTAGGTGTGCCACCAAGGTGGCCTCTGCTGCCGAGTGGTAAGAGCCACACCATTAAAGGCAAGTTTCCGTTTTATGTGCTCCAGCCTTCTGCGGCAGGATCTCACCATTCTCCGGGAAGCTTGATTTACCACCCCATCGCCCTGCTTTTATAGGGCTTGACTCTGCAAACGGAGCTGATGGAGACCTCAACTGCGAGTCACTGAGTCCCGGGTATAATTGCAGATTTACAATACCTCCTGAAGTCATTCTGTCATACTCAAGTCTTTTCAACATGTCCCCAGAAGGGATGCCCAAAAAGGCTTCGGCTGAGCTGCACCAGCCTGACCCCAGACCCAAACCCCAAATACGATTTATCTCACTGAGCCCAATTCCCCACACCCCAGATCTCGCCATTCAGGAAACTCTGGAAGGATGTGATGGCCAACAATGGGAACTCAGCAGCCACATGGGCAAATTCACTTGTGGGGCAGCTGATGAGAGATCATGGAAGAGAGGCAAGGAATAAGGAAAGAGTGACTCTCAGTTATACTGCTGGGATTTTTCACAGCTAATCACACCCAAGACTGATTCACTGCTCACTTCGCTCTGCTCACTCATTTTTCATATCGTCCTTTTCACTGCCCCATCAGCCTGTTCCACCAAGGTCAAATGAAGGGAATGATAGCATGTGCACCACACTGAGATTTATTATAAACGGAGTCACTCACCTTTTATGTGGAGTAAATGGGCTACTGAAATTACCGTTTATGAAGATAGACCAGTGTGAGAATCATGTGAGGAGGCAGCAGGAGAGGAGGGGCTCAGTTCAAACTGCATCATGGAACCTCAGGGTCTCTGTTCCCATGCAGAGAATAGAGGCTAAGGCCACCTGCTAGCTTGACCCCAAGTGCATACAAGACTTGCAGTCAATGTCAGAGGTGTAGCTCCACCTTTGTCCTACCTAGTGTAGAGTCGAGGAGGGTCTTTCAGGTACCACATGAGCACATCTTAATTCCAGTGCACTGGACAGAGGGTATTGTTCCAAGAATTTTATATCCTTGAAAATGCTTTAGGTTGCAAGTAACAGAATAATCAACAAAAAGAAGCTTACAGAATAAGCTGTGAAATGCGTCAGTCACAATGTGTCTAAGCTGTAGTACCTTCATCTAGGGGAGGAATGGAGTTAGATCAATTAGCAGTAAAACTTTCTTTAAAAAAAACAAAACTATTGTGAAACCCTGGAAGTTGTGCTGCTCTGATTGTAGCAGGTGGGGCTGATATCCCGGATGCCTTCATCTTTCAGGATGTCTCCTCCAACACTAATATGTTTTATTATTGATAATTCTAAAGCAGATGACCATGATACCAGCAGTATTAATAATACTGACGGACTACAATAACTTAGTGAGCAATTTACACTCTCCAGGGCTCTCAGAAGAGACCGCTGGCATGAGGCAGACATGGGTTCTCTATCACAATCCTTCAAGAGTTCATGCATAAGGAATAGGTAGACAGAGGGTTGGAAAGAAGGAAGGATAAACACCTGTTTAAAAAATAATAATCAGGCCGGCGCCGTGGCTCAACAGGCTAATCCTCCGCCTTGCGGCGCCGGCACACCGGGTTCTAGTCCCGGTCGGGGCGCCGGATTCTGTCCCGGTTGCCCCTCTTCCAGGCCAGCCCTCTGCTGTGGCCCAGGAGTGCAGTGGAGGATGGCCCAAGTGCTTGGGCCCTGCACCCCATGGGAGACCAGGGAAAAGCACCTAGCACCTGGCTCCTGCCATCGGATGAGCGCGGTGCGCCGGCCGCAGCACGCCGACCACGGCAGCCATTGGAGGGTGAACCAACGGCAAAGGAAGACCTTTCTCTCTGTCTCTCTCTCTCACTGTCCACTCTGCCTGTCACAAAAAAAATAAATAAATAAAAAATAATAATCAGTTCATCTCTAATTGCCACTTAGATCAAAGTTCATCACAGCACTATTCACATGGGAAAATGACTTAAGTAACCTCAATGTCCAACAACATGAGACTGGCAAACGAAGTTTGGCCAAATATCTTGGTCCTCCATGAAACACTGTTTCTCAAAGTAATCATTACTGACATGAAAGAATGTTCAAAATACATATGAGTATGTGCAAAGACATCCTAAGGAAGATTCTATGATCCCCGTTTTCTAAAGTGCTGTGAATATGTATGTTTTAAACTGCAGAGAAGATAGACAACAAAATTCTAGCACTTATAATTTCTTTTTCTTTTTTTTTTTTTTTTTGAAAGGCAGAGTGGACAGTCAGAGAGAGAGACAGAGAGAAAGGTCTTCCTTTGCTGTTGGTTTACCCTCCAATGGCTGCCGCGGACGGCACGCTGCGGCTGGCGCACTGCGCTCATCCGATGGCAGGAGCCAGGTGCTAGGTGCTTCTCCTGGTCTCCCAGGGGGTGCAGGGCCCAAGCACTTGGGCCATCCTCCACTGCACTCCCAGGCCACAGCAGAGGGCTGGCCTGGAAGAGGGGCAACTGGGACAGAATCCGGTGCCCCGACCGCTTATAATTTCTAAGGGGTGGAATTACAAGCATTTTTGTCCTTTGGCATTTCCCAATATTTTTAAACTTTCTACAGGGACCATATTCATGTCTACAATCAAGGGAAAAATAAACTGAGAGGCATTAAACAAAACCAAAGGAAACTTTTCTTTGTCTATTACCATCCAAGGCAAAGGTAGAAAAGATGGAGATTGAGAGGGATGATGCCCCAGCATCACCCACAGGGACTCCCAAGGAACACAGAAGAGGGAGGCTACGGTCTCAGAACACTCAGCAGAATCCTCCTAAGGACTTTCACAAAAAAATGTATAAACAACCTGGCACCTGCTTCAGCCCCTCCTACCAGCTCAAAGTATCTGAGGCGGCGGGGCTCAGGCACCAGTAAGCATTCTCCTGGAATGCAGTTGCAGTGATTCTTATGGGATACGCTAATAAATCCAGTATGATGATCAAAGGCAAGTAGATACCCCAGGCAAGTAGACCTACCTCTACAAATCAGGATGCCATGCAATAGAAGGGACATTATCCTTTCCTTGAAAGTTCCTCCCAGATCTCTGCGGTATGCCAGGAGTCCAGGTTACAAAAAAAAAAAAAAAAAAGACTAGAAAGCCATGTGATCTATTATATGAAGCCAGATCTCTGGGCCACATGTGAGCCATCTTTAATAAACTTAATTTTATTTCTCATTAAATTATTGGTCAAACCTGTGAAAAACCAATCCATACCAAGACTGATACACAATACAGCACTCAAGTGGTCAGGGAGCTCTGATTGTGCCTGAAGGATGCTGGATACGCACAGGAGGGTGGCATGACCTCTAGGCCAGACAAGGACCTGCTCTGAGCATGGGGACAAATCAACTTCTGGACTTGTACTGGGTGAAAGATCATCCATGGCATGCCTGAAACTAGGTCACACAGAGCTCCATGCAGTAGATAACTTCTTCACTTCTTTGTGTGACTCACACTCGTATCTAGCAAGTCCATAGCTCTTTTCCCAAGACCTTGGCCTCAGCCATAAAGAAGATGTTAATGTGTTTGGGTGTTGCTCAACAGCCCTTTTTTTTTTTTTTATTTGACAGATAGAGTTAGACAGTGAGAGAGAGAGACAGAGAGAAAGGTCTTCCTTCTGTTGGTTCACCCCTAAAATGGCTGCTGCTGCCAGAGCTACGCCAATCCACAGCCAGGGGCCAGGTGCTTCCTCCTGGTCTCCCATGCGGGTGCAGGGGCCCAAGCGCTTGGGCCATCCTCCACTGCCTTCCTGGGCCACAGCAGAGAGCTGGACTGGAAGGTGAGCAACCGGGTCTAGAACCCAGCGCCCATATGGGATGCCGATGCTGCAGGTAGAGGATTAACTGAGTGAGCCACAGCGCCAGCCCCACTCAATTTCTTCAAACGTTCTTCCATGAAATCTCAGGAGAGAAGTAAATGCACCCTGGAGGTATGTCATCAGAAAGTATCAGCTTCAAAACCAGCTGTGTTGGGGATCAGACATGTGGCATAGCAATTAAGACACCACCGGGGACACCTGTACCCCCTAACACAGCGCCTCTACTCAGGCTCTCAGCTCCATTCCTGATCCAGCTTCCTGCTAATGTGCATCCTGGGAGGCAGCAAGGGATGGGTCGTTGGGTCCCTGCCACCCACATGGGAGACCTAGACTGTTTCCAACTCCTGGGTTTGGCATAACCCAGCCCTGGCTGTTCATGGGCATTTAGGGAGCAACCTAGTGGGTGAGAGATTTCTGATTCTGTGTGTGTGTTTCTCTTTCAAGTAAAATAAACTAATAGCTTTAAAAGTAAATTATGCAATGTTGTGAGAACATGTAGATTAGCATTCATTAAGAAAAAAAATTGCATTACAGAGCCAAAAAAATCAGAGACAATTTTTTTCAAGCTACTTCTTTTGGGAGGAGGAGAAGAGGAGGAGATAAAGGAGAAGGATGGAGGGAGAGAGAAAGAACCAACTTTGTATTTCGGTGGGAAGTGGTGGATAAAGGAAATACTACAACTCATCAGCATCAACCCTAAGATACAAAGCGTTCTTCAACGTATGAAAAAAAAGAAACAGATTCCACCAGTACCCTAAGGCCCTAAGTTTCTTAAAAAAGCTGAAAATACGGGGCAAGCATTGTGGCACAGTGGGTAAAGCTACCTCCTGCTATGCCAACATCCCATATGGGTGCTAGTTCAAGACACAGCTGCTTCACTTCAATCCAGCTCCCTACTCGTGTGCCTGGGCAGGCAACGAGGATGGCCAAAGTGGTTGGGCCCCTGCCACCCATGTGGGAGATCCAGAGGAAGCTCCTGACTCATGGCTTTGGCCCAGCCTTAGTCCTAGCTGTTGCAGCCATTTGAGGAGTAAACAAGAGGATGGAATCTTTCTCTTTCTCTCTCCTTCTCTCCCTCCAGCTCTCTCCCTATCTTCCTCTCTATCACTCCTTCTCCCTCTCTTTCACTTCCTCTCCCCTTCTCTCTCTCTCTCTCTGTGGCTCTGACATTAAAATAAATAAATATTTTTAAAAAATACTGAAAATACAAAGTGTCTTCAAAAAGCTCACGGAAAATGCACAGTGTGGAAAAACGTGCATGCACTTCAAACTCTTTGCACCAAAATATATTTCTTTCCTATTTTCCATGAACTTTTTGAAGTTCCCTCATATAGTGGCTCATTTTGAAACAAGGCTGGATGGTATTATGTTGGGGACAAGTTTCTTCTTCGCTCTCCAAACAAATGCTGTGTTTTGTTTCATCGGGTTTCTCTTTTGGAATTTTAATAACACTATCTCATGTTTGAGGCCATTAAACCAACTGGTTCAACAAAGTTGCTTTCCTTACTCAAACAAGAAAACAAAATCTGAAAAATAAAGCACATATTTGAGTATGGTATTAAACCAAAATAATTTGATTTCCTTTCTGTTGCTTTGCACAATCACCAACCGAATCATTTTAAAAATAAATAAATAAGACAGCTTTCTGACCACAGACTTATTTTCTGAAATAACCTCTATAAATAAGAAACCTGTTATGAAATATGCAATACTTGCCACTTCTCTTAAGAAAAAACAATTCACCTTTTCTTTCTCTCCCAATTAATTTTCTCTTTGCTAATGTAACATTTTTGGGGTTTGTGCTAGAATATCTTTTGTGCTTTGAAATAAAGGATGGCCAGCTCTAAATCTGTAGCCATACAGTAAAACGCATGGCCCGAGGAAGGGTTCGAAGCCACTAACTTTTTCCTGCACGGGCAGCTCCATTCCTGCAGGCATCACCCCACTATCCCACGCCTTCCTTATGCGACAAAAAATCTCTTTTCCCAACCATCATTTTCCAAAGGAGCAGGTAAATATTATTATTTACCACACAAAAGCAACAACAACTGATTAAAGTAAATTTAGTGGAAACATTCAAATAATGGCAGGGGAAGAAAATTTATTCGGCAGCAACACTGTGTGAACTTATTGGAAATAATCAGCTGCTCGGTTTGAATTAAATGAGTGCGGGTGAACGTAGCCGGCAGAGCGGGGTGGGAGGAGGTTCAAAGAGAAAGCCTGGCCCAGGCCAGCAGCGATCTGTGGCTGTCCCTGGGCCCCGGCTGCAGGGAAATCTGCAAAGATGCAAAGGGTCCTTGGGTGTTGGGTTAGCAGCGAGTAAATTGCTGTGGGAGCTAAGAGCGGGCATACTTCAGCAGGCAATTCCTCTCTGTCTTTCATTCTGTTTGTCTGTGTTAAATTCCCCCTCTGCCCTCATCCATTCTCACATCCAGTTCCCCGCTTTGTCCATCCATCAATCCCCTCAGTTTGTCAGTGCTGACTTCATCGCGGGGCTCACAATCACATTGCAGCCATCCCAGGCTGCAGCGGAGCCCCCGCCTCCCACCGCCCCGCCCGCACCGCGTTCTGCTGACAGAGGGCCCAGCCGGGCCGCTTGTCGTTCTCTATTGCACAGGCCAGCAAAAACACTAATACTCAACCTGATTCCTATCGTCCTGCTTTTCACCTTTCCTACCGAGGGGAATGCAAGAGAGACAGACACCGAGGGGAGGGGGGAAACCGAGGGGAGGGGGGCGCCGCAGATGAGGGGAGGGATAATGGAGAGAGATGTTTGCTGAATTTTCTAAAACAATTTGCACACCAGTCAGGTGGAGGCTCAATCCAGCTTTCTGGACCACACATCAATAGGAATCACAGGAAGAAAATGTCGCACTAATGAAGGCCTGATAAGCTGTAGTAAGTGCAGCTGGGGGTGGAGGGGAGTGGGAGTGGAAGCAGTCCACTAGCCAGGCCTGCACAAGCTCCACTCTAGACAGACAGCGCCTTCCTCGCCAGCTGAGAATGGAAATGTTTCAAAGCTGTATTTAAAAAAAAAAAAAGTTTCATGTGCAAAAATCAAACAGATAAGGTTGGAGAAAAATATTAGATGATCGCTTTTATTTGAAAGATCATTTGCAAAACATTTCACAGGGCGGGAGGGAAAAGCTTACTAAAGAGGAAAAAAAATAGTTACCTAGCAACAAAACTATCTGAAAACATTCTAGAGCGTACTGCCTGAGCGGATGCTCTTCATTCAAAGGTGTGTAATTCCGAGCACTTGCCGAACTCGGAAAATATCTTGCTCTTGAATTCTAAATTCCTTTTTCCCCTCTAAACAGAGCAAACTTTACAATAAGCTTCATTGTGAGGATAAAAACTGTTGTGTGCTGCATACATTTTTATATTAACCCTCAAAAAAACCTTATCAGGAATAAAATTAGTAGAACTGTTGGTACAACAGTGCCTAAAATGACTCTAACGGGGTCTGGTGGGGGTGGGTTTTTCTATAGATGGTGCCCCAAAAAATAATTAAGTGTAACAGCAGTGAGCTAGCACTGGCGAGGCACGTGGCTAAGTATTTTCAGGTATGTGATTTGAACCTCACAACAATTCATCAACTCGTCTGTTTGGAACAGAGAGGAGACAAGACCCAACAATTCAGAAATTTATCCCAAATCATATCATTACAAAATAAGGACGTGGGTATGTGGAAGCAGCTGTTGGAATTCAAGTTCTCCAATAGGTGGGCACATTCCTAATTAACAACAATAAAAGCAAAAAAAAAAAAAAGTCTTTTTGGGATAAAGAAAAAAAAGTGACTGAACTCCATCAGTCTCTTGATCCATAGCAGGACCACAAAACACTCAGAGTGATGGCTTCTACATCACTGCAAATTGTTATCTGGGGAGACTACTCACTTTTTTACTGAAACACCATTAGACTGCCTCTGCAAACAAACCGAGAGGCATTTCCGGAATTCTCTGAGACACGGCAGTGGCCTAAGAACAAATGTGTTACCTTACGGCGCAATGACTTGGAAGACTTCTGCACAGGCTTGAATGTCTAGCTTTGGGGTCTTTGTTAGGAAAGCAATCACAGGATCTTGTGGTGGCGCCGTGTACGGGTGCAGTTAAAAGGCAAACTGCCAATGACGGACCCAGGCAGAGGACCCACGGGATGAAAAGAAAAGAGGGGGACTGGACAGCCCACAGAACTCCTGCCTGCAGTCCTCACACCACGCTGCCACCACACATCTCACCCCAAGCCTCCATCCTCAGCTCACTCCTCACTCCTTTTGTTTCTCAAACCCACATTCCCACATGAACTGGGCTGTGACAGGAGAGACCAGGGAAGGGAGTTTTTAAAAAAAAAAGCAGCAGCAAAAAGTCTCCTCTGCTGCGCTCCTATCCACATCAGACATCTCTAATTAGACAGCAGCAAAATTTTATTAATAGGATGGACATTATAGAATGAGCTTGTTATAAATGGGCCCTGTCAGGGCCTTATTCAGCTACCAAATGAGTATTCTCAGTTCAGTGCTCTCATCTGAGGCATCACGCCTAGTGCTGGGTAACAAATGATTGCTATTAACCGTATTGTTAGTAATGATGGCTGAAAACAAACAAAAACCCATAAATAACAGTCTACAGAAAAATTAACCCATAAACTTGATAGATACCCAGCTGAGAAATAATAAATGACACTTTGGGGCCTGCTGGGAGATGCTAGTGGTTTTTGTTTTCCTCTCTGTCATTAACACATTTTCTGTGCTAAAAATTAGATTCTGATA
This sequence comes from Sylvilagus floridanus, assembly GCA_949820135.1. Classification (NCBI taxonomy): domain Eukaryota; kingdom Metazoa; phylum Chordata; class Mammalia; order Lagomorpha; family Leporidae; genus Sylvilagus; species Sylvilagus floridanus. The sequence goes on from OX463235.1 coordinate 18,096,879, forward strand.
TATAATTATCAACGCTCTCAGATATTAATTCTGCCATTGCTCCCTCGGTTTCTCTCTGCCTGGGCTCCAATGTTACTCACAGATTACTCTGAGAAAACGCATCAAACACTTAACAGAACAGGTCAGAGTGACAAGAAGCTTCTGTGGACAACACCAATCTGCACCGCCTTTTTTTTTTTTTTAACCAAGGACACAAAAAAATTTCTTGTATTAATTAACGAGGGTTCCCTTCCAGCCACAACATGTGTGATGTAAGCTAAGCGAATTCTTTCCTTCTTTAATGAAGGCTGCCCAGAGAAGTGGGGAGTGGCAAAGTTATCCTGCATTAATGGCGCTCAAACCCACACTCATTAAGGTCTTTCCAAGAGGACACAGGTCCAGAAGCACATTCCTCCTGTAGAGCGCCCTTCCCCCCACAGGGCTGAACCCAAGGGCAAGGACAAGGACATACACGTGGAATTAAGCAAGTGAGCAGGACACCTTCCCCCAAAAGGAACCGGAATTTCAAACACAGAATTCGCACTGGCATTGCCACTAAGAAGGACCTTGACCTCCCAAGCATTATGACTTCTGCACGATTAATTGACCTTGAGTAGAATATGAGCTCATTCACCAATGGCTTATATTTGTCTGGAACTATTGAGAAAAGTGAAATGCACCAGACTCCTCCAAGGAATGATCCCATAAACCAACAAAGACACGCATGCACACACATGCACCACACACTCACATGCATACCAGTCCTCATTATCACCACTGCCAGCTACCCTATAAATATCTTCTGCTCTCTGAAAATTTAATTTCAAGAAAAATAACTGGGGAAAGCAGTTTTTGAAAAAAATTGTTTGTTTATTGAGAAAAGTAGAGTTAGAGAGAGACAAGAAGAGGTCAAAACCAGCAGCCAAGAGCTACATCCAAGTCTCCCAATGTGGATGGCAGAGGTCCAAAAGCATCTTCCACTGCTTCCCCAAGCACATAAGCAGGGACCTGGATTGGAAGCAGAGCAGCCTGGCACTCTGATATGGGATATGGGCGTCACAGATGGAGGCTTAACCCACAAGGCCATAACACCAGCCTCAAGGGAAAAGAGTTTTTAAATGAAAAAGACGAAGGCAGCCAATTCAGAGAGCACATAACAAAGAATTTACATTCAGCTAAAAATAACAAGATGAAATCTGAGATCAGAGAGAAACACGGGGAAGGGGAGTCCATGCAAACAGGACGATGCAAACAAGTGAGTAAAGGAAGCAGGTCCCTGACCCACCGCCCAAGCCTGCCCTCCCTCCGCCAAGGTAAGGCAGCAGTAGCTTCCTGCTCTGTCACAAACGCCCTCCTGCACAAGTCATTTTGCCAAAGAGGGGCACTAAAAGCACAAACAGAAACGTTCTTTGAAATTGGAGTCCAGCCTTTTCAAACACAGAAGCAGGCAAAAATACAGATTCTGGGAGCCACTGCAGCAGGGAAAGCAGACAGAACTGGGTGGGTTGCCTGTGGACCCCGGATTTAGAAAACCCTGTGGATTCCAAACACTGGTGACGTGTTCCTTTTTGCTCTCAAGCTTCCTCCAGGCCCCGGGCCGGGCAAGCACCAGAATAACATTTCTGAGGCAGGATTTTGTACAAACGGAGCCACTGATCTCCCACCTCCCACGCCTTGTTTTCCAAGCCCGGCGCTCCACGCCATGATCACACCGCCCTGATGACAAGAGCTTTAACTGCAAATCCCACCACTGCCATGCTCCCCATTTTCTCAGGATCTGGCATTGCGATATTAAATAACTATAAAACTAGAAAGCCAAAATAACTAAATCACCTGGCAGCCAATTTCTGAGAGTTAAACCACAAACCCGGAAAATGGTGGAGTGTGTTGAAATAATGTAAAGGAAACCCATAAATTCCAACTTTATGTTCTGTAAAGAACAAATATGAAAAAGGCATCAAAATAATGAAAGATTGTTTATGTATTCTGGCATGAAATGGGAATGTGCTATGAGAGCGCGCACAGTGGCGGAGACAGATCGACGAAGCTGACAGTGTGGTATTCATCCTGCGTGGTGCGGCAGACGGCCCGCTAGTGGCAGGAGACAGCGCAATAAATCAAGGGCTCTCGAAGCTGTACCTACAGCTTATTACATCCAAGATGACAAATAAATAATAATCCCTGTCAGAGCGGCCCTTTGCTCAAGGATTGAGCCTGAACCCTTTGGCTCATCACTCTCATCTTAAGTGAAAACACTAGAACTGGGGAATTGGAGGCCACGGTTTGCTAAGCTCATGAAACACAAAACAAGCGGGGCCTGGGAACTAGGACTGAACAAGAAAGGTCAAGAAGGAAGGAAGGATAAACATTTAAATAATCCTGGCCGAGAGGCGGCGAGGCGGCAGATTGCCTGCGGGTTAACGTGGCCTGATCTTCTGGGGAGGAGGGCAGCATGACACCCACTCCTTGTGCCCCTTTCTAACGGGGAGAAGTCCGGAGCTGGGGTATAAATGCAGCCCTCACAGCGCAGGCAGAGGCTCCCAGACACACCCAGGCCCCCACCCTCCAAAGCCCTTGCCACCAGGTCTGCCTTCCCACCTCCTCCAAGACTCAAGAAAGCAGCGGGAAGCCATCCTGGACGCCGAGTCATCTCAGCCCTCCGGCTGCCAGGAAGTGAGGCAGCTGTGCAGGCCAGGTCCAGGAGAGAGGAAGGCTCACTCTCAAGCCCTGCTCCGCGTCTCCCTGCCCGGCATCCTGCTCACCTCCTCTCTTGTGCACTTTGTAACTGCCTCTCCCACGTGGGGCTGTAGACACTGCAGCTTCTAAATCTGCCAGGGTCCACAGGTGTTGTGCCCTTGAACCTGTCCCTTAACCTTGAGCAGCCCCCTTCTCAACATTCCTGATCAGCTAGATGGACGGTGTCTCCAAGGGCCCTGCACAGTTCTTTCAGAGCATCCCTCTGTCTGGGTCCACTCTACACTCACCGTGGTTTCCCCATTATCTCTCTGAAAGCAAGGCCATCCTCTTCTCCCTGTCTGCCACATCGCTAGATCCTTTGCTGCCTTCCAGAAAGCACAAAGCATGATAGCAGCAAAGGGGAAACACACACACACACACACACACACACCCCATCCCAGCAACCTCCAAATATCCTGCAAACTATTTCTCACACCCCCAACAGCCCTAGGCATCAAAGTAAAACTGCATTTTGTGATGTGAGAGAACTGCACAAAGTTGAGTCTGCAAAGGGGAACAACGACCACCACCAAGGTCAAGGTCCCAAGGGCTAGCATAGCATACAAGTTTCTGACATGGCCAAGGGGAAAATGGTTGACACTTACCCTACTCCCAGAAGACAGAGGGTCTCTACCACTGTTTCCTCTGCCTGCATTTCTGTAGACAAATGGGGCCTGGCAGAGCAGACATGAGTTCAAATTTCACCTCCAAACACTTGGGTAATCCTAAGTAAGCCACTTACCCTCACTGAGTTTCAGCTTCCTCATCAGAAAAATAAATAAATAAATAAATAACTCCCAAACTGAAAGACTGTCATGCAATGAAGCTTGATACTGCAAATACATTCCAAATACATTCTAGTCCTTGCTCCATTCTTTGCTCAATGTATCCAGTTTCCTTTTTCCTCGTGTTCTAGTATCTACTAAAGTAGACTTTCATATTAATGATATTATCCACATAACTTTAAATCCACATGAGCCTTCAAAAATATCCAAAGTTCTTTCAAGGACTTTCAAGTTTCTGGTAAAAGTCATTTCACCCTGGAGCAATGACATAGCCTGGAACTTGGGAGAAACGCATTTGCTTTTTTCTAAGACTTACATATTTATTTGAAAAGTAGAATTACAGAGAAGCAGAGGCAGACAGAGAAAGAAAAAGAGAGGTCTTCCATCTGCTGCTGGTTCACTCCCCAAATGGCTGCAATAGCCAGAGCCTGACCAATTTGAAGCCAGGAGCTTCTTTTGGGTCGCTCATGGGAGTGTAGGTACCCAAGGACTTAGGCCATCTTTCACTGCTTTCCCAGGCCATAGCAGAGAGCTGGATGCGAAATGAAGCAGCCAGGACTTGAACTGGTGCCCATATGGGATGCTGGCACTGCAGGCAGCAGTTTTACCCACTATGTCACAGCACTGGCCCCAATGCAACTGCTTTTGAGGGGCAGATGTTTAGCATCCTACATCAGAGTATCTGGGTTCAAATCTTGACTCTGGCTCCAGCTTCCCGCTAATGTAGACCCTGAGAAGTAGCAACAGTGGTTTGAGTAGTTGGGTTCCTTCCAACCATATAGGACATGCAGCCCAGCACTGACTGTTAATGGTATTTGTGGAATGAGCCAGCAGATAGGAATGTATAAGTACTTCCCTTTCTCTCTTTTCTGCCACCTCTCAAATAAACAAATAGATACATTTTCAAAAGTGTTTGAGTTGTAAGTAGGCAAGAAGCACAATACATTGGAATCCCCTCAGCTCAATAATTCAATGCCCCCAAGAAAATAATTCAAAACATGAAAAATTCATATGCAGTGTATAAGGACATAGATCACAAGAAAACATATGGCAACAAACCAAATAGTCCCCTAGTAATTGAGTTTAAAAGTTTGTTTAAAATTAATTTTTAAATAGTGAAACGCTTATTGGATAGAATAGTTCACAGTTTTCCAAAAGCATGATGGTTTTGAGAAAGAGTGGGTGATATGTCACATGAAAGGCAGGACACTCCAGTGGTACAAACAGCAGTGCACAGTACTTATAACAGGCAGAACAGTAGAGTGACACGTGGCTTGCATTTTAACTACACAGAATTGTGCTTCTGGAAAAAGAAAAAAAGAATATACACAAACAGTAAGAGTTGTGATCATGTGCCAGAACTAGAGGCAATTGTTTGTATTCTTTCACTTGTTTTTCAAATTTTCTTGGACTATGTTTCACAGTATTTTAAAAATCAATTTATCTTTTAATTCCATTTTTCCACATATTTGAAAGTGTTTTCTTTATGTGGAAGGTAAAGTCAAAGACAGAGACAAAGAGAGACGGAGCCACAACTGGCCAGAAATCTTCCATCTACTGGTTTACTCCCCAGATGCCTACAAAAACCAGGGTTGGGCCACGCCAGGAACTCAACCCTGGTTTTCCACATGGGTGGCAGGGATCCAAGTACTTGAACCATCTCCTGCTGTCTCCCTAGGGGCACATTAGCAGGAAGCTGGACTAGAAGCAGAGTAGCCAGGACTGGAACCCAGACAGACTGATAGAGTATGTGATGTGGGCACCCCAAGCACTGGCTTGGCCATTGTGCCACAACACTTACCCTCACAACACTCTACCTTGAAAAATGACTGAAGGAATTCAAAAGCAAAGAAATGAATTAACAACTGGGAAACTGGGAGCCAAGCCTACAGTCACAAAGGAATTACTAGTCATTTCCACCCTGGGACACTGTGACAGATGGCAGGCAAGGGGTGGAAGAAAGGGCATTTAGATGTGGTGCTCCCTGGCACCTCGCTTCCTTCTCCACTCATTCCCCCAAGGTCACTGCCCACTCTGATTGTTAGTACTTTACCATCACCCAGGCATGGCTTCAGCCTGGACGGTGATGTCACTCAGCTCCTCCCCAGTATTGCCAGATAACACTCTTGCTTCAATCGGCAAACTCGAATCTGAGGGTCTGGCACCCCTCCTGCAGCTCTTTATGAGGTTCTGTTGCTTCTAAACTGGTTCATTGTAGCAAAGAAGCATTTCCAAGGCAAACCACTGAGGACAGCAGGAGATAAGGCAAGGGGCTAAGCTTCGAAAAAACAAAGAGAAGGGAGGAGAGGTCAGACAACTGTGGCTGATACTTGAAGATGGAGTTTAGTTTGCAGGAGACAGGTGGGAACCCTGTTCTTTCATGAGAACAGAGGAAGAGAAAATAACACATTCTAACTCATTCCGGTGCTTCAATGGATACTCTAGCTCTTTTACAACAAATTCATAAAATAGTCAGACTTTTTCTAGCCCCCGAAAGTCCATCTTCCATCCTCTGGGTACAGAGGATGGCTTTCTTTAGGACTCATACAGGTGCAGGTCAGTTACAGAAACTCTTTACGGTGGAGTAGGAACATAGCTCTCCCTTTTTCTCTGTGAGCTCCCTTCCCCCTCTCCCTGCTCATCACTCCCTTGAAAACACCCCAGGCCAGCACACCAATTCAGCCTAGAGGTGGGAAAACAGAAGCCCACACAGGTAAGGAACTCGCCCATGACACCAAGCACAGGGCAGGGCTGGGGTTAAGATGAGGTGGCACCGCCCCGGGGTCTTGTTGCTGCACCGTACTGGTTCCTGTTACCAGCTTCTACCAGCAGAAAAGGAAAAACAACAAACATCTTTCCAACACCTTGAAGCAAAGTGTGAAAGGTGGTCCCATATGGCCAACATAAGACCAAGGCTGTACCACCACTCCTCCCTACACTGAGACGCTCTCCCAGGCCATCAAAGGGAAGAAAGAACATTTGGGGCTAGGAAGACAGCAGTGTACTGCCCCAAAATCTTAAAGCAAATGCTGTCCAAGATTCATTTTTAGAACACATCATATGAGGTATGCTTAGGTTTAGTAGCTGGAAATAGACTTACTTAACAAAGAGGTAAGTAAGAATAATGCAACCATTTATACAATCATATGATCACTGTTTAAAGGTCTTTTTAAAAAATATAAACATGGTAATTCTGCTAATACGTGTTCTATGCCTTTGCAACAATACAAGAAAGCTGTGAGACGTGGTTACTGTGGAGCTGAACAAGTCCCAGAATCCCACTAAGAAAATAATGTGAGACAATAATGCATATTTCAGGTACACACTATAACTGACTTAAATTATTATAGATGTACTTCATACTTAATTACCTTTCTAAAATATGCCAGGGCATTTTGTCATAAACTCTGCAGCATCCTGCACCTCCACTAAATACTGCTCTGAAATGCAAACCCTTTGCTAATGTTTTTATTTGAATAACTTATTACCCAATATAGCAAGCATCAACACATTTTATAGAACCAGAACTTGGCTCTGTGAAATTTCGCCTACCCTAATGCCAGTCACTGTTGGGAGCATTTAGTTATAAATTGTCTTTCAATAAAAGTAAAAGCTCCCAAAACAACAAAATGAAAAGACACAGCAGCTTAAATCAAGGGAAGTCAATTTCCACATGCCGATCCTAAATATTTCATGGCCCTATTTTATTCTGACATTTGTAGATGACTAAAGTGTTACAAAGGAAATAAAATGCTGATTAAAGAGTTCACTGTCATAAAGGTTACTGAATTGTAAATGGCCCTTTCCATCTTCCTGTTAATAGGTACCGAGCTGTAAACATCATGAAGGCTGGGACGGGAGTGTGGCTTCCCTCCTTCAGGAGCCGTAGATACATTAATCACTGAATCACCAAGCCATGCTTAATTGCAAGCTGTATATCACACAAATCCATGGGAAGTAGAAGGAAACTCATTATTGCAGCTTCATAACTATCGGGTCCTTCTCGTTTTAACCTCCTCACACCTGGGACACTTTGTTGCTCTACAACGGGAACACAGGAAGAGGTATGGCCCCACTAATGACAGCCCACACGGGCACCTCCGCCCCCACGGCCCCGGGACGGAAGGCGCACCTCGGCTCTGCAGCCATCCCAGCTTCTGCTTCACTGCTGCTTAGTGGGTTTTCGTAAGATGCTCACCCTCTCTGCCCTCCCTCCCCCCACCTCCTCCCCACCAGCGTGCCCCTTTGGCCTTCCTGGGAAAAGCATGTTGAAATCCATTACTCCTTGAGAGTTTACAGAACTGTTTAAATGATAAAGAAAAAAAAAAACCTGCAGTATATTTTGCTTTGACAAAATTATTGATTTAAATCCCATACAATAGCACAATACTATTTAAAGGTCAACCCAAGAAAAATGAGCTTACACCCGAACAGAGCAGAGCTTATCTGTCATGAAAGTGTAATGATGTGTTTATTCCCTCACTAGGGTGTATGTATTTTTCAGGAAGATATAACAACCTAGTTGCAGGAGAAATCTGCTCTAAAATGGGGATTTCAAGAGATATTTACATTTCTGATGCTGGGCCTGATATCTACAGCTCCGAGACCAATTCTGGACTTAATAGTCAGTTGAGTATTTATTTCTATCACCTCACAACTGTTCTTTTCACTCCCAGGTCAACAACGAGACACACACAAGAAAACCAGGACCACAGCTCGTATGGGAACCTCTTACGAAGCCCAAGGCTCTGAACAGAAGGCAAGGCAATCGGCATATTAACTGCCTCCCTGGCATTTTGGCTTTCCTTTTGCATTTTCAAAATATGGCACTAAGCATTCTCACTTGGTTATTCTGAGGAATGTTTGCCATTAACGAATCTGCCTATTTGTCTCTCTTTTTTTTTTTTTCCCAAAAGGCTGAGTGATATCTCTTCATGTACACAGACCTGGGCCTCCCTGGGATGTGGTAGAGGGATCAAGGGATGAGACCTCACACTCTGTATTCAGGTCACATCCCTCAGAGCCTAGACCCATGACCTCTCTGGTAAACTCAGTTCCAGAAACCTCTACTGGGTGCCTGGCCTCATGTGAGGCTGTGGGAATTCCAAGTAGTACAGTATCTTCTCTACTGAAAGCCATCACCTAGGGATGGGCACCTGAGCAGTTCTAACACTTGCTTCCCACACTGGAGGGCAGGCCTGGGTTCAAGTCCCAGCACCCTGGGAGATAGGAGGTGATGGCTAAGAACTTGGGTCCTTGCCACCCACATGGGAGACCCAGATGGAGTTTCCAAGCTTCGGCCTGGCCCAGCCCCAGCCATTGCAGGCATTTGGCAAGACAACCAGTCAATGTGAGTACTGTCTGTGTGTATATCTGTATGTGTGTGCCTGTACCTCTCAAATAAATAACTAAATTTAAGTCATCCAGTCATCTGGGAAATACTGACTGAGCTGCTTATCATGTGTCTGGCACGGTGCAGTGACCTCTTAGAGATGATGTATTGCAGGGCCATTAGACACTGAGAGCATGAATCCAAGAAATGTTATGAAAAAGTAGGCATTCAAGACACTACAAGAGCACCTAACGAGGGAAGCCACAGCCCAGGTCATCCAACCCCTCCAATGCTATGCCCACCTCGTACCATCTGAAGCCAGCACACTAAAGGCAGGAATCTTCTATTGTACTTCTCACTTCCATGAGTGTCACTGAGTGTCACTCAGTACTCTTCAGGAAATTGTGCAGATTATTTTAATAAGTCTGGCTCTTCACATAAGGATGGTGAACTCAAATGACTGCAGGCTTTGGAATCTAGCACTGCTGGGCTCTCAGCCCCATGCCTCCCCAGGCCTGCTACTCAACCCATGATCCTCCATCTCTGCATTTCTCATGCTACCATTCATCCATCTGTTCACCTGCCCTCTGTCCACCCAACAAATATATATTGGATGCCTACCATGCTTCATGAGTTCTCTCATTTATCCCATTTTTTCATCTTTACAACCATCTTCTACAGCCAGTTCTCCAAACTTGTTTGCTCAGACAGCCCAACATATGCCAACTTATTTATAAATTATATTTGCTTACTAGTATGCAATATGTTCATAAGACATTTACAACATAAACCTGTCAAGTTTGAGAAATAAAGACTTTATTAATGAAACCCAAATCCTTTGTATTCACCAAATAATACAGGTATTATAAGGGGAAAACTCAAAATGTTCATGGAATATGTATATTATAAAAAACTATGCACAAATTTCAAAAATTTTTGCAACAAAATAAGTATCTATTAATTCTAGTTCCCATGAAATTTTTGAAGTTCCTTCATATATTTTGTATATTATACTGATACTTTTTCAATATAGAGATATCATAAAGTGATGCTCCATTATTAACTACTGACAACACTTTGTAAAATCTTAAAGGACTCGTCTCATTTACACCTTGGCTGTAAACAAATGAGTCATAGATTTAAAAGTTATTTCAATCTACAATAACTGCTTTAACCAATCACAACAAACTCAGTAGCATGAAAAATAAAATAGCCAAAGTGTGCTCTCTCACATTCCTGGAGGCCCAAAATTAGAAAGCATCCTAACAGCAGGATGGCAGCAGGGCTGCCCCCTGCAGAGGCTCCAGGGCAAAGAGCAGTTCACCTTTTCCACATCCAAGGCTTGTGACCAACCACCCCAACTGTAGCCTCCATGGTCACCAAGTCCTGTACCTCTTCTGTCAAATCACCATCTGCCTCTCTCTTGATGGACACTTGGGACTACACTCAAGGCCCACAGGATAACCCCCCAGCCCTGAAATCCTTCACTCCACCCCATGCACAAAGTCTCTTTTTCTGTATCAGGTGACATCCACAGGTTGCAGGGTTTCAGACACATTCCCATTGGGGAACCATTATTCAGTGCTCCAGCACACGGGAAAGAAACTCACCAATGGCTGAGCTTATTATATGACACTCTTTCAGTTTCATTAATCACTCTCAGATTGTTATTTAAATCCAGTGGCTAAATTTCTACAGTCTGTGATGTCGATTAACCAGAATGTGTGGCAACTTTATATTCTTAACAAGTGAATTCAGAAAGCACTACAAATATTCCTTGGGCAGATGTTTTTCAATGATATGAAGTCCTATTCTGGAGCCAGCATTGTGGCTCAGCAGGTTAACCCGCTACCAGGGATGTTAGCATCCCACATGGACACTGGTTCAAATCCCAACTGCTCCACTTCCAGTCCAGCTCCCTGCTAATGACTACCTGGGCCCCTGCCACCTACATGGAAGACCCAGATAAAGCTCCTGGCTCTGGGATTTGGCCAGGCCCAGCCCTGGCTGTTACAGCCATCTGGGGAATAAACCAGCAGATGATTAAAACTGACTTTCAAATAAACAAATAAATAAAAAAGGTCCTGTTCCAAATTTAAAGTATACATAGAAATGTATTTTTACAGATGACACACCTAGGTGGTTTTCAGTGCCAAGCTAACATAATCACAGAAACTTTCCTCAACTTGTGTTTTCAAAATCTTCACTTCATAGCATGGTTTTCTTTCATAAAGCATTTTCTCAAATGTACTTTTGGCCAAACCTATTAGGATTTATACTCCTAATGGAGGTAGGAATGAATAAACTGAGAAAGCTTGAGGAGCAGGTGATGTGGTGCTGCTGGTTAAGCCGCCACCTGTAATGCCAGCATCCCATGTGAGCACCAGGTGAGTCCTGGCTAATCTGCTTCTGATCCAGCTTCCTGCTAATGTACCTGGGAAGACAGCAGAAGATGGTCCAAGTATCTGGGCCCCTGACACTCAGATAGGAGACCAAGATGGAGTTCCAGGCTCCTGCTTCAGCCTGGCCCAGCTTTAGTCTCTGCAGCCATATTGCGTGTGAACCAAAAAATGGAAGATCTTTTCATCTCTCTCTCTGCCTCTCTAACTCTGCCTTTCAAGTAAGTAAATCTTTTTTAAAAAATTTGAACTTTTATTAAAGAAAAATGGGGAATTCACATTTATACCAACAGAAACAACTAAACTCAAGTTCTTTCTCATGATGTAATTAAAGAGCCTCTGTTGAAATCAAAGATTTCCAAGCCCCCAACTCATAAGCAAGTAACACAAACATTCAGTTATACAAGGCTTTAGATGTGGCTTACATTTTGAATCCAAAAATAGTAATAAAATTTGCAGAATGTATAGACAAAAGAAAAAGAAAGGTTTCATTATGGGCCACTATTCAAAGAGAATTCCTAGTGCCCACCATCTGCAGAACAAACTCTTGGGGAGGACACTCACACCAACAGAAGCTAAAGGTGCCAGTTCAGTGTGAACAGCAAATACAGATTCAGCTTATGCCCTTCCTTCCCTTTAGATTATAAAAATTAGACACAGAATTCTAACACTGTCTTCTGGCATGCCTGTGGTTCTAATGAGAGGAGTATATGATGATACCCCAAAAGTTTGTGGAAAAGTGGAATTAAAACATAAATTTAGGGTCAAGCATTTGGTACAATGGTTAAGACACCACTTGAGACTCTGAATTCCAGTGGAATGACTGGGTTTGAGTTTTGGTTCCACTCCAAGTATCCACTTTAGTCTAATCCATACCCAAGGAGGTAGCACCTCAAGTCCCAGCCACTCACTTGAGAGATCTGCATTGAGTTCCTGGCTCTTGACTCCTGGTGACAGCCTGGCCCAGCCCCTAATGGTGCACAGTTTGGGAATGAACCAGAAGATGAAATCTTTCTCTCTCTCTCTCTCTCTCTCTCTCTCTCTCTCTCTGTCACTGCTGTCTTTCAAATAAATAGCATTATATTTGAAACACTGTTTTCAAAAATATTGTTAATCTAGTGCAAAAAGATGAAAATGCATACATAGCTTTTTCATAATACACATTTTCCAAGAACTTTGCTCACATGAAGGATTATCTCCTCCAAAGTCGAGAGAAGCAATGGATTTACCTAAAGAAGCGCAGAGCAGATGTCAGAGCCAGGGTTGGAAACCCAATCTTGTGACTGGGCATTTGGCACAGTGGCTAAGATCCACTTGGGATGCCCATAGCCTCTCATAAATGTGTGTGCCCATAAGCATCCATAACTCACCAGAAGCAAACAACGCTACTCTAACGGGATGCTCTTTCCCAGGCCACAGTGGAAATCATTTGCAAAACACAACCCTTTTCTGCTAGCAAGTGTTAGAAGGTTTTCTGCCCCCATCTAAAAACCTGGAGTTTGTTCATCTTCGCCTAATGTTTGAATCAAGAACTTGAATGAGTTTACAAATTAACAATTTAAGTAAAAATGTAAACTAAAACTGTCTTCTGACTCTACTTAAACAGACAAAATCAAACATCAAACCATTTTCCAGACCACTTCCTCATTCCCCTCATCCTCTCAAAGTAAGAGGAGTAAATATTATGAGAACATAAATCAGGGCTGGCGCTGTGGCACAGCGGGTAAAGCCACTGCCTGCAGTGCCAGCATCCCATTTGGGTGCCCAATCAAGTCCGGGCTGCTCCACTTCCAATCCAGCTCCCTGCTAGTGCACTGGAGAAAGCAGCAGAAGATGGCCCAAGTGCTTGGGCCCCTGTCACCCACGTCGGAGACCCAAATGAAGCTCTTGGTTCCTGGCTTCTGTCTAGTCCCATTCTCACTGTTGTAGCCATTTAGGCAGTAAACCAGTGCACAGAAGATACTTTTCTCTCTGTAACTCTACCTTTCAAATAAGTAAAATCTTTAAAAAATAAATAAATGATCAATAAGCCTTTAGTTCTGTGAAGATCCTGCTCATTTTACCCTCTTGGAGTGACTGTTAACACTCCACCCTGCCTCCTTGCCACCCCATATGCCCTGTATCATACTTGGAAATCCAACAGAAGCATCCAGATGCTGGTATATGAAACAAAAACCAGAATATCTCCAGGAAAATGGTGTCATGGTGGCCATGGCATTCCAAAGGGGGAAGGGAAGAAATTCAACGGCTCCAGAGACCCTGGCCAAAGTGAGATCTGCCAGCGGACTGAGGTCAAGGAGTGGACTGCGGGGCAGTGAGCCTGGGCATGACCAACACCCAAGTTCCACGTGAACACAAGGCAGAGAAGCAGAAGGAGGAAATGACATGGGATCCAAGTCAGGAAATCTGAGTTTGCATTTCCATTTTGCTCCTTTCCAACCTCGAAAAATCATTTCGTCTCTCTGGATCTTCTCATCTGTAAAGTGAGCTGAACTGGTTCTTCATTTTAGAGCTTTTGAGCTTAGTTATACTAGGGCCTCTTCAGTCATCACCAACCTTTGTTCTCTTAAAGCTACTGAGAGGGCTTTTCGAAACTCTTTTGAGAATAACCAATCAATAGACACGACAGCACTTCCCTCATAGTTCTATTTCTACCCTCTCTGAGGCAGAAGGCTAGAGGGGAGCCTCGTGCAGAGCTGGGGCGCACTGAACTGCCAACCGAAGACCCTTCGGAGCCTCTTTCCCTCTGGCTTCCAAGCCAACAATTCCCAAAATGCTGACTGCTCTGCCATCCCGAGTCCCTGTATGCCAAAAACGACCAGGGTCTCTCCCTCAGCTCAATCACATCACGCCTGTGAGTGAGAAATACATCTGTGTCGCTTCTCACCTTTGCGATCTAGGGGCTTGTTTGTTACCTTAGCACAACTCAGCCAAACCTAACCAACACAAAAAATCAACCAGGTGGCCTGAAAGCTAAAGTGCTGTCTTTGTTAGTCTGATTATTCACACCACTACTACCCTAACCACCACCCTAACAATCTACTATTATCATAACAGTTTGCATTTCTCAAGATAGTGGAGGTCCCATAGGCCTGAAGCTAATGACCGCTTTGTCAAGGTCTATGCTCCTTATGCCACCAAATTCTCCAGGGCTCTGCTGCTGAAAGCAATGACCACCTCCAATAAGAAGGGAAAAGGGGTCCAGGGAATGGCTGAGAATTGACCATCATACAGGGTTTACAGAATAAACCCCTGATCAGCAACCTCAAAGGGGAAAAAAATCAGGTCAGAGAGGAACACGACAGAATGTTTTAAACCAGAACTGCTCGCTGCGGACTATTCCAGGCTGGGACAGAGAGCTGTGGCCCCAGCAGGCCAGGCAAGAGGCAGCCTGCAACTGAATGTGAAAGAGCTGGAGACTTTTCAGGTCCGGAGTGAGGTACAGCCTGTGGAGGAGGAGTTCAGGAGGCCTCCCCAGGAAGGAAAGGGGGAAGGAGGAAGCAACACAAAGAAGCTTACAGCAGAAAATGTTTGGAAAATTCTGGGGCAGCAGAAATACAGATACATACCAATGCCTATGAGAGTGAGAAAGCCCATAAGCTGGTTGGTTTTTCCATTCTGTAATTCTGAAATGGAGTAAGTAAAAGAAAGGAATCAAAGAAAAGTGAGTGTAGTTTAATCAACTGCCGGACAATCAGTTACCCAAGGCTTTGGTGGAAATGTTTAGAACTTTGGCATATTTTAAGAAAATAACTATGGTATCTTTTAAACCTGGAATCAATCGGCTTTAGGCGGCTTCCTGCTTTAGATGAGGCAGACACACCTCCTGCCTTGTTGGGGCATTCGGGAACTGCTGTTTGGGAGAGAAAAGGCCAGTGTGACCTTGACCCTTAGCCATTCACCAGCCACTTCTCAGGGGCCAGAACCACAAGGGGGGCTCGCGGCAGGACAGGCCCACAGCCAGAAGGCAGGCAGCATGGCCCTCGCTGAGGGAAAGCCGTGCCGAGGAACCAGCAGGCACACCGTGACTGTCATTGGTAATAACTTCTTATTATGTCACAGAATTTACATGCAGATCAATGTGAGCAATGCGCACTTGCCTCTCCCCACCATAAATCACTATCGATTGGCACACCAATTCCTCAACATAATTAGGAGCTATAGACATGGCTGCAATATTATCTTAAATACTGACACTACCCTCCGCACACAGCTGCTCTTACTGTTATCCACGACACTGTTTCTGCTGTCATTCAGGGTGCAGAGTGGGTGGGTCTAGGTGAATAAAATACCCCCATGCGCACAGTCCACCTGAGAGATTCCCCGTATCCTATTAGAGATTAAAAATGGGAATTCCTCCATATCCATATTGAATTCCTGTGTGCAAATGCGCAAGTTGGCAACATGCTGCTCTTAATCTGATTTATGCACCAATTTATTTTATACATTAGGCACACTGTATGCAGGCTGACTGATGCATAAAAATTTCATGCAGAAAAGGACTCACTCCCCTACGACTGCCTTTCTGTTATTATTACCTCTTGTGGCTGGCATCCGACGGTGGGTAGGACAAATGACTGCATCTACCAAATGCATTTTGCCCACTACACAAACATTTTGATCTGTTTCTATTTCCCCTCAGCTCCAAATCTGGAGAGCTAAAAACGCTGCATCTTAACTTTCTGAAATCCTTTAATGCTACAAAACACCCACTTATGCATAGCACTTCTCTCCTCGTTCGCTGTTCAGCTGCAGAATGTCAACACCCAACCACGCACGCAGAGTTGCGCAAACACAGACAGATACACACAGACCCTCTACACGCCTGGGTGTTCTGGGTTCATTTTTGTTGTGGTCGTTAAGCATTTTTTTTTTTGCGACAAATTGTAACCACCATGCATTCCATATTACTTTTTTAATTACTTTCCCAGGGACAGGTCCCCTCGAATATGATTAACAGCAAAAATTCAAACGAACAAGAAAGCTTTTGGGGTAGGGTTTTTAAGTTAGGGAAAAAAGCAGCTAGAAAAAGCATCCTCCTGTATTTTCCTTTTATTAGAGGTCTCCTTTCATCCAAGAAATATGGGGCCTGAAATAAATTGTACCATCCTGCTTTTTTTTATTCAAATCCTTGCCAGAGCTAGGCAGTATGCTAATGAAAACTGGTTGATAAATGACTCCCTGATATTTTCCAGACATTTTTCTCTCAGAAGTGCTCTAAACTGATGTAGCTCAAAGAGAATAAGGCGCATTAAGTCATTATATCAATTTTTGTTACCCAGATACTTCAGTCCCAGTTAAGCGCTGACAGCCAATATAAAACAAGGCAAGGGCATCATACGACTCCATCGATCAAATCTTGTCGTAGATAGATTGCCTATTACACAAATAGAACTAGCGGATTCAGTTTGTAGTTTTATGCTCTCCAATTAAAGGATAACAGCGTACTTTCCCATAAATCTGCTAATTGCAACTGAATTAATTTAACAAATTTCTCCAAGCTCACAGGAAAAAGCGATTGGTTAAGCTAATGTAAACTAGCACAGGTTGTCACAGAGAGACTCTCACAACATCCTTTCGCCCTACCTTGATTGGGCGAGGTGTCACAAGTATTTAGCTACACGGTGGCTCTCTGGCAACAGACAGCTGACAAGCATAAAACATTGCACAAATAGGAGATAATTTATTTGTGGTACTTTTTTCCCTCCCTCACTCCCCACTCACCCCACTCAAAGGATGAAATAAGTCTCTCTTTGCATCTAATTAATGTTTCTCTCCAAGTAAAGCTGTGTTTTTTTTTCTATATCAGAATTGCAAGCAGCCAAAGCACTGTCTTCCACAAAGGGGTCCCTCCATGCCACTCAGCCAACAGGAGGGACGGGCACAACCCAGGATGCCACACATGGCATTTCAAAGGAGGAGGTGGTTCCATGCTCCCTAACAGGGCAGTGCAAATACAACACAGGGTGCGCAGTCTCCCAAGTTCAGACAGACAGGAAGCTGGAGCTCAGGGCTGGAGTCAAGGCAACAATCCCTAGCTGTAAAATGAATGTGTCATAGGGGAACTCCTCAACTGTGACGCCAGCCAGGACAGATGGGAAGTCACGCGGCCTCTCAAAGTTCTCCTCTGCCATCCTGCCCTCTCCACCAGGGAGGCAGGTAGGAGGGAAACACCCACAACAGTCTCCACAGCCAAATGTCAGGGACTCACAGGCTGAGTGGCAGGTGAGGAATATTATTCAAAGAGGAAGCTTATCTTCCAACTGGGTGGGAGAGACTTTTCATAACTCATCCCAGCGCACCCGTATTTTTTGACTGAATATTTTGAAAGGGAACTTGCAAAATAGAGTGCCGCATCCAGATTCTGCAAGCATCACCTCTTGCTGCCAGAGGACGGATTTTGGTTACGGAAAGGACAAGGGAGGGGCCGGCCATGGTTCATTTGGTTAATCCGCTGCCAGCAGTGCCGATATCCCATGTGGGCTCCGGGTTCTAGTCCCAGTTGCTCCTCTTTCAGTCCAGCTCTCTGCTGTGGCCCAGGAGGACAGTGGGGGATGGCCCAGGTGCTTGGGCCCCTGCGCCCACATGGGAGACCAGGAGGAAGCACCTGGCTCCGGATCCGCGTGGCACCCTGGCTGCAGCGTGCCGACCACAGCGGCCATTTGGGGGGTGAACCAATGGAAAAAGGAAGACCTTTCTCTCTCTCTCACTGTCTAACTCTGTCAAATAAAAATTTAAAAAAAAAAAAAAAAAAAGAAGGGACAAGAAAGCCCAAGGAGCTCTCTTGGGCAAAGATCAAGGCAGAGGGTCAGCACCACAGCTCATTAGGCTAATCCTCCGCCTTGAGGCGCCAGCACACTGGGTTCTAGTCCCGGTCGGGGCGCTGGATTCTGTCCCGGTTGCCCCTCTTCCAGGCCAGCTCTCTGCTGTGGCCAGGGAGTGCAGTGGAGGATGGCCCAAGTGCTTGGGCCCTGCACCCCACGGGAGACCAGGAGAAGCACCTGGCTCCTGGCTTCAGATCAGCACAGTGCGCCAGCCACAGCGCGCCAGCTACAGCAGCCATTGGAGGGTGAACCTATGGTAAAAGGAGGATCTTTCTTTCTGTCTCTCTCTCACTGTCCACTCTGCCTGTCAAAAATAAAAATAAAAAATAAAAAAAGATCAAGGCAGAAGCCAAGGAAGAGGAGTCCCCACAGCCCGCGTTCAAGCTAGGCATGTCCAACAGCTCTGTCTCCTTCTGTGAGCGTAGCTTCAAGTGGCCTTACTGAGAAACTGGAGTCAATCTGTGATACAAAACCCACAGTGGACCCAGTCCCACAGCACATCGTATAGCCACACATGCTTCAGCTGAAAGAATAAAGCCCTGCCTCGTCACCCCCACGAGCAGTACACCCCGTGAGGACAAGAACCACAGAGCAGGAATTGTCACGTTGCCTCTGGATGTGCAATAAACAACTTTCACACTGGCTGGCTCACCTGGCCAGGAGGTAATGGGGTCCTGCGAAGAGGCTAAGGGAATGAAAGGCGTTGACGTGGGAAGACAGCCAAGTAGATCAAAAAGTGCCTGGAAAACAGAACTGAAAGATTAATTCATTTTCTGTGCAAAAGGAAAAGTCAAAATCCATGCTTTTAGTAATACACATTTTCCATGAGCTTTTTGAAGATAACTTATAGATGCTGTTGGTGGCCACACTGTGTGAGTGTGCCACTCAATAGCCCAAAAGAAAGAAAAACAGAATGTACAACACACAGGTACACACACACACCAGTGCAAGAGGAAAGAACAATGTACTTCTGAGTTAAAGATATGTACATGCAAATCACAATCCAAGTCAGGACACTTGGGTCACAGTCTCAGCTCCACCACGAATATGTGTGACACTGGGATCTCGCCTAAGGATCTCTCCCTCCATCCATAAAAGGAAGATATGAAAGCAGATCTCAGAATCAGACCTAACAAAGGTGGAGGGATCCAGCCAGTGTTTTCAAACTGTAAGAGTACATGCAATTTCCAAGGTTATGTTCTGCACTTTCTGAACAAAATACAGGACAGGGCATATTATGATCCCCTGTAGACAGTAAGGATTGTTTGAAGACACTTTGGATTTAGTTAGGTGAACAGACATAAACATGCAGCTTGTAATGGAAAATACATTCCTGGCCGGCGCCGTGGCTCAACAGGCTAATCCTCCGCCTTGCGGCGCCGGCACACCGGGTTCTAGTCCCGGTCGGGGCGCCGGATTCTGTCCCGGTTGCCCCTCTTCCAGGCCAGCCCTCTGCTGTGGCCCAGGAGTGCAGTGGAGGATGGCCCAAGTGCTTGAGCCCTGCACCCCATGGGAGACCAGGATAAGCACCTAGCACCTGGCTCCTGCCATCGGATGAGCGCGGTGCGCCGGCCGCAGCGCGCTGTCCGCGGCAGCCATTGGAGGGTGAACCAACGGCAAAAGGAAGACCTTTCTCTCTGTCTCTCTCTCTCACTGTCCACTCTGCCTGTCAAAAAAAAAAAAAAAAAAAAAAAAAAAAAATACATTCCTTAATGTCAATCACAGTCAAACACGTATTTAAAAACTGAAAGCCACCAGTGTTCTAAGCTGGGTATGGAATGCAGACATTCTATGGCTTTATCATGCCAGGTTCCCAGAGAGAGCTGACAGCAAGGGCTGGGAGAAGGGGCCATCTGAGGTTGGCAAAGACTGGTGCAGAAGCCTTCTTTCCCAATGGCAGCTCATTGGTCATCTGATGGAAACCCCTGCCCTGGGGAGAGATGGCTGTCTGTGCAGATAATGGACTGACTTGTTTCAGACATCGCCCCCATTCCACTGGCTGGCAGAGCAGTGTACCCAGTCCGTGTGGGAGTTTAGGGAGGGTTCCTCTGAGAACGCATCCCATTGAAGCTGACACCTAAAGGATAAGCAGGAATATGCCAGGCAACACAAGTCAAAGGAGGACTCGGGGCAGATCACAGCCCTCGGTCCCCAGCGAACGATGCCATCACATCACACCCACGCTGACACCCACTGGTCTCCCCGCCACCCCACGCTGCCCTCTCACATCTCTGCTCTGCTATTTCTTCAACTCAGCATGTGTCTTTGCAGTTTTCCAGCTCACTCGGGTTCAAACCCCAGCTGGACCACTGCACAGCTGTGTAACTTTCCTTGAACAAATGTCTTCACTTCTCCATTCCTCAAAATCCTCATCAGCACAATACCATTGGTGACGGGTCTTGCTCCATCTGTGATAAAGATTGAAAGGCACACACAGACACCACCGGGAGTGGTACCTCGCACACAGCACACAGGCCATGCATGGTAACTACTCTTAGGGTGCTGTATTTGTTTCTGTTGTGATTACACCTGTGTAGTACTTCTTTTCCATATTCTATACTCTCACACGAGAGCCAGCTCCAGGTAACCTCCCACAGCTAGGCTATCTTCACATTCTCTATCCAATACACTCACTCCAAATACATTGCACATACTCCTATCACAGCCCTTGTGGCAAGAAGCCGAAACTATCTACATATGTCTTTGTCCCCTGGACTCCAAACCCCTTGAAATCAGAGGCCATATCATACTCATCTTGCCCCCCCCCCCCCGAGTCTGCAAATCTGCAAGCTCCCAATGAACACATTAGCAGATAAATAGATACATACATGGATGGGTGGATGGCCAGAGAGACAGATGAATTAGTAACGAATGGGAAGATGGGTGGGACCACCTCAAAAACTAAGCATGGCCTCTTTATCTGAGACGGTATCACTTCATGTATTTGGGCAAATGAGTTGACATCCTCCCTGTCATACCTCTACCTCTAGCCCCAAATGGGAATACCCATGTTCACCACCATCTGAAGGGAAAAATGTGCTGCACAAACCAAGAGATCCCTCCAAAATTTCAAATCCTCCAAGAGGACAAATGTCTCCCCCCATAACACTTCTGAATGTGTTGAAGCCTACGTTGAGGGCTGTAGCTAAAATTTCTGAAAGCATCTTCCTATTTATTGGGATTATTACATATACAGCAACAATTCCAGAAGCAGGCCATGACTGCACTAGCTTTTTGTCGGAAGAAAATCAGTATCTGTATTATCTGCACTCACAAAGACTATAAAATTACATTTAAGTGACTCATTTAACTACCAGAAGGAGAAAGGATCCAATTTGAAAACTGAAAAGAAAAAAAAAGTAACTGCTGGTGTTTGGTAGCAGTTTATTATGTAAATAAGGAAAGGACATATTAAGAAATACAGAAGCCTGACCACATTTGCAGGATCATGAGGAACAACATGGGAGAAAGTGGGAAATGTTTTCTCTTCCTAGGATCAGAGTATCATTCCTCTGGCCGCTCAGCAGCAGGCAACAGCCTCACCCGGCTGGGGAGCACAGGGCACAGCGTTCAAACCCTGACAGGTCTGTCCCAGGCAGGCCATGGTGGGCCATTATCTTGCTGATACCTTACCACTGGCACTTTCTTCTCTTGCATCTCTACATGGCAGGATCAGAAGTCCTTGGAAAATGCTCCCTCGCAAATGAAACAAGTTTAAAGTGAGAGGAAGCTGAAAGCAAAGTTGGCTCAGGCTGAGGAGGAGGCGACAGCAGGCTGGAGGAGGCCACTGCATGCTGGCGACGCTCAAGGGCAGCAGGCTGACTCCAAAGGCCATGCTAAGAACTTGTAATTAGGCCGGTGCCGCAGCTCAATAGGCTAATCCTCCGCCTAGTGGCGTCGGCACACCGAGTTCTCGTTCCAGTCCTGGTACCGGATTCTGTCCCGGTTGCCCCTCTTCCAGTCCAGCTCTCTGCTGAGGCCAGGGAGTGCAGTGGAGGATGCCCCAAGTGCTTGGACCCTGCACCCCATAGGAGACCAGGAGAAGCACCTGGCTCCTGGCTTCAGATCAGCACGGTGCGCCAGTCGCAGCCTGCCGGCCACTGGAGGGTGAACCAATGGCAAAAGGAAGACCTTTCTCTCTCTCTCTCTTTCTCACTGACCATTCTGCCTATCAAAAAAAAAAAGAACTTATAATTATTCATTGCCCATTGTGAAATCTCAAGCTAAAGGGAGAGCCCCTCTAAACTGGCCACCATGATAAGATTCACTGACAAGGACTGTTGATGGAAAAAGAAGGAGGGCAGAGGCCAAAGATACAACAACTTCACCCACCACATGTAAAGAACCCTGGCAGGAGAAAGACGCCACGTCCAGCTCAAACCACAGACTCTGCTGACAAGTTTCTCAAGGAGATTCCACGGCCACTCATGTGAATCTATTTACCTTTTCTGTCATTGGATGATGAGTTTTTTGAAGGCATGAAGACACTGACAATTTCTCACCCTGCCGTCCTATACTTTACCTTTACTCAACAAAATAATTCAGCCAGATTGGAATAGTGAAACTTATTTCGGAACAAAGGTAATACCAGAACTAACCTCCAAAGATCTTTTAAGAGACCCCTTAGAAATGCATGCATGTCACAGCTGGGATTGTGGTACAGCAGGATAAGCTAAGGCCTGTGGCGTTCCCACATGAGCACCAGTTCGAGTCCCAGCTGCTCTACTTCTGATCCAGCTCCCTGCTAATATGCATGGGAAAGCAGTGGAGGATGGCCCACATGCTTGGGTCTTGCATCTACATGGGAGACCCAGAAGAAACTCCTGGCTCCTGGCTTCTGCCTGGCCAGGAACTAGCTCTTGAGGCCATTTCAAAGAGTGATTCAGTGGATGAAAGATCTCTCTCTGTGTCTCTCCCTCTCTCTCTCTGTAATTCTGCCTCTCAAATACATACATGAATTTTTTATTAAAAAATACATGCCTGTCTACACTATAAAAACCTGTAAAATTCTGAAGAGCTGGGGTGGGGGTGTATTTCATCATCACCATGAGCTTCCTGTATGATATAAATCCAGTCATAGGCACCTCCATGAGGTGAGGGGTGGAGTCACAGCACTTTATAACTCTCCTGACTGGTGCCATGCTTAGCTATTGGTATATGTCAAATAAATGTTTCAAGAATGAAGGAAGCCAAGCCACCCAGGCTCAGAGCAGACCCCCTTCACCTGCACAATGCACCATGCTAATGAACTCATCAAAGTCACAAAGCTCCCCTGGGCCAGCTTTCAGGCAGGGTAAAGGAAGGGAGGTGAACACAACCCAGGAGCCTTGCCTGACACTAAAAAACAGAGTGCAGGACATTTTATTCTCCATTAATTTGAATATCCAGTATTTCTCTACAATTACTGTAGCTTGCAATGTTCTTATAAGGTTATGAACTGGTTTTGCATCATTCCATTCTAGAATTTAATACTGTACTAAGTGTGATATATCTCAGCCATGATTAATCCTGCCCAGTTCTGCAGCAAGTTTCTATAAAAACCAACTTGAAATACAGGACTCTTAAAGCCCTTGCCAAATCTGCAAGATGTGATATTAACACAGCTCCCATCCAGGCAGCACGTCTGACTTCGGCAGAGATCTGCGCACTTCCCTTGGTGCTCTGCAAGCAGCTATCTATCCTAGCATCGAAGCCTAGAAGATTCGGTGAGCACTGCCTTGGCCTGGTTTACAACTGTATTATTAATACTGCTCAACAACAAAGTAAAACTACAGATAAAATCTGAATAGGCCCATTATTGTTTTTAGAGAGAGCTAAATAAGCTGCATAATTTGTTTGGGTCTGCAGAAAGCTCAGCCCAGCAGGACAGAGCGGAAATGCGCATGGCAGCCAAATGGCCACCGGTGCTCAGCAACCTGTAAATCCCCACCTCGAAAGTCGTGAATTAAAGCAGATGAAAGTTTTAAAATGTCAGGCCAGTCCCTGGGGATGGATATGCTTTATGTTTTTTATACAGTGAACATTAATTTCAAATGGAAAGGGAAAGCAGTCCTCTACCCCAGCCATGTGCTCCATTTTTTTTGAAGTTTCATGTGTCCGCTTTTAACAGACCAGTCTCCGCGGAATTGATGCTGCGCTGAGTCAAACAGTCGGGCTCAAGGTAAATGGAAGGTCTTTGTGAGGAAGAAAATAAAAACGCACCATCCACTTCCAAGAGGCAGCCCCAGGATGGAGTGCTCCAACTGCAGGGAGACACGGAGGAGGGAAGGCCAGCCCCAGCTCTGCAGAGGGGCCTGGACTGTGGAAAACCTGGCTTCGGTCACTATTCTTTCTTCACAGGGTTATCAGGAAAATAAAACAGTAGATGGCATAGTTACAAGGACACTCGGAAAATCTTTATGGAGAAATATAACAAAAAGGTAAGTTTATGTGGTGCAGAAACATTTTCAAATCTATGCAGTTTTTCCATAATATGCATTTTCCATAAACTCTGTGGAGATCTCTGATACTAAATAATATATAGCATCTATACATCCACACATATGTGTATATGTATTTGTATTGTGTCACAGGCACACATGCATACACGCACATACATGCATACATTTGTCAGGCTAAAAGCTTTGCCTTCTTTTAACATCTATCATGCATTCCTGGGTTATTTAATTGTCCTACTAAAGAAACAAGATTGTCGTGCATTGATTCATCCGCTCACTCAGTACTTTTGAGGGTCTACTAGTTCTTTAGTACCCAAGAGAAAACAGGATGCCATCTCTGTGCTCAACGAGTTTACAATTTACAGTAATGGTTATTTCTACAGGTTTAATCATATGTGCAATTCAGAAACCTTGTCTTGGGGCTGGTACTGTGGCACAGTAGGTTAAGCCTCAGCCTGCAGTGCTGGAGTCCTCTGTGGGCATTGGTTTGAGTCCCGGCTGTTCCACTTCTGTTCCAGCTCCCTGCTAATGGCCTGGGAAAGCAGTGCAAAACAGCCCAAGTACTTGGGCCCCTGAATCCATGTGGAAGACCAGGAAGAAGCTCCTGGCTCCGGATTGGCCCAGCTCTGGCCACTGCACCATTTGGAGATTGAACCAGTTGATGGGAGACCTCTCTATCCCTTTATATCTGTAACTCTGCCTCTCAAATATATGTGTGTGTATACCTTTTGTCCCAATGGAGGTCAATATATATGCATGCTGATACCATGATGACATGGGACAAGTTTCTTTGCCTGAGTTCTATGCCTGAGACTTCTAAGGATCAAGGACCTGAGATGATCTCCATTACAGTCATACATTATGACTCTCAAATGGAAAACAAAGGCAGTCCTCTACCCCAGCCATGTGCTCTAGTTTTTCTTAAGTTTCACATATTTATGTTTAACAAGCCAGTCTCCACAGAGGTGATGCTGTGCTGAGTCAAACAGCCAGGCTCAAGCTAAATGGAAGGGGAGACCCTCCAAGAGCCCTCTCCCACAGTAGATGCTTGGGACCACAGAGTACTAAACCCTCCACACAGGAATTGCAAAATATTCATGGAGAATGGAATTAGAAGATAAGTTTATTCTGGTGCAAGATAACTTTTGAAATCCATGGATCATTTTGCCACTACATGCATTTTCCATGAACTTTTTGAAGACCACCCTCGGATATATACATTTCCAGTTTTTGCACCAAAATAAACTTACCTTTCAATTCCATTTTCCATGAACTTTTTGAAGTACCCTTGTATGCTCTTTTTTTCCAACATACACATACCTATGATAAAGTTTAATTTATAATGTAGGCACAAGAAGAGATTAATAACTAATAATAAAATAGAACTCTAACAATACATTACAATAAAAATCATGTGGTCTCTTTCTCTCTACTTTGAAAGACAAGACAAATATTATTTTCAGACCACAGCTGACTGCAGAGAACTGAAACAATGGAAAGTGAAACCAAGAATAAAGAAAGGCTACTGTACTGTTCAGCAAATAGGTATTCCTCTCCCCTCCCAGTGTGGGTGGTTTACTTCCCTGTCCTGCTAATACTGGTCTAAGCCATGAGACTAGCTGAGGCCAATGAAATCCTGCAGTGTCATGTGAGCAGAGGCCCACAGCGTTCTTGTACTATTTGGCTTGGCTCTTGCACTCCAGTGATTCACCATCAGAAGAGCACACCCCAGGCAGCTTCTGTGCCTTCAGCCTAGGACCTGGAACTAGCACACATGGAGGAAACATGAAGTCAACACAGGGCCCTGGAGCATAACGGTTAGAACAGATCAGCCAAACCACAGCCACTCTGCCGACACCTGAGCAACAGCACAAAGGAGGTGACTGCTGTGGAACACTGGGGTGGAAATACTTAGCCAATGCAAGGCCTGAACAGAATCCCAGCCCAAAATAATTGCCTCATCCAAAGCAATTTGGCACAAGTCAACTAGTGAAGCATTAAAATGAGATTATGGTACAATACATGCTTTTCATAGTCAAATCAATCATTCTGTCTCAACTCCTCTGTGCTTGCTTTCAGCTCTCTCTGTGTTGAAGAAAATTAACACAAAATAAGTTGATCTTGATGAGTATGATTCAAATCAATAATGTTAATAGGGCTCCTGAGCATAAGGTAAAATGACTTCAAATCAACAAAAGGTTAATACAGCTTTCCCTTCAGGCAGCATGGCCTATGATAAATCTATAGTGATCTCAAAGTTCCAATTCCATTAACAATACATTTAACATGCTGAAAAGACTGGAACCTTCTCCCTACAAAACGTCCTCTCGTGCTCACCAGCAGGTGAACTGAAGGCTCAGCCACATGTGAATAAGGGGGTGTGTCCTCTATGGTGATGACTTCCTTTCAACGTTAATGTTACCCTCCCCCTCTTACCTCTCCCCCCTTCCTTACAGAAGTATACAGAATGACTGATACTTTCTTCCATCACCTGTTTCATTCTACCTGACATCCTTGTCTAGCCAAAAATAAAATTCCATCCAACATTACTAGGAGCATACAGAAGTCAAACGAGGTATGAGGTGTGCTGGGCTGGCGAGGATATAAATTTTCTTTAGAAGAAAAGAAAGACTTAACTTGCAAGATCCCAGTCCTCAAGGAACTTACAGTCTGTGACTTCTAAGTCCCTCAGCAGCCAATGATACAGCCATAAAATAAGTACTGGCCACCTCCCTTTTGTCCACTCTCCTGCAGGTTCCCCAGGAGTTCCCCAGATTTGGTTCATACACAAAGTACTCCACTCTCTTGACTCAAGTGAGGCCCAGTCAGCTAAATCCCACCAGTGGAATCTGCTCCCTCTAACAGAGGAAGTGGTTCAAGGGCAGGATATGACCCCATTTAGACCTCTCAGACCGATGAGACTCAATTTAGGGAATTCTGCTTCGGCTTTAAGAGAACTGAACTTCCTCTCTTCTGCTGGACGGGAACCAGGACACACGCAGCCTCGGGAACTGGTCACAGCCCCTTGCACAGGAAGACGCTCTCCATTGAGGCAGGGCTGCTGGCAGCTAACAGCTAGACCTGGTCAGATGGACGCTTCCTGGCTCACGCCTTCTTTAACCCCACTGCTAACCATGAGAGTGAACTGTGAGATCGTTTGAGGTTTTGTTGTGGTATTTTCCTGGAATTTTCAAGGGAAAACTTCTAAATAACAGGATACATAACAGCTCAAAAGAAGGAGATATTATCATGGACTGGGAAAACCTAAACAGAATCCACAGCCAAAGTAGGATTTGTCCCGGACTGTGAAAAGTACATATAGTCTAAATTATTGGAAGAAGAGAGAACAATGGGAGAAAACAAAAAAATAAAAATAAAAGCACAACTACTGACTTGCCGTGAGAATTGTGGCATGCGATCCTGGTGACATTTATGACCATGTTTTTAATAACAACAGAATACCACACATGTACAGCATGTCACAGAACATACCACATATGCTACTGTCCCATTTAAAGCCCATACATACCCCTTTTACTTATTTATTTGAAAGGCAGAGTTACAGAGAAAGAGAGGAAGAGACAGAGAACAAGGGAGAGAACTTCCATCCTCTGGTTTACTTCCCAAATGGCTGCAACAACCAGAGCTGGACCCATCCGAAGCCAGGAACCAGGAGCTTCTTCCGGGTCTTCCACATGGGTGGCCAGGACCCAAGGATTTGGGGCATCTTCTGCTGCTTTTCCAGGCACATTAGTAGGGAGCTGGATTGGAAGTAGAACAGCCAGGACTTGAACCAGCATCCATTATGGGATGCCAGAGTCACAGGTAGAAGCTTTATCCACTATGCCACAATGCTGTGCTCCCCCCAATACCTTAAGAGACAGGCATGACCATTCCAAGAACACTGGTGAAAAGGGGTGACAGAATGTCACCAGGCATTGGGCTTCCCTCACTGAGGCCTGGACAGGAATCTCAATCTACCACCTCAGCATTGCGGCAATCATCTCTGGCAGGCGATTTCAACATGTCTGAGCCTCAGCTGCTTCCAAGCAGGCACCAAGGCTATGAGAAAGGAGCAAAATACAAATAAAAAAGTGCTTACAGCTGGCCAGCACCGCAGCTCACTAGGCTAATCCTCCACCTGCGGCGCCGGCACCCTGGGTTCTAGTCCCGGTCGGGGCATCGGAGTCTGTCCCGGTTGCTCCTCTTCCTGTCCAGCTCTCTGCTGTGGCCCGGGAGTGCAGTGCAGGATGGCCCAAGTGCTTGGGCCCTGCACCCGCATGGGAGACCAGGAGAAGTACCTGGCTCCTGCTTCGGATCAGTGCAGTGTGCTGGCCGCAGCAGCCATTGGAGGGTGAACCAATGGCAAAGGAAGACCTTGCTCTCTATCTATCTCACTGTTCACTCTGCCTGTCAAAAAACAAAAGTTCTTACAGCAATATCTAATAAAAATATATTTGATGCATAAACACTAGTCTTTCTTAATGTCACCATTTTAGAGAAGAAAAACTAGGGTTAGGACTTAACAGCCACAGCAGTGGAGAGTTAGACCAATGGGAAAAATTCTGAAAAGGAAGCTTTAGGCTCACCATCAGAAATCAGTGGCAAAACTCCAGTGCTGTCTAGCAACACTGCTTCAGACTCTCCACTGAAGGAGGGCATGAAAAGACTGAGCAATGGGTGGGTGACCTCAGTACGTGGCCCCAGAGACACCATCGCTGAGACTCACCAGGCCTCTTAGGTACCACTGTCCTGACAGTTTGGTTCCCAGTGAACTCCCAAAAAAAGAGGCTTAACAGATCCTCTTCCCCCATCCTCCCAGTCCCTGGTGCCTAACAAGTCTGGTAGTCACTTGCACATTAAAGAAATGCAAGACAAATATGACTGGACTCACTACACCCGCACCATCCTCCAATACTGCAAAAAGCTAATTTTAGCTGTCACTTACTGGAAGTAAAATGACAAATATCTGTAATATCTGTCAGGTTATGAATGCTTTAAAAAGAGTTATGCAGCTGTCAACATTGTGATGACTTTAACAAGAGAAAAGTAAATGAAGAAGAAGAAACAGCGTGTCTGCAGAGTACTCCATTGCCAAACTTCTCCACGACTTATATTAATAAAAATCAAATTACCTCTGTAAGAAATGCAAACATGCAAACAACAAAGACTCCTGGAGAAAACCAATACAGGCAAATCTGTTAATAATCCTGCCAATTCTACAGATGCGATCATGAGAATTAGCTTCAACATCTCAATAGAAAGTAACTCTATTAAAGCACATGAAGTCTCTAGCAAACTCTCCACAATGATGACGTAAGAGTAAGTCTATAAGGGGCCTCCTGTGATGCGGGCATCCCCTATGGGCACCAGTTCATGCCCTGCTGCTCCACCCTGATCCAGCTCCCTGCTAAAGGCCAGGGAATGCAGCAGAAGCTGACCCAAGTCCTTGAGCCTCTGCAACCACGTGGCAGATCCAGATGGAGTTTCAGGCTCCTGGCTACAGCCTGGCTCAGCCCTGGCTGCTGCAGCCATTTGGGGAGTGAACTAGCAGATGGAAGCTCTCTCATTCTCCCGCTGTAACTCTGCCTTTCAAATAAAATAAATAAATTTTAAAATACGAGTAACTAAAAAGTTCCCAACACAGAGTAACCAATCTGTCAGAGCTTCTTGTCTGCTAAGAGACAACCATGGACTATTTTAGTAGGTTACTGTGTATTCCAGTTTGACTGGGAGAGTTCCAGCTGAAATTCATTATCTTGGCATAATTATTAATAAAGTATGCAAGTTTGAACAGTAAGTGATCGTGGTATGGCCGGTGCCACGGCTCACTAGGCTAATCCTCCACCTGCGACACCAGCACACCAGGTTCTAGTCCCGGTTGGGGCACCGGATTCTGTCCCGGTTGCCCCTCTTCCAGGCCAGCTCTCTGCTATGACCCACAAGTGCAGTGGAGGATGGCCCAGGTCCTTGGGCCCTGCACCTGCATGGGAGACCAGGAGAAGCACCTGGCTCCCGCCATCGGATCACCGCAGTGTGCCAGCCGCAGCAGCAGCAGCCATTGGAGGGTGAACCAACGGTAAAGGAAGACCTTTGCCTCTCTCTCACTGTCCACTCTGCCTGTCAGAAAAAGAAAAAAAAGAAAAAACCATGGTTTCTCACAGTTAAGCAACACTGAAGTTCCACCACCCAATTAATATAAAATAAAAATGGAAAGCAAAAACAACTTTGTTTCCCTCACATTTCACTAACTTAATCACATATAAACCGAATGCGACCAACACAATGACTTCCCTGGAAATAGGAGTAAGAGACTAGTGCTTAATTTTAGGAAGAGGATTTTACTCAGTGGGTATCTGGCCTCTAAGCCAAAGTCCACAGTGGCTATCTTCTCATGGGAATGCTTTTTCCAATATTCCTGCTGCTTCTCCATCATAAAGCAAGGACAGTGAATGTGGAAGTCGGGTTTCTCTGTGAGACTGCGTGATCACCTTCCAGAGTCACAGAGGGCAGATAGTGCCACCATTCTCAGGCTCCTCTCCACTCTTCCCACGTGCATTTCCTCAGACACCTTCTACTACAAGGGACAGTGCACACCGTGGGCTCACCCAACTGTGACATTTTTTAAATGAACTCAGAAAAACCCAACCATTATAAATGACTGGGCCTTATTTTTTTAAATTTGATTCATCTCCAGGGATGCCTTTTGACTTATGATATCTACGGCTATACATTTTTTAAAAGGTACCTCTTCCAGATTCAAGAAATTAAATCAAATGGGAATTCTGACAGTCAGCTGATGTCACTCTTTTAGGCTATCTCCACACCAGGAATAGCTAAGCCTCTGCTTCATTATAAATTAAGTCATTAACAAATAAATACAGTTTGGGGAGGAAAGAAACGTTCTGCAACAAATCAAATTCCACGAACCATAGGGCACTGGCGCTATTCCCACAGAAATAAATAAATCCTATGACAAACCAACTTCTTCTCTCCAACGCATTCCAAAGATAGCATACTCTTTTTTTGGTGTTACTCATAAATCTGAGAAAATTAAAGTTAACATGTCATGATATTTTTATTAATGGCTCCAATGTAATAAATATTCACATATTACTCAGAGTGGAGCTGCTGGCATCTCAGAGGGGCAGGAAAATCGGAAGGCTCTCATGGCCTGGGCTTTGTGGAGTCCAAGAGGTCACTATGGAAACAAGATGGGGCCAAAGGTTCCCAAATTGGAAGGAGAAGAGTCTCATTTCCTCTCCAGGGGTTGGAGACAGGGTCATCAGGTGTCTGATTTTGAAGATATTCTTTGATTGTTCAACAATGCAGATGTAAGTGAGCAACATCACTCCTTTGGGGGAATGACCTAAGGAAGAAGTCATTCTAATGAAACCAGAAATATGTTTAGGAAAGGAAGCCAGAGCAAGCAGAGGTGTGACCATTAACAGCCAAATAACACCCTGAATCAAAGGCAGAGGAAAGAGGAATTCGACAGACGGGCAAGAAGTGCAGCCTATGAAATGGGAAGAGATGGCGAGTTGGTGTCCTCCCATTGCAAGAGCTGACAGACATGGCCAGGTGCTGCCAGAGACCACAGTTCACAAAGAGAAGTCCCTCAGGAGCCACACTGTCAGGTGAGAGCCACAGTGACAGTGTCCACACGCAAACACACACACACACCAGCACTGAAGGTATTCACAGGCATCATTTCATCCTATTATTTACTCCAAGAAATCTGTCCTGCAACATGAGAATGTGCTTCTGTCAGACACAGGTTTAGTCCAGCCATGGATGAGGAAGAAAGCCCAAAAGCTATGCAACTCAATTTCTGGGGTCAGAAGAAAAAGCGCCTTTCTCAAGCCAGGTGAGCAGGAGCAGGATCAGCCCAAAGAACAAGTGTAGCTGCAGACGCAAATACAGCTCCGCCTGGAGTCACAGAAGTAACTTGGGACCCCTTACCTGAAAGACAGCCAGTTCTTAAATGGTTCCAGAGCCTTCCTTCCCCTAACTAGATGATTCCATATCACTGAAAGCTAGAACATTTCCAGAGCCTTCCATCTCCATCTCACTCTAATGCAGCAGGGAGACTTTAAGGACCCGCTGTGGGCTACAGACCATACCTTGACCATCAACATTCTAAACTGGGTAGGGGCAAAAGAAAATCTGGACCTTGTGGATTAGATCTGCAAAAGGGCCCCAGAAACACAACCCTTACTCCAAGGACACTTCTACAAAGGGATGAGATGTGCAGAGAGAAATTGAGATGTAGAACAACACTATAAAAAAGCCAATGGTATGGGTGGTTTTTGAAACTGTATATCAAGATCAAAATCAATGTATGGGGTTGTGATCATCATGTTTTTAATGGGATGGACCAGACGGAAATGCAATGAAATGAGGCTGAAATGCAATGAGGCTGAAAACCAAACACTGATTACCACGTAAAATATTTAGGTTTATGAAGATTGTGGCTAAGAATAACAGGTGCAAAATTCAATCTTCTCTTTTTGTAAATAAGGCCGCTGCAACCCAAGAAGGCAATCTGTGCCCAGGGGTACAGGCAATTAGTGACAAGAATGTCACAGATCCAGAAAACAAAGACTCAGTCTCTTGCCATCACCCCATGTTAACTCTGTGAAATTAGCTCTATAAATGATCCAAGTTGCTAAGGTTGCAAAGGTTTCTGAGCCGAAGGTGGCAAGGTCAAGAGGACTCTCTCCTTAGTATAACATCGTCGAGGGTCGTGCTTGAATCAAGTCATGTGCCCATTTCTGCCCACCGCATATGGAAATGCCAAGGAGAAGGCTTTGAAAACACACACCATGCAATTCTTCTAGATCTGCTAGCAACACCTCACCACAAAGAGCAATTAGCAAATGTACATCGGAGACCCTGCTCACACCCAGCCACTGCCAGCATCAATATGCATTTGTACTAAGTAAAGCACGTTGCTTTCCTTTGTGCCATTCACAGCCAGAAATAGCTCACTGCATTTGGGTTCCACAACTCCCTCGGGATGCCACTCTGCTGAACCGAACAGGCAGAACAGAAGAGCCCACCATCATTCTCAAGGATTAGAAGCTGATCAAGGAGCAGACTGGCAAACCAAACCACCTCAGATTCCTTCCTCTCCACAGTGAGGAGAAGGAACGGCTACACACACTTCCCCGACTTTCCCTTAAGACAACTGTCCTTTTCATCCCAGTGGTCACCTGATGCAAACCTGCTGAAAGTGCCATGCCAGACGTCGCTCCCAGCTAACAGCCCTGCTGCTGCCCACCTCGCTGACCCCGTGCAGACAGCAGCCCACCGATGTCTGACCTAGCACCTAGCACTTCTGCTCCTCCGCAGCATTAATAAAAGCAAAGCAAGAAATCAGGGCAACTCTGACTCCCAGGATTCCCTCCTTAACATCGGGTGCCCTCATTTGGGCAGTAACCTCAACACTGCAAGCATTTCTAAGTAAAGAGAAAGGGGCAATTGTCTGAAGCAGGGGGCCGCCGTAAGGATAACTTTATCCAAGACAGAGGGCTTAGACAGTAATGTTCAATCACTGGTGATGACACTTACAGAGATAATACTCTACGAAAAAAACACAACTCTCAGCTCTCTATGTATTTATATACCTGAAGGAAGGCAAGAGAAGAAACCTGCATGAGATATAAGAAATTGGAGCTTTCAAACCTGCTGTTTCCACCTTATCACTCTTATCTGCTATAAAAAAAATACAAACAGCTGCATTTAAAGATAAGGGAACAGAAAGGTGTTGTACATGTTGCCCAGATGTTTCTAAAATCTGCTCCCTGTTAAACTTATCTCCCCAGAACTAAATACACCTCTAATCTTTTCTAATGGCTTAATCAAATGAAATAAATGGCTTGGTATAGTATCTTCTCACAAACTTATGTTCCGAGTTGCCCAGGCCTGCACATACAACCCAACAGGGATTTTTTTTTAAAAAGATTTTATTTATATGAAAGGTATAGTTACGGGGAGAAAGAGAGAGAGGAGAGAGAGAGAGAGAGAGAGAATCTTCCATCCACTGGTTCATGCCCCAAATGGCTACAAGGGCCAGGACTGGGCCAGACAGAAGCCAGGAGCTTCTTTCGGATCTCCCACAGAGGTACAGGGACCCAAGTACTTGGGCCATCTTCCGCTGCTTTCTCAGGCCATAGCAGAGAGCTGGATTGGAAGTGGAACAGCTAGGACCTGAACCGGCACCCATATGGGATATCACACATGGTGATGGCTTTGCCTGCAACACTACAGAGCTGCCTCAGGGCTTTTTGTTAAAATAGTTCTCCAAGCAAGAGCCATCTCAACATTAAAACATTACTCACATATTTTCTCAAGGAAAACAAGTCAGTTAAGATTTTTAAATGTTGCTTCTTTTTGCGTTCTTCATTCCCACTCTTGGCATCATCTTCACAGCATACAATAGTTCCTTTGATTCCTTGCTCCAAACACTTACTGCATTCCTACTATGTGTCAAGCAATATGCCACAAAAGGGGAGGAAGAGAACAGGAATGGGAAAATGATACAACTAGGAAGGCAGAGAGCAGCTGAGAGGTGAAAGATGGAAAGCTGTATGTAAGGGTTGTATAAAGGGTGAGGAATGAGAATAAAGAATATTGACTATCTGTCCAACTGAGGTCCCAGCTCCTTGTCGCATCCCCAGACACAAAAGGTCAGAGAGCAGATAAAAAATATTCTACACCCAATTTGTTACCCTTTTGTGAACTGGCTTCACATTTCTTCTCGGCAATTCATCATTCTCAAACAAAGAAGTGAGAGTCAAAGGGTCCTTACAGAATACACAGTTTTACATCTGTGTTTTGGCTCAAGACTAGGGACCACCAGAGGGTAGGTCCTTCTGGCTCTGAGGCTTAGTACACACCCACTCCTGCATAGGCACTTAGCAAGGGGCAAGGGTTTAAACAATGTCACATTTGTACTTATATAGTAAGGTCAAGACACACAGTACCAAATATTATGTATCTGAGTTTTTCTTTTAATCTGAAAAATAAAGGTATTAAATCAGATGATCTTGAGGGTCTTTTCTGGTTATAAAGATCTAGGAGTGGGGCTGACATTGTGGCATAGCTGTTAAATCTGCCGCCTGCAGTGCCAGCATCCCATGTGGGTGCCAGTTTAAGTCCTGACTGCTCCACTTTCTATCCAGTTCCCTGCTATGACCTGGGAAAGCAGTGGAAGATGGCCCAAGTGCTTGGGTCCCTGCACCTGTGTGGGAAACCTGAAAGAAGCTCCTGGGTTTGGATTAGCCCAGCTCTGGGTGTTGAAGTCATCTGGGGGATGAACCAGCAGATGGAAGACCTCTCTGTCTGCCTCTCTGTAACTGTGCCTGTCAAATAAATAAATGAATCTTTAAAAAAAAATATCTAGTATCGATCAGCCAGCCAGACCTAAGCCATATTCCAACTTCTACTTCATCTACACCAGAGACAGAAGAGGAGGCCTGAGTGACAAATCACGCCTCCAACTGATGTTACCCTCAATCCCACAGTGTACTTGAAACGTTCCATAAAACCATAAAACATACCCCCAAGTGAAACTGGTAATTCAACACACACACACACACACACACACACACAGAGTTTTCAAAAGGACAAGCTGGGAAAGTGTATCACCCCTGTCAGACGCCACAGTACACACCACCATTCAGGGAACAAAGCATACAACAAGCCCTGCTTCCTCTCTCCATCACTCATAGGACGGCACCATTTCATCTCCCAAAAGCAAGTTTAGTCTTTACAGACAAAATCAAAGGCAAATATTTTGGATTATCAGGCAGGCTCTGAGTGCAAGGAGGAATCATCAGAAACCAATGCAGTAAGAAGAAACAAAAATCAACTTGACAGCAAAATATGGATAAGGAAGGATAAGGCATTTAGCACAGTGGTCAAAACGCTGTTTGCACCGCCTGCATTCTACAACAAAGTGGCTGGATGTAACCTCAGCTCTTCTTCCAGTTCCAGCTTCTTGCTTATGTGCACCCTGGGAGGCAGGACATGACACCTGTGTCCCTGCGACTCACATGAGAGACCTGGATGGAGATCCTAGCTCCTGCTGTAGGCATTTGGGAAATGAACCAGTAGATCCAAGATCTCTGATCCTTCCCTCTCTTCCTTCCTCCCTGTCCCTGTCCCTCTTCCTCTGTGCCTTTCGAATAAATAACAATAAAAATTAAAAAAAGAAAAAGAAGAAGGAGAAGAAGGGACCAGAAAGCCCCACTGACTGGCGCTAACATTTCTACGGAAAGAAAAGGTACCTTGAAGGAGAAAACAGACACCCTCCAAGTGGCCTTGCAGACAAGCACAAAGAGAAGACAATTTTGCCATTGCTCTGGTCACTCCACTACAGAATCTCCAAGGGGCCATCGCCTGTGTGCCAAGATGCCCTCCCTCCGTCCAAGACCCATCTAGGTCAGCAACACATCTATTACAAGGCCACTGCCTCAGAACAAAAACATTCTTCCCTGACGTCCACATAAGAAAGTAAAAATCCCATTTTTAGATTATCCTAATAAAGACAGAACCTATCACCTTGAAATCTGTTTATCAGAGGTATGATAATTTACAAAAGGGGTCTCTCTACAGAGCCTGTCAACAATCAGGGTAGGCTAGAAAGTTTTCTTCTGAAAACCAAAAATTAACTAGAGATGAAATTTACAAGCCATCTCCTTGTTAAACCATTGTCACGTCTCCATTGCAGAAGCAACACGTGGGAAACCATGTCCTCCACAAAAGGGACTGAGACAGGATTATTCAAGAGCAGGTGTTTTCTAATGGGTGATGTTTCTTCATGGAAGGCTCAAGGAGATTTCCAGTGGGGAGAGGAACCTCAGGAAGAGCTGCGAGGGGAGTCCCTGGAAGTCCCTGGGGTTCTAAGGATCCATCCGACAGCAGCAAAGTCATCCCAGCAGAAGACCCAAGCTATCCCCAGGATGGAAGCGGGGTGGTGGGAACACGGACTGTCACAGTGGTCTCCACCCAGTTGCATGGAAACCCCCAATAAATACAAATTCAAGACTTTGTAAATGTGAAGTGCCAATTGCTCCCGCACTCCCTTCTTTGTGGAAAATGCATTCCTGGTAGTCTGTGATTCACAAATCCTAGAGAACCTCATCACCAATCAGTCACCACCAACATGGTCTTGAGAAATGAATCAGGGATGGACAACTGGGCCAAAGAGGAACAGTGAGATTTGCTCACTGAAGGATTTTTGAATAAAGTTCCAACTGCAGGAAATAGAGGTCCTATAAGGGTAGACTAGGAATACTCTGGTCTGCAGGGAAGCAACGAAAAGACAAGTGCAGGGGGAACAGAGGTATGAGTCCACAGAGCACCTGGAGGGTCTAGAGCCCTGGGCTCTACTGCAGCTTCTGGTTTGCATTCTACCCCTTTGATGTCAGGACAGATCTGCAGTCCTTGGGGCCTACAATGGTACTTCAAAATCACTCTAGGAAAATAGAACTACAAGTTTATTTGGGTAAAAAAACCAACTCACTAAAATCTATGCATACTTTTTTCTCTTCTAAAAATTATTTATTTGAGGGGCTTTCACTGTGGAGTAGCAGGTAAAGCTGCCACCTGCAGTGCTGGCATCCCATATGAGTGCCAATTCAAGTCCCGGCCATTCCACTTCCGATCCAGCTCTCTGCTATGGCCTGGGAAAGCAGTGGAAGATGGCCCAAGTCCTTAGGCCCCTGCACCCACGTGGGAGACCCAGAGGAAGAAGCTCTTGGCTCCTAGCTTTGAACTGGTGCAGCTCCCACCATTGCAGCTGTATGGGGAGTGAACCAGGGGATTGAAGATTTCTCTCTCTCTGCCTCTCCTCCTCTCTAATTCTGACTTTCAAATAAATAAATAAATCTTTTAAAAAATTATTTATTTGAAAGTCAGAAAGATGGTTGGAGAGAGCTTTCATCTTATGGTTCACTCCCCAAATGCACAGAGCAGCCACGGCTGCATCGGGTCAAAGTCCAGAGCACAACCAACTCTCCCACGTGTGTGGCAGGAACACCATTACTTAAGCCATGGCCACTTTATTCCAGGACCTGCATAAGCAGGAAAGCGGAGTCAGGAGCCGGATTCAGGCATCAAAATCCTGCCTTCTCCACCAGAGGCCTTCTCGGGACCCACAGGAAAAGGTGGCCTGGACAAAGAAATCCGGCACTCGGCGGCCAGCCCTCTCTAGCCTCACCATACCACTCCCTGGTTCTTCATGCCTCTGCATTGCTCTGCAAAGCTCAGCAAGGAAATTCACGCAGCCAATGAGAAAAGACCGAGCTAGTCATGTGATCCTTCTTACTCTTCAAGGTAGACTGTGAAGACAGAAGTCAAAAAGAAGAAAGCCATGTGCCGGGCACAGGGAGGAGGTGACAACGGCCCTGGGTCCTCTGGCTTGGTCACTTCAGAGCTCAAAGCAAACACACCGCACAGGTGATCCATGTCTGCTCACCAAGGAGACTTGGTTTTCCTTCCTAAAGGTCACTCCCACCTTTAATATTCAGAGAACAAGTGGCCAGTGACAAAGGAGAGGCATTACCGACAAGGGTTGATCACAATGCAAATGTTGCTTCTCCCATCATACCAGATCTACTTAACATCAAACAATGTTTCATTAGCTAACAAGACATTTGCTTTCAATGAATGAAAACGATAATAAAGAGTTGATATATTTTTAAAAGTAATGAATGTAATTTTTGCTCTATTTTATGTTGCTATAAAAGAGGGCCTTAAGTGCACTTCTCATCTGCTCCTCTTCTTTAACTACCATAATTTATGCAGATAAATGTTGGATGAATTGCATCAAGAACACTATTCAGATTGCTACCCATAAAAGTACTTAGCTATCATTTTCTTTCTCTCCTATTTATATGTCTTTATATTACAAAAATCAAGTTACCAACGTTAAAAATGATATATTGTCACCAAAAAGTACTGAGGCATAACACCGAATAATAAATTATTAGTCTTTGAAGGTTAAAGCCAAGTTTAAGAGACAGCAATGCTTTTGTTACGCTGGACTCCTTTCTAACTGCGAGTGACTGAGGGAAGCTTACAAGTGACAAACACTGACACCCTGGTAACACAATCAGGATCCAGATCTACTGCAAACCTCTGAAGTTCTGTCAAGGGCAGATCAATATTTGTGATAACTCACAACGTAATTTGGCTTTACATAACAGGCCTAACGTCGTGTGACTCACAAAAGCAAACATCTGGGAGTGGTGTGGGCTTTCTCCAGGCTCCCCAGGACCCCAGCTTAGAGGGGCTCTGGCTAAGGGTGCTTCAGTTTGAATATGATTTGGGCCCCAAACTCAGGGAGGACTTCTACCTCCAAAATCATAAGCTAATGCTGAGAGAGTCGAAAATTAATCCAACCGTGGTGTTAAGGAGGTGAGCCTAGGAGGAGGCTCTGGGGTCACTGATGGCGTGCTCCGGAAGTAAGTTCTTATGAGAAGGTTGTGACTAAAGGCCGACACTGACTCCAGTCTGTCCCCCTGCTTCCTGACTCTATGAGATCCTTCCTGCACACACACACGCTGCCACTGCTACCCTCAGCCCTCACAAAAGCTTAGACTTGAATCTCCAAAATTATGAGATAAGTAATTATTTATTTGCTCAGGTATTTCACTATAGTAACAAAACATTCAATAATACAAAGGGTAAGACAGGCTTCCTCAGGGTCCACTTGGTAGTGTAGTGGGTGAACCTGCCAGCATCCCATAGGGACGCTGGCTTGAGTCCCATCTGGTCCACTTCAATGCAGCTGCCTGCTAACACATCTAGGTAGGTAGGAGAAGACAGATGAAGTACTTGGGTGCTTGTACCCACGTGAGAGACATGGATAAAGTTCCTGGTTTCACCTGGCCCAGCCCTGGCTGTTGAGGCCACTTGGGGAATGAATCAGTAGATGGAATCAATCAATCAGTCTCTAACTTTGCCTTTCAAACAAGTAAATAAATCTTTTTTTAAAGGGGGAGAGGGCAGCACTGTGGCTCACTAGGCTAATCCTCCGCCTGAGGCGCCAGCACACTGGGTTCTAGTTGGGACGCTGGAATCTGTCCCGGCTGCTCCTCTTCCAGTCCAGCTCTCTTCTGTGGCCCAGGAGGGCAGTGGAGGATGGCCCAAGTGCTTGGGCCCTACACCTGCATGGGAGACCAGGAGAAGCACCTGGCTCCTGGCTTTGGATCAGCGTGGTGCACTGGTCGCAGCTTGCCAGCTGCAGAGGCCATTGTGGGGGTGAACCAACAGAAAAGGAAGACGTTTCTCTCTCTCTCACTGTTCACTCTGCCTGTCAATAAAAATAAAAATAAAATAAAATAAAAAAGGGAGGGGCATGCTCATCAGGGGATCTCATAATCCCATAACTTACCCATTTTCTCATAGGAAAAAATGATTGATCCTCTAAGAAAGTATCTCTTAACACTTCCAAGTACAAATCCCAAGGCCAACAGCATGCCACAATTAAAGCAA
Source organism: Sylvilagus floridanus (assembly GCA_949820135.1). Lineage (NCBI taxonomy): Eukaryota > Metazoa > Chordata > Mammalia > Lagomorpha > Leporidae > Sylvilagus > Sylvilagus floridanus. The sequence goes on from OX463235.1 coordinate 18,137,877, forward strand.
AGCCATACCCTCAGAAATGGGGTTAACGTTCTTTCACATATGAAAGGATGTGCCCAGCAGGAGATGCCTTTATAGGGGTCCCAAAAGGTAAAAAAAGGGACTAAACTGGGTAGAGCAGTAGCTGGTAGCCGCCAGTACACAATGCCAGCACCCTACACCAAACGGGAAGTACTGCTCGGTCAATTCATGGATCAAGTGCTTATGCACCTCATCTACAAATTGAGCTTCAGCTTGGGTCCAAATACAGAACCAGGAAGGAAGGAATCATCCCAGCCCTGACTCCATGAGGACAGGGCGGAGAGTGCCCAGCACACAGTAGGTGCCTTATCCATGTACAGGCTTGTTGGATAAACTGGCAAAGCAGCAACTTCCAATGACTTTATTCTCTGGAGTTCCCACATTTCTCATTATGACGAACGGGATGTTAGATCACTTTAAGGAAGTAAGGTTAACCCATGTTATTAACTATGTATTGACAGATCACTAGTTAAGAATCATATTTAAATTTAAATGAAGCTGAGTACAAAGGTCCCTATTCCCCTTAGTAATTAATTTATTCCCCTCCAAAATTTTTATTGGATACCTATTTTATGTGAGACACTGTTCTGTGACTATGGAACAGAGTGACAGAAGGCACAGAGGAGCTGACCAAAAATAAATAAATAAACCTGCCTTCCACTATTACATCTGGGACAAACCTATGAGTGGCATTACAGGTTGAGCATCCCTAACCAAAAATCATAATGCTCCAAAATCCTAAACATATTGAACACCAATTGAATTCCCAAAAAGCTTTGGATTTTCAAAGCATTTCAGATTTTAGACTTTTGGACTAGGGTGCTCCGTCAGTAGTCTATGTAAATATATCAAAACCTGCAAAGCTTCTGGTCCCAAGCATTTCTGATCAAGAAGATTTATTTTTTATTTTTTTGACAGGCAGAGTGGACAGTGAGAGAGAGAGACAGAGAGAAAGGTCTTCCTTTGCCGTTGGTTCACTCTCCAATGGACGCCGCAGCTGGCGCGCTGCAGCCGGCGCACCTCGCTGATCCGAAGGCAGGAGCCAGGTGCTTCTCCTGGTCTCCCATGGGGTGCAGGGCCCAAGCACTTGGGCCATCCTCCACTGCACTCCCTGGCCACAGCAGAGAGCTGGACTGGAAGAGGGGCAACCGGGACAGAATCCGGCTCCCCGACTGGGACTAGAACCCGGTATAACGACCCCGCTACACAGAGGATTAGCCTATTGAGCCACGGCACCGGCTGATCAAGAAGATTTAATCACTGACCCAGCCAGCAGAAGGTTCCTGGTGGCCAGCACAGGGTGGGCAAGCACAGGTACCTGTCCACCCCTCTACATGTCTCGTCCATGCCGCCTCTGATGAATGCTGAGGACATACCTCCCCTGGGGCAGGTCTGAGGATCCCCAACCCAGCACCCCAGGTCCTCACTGCCAGTGGATTACTGTGGTTGACCAAGGAACCTGTTTGCCAAGACACTATGGGAATAACAAAATGCTGAAGCCACAGAGTAGGCCCACAAGAAGCATTCAGACCATCTGCAGAGAACAGTGCCTTTCACAGAAAAAAGAATAGAAACACCAAACTCCTGACACCGGCATTGGAGAGCATGTTTGACGAAACTTATCCAGACAGACACTGATCGCACGTGTTGCTGGCAGGACTGGATTTGTCCAGAAGCCACTGGAACTTGGACTTCCAGGTCCTTCTCTTCTCCAGGTGCTTACAGGGTCCTGGGAGAGGCCTCAGAAATGCCATTATTTTATTTTGATCCCAGCATTAACAAAGGGAATAGAGAAAATGAGTGGTGGTGTTAGTGGCCGCTGTTGATGATAGTGCAAGGTTTGTTGTTGGTTCTTTTTCTTTGTTTATTTGAAAGATGGAGAAATAAGGAGAGAGTTCCAATCTACTAGTTCACTTCCTAAAACCCCAAAATAGCTCCTACTTGGGGCTGGCGCCAGGAGGTAGGAAATCAGTCCAGATCCCTGACCTGGGCAGAGGAGACCCAATCACTTGAGTCATCAATGTTACTCCCAGGGTTTGCATTAGCAGGAAGCCAGAGTCAGGAGCAGAGCCAGGACTCGAACCCACGGACTCTGAGACAAGATGCGGGCATCTTAACCATCAAGCCAAATGCCCGTTACCTAGTGCAGTTTTTCAGCATAGGCTATGAATTTTCTGTTCACAACAATCCTATCCAAACAGGAGCATTAATGGCAAAAGTCCAGAAAAATTCCAGTTTAAACAATGAAAGGAAGGCATGAACTTATAAATAAAAGTTGAAACTTTCTTCATGTGTCGTGAAAAGAAGCTTAGACCACGTCCGATCTACAGATCCTTCTAGCTTGCTGATTCTAATGAAATCCCTACAGGAATGAAACGAGGACTCTGCTGCACAGAGCCCCAGCCCGGGAAGAGCAGAGTCCCCTCCAAGTAAAACTGAAGCACACCCGGGGAGAGGCTGTGCTCACTCTGATCTCTACTGCGAAAGTGCATTCCCGGCTGAAGCCGTGCAGTCACCAGAGAAGGACAGACACCACCAAACGCAGAAGAGGAGTGGGGAAAGCAGGGCGGTAATGCACAGGGCACAGACCCGGGCATTCCTACTGTGTGCTCTATTTTATGACAGTGCACAGCTCTGCCTCCTGGGGACTAGCACCTCACAGACATCCAATCCTCACCACACCCCTCCTCCCCCTAGCTCCCTTTCAGCAGAGAAGTCAATGAACTGTAGCTAACTTGCCTAACAGAGTGATTAAACCAGGACCCATTTCTCAAACCAGGTCCACGGATGTATCCTTGGAAATCCACAGATACGAGAATCTGCTAATTTGAGGTTTAGGTCCTGATGATAAGGTTAAAAAAAAAAAAGAAGTAATTCTGGACCCAACGGGCCACAGCAGCACCTGGCCACACAGCACTGCTACGTTCTACTGGTGCATTCCTCACACGCTGCCCAGCGGCTCCGACTGCCTTGGCTCTGCAGGAAGATCCGCTCCCCAGACACTACAGTGTCCTGTTAGGAGAGCCTGGCACTTCTCTCCAGCTCTGCAAATTGATCATTTCAAAACATTTGCATCTGAATCAGGTTTCTGTTTTCTCAGATTATTTAGTACATTGTGATTGATGTAACACCAAGAAAACAAAAGTATAGAGAGTTAAAGACACCAAGATCCCTAGTGTAAATCCTTGTAATCCCATGAGAAGGTTTAAAAAGTCAGCAGAGGGGCCGGCGCTGTGGCATAGAAGGTTAAGCCTCTGCATGCAGTGCTGGTATCCCATATGAACGCCAGTTGGAGTCCCTGCTGCTCCACTTCCAATCCAGCTCCCTGCTAATGTGCCTGGGAAAGCAGCAGAGGATGGCTGAAGCGTTTGGGCCCCTGTACCCACATGGGAGATCTGGAAGAAGCTCCTGGCTCCTGGCTTCAGCCCGGCCCAGCCTCGGCCATTGTGGTCATTTGGGAAGTGAACCAGTGGATTGAAGCACGCGCTCTCTCTCTCTTGCTCGCTCGCTCTCTCTCCTCCTCCCTCCACCCCTCTCCTCCACCCCTCTCTCTGTATCTCTGCCTTTCATAAATAAATATTTTAAAAAATAAAAAGGTAGTGGAAAATGTGATTAAAAGACATTTGGCACAGATGCCGCTCAGGACACCCACATGCCCTGAGTTCTGATCTGAGCTTCCTGCTAATGTGCCCCCGGGAGGCAGCTGGTGGTGCCTCGGGTACTCGGGTCCCTGCTTCCCTCAAGGGAGACTGAGGATGTGTTTCCAGCTCCTGGCTTAGGTCTGGTCCAGCCCCAGCCAGTACAGGTATTCGGGGAGTGAAAACATCTCTGTCATTCTCCCTTTCAGATACAATGGAAAAAAGTAAATTTTAAAAGACAAAAAACTGAAGTTCATGCATAACTTCTGAGAATACATATTTCTCTGAACTTTTTGAAGACCCTTCATATACATATACTGCAATATAGACATTTCTGTCAGGTTTTAGAAAGGTATACAATTTATACCCTGGCTATGAGCTAATTCCCTGGCAGGAATGCCTACTACTACAATGAAAAGCAGAAATACACATACTGTTAAAGAATAAATTTTTATAAGGTAATATCATTCTCCTACAAATGTAAAATGAACACATATAAAGTACTTTACTGAATCCATTAATTAATGAGACAACTGGTGAAACATTGTATCTGTTAAAAAGGAATTTAAAGTATCACACACAGGCCATTAGGAATGCTAAAATGGATTTACAAACAGATAAAAAAACTGATCCTCACCAGCAAGAAACAATCTCATAATATCCAACACTATTCATCTGAATTCCTACCCACAAGTTCTGCTTGCATTATTACCAGTTCCTGACAACCTGCAGATTTGTCAGATGGCCCAGAGACAACATAAGGCATAGACAACTCAGAAAGACGCAGGACCAAGACACTCAGAAATCTTTTCTGGGGCTGACACCATAGTGTAGCAGGTTAAGCATCCGTATGGGCACAGGTTCAAGTCCCAGCTGCTTCACTTCTGATTAGCTCCCTACTATTGCACCTGGGAAAGCAACAGAAACTAGCCCAAGTCCCTGGGCCCCTGCACCCAGGTGTGAGACCCTGAAGAAGCTCCTGGCTCCTGGCTTTGGCTTGGACCAGCCCTGGCCATTGTGGCAATCTGGGAAGTGAACCAGAGCATAGAAGACTTCTCTCTCTCTCTCTCTCTCTCTCTGCCTCTCTCCTTCCCTGTAACTCTGCCTTTCAAGTAACTAAATAAATCTTTTTAAAAAATCTTTTCTGCTAATTTCAGACTCTTTCATGGTTTTTCCTGCCATTAATGAACAGGATGAATAAAAATTAGTTTTACATCACCAAGTCAGACTTTGTTTGAAACTAGCCCATGATAAATCTATCTGTAAAAAGGTTGTTTTCAGAACTTTGGGATTCGGGTCCATCTCTTACGGAGGTAAAAAGGTTTTCAGTTTAACTCCAGTGCCTCATGGGGTGCCAGTGGGAGAAAACAACACGGGATTTCTGGAGGCAAACATTAATGAAGGAGGAAGAGAATCCCTGCCAATGTAAGTGCATGACAGAGTCATATAAACAATGGTGTGTTATGCCAGCTGACCAGGCTCCAGCCCTGCCATCCCATTACTCAGGTGAGACAAAGCACCTGTCCCCTCTGGGTTTCAGTTTCCTCATCTCTGAAAAGGTCTAGAAAGTTCCATCAAACTACAAGGCCAGAATTCCAGAATTTCCAACACAAATTCTGACCTGTACAAAAGGAAAATTATTTCATTAAGTGCCACACTAAAACCTGTAGATTCCTCCCCTCTGCCAAATCCCATCTTCATCCTAGGAAGGTGTCTTTCAGCAACTCAGACCTGAGTTCAAACCCAAGCTCCAGTATGCAGTGGCGCGATCCTGCGCAAGTTCCTGGACCTCCCCAAGCCTCAATTCCCACCTCCAGAAATTGAAAACCACATCCAGATCTCAAAGAGCTGCGGGGCTGCTCAGCTTCTCATGTCCTTCCCATCTCTTGTTCAATAAGACATCCCTCCTTAGGCCGGCGCCGTGGCTCAATAGGCTAACCTCTGCCTTGCGGCGCCAGCACACTGGATTCTAGTCTCAGTTGGGGCGCCGGTTGCCCCCTTCCAGGCCAGCTCTCTGCTGTGGCCAGGGAATGCAGTGGAGGATGGCTCAAGTGCTTGGCCCCTGCATCCCATGGGAGACCAGGAGAAGCACCTGGCTCCGGCCATCGGATCAGCACGGTGCACTGGCCGCAGCACACTGGCCGCGGCGGCCATTGGAGGGTGAACCAACGGCAAAGGAAGACCTTTCTCTCTGTCTCTCTCTCTCTCACTGTCCACTCTGCCTGTCAAAAAAAAAAAAAAAAAGATATAAAAAGCTGTGTGTACATCAGGCATTCTAAGAATTTTCAGTTGAATACTTTTATCCCAGGTATTCAGGCATATTTTCATCCCCTGTTCCCAAATCAGGTTCCGTGACTTCAATTGCCTTCAACTGCTACCATGTTTCAGGCCTTTTTGCCTTTACCCATTGTCTTCCTTTATCCTGAGTGAATTTCCTTCTCCCACTGTTTCCAAATTATCCTCCCAGCCCCAGTGCAGCGATCCACTCTCCCTGCAGGCTTTCTAGGTGCCCTCTGGCTGGGTCCATGCCCTTAGGGGGAGATCCTGTCCAGCCAGAGCCCTCTGGCCCCACCACAGAACACAGCGTGATTTGTACTGCTGGTTCAAGACCAACGTGCTCTCCGTCAGACAAGAGGGCATGCCAGGGAGCCAGAACACCTCCCAGGATTGTGTTCTGGCACCAAGCCCAGTGCCTGGCACATACTTGGCCCTCAGTATAAATTCTCAAAGAAATGAACTCAACTCCTTCCTCTTACCTGGGACAAGGATTTGCCCACTGTCAATGAAGACATGATGCCACCACCTGACTAAGCAAGGGAGGGGATGGAGAGTTTGTCCCAGTTGGTATCAGGGAAGAAGGGAACACAGAGTTCTGGGTTCCAGGGAGGAAGAGCCAGGGCTGGTACACGGGGACCCACATAGGAGGCAGGCAGCTCAGAGATGGAACACATGAGTCAGCGTTCTAAACCAAGCTGAGAAACACAGCTGCATTATCTACAGCGGAGGCTGGGCCAGGCCCCAGAGGTCAGAACAGCTCTGGCCAAGTACACTTTATGGACTGTTTGACCCACAAAAGGGACCTCCAATAAAAAGAGCTCACGGGGAGAGCCAAGTGGGAAACACACATTCATACTTGAGTATGTTCCGAGGAGCGATAGGGTCAAAATCAACATCGACCTTTGCTTGACCTGGAGTTTCCCCAGCAGCCCACACCGTAGACCCTACCCATTCTAGGATGCGCACACCACTGTGCAGTTGGCAATATGGGTCAGAACTAAGCCCAGACTCTGATCTCCATGGGATACACACAGATAACACAGCCCAGGCAAGCATCGAGTAAAAGACCATGGAGCAGGGAAGAACCAGGCCAGGACAAGGCACGCAAAGTCCAGAGCAGAGGTGCTGATCTGATGCTGCTGTAGAGCATTCTCCAGAGACTCTGGGGTGTCACCTGCTGGGTTATCCCTCCATCTCCAGAACTTGAAAATGACTTCTGGAATGGACACGACTCCAGAAACGTGTGGCAGCTCAAGACGAAAGCATAGCAAGGATGACTGATCAGAGTCGAGGTCTTATATTGGGGTTCTCACCTCTAGCTGAACAATCCAGTTACCTGGGAAGCTCCAGAAACTACAGCTATCCCAGGCTCCCTGCCCAAATCAATTAAATGAGACGTTGGTAACCAAGGAACCTCTCTTTGCCAGACAGAGGACTTTTATATACTTCCTACAGGGAAGCTCCCTGTGCCAACCTCCCATCATAGCCACCCTGGAATCTACTAACAGAAAAAGAATGGGCCTAGGCCACTGAGAGCAGGGACAAAGAGAAGCTGGTGACACACACAGGGTCCAAGGAGGCTTCCGTCCCACCTCTACCCCTGGCCCACGAGTTCTTGATGAAGAATGTCACAGTTTCCTCCAGAAAATGCCACTCTAGACTTTCCCTAAAAATAGCCTCGCTTCCTCAGAGGGGTCACGTCCACGGCCTTCAGAGAGAAAAGCGTAAACACGGCTCTTGCCAAACCAGGCTCTCAGAGCGTAAATCAGCGTGCTCTCCAGTCTGCACCCAGTTCCAAGAACAAGACGGTTTCTCTATAAAGAGTTGAACAGCAGGCCATGGTTACGCAAGGCGCCCAGCTCTGGTTCTCAAACGCGTCGCGTCCACAAGTCCAAATTAATTATTACTTTACCAAACGAAAAGTGAGTTATGCCCCTCTGTCATTTCGGCCAGGATACTGTCCAGGCTGCCAGAAACATGCACATACCCAAATACCAAAAGTATGCAGGAAAGCTACACAATGTCCTCACCAGAGACAAGACAGAATTTTCACTTCATAAATCAGCCAGAAACTCCGCAAAAGCAGCCGGTTGAAAAGACAAGCTATACTGATGAAATATTTTCTTAATTCACCTCATTCAGAGTAATTGATTCTTTTTTTAACTTCATGAACAAGTAATTTTTAATGTAAACAGGCCAGTTAACCATGTATTCTTATTGCACATGCAACGACAAAGTTTTCATCTGAATTAATGAGGTGATTTTTTTCACCAACTCAGATTTGTTGCTTTTACTGAAGACTTCATTTTTAATAAAAATCCTGGCCTACTGCTACATTTAGCCTACTATTCAGATGCAAGGGAAAACAGAGGAGGTAAGTTACACTGCACTTTTTTCTTTTAAAGAATTACTTGAGAGGCAGTTACAGAGACAGACAGAGCGAGATCTTCCATCTACTGGTTCACTCCCCAAAAGGTCACAACAGCTGGAGCTGGGCAAATCTGGAGCCAAGATCCAGGAGCATCCTCCAGGTCTCCCATCTGGGTACAGGGGCCCAAGCACTTGGGCCATCTTCCACTGCTTTCCCAGGTCATTCACTGGATCAGAACGGCAGTAGCCAGGACTCAAACCAGCACCCACACAGGATGCCAGTGCTGAAGGCAGTGGCTTTACCCACATCATAGCACCAGCCCCTATACTGCGCTTCTTTCCCAAGGACTACCATCACCAGTACCTCCATCTTCAGCAATAAATGCCCCCCGACTGCCCGCAGCTGGGACCCCAGGCCAGTCCCAAGCCCTGTTTAGAATGTGCTGTACATACACTGTATTCCGACGTCACCTCTGGTAGAAGTGTCCACCAAAACTCTACACAGTGTCGGTTACTGCCACCCACAGTGCTCAGCACAGTTGGCACCTCTGAATGTACACGTGATAGGGAGGGGTACAAAATTCAAGCTGCCCTGTCAGAGAAGCTCAGCTCCACTCCTTTCAAAGTAGAATACTGCATCTGGCCAGAAGGAGACGCCCTCAGCTTCTATTTTTCTGTCCATCTGTCTGTCTGTCTGTCTCTCTCTCTCTGTCTTAGTACTATGGTAATTCTTAGAGATGTTCCTTTTGTTTTTAATGCTATCTTATCTTTTATTTACTTACAAAGCCAAGAGAGACAGGGATGGACACAGAAAGAGTGAGCATCCTCCTCTGGTGACTCACTCCACAAATGCCCACAGTGGCCAGGGCTTGGCCAGGCCAAAGCCAAGACCAAGAAGCTCAATCAGGGTGTCCCACATGGGTGACAGGGGCCCAGCTACTTCATCCACCCTCTGCTATCTCCTGTGGTGCACAGTACCAGGAAGCTGGAGTCAGGAGCCAGCACTCAAACCCAGGCACGCTGACCCAGCATCTTCACCACCTGACCAAATGCCTGCTTCTCCCCTCTGTTTCTTATCTCCGGGTTTTCCACCCTGCAGAAGAGGCTAAAAGAACAGGGGCAGAAGAAAACAAAAGTACTCTTGCATCCTCTCCTTTGCTACATTGAAAGTGAGAAGTGGCCATATGAAACACAAGCCTCAATCCTTTCTCTAAACACTTCATTTTTTTTTCTCTAACAAAATTTTTGGCTGTTTTAAGCATCTTTCTACAAAGTTCAGTGAAAAGGTTAAAAAAAAATCTCAAATTTTACTATTTCTTCTCTAGGAAAGACCGTGTGTGAGGCTTGTGAGAAAATTCTTCTCATTCCCGCTCACCAAAACACTCCTCATCTAACAGTGGGGAGCAGAGGAGAAGGAAGATGGATGGGTGAGTGGATGGATGGATGAGAGACACAGAGAGACAGAGAAAAAGAGAGACTGAATAGACAGACATATGGCAACAGACAGAGAGAGGAAAGAGAGGAAAAGGTGAAGCCAGTGCTGTGGCGTAGCGGGTAAAGATACTGCCTGCAGTGTCAGCATCCCTTATGGTCACCAGTTCGAGTCTCCACTGCTCCACTTATGGTCCAGCTCTCTGCTATGGCCTGGAAAAGCGGAAGATGGCTCAAGTGCTTAGAACCCTGCACCCGCATGGGAGACCCAGAGGAAGCTCCTGGCTTCGGATCTGCCCAGATCCAGTTGTTGTGGCCATCTGGGAGGTGAACCAGCAGATGAAAGACTCTCTCTCTGCCTCTGCCTCTCTGTAACTATGCCTTCCAAATAAACAAATGAGAGAGAGAGAGAGACAGACAGACAGACAGAAGACAGACTGGATACAGATATAAACAGATGTAACTATCTCACATTCCAAGAAGTGAGTCCCCCTTATCTCACAACTCCAGGCTTGGACCAAGACCCTCAGATGTCCACAGTCATGCAGCTCTTTGCTACTCAAAGGGTGGTCCTCAGACCAGCAGCACTGGTATTGTCCAGGAGCTTGCAAGAAACACAGATTCTCAGCTCCCCGGCAGACGTCCTGAGCCAGGAAGCTGCACGTTAGTGGGCTCCACAGCAGATCCAGGTGAGCAGCGCTGGTCTCGCAAAAACTGCGGGGTGCGGCAGAGCCTCCCTCTCTCAGAGGTTCCCTCGGCCCTGCCTGGATGCCCAGGCCTGTGGAAGTCCAGGCGAGGCCTTTCTGGTTCTGAGCGCCGTCCAGCAGTCCTTGCTGAAAGCAGGCAGCCAGGGAGGACGCAGAGGGCAGTGCCGAGGGGCGGCGGCGGAGCGGCCTCCCCCAGCCCAGCGATTCCACACAGCACGGTCATTAATTAAGATCCGCCGGCTGCTGGCAAGGCAGTCACTCGGGCGTCCCTGTCTGCCTGGGACTGGCATGAGGTGTGAGAATCTGGGTAGGCTTCTCCGAGGCTCTGCCCCGCTGGCGTTGATTGTGTATGATTAATGATTTAAAGGAATAAAAAGAGAAAGGTCAACTTCGGAGTTCAAGACAGAGCAGCTACATAGGGAGTAATTAAGATACTTGTGTAAGCATGATTAATAAGCATAAACTGGCACTCCGGGCAGTAAACAAGAGGCAGGCAGATGGTTAGCATAGAAGAAGTTTTTTTTTTTTCTTCCCCCTTTCCTAAAAGCAATTTTTCAGCAGCTTGAAACTTGGCTTGTGAATTCTCTTCCTCCCCATCAAGTCTCAAAAAACTCATTATCTCCAACACCTTAAAAAAAAAAAATACCCAGTGAGCCCCTTTAATGTCCCCTCATTCTCTCTTTTTTAAAAACCCTCTTATTTTATTTTTACAGAGAACGAGAGTTCGCTTGTACGTGGATGCGCCTCATCTTCGTGTCTGGCTGCCTTTCCGTGTCAGGAGGCCTGCAGGTTGGCGAGCCTGACAAGGTGGCTCACTGTGCAGCGTTTTAACTCCCACCCCCTCCCCCCACTCCCCCACACCCCGTGACGGGCAGAACAGAGGCATCCACGGTGGCATTTCTGGCGCAGGCTGGCAGGCAGGTGTCAGCGCCGTCCAGCAGGCGCCCCCTCGGAGCACTAACCAGCCCCGGTGTTCTTTTACAATCCATACCTAATTCGCAAGTTTCATTCTTTCTGAAAAACAATTACTGGGTTTTGAAGTTCATTGTGCATTTACTCAACTGTCTCTTCACATTAACGCAAAGTGGGAACAAGAAAAAATAGAGTCAGCAGGGGAGGGACATCAAAAGATGTTAGGAGTAGATGAAGGCTTTATTTTAAGAATAATATAATTACAGATGTGCACAGTATTTTTACAATAAACGAACACAAAAGGTGTATCCTGTATCTTCAACAAAGTGTGTGTGCAGAGAGAGAGAGAGAGAGAGCGAGAGAAACAGAGACAGAGACCTCAGAAACATACATTTTCTGGGGTAGAGGAGGCAGGTAGGGAGAGAGAGAAAGAAGGTCATTCTGAGTTAGGAAAACAGAAAGACTGAGAGCAAGGAGTAAGACACTCACAGGGCTGGAAGCCCCCGTCTCCTCCCTCTTTGGTGAAAAGAGACAGGAGGAAGAGACAGGCAAATAGGGAGGGACAGGGAGGGAATGAAAAGGGGGACGAGGAGGGAGGGGGGGAGGGGGGGAGGGGGGAAGGAGACAGAATGCAAAGCGGTGAGAAGGACAGACAAACCAAGGGGAGGGAAGAAAGCTGGATCTTACGCGAAAAACCCAAGGAAGTGTTTGCTCTGATGAAAAAAGTTCCATAAACCTAGGCACCTCTTGTGAAACCTGGTGGGCAAATTTCCCAAGAGGCACCATGAGGTGACAGCCCCTGGGGCCGGGCACGTGCTGGCATCAGCAAGGGGCATGCATCTTGTCTGGCTGGCCTCCACAAAGCTGCCAGGCCTGGGTTTGCCCTTCCTCGGCCAGCCCCATGCCCACCTCATCTCCTGCCACTGGGAGCAGGTGCGTCAAGCTTCTGCCCTCGGCAACAGACGGCTATTCAGCCTCCAAACCTGAGTCTGTCTCACCCGCCCCAAGCTGAGGAGCACGGGCAACAGGCCCTGCACTTAGTAGGCAAGTGGCTTTGAGACCTTCTGTCCTCCTTGCCACCCAAAAAGGAGAGGACCCTAAGCTCCTCGACACGCAGGTCTAACCTACTGTCACCATAATGTTTCTCCCCCAGCCTTTCTTTTCTTTTGTTTTTGCTTTATGCTGAATATTGACTAGGTAATACTATTGCTATTTTCCAGAGGTGTTGGGAAAGTAAGTTCCCAGAAATAAAAATGTTGGGGATAAATGAGCTTACTCAGAGTAAAACAGGGTTCTTTCCTGAATAAATTCTCAGCCCCCTTGGAGAATCCAACGTGCAGCCGGCATTGTGGAGCAGATAAAAAGCCTCCACATGTGACGCCTGCATCCCATCTGAGCACCAGTTTGAGTCCCGGCAGCTCCACTTCCAATCCAGTTCCCTGTTAGTGTGCCTGGGAAAGCAGTGGAAGGTGGCACAAGTGTGTGGGCCCCTAATACCCATGTAGGAGACCCAGATGAAGTTTCTGGCTCCTGGCTTTGGCCTGGCCCAGCCTGGGGCCAATGGGGACATCTGTGGAGTGACCCAGTAGATGGAAGACAGCATTCTCATTCTCTCTCCCTCCTTCTGTCACTGTGCCTTTCAAATAAATCTTTAAAAAGAAGAAGCAGGAGCAGCTGCAGCAGCTAGTGTGTCTGTCACTCACCCATGGGGGACACAGTACATCACTCCCCAAACTACCTTGCTTCAGATGCCACCCCCTCCCTACAACCTGGGTTCCATGGAAGATTCTTGGAGAAACAAAGCTCTACATTATAAAAACTTGACTTGCTCTAGGATACTAATCAATTCACCTTCTAGCTTTTTCCCTCCCTAGTCCAACTATACAGCACTACTGGACTTTGCTTCAGAGATGTACTTTCTGCCTCTTGAATCACTTCTCACCAGCCTGCCCTGCCTCCCATGTTTTCACGTTCTCTTTTAACTCTAGGGAGCAACTCCAGAGCTCCAACAAGGAGCTCATTCACTGAGCACGGGGCGCGACGGCTCTGCACACCACATTCCCTTGGATGTGTGTCTGGATTGCGCTGGGATTTTTCCCAGTCACCCACACTCCCTGCAAGTGTAACCTACAGCCCCTCACCAGGGAATTCACAGCTAGGTTTTTTTTTTTTTTTCTCCAAGTTAATTAGGAGTAATTTTTTGGACAGGTACAAAAAAACCCTAAATTCAGTACAGCAAAACAGAAGAGGATGACAGGTGACGTCCCAGTCAGCAGGCTTCACGCTCCCAGCTCCTAGTGCCTCTCTCTGGTTATACAGTGGAGAGGGCAGCACGCAGCCAGCAGTGTCTAAGTGTGTTCTCCAGTCAACACAAAGGACAGTGAGAAGAAGACAAAGCATGCATACACGTACTCTCTTCTTCAGAAGAAACTGATCTGATCCAGAGCTCTCTGCCTTGCAGATGTGTTACTTAAAGTGCCTCCCCAGTCTGCCTCCCTAACCTCAGTCTCTCATCCCAGAGTCAAATTTAAGGACCAGGACAGGTCAGCTGCCGCTCCCATGATACCCTTCCTCTACCCAATCACATGTTTCATCTCCACCACCATCCTAAGAGGTGGATAGTGTTCTTATCCCCATTTTGCAGATGAGCAAACTGAGAATAGAGAGCTTAAATAACCTTCCCAAGGTTACCCAGTTACAAAGTAGGGGACCTAGGACTTGAACGTTAGGCAGTCTGGTTTCCAGTTCCAGGATGAGGACTCCCCTGGCCACCATGGCTCTCATCACCAGACCCTACCCATCTATCAGATCACAGTCTCCCACTGCCCCAGCAGACCCTACCCATCTATCAGATTACAGTCTCCCACTGCCCCAGCATGCCATTACCTGAGCACCTGCTGTGCTTTCTCCCAACCTCGCCTTCCATTCTCCTCTCTGGACATCTTCCCAGAATTAGCTCAAGTGCCGCCATGTCTAAGATCTTAGTGACCACATCCAACACCACTGTCCTCTCCTGTGAACTCCCATGGAAAGTGGCCTATCGCACGCAGCTCTGTGCTTTTAAAGACATCCTATCTCTTATTTTTCACCATTGTTTTCTGTTCGTTGCCTTATCTCCTTAACAAGACTATAAACTTTGTGAGGCTTCAAATAGCTGCTAACAGGCTAAATAAAGCGGTGGACATACCTCCACCACCGCCCTGTTTGTCTTGACCGTGCCAGAGTTTGGCTGGCAACAAGCCTGCCTCCAAATTTTTTTCCACACTCCCTTCCTCCCCAGCCTAAGTTTCCACTTTATTGTCTCTCAGTCTGGCCCACAAATTGAAATAGAACATGATGCTTAATTTTACATCAACCCGTTAAGCTGCTTTAAACACTTCAATATTCCCCAAATGTAGTTAAATATATGAACTTGCACTTAGAGTTGTCAACAACGCATTGACGATTTGTTTTATAGCTGCATGTTAATCTACAATCTGTTTAATGCAATCCAATACATTATTCAGGATGGTGATATATAAATTTAAGTCTTAGGCCATGAAATATCATTTAGGATTAAGACTCTAATCTCTTCACAGAGGAGATGGCCGCTCACGAAAGCAAGCAACTAAGATGCGCCCTGTGCAGAGAAGGCATTGTTTCCTCTGTGCAACAAGGAACACACTGGCAAGGCTGCACAGCAGCATCAAGGGGAAGCGTCTCCTCCCCGCCTCCCAGGAAAGTCTTTCACACTAAATGAGCCCAAACATGGCTGATGGCTACCCCACCCTCCCCAGAGCCCTCAGGTAGGCGAACAAAACAGCACCATGGCAGCTCACATGCTGCAACCACAAGAAGCAGGTGTTTTTATTATCCCCTGGTAGAGAAGAGCAAAGTGAGGCACAGAGAGGCAGGGTAGCCCGTTCAAAGGCACGCAGCCAGTGAGCCAGCACTCCGGCTCCAGAGCCTGGGCTCTCAATCATCAACCTCCTCTGCTACAATCTCCCCACACAAACCATGAGCCGGTGGCTAATGTCCAGGCTACAGAGTGGAAGACCACTACACGTTCCATCGGGATAAAATAATCATTCATTAAATATTCTGAGAGTATGATAGAGTGTGAGCTACAGTGAACAAGTCAAAGAAACCTTAAAAAAAATAAGATACACACTGTCCTCAAAAAGCCCACTGTTAATAGAAGAAATGAAGCAACTTAAGAAAGGGTCAGCAGAAGGCCATGCAAATGCCAAATGCTGGGTCACATGGGGGCAGCTCAAGCTGATGAGCCAGGTCATGAAGGGGTCGCCTAGGCAGAGGGGATGGCGAGGGGAGGTGCAGGTTCCACACACTTGGGCCAACCTCCTTTTTCCCACACCTCACAGAGCCATCTAGAACATGTGACACATGCCACCTGCAGAGACTCTACAGGTCCCTAGCTTCCAGGATGGGGGACCCAGGCACAGCCTTCTTCCTGCCTGTGGCAGTGTCCCTACTCTTTTTTTTTTTTTTTCTCTTTTAATTCGTATTTATTTTATACGGAGTTTATTCCCGAGCCATAAGTTTTTGCTTCTTTAGTTTCTTCTGGGATATCTTTTTCTTTTGTGCCACCTCCTCTTCTGGCTTAGGAACAATCTGTTCCTTCTCAGTGAGGATCATCTCGATGTGGCACGGGGAGCTCATGTACGGGTTGATCCGGCCGTGGGCTCTGTAGGTCCGGCGGCGCATCTTGGGGGCCTTGTTCACCTGGATGTGCTCAATGACCAGAGAATCTACATCCAAACCCTTCAGCTCAGCATTACTCTCTGCATTTTTAAGCATATGCAGCAGAAACTCGGCACTTTTTTTGGGCCAACGACCCTGGGTCCAACCCCACTGCTTGGCCTGGGCACATCTACCAACTCCACCATTGTACCGACGGAATGGCACACACTGCTTCTTTAATGTGACGTCTTTCAGGTATTTGGTGGCTTTTCGGATATGCATACCCTTGATGGCCTGGGCAGTTTCTCGAGTGTTCTTAAAGTGAACGCGAAGATTTGAGCCTCTTGATTTGCATGATTTTGTGGGGTTTTCTGGGTCCAGTGAGTAGCGAACCATTTTCGCAGGTCACCTAAGGCCGCTTACAGGAAGAGCAGTGTCCCTACTCTTAAACAGACACCAGGCACTCTAGGCTGCTGCCTCTCCCCACGGAATCCTGTCCGTCCCACTACGTAAAATGGTTAAAAATTCAACAACCAAAAGCAGCAATGATTGCTACATCTTCTTCCCCAAAGTCCTCAGCAAAGAGAACAACCCAAAGAGTAACAATGGCTGACTCACAGAATGCATCTACAGTGTAGGTGTTTTTACTGCCCATACTACACAAATGAAGAAACCGGACAAAGGGGAGTATGTTCAACTCATTCAAGGTCAGACAGCCAGTTCTGCTTGGCCAGCGCAGACTCCTACTGCTGAGCAACATCACCAGAGGCCCCACGCCCAGACCTTTCTAGAAGCCAACACAACTCCCACACTCCAGCACAGTTGGAGGTCCTGGGATGAGTGGGCGCACCCCATAGACAGGGGCAGTTGGATCCATGCAGTCAGACATAGAGGAGGCCAGCCCAGCAAGGTACCTACCAAGGAAACCAGCAATCCCAACAGCATAGTCAACCTGTCAACCACCCTCTACTCCCCTCCACCTTTAACCACTTGGAGCTTTGCTGCTTGGGAGTGATCTCTATTTCAGAAATGTCAAAACCCTTAGCGCAGTGTGGTGATAAAAAGAATACGCTGTTTGCTCTCCATATTGATACACCCGATTTCAGACTGTCAAAGTGCTTTTAGTTATAATAGGAAATGTACAAAGTTAGCTTTGCTTGTTTTGACAACCACCAAAAAAGATTTATCAGTTACATGTACCCGCTAAGATGTCGAGGTTTTCAAAGTAAAAATGGGCTCCAGCCAAATTCTATTATTATTAATGTTTTCGTGATAACAAAAACATGGAACTCTTCAGAGAGTTCTCACCCCTTGCCTCTGTGGGAAGAGTTTGGGAAATCTCACACAGGTGCCAGAAATTTGTTACTTTTTTGCAACAATTCACAAGAAGGCCATAAAAAGGAGAGCAAAGTGAATTTTACTGTTTTGCCTGCAAAACAAGAAAAGTGTCTCATGACTTAAGATGAGTGGCATTGTGATTTCAAATCCCTGAGCTCGAAGGATTTCTTTTCATTTCCTTCTCCTGTCTGCTCAAATACATGCTTTTTTTCATTCTTGCTTTAATTGCTTCGAACATATAAAACTCTCACAATTTCCCTTGAAAGCTTTTACAAAGACATTGTCAGATTTTTCACTTTGTCACACTCTCCTTTGCACCACCTAACTACACGGAGACATTTTCGTTCACCTCTGAGCACTAGCCATGGTTTGTGCTAAACTGAACCCAAGGCAAATGAATTGGCAGATCTTTGTGCTAGTAAATCCTAAAATTAAAGAATAAAAGAAGGGAAGGGGTACAGGGGAGACAAATGCCAAGCAATGAAATCATCCAGGTGTGAAGGACAAGGGAAATGGTTCAGAACGTCCCACTTCCAGAGCTGGAAGCACAATCTCATGGCTTCCATCTTCCCCACTTGCCCCCAAGTTCCATGAGCAAAGTGCAATTAGTAAATCTTATATACTCCTGGGTGACTGTTGGTGGTTCCAATTTAACTTGTACCAACTGAGTGGACAGACTAACAGTATCTCGGTCACCCTCCAGGACAACCCTATAAAACGTATTACCTCCACTGCACAAATAAGGCTCAAAGACACTAGACCATCTGCCCACAGGCATACAGCTGGTAATCATGAGAAGCAAGAATTGGATCCTTCAACTCCCTCTTGCTGAGATGATCCACTTCCTTTTTTTTTTTTTTTTTTTTTTTAAGATTTATTTGAAAGACAGAGTTACAGAGAGCTAGAGACAGAGAGAAAGGTCTTCCATCCGCTGGTTCACTCCCCAGATGGCCACAACAGCTGGAGCTGCGCCGATGCGAAGCCAGGAGCCAGGAGCTTCTTCCAGGTCTCCTATGCATGTACAGGGGCTCAAGGACTTGGGCCATCTTTTACTGCTATCCCAGGCCACAGCAGAGAGCTGGAGATGATCCACTTCCAAGTCACAAAAGCCACATAGACCAGGGAGAAATCTATGAACTAACAATCAGTTTTCCAGCTTCACATTAGCTTTATCTTGTAGCCAAAACACAGCAACAACACTGGGCATGGTCTGTAACATCACGCCTGCTGCTGGGACTTCTAGCGCTGGAGAGCAAGCATCTCCAGGAAGATCCTGGGGACTCTACTAAGCAAACCAGGGGCCACCCCCAACTTCTCTGCAGACTTGGAGAAGACTGAGTCAAGAGACTTGCATTGCTAATGATATTTTTTAAAAGTGTTTACATTTTAAGCCTGATGCTCAGTGAGGCAGATACACAAACACCATTTACTGGACTCGAGTTGCAAGGAATGCATTTTCACACCCAAGCATAAAATAGTTATAAACTAAAACTAAAGAAAATTCCCTTTAAAAGATTAGCAATCAAAGAGTTCCTAATAAATTGAAATGGCATGTCCATGGCTTTCTTAGCAAAGACTACATCCACGTGTATGTTCACATCTCACCCAGACACAGGCCTTGTGCGGACACCCCACAGGCTCTTAAGTTCACCCTGAGAACCATGTTTTCATCATTGCTGTAGCTGGCATGCAATTGGGTAGGCATACGATTACTCTAGAGCTCTCTCTTGCTCCCACTCCACTTTTTCTCTGGCAAGAAGGCAAATTAAATTAATTTTAATTTAGATCCCTCTTCTACCAGATCCAAAGAGACCTGTACCTAAGCAGGAGGGGGCCCAGGCACTGAAAAACCTGACTTTTCCTTCAAGAAACCAGACCCTCACCCATCACGTCAAGTGACAATTAGCAGTTCCTACAGCACATTATATGAGAACTAATAAGGCAAAGGAATCGAGGGCAGGCTCTTCCCTTCACAAGCCTGTCTGAAGCTTAAAAGAAAGCCTGAACATTAATGAATTCTGAATTCGTGTCAGCTCAATAGAGAGCTAAGTCTTTTATCTTCACCTGGAAGAGGAATGAAAGAAGAAAAGCCCAACAGTTCACCCACTTCCCCAAAAATACACTCTGCTGCAGTCCTGTTTTTGGCTTAGAGAGCTCAGAGTCAACCAGCACAGGAATGGGTCTTCGAAATGGCCTTGTGTGATCATTCTAGTCTAAAGCAATCAAACCTCAGCCCAGAGGCTTAGCCTTTCACACAATGCTTCACAGACAAGTTTAAGGAAGAAGCAGGTTGCCAGACAACATAGTTTTGCAAAGCACTGTGATGCAGTAAGGACAACAGTGAGCTCCCCACTAGCTTTATCTGCCCTGACAGCTTCTGTCTTGGCCTGACAGAGGTTGAGCGTCTACACAGTGAACATAAAGATAACCTACAATGGCTACACATCCCCATCCATTTGCCAAAGGTCAGTAAGGATTGAGCATTCTGCTTCAGTGCCTCCACTAATCCACAGACATGCCAATCTGCTCACTGTTACACAACATCAGGAGGTTCGGATTTTACTTATCGAGGGATGTCGGACTTGCTTTGTCAGAACTAGGTGGCTATTAGCACAAGGCTGAGCGATCATGGCTGCAATGAATTTTTAAAAATTATCTTGTTTGGGGGATGCCCAAAAAAGAGAACTAAACAAGATGGCGGGAGCTATTGTTGGGCAATCTTCCACTCTGAGAACATAAAAGCTGAATGGTGGAGCATTGAGAAATTAAATTCATGGCCTGGAAAACAAGCTAAGATTAAAAAACGTCATGTTGATACAATAGGAGCTCTTGAGAGGGGGTGAGAAGATGTCAGAGGCTGGATTGATTGCATTTTCATAGCAATGTTGCGTGATAGAGGTGGGAAAGGGTCAAGCGTGTCAAGATCCGTCGGTGCTTTGGGGGCACACACCGTATCTTCCATGAAAACCCAGAAAATGTGAAACCCCACCATCACACAGCTCAGATTCCTCAGTCACTGAGGCCTGGAAAGGACTCTTCCCATCCAAGGCTGAGCAAGATCAGCTGGGTCCTGTATCTTGCTTCTGGGCCACCAGGAGGTGCTGTTAACAGCAGCGTGGCTCTCGGCTGATTGACAACGTGGAAGAATAAAGGTCCCTCAGTTCCCTCTACAAATGCAGCTTGAAAACCTCCCCTTACCCACGTCTAAACCAACCTCCTGTCAGTCTTCACAGATCCTAAGAGGAGCTACTTTTTTTTTCTCTGCATGTTCGAAGAATGGATAAATGAATGAATTTGCTTGTGAGACAGCACAAGGTTTCCTATAGACCAACTTCCAGTTGCAGCCTATGAAGGTGAAATCAGACAAAGTCGCCCACCCTGCACAGTCCTCAGGAGTGAGTGGCATCTCCACACGGTCCCTTAGGAAGTACATCTTCTCCCTCAACTCCAGAACATGGGTGCAGGTGTATGCCTGAGCCCATGTTTAGAAGCTCCTGGCTCTAACATAAGCTCAGAGACATGCATTCTACTGCATACCTGAGAGGCACAGGCATGCAGATATTGCTGACAGTAAGCCCTAACTCTTGCCATTCAGTAACATTTAGAGGCAATGGTTCGTACAGCATATAAACCTCACTGTAAAAATATCTACAAAGCATGGAAGAGGGGGGAAAAAAAAGACCATACAGGGGAGAAGGTCGAGAGAGAAAGAGGCAAAGAAGATCAGGTAGAAAAGAGTGGGGAGAACATTTTAAGCTGAGGGGCTCTTTCTTGTCTTTTCACAACAATGCAAAAGACACAAAAAGGCTCCCGACCCTGAAGACAGCATGGGCTGTCCTTTGCCACAGAGGCAACCATCTGTAATGCTGATGAGAGCTCTCTCTGGCCCTGTTCGCCCACCACGGGGGCTCAGCATCTGACCGCAACCTCACCTCTGCACTGAGCTCCAGTTTAGTCATGGGACTGCAAGAGGAAGGGTCAGCTGAGGGTCAGCAAGACATTGACCCTCACACTCACCAGAAATCTGAGCCTCCTAGGACAGAAGGGGCCTCCTTGCCTTTTTTTTTTTTCAAGATCTAAAAGATAATTCTAAGTTTTTCTCTATTGTCTCCAAAATAGCCAATATCATCATCTTTCCACAAAGGCCAAGGCAACTCTTCAAATGTTGAGGACAGAGGAGTGTCACAACCAGCCCCAGGCCTCTGGTCCCAGCTCCCATCACGAAGAAAACATCAATGACATCATGAGGAAAACAAAAGATTAGGGAGTTATCAATGGAACAAAATAAAGAGCCAATAAGCTCTTGCGTCAATGGCCAAATGATTCCCACAAGGGTGTCAGCACCATTCAACATGAGAAAGGTAGCCTCTCCTCATGAGTGGTCTGAGAAAGCTGCGTATCCATGCACAAACAGGTAAGCCTGCCGCTGATACACCATATACAAAATCTACCTCCAAACGGGTCAAACATCTGAACACTGAAGCCCTCAAACATACAGGAAAGGTGTTCTGACAGTGGGTTTGGCAATGATGTCTTGGATGTGACACCAAAAGCAAAGGCAACAAAAGAGAACACAGAATGGACTTTATCAAATTTTAAAACTAATGCACCACAGGACACTATCTACAGAATAAAAGAGCAGCCCAAAGAATGGGAGAAAAGAAGTGTACATCAGTTACCTGACAAGGAGTGAATGAAAATCCAGAATGTGTCGAGAGCTCCCAAAACTCAGCACCAGTGACAGAAACAACCCAATTCAAAAAAGGGCAGAGGACTTGAAAAATACACTCTCTCAAAGACAATACTCAAATGGCCACTAAGCACAAGGAAAGGTGCTCACCTTCACGTATTCATTAGGAAAACACAAATAAAAAAAAAAATCCAAGATAATACTTCACACTCTTTAAGATACCAAAATGAAAATAAGGGCTACTGAAGATGTGGACAATTGGCTTTGGCACTGCCAACAGGCGTGTGCAACAGTGCTGCTGTTAACGTGAGTGTGGTTCTCCCCAAAATTAAAAATGCAATTGCAGTAAGGTCAGTAGAACTCAGCAATTCCCCATCTTGGTATTTGCCCAAAAGAATTGAAATCAGAGACAGAAACAGAATTTAGGCACCCTAGTTATAGCAGCATAATTCACAGAAGCCACAACACAGAGGCAGAGCAAGAGTCCAGTGATGATGGGGCCAGTACCGTGGCGCACTAGGTTAATCCTCTGCCTGCAGCGCCAGCATCCCATATGGGTGCCAGTTCTAGTCCCAGCTGCTCCTCTTCCAATCCAGCTCTCTGCTGTGGCCTGGGAAAGCGGTAGAAGATGACCCAAGTGCTTGGGCCCCTGCACCCACGTGGGAGACCAGGAATAAGAACCTGGCTCCTGGCTTCGGATTGGCACAGCTCCAGCACAGCTACGACCATTGTGGCCATTTGGGGCATGAACCAATGGAGGGAACCCTCTCATTGTCTGTAACTCTAACTCTCAAATAAATAAAGAAATAAAAAAAAATCTTAAAAAAAAAAGAGTCCAGTGATGGAGGAACGGAGAAAACTAAAGGAAGGGTGTATAAACTGTACCTGTAAGGGCCCAAATCTGGAAACAGCCCAAAAATCCCCCAAGAGATCAGAGGACCAACAAGCCCTGTGTTCAAAGCACAACGCATTAAAGAGATAACTGCACACCCGTGCTCACAGCAGCGCTATTCCCAACAGCTCCAAGGTGGAGGTAACCCGTGTCCACTGAATAAGGTCAATGTGGCATATCCATACAGCGGACTATTATTCAGCGTTAAAAAGGAAGAAAATTCTGACACACATTGTAAAGTGCATGAACCTGGCACACATTATCCTGAAGGAAAGAAGCCAGACACAAGGACAGGTACCGTAGGATTTGCTCACATGAGCTACTTGGTGGAACTTAGTGCAGTCAAGTCCAGAGACACAAGAAGAAGAGTAAGGACAGGTAGGGAGCAAAAGGAGGGATGGATGGGACATCACAGTTACCTGGACACAGAGTTTCTCTTGTGCAAAATGAGAAGGGCTGTAGGGATGCACGATGGGGACACCTGTACAGTACAAAGCTGTTAACACCACTGGACAGCGTACTTAAAAAAAATGTATAATGGGGGGGCCAGTGCTGTGGCGTGGTGGGTAAAGCTGCTGCCTGAAGCACTGGCATCCCATATGGGTGCTGACTTGAGTCCCAGCTGCTCCACTTCCAGTCCAGCTTTCTGGTAGGGCCTCCATCCACTGGTATACAACCCAGATGTCCACAATGGCCAGAGTGAGGCCAGGCCAAAGCCAGGAGCCAGGAGCTTCTTCAGGGTCTTCTAGGTGGGTGCAGAAGCCCAAGGATTTGGGTCATCTTCTGCTGCTTTCCCAGGTACATTACTAGGGAGCTGGATTGCAAGAAAAGTGGCAGGGACTCGAGTCAGCACCCATAAGGGATGCCAGCATGGCAGGTGGCTTAACCGGCTACATCACAATGCCAGCCCCAGAGGTCCAGTTTTTAACCACACAGAACATGTTTCTTCATCTGTGAAATGGGGACATGCTCACCATTCAAATCAGACAGCACCAGGGAGTCCCTGGTATCGCTGCTAATACAAGTCAGGCATTCAAGAAATCTGAGCTACCTGCTCTTGCCCCACAACAGATACTTTGCGGCTCTGACATTAAAAAGTGAAACTCCCTTCTTTCTTAATTGTCAGCTTTGCTGGGAGGTAATTGGCAGCTTCCTTTGATTTCAGGATTGCTCTAGATGTTGTGCAGTGGGAGGCTCTGGAGTGTTTTTGGGCTTGATGGCCGGATAATGAGACTTTATTTCTGTTCACATCCCCAAGCAGACCAGGACGGTGGCCCACGTGCTCCTGTATTTGCATATGTGGAACAGCAGAAAATCTAAATGTGAATAATAAATTTCCTAGAAGAGCCCCCTGCACAGTCTGTACTGCAACAGACCACATGGGACCCAGGCAGGAGTATTTATCCTGGGTTTCCTTTGCTTCTGAAGCCAATGACTCGGCTCCATGAAGCAGGCTGAGCTGGAGGGAGACCCACAGAGGCTGGCCAGGGCCAGTCCAGTCCAGTCAGAGGCGTCAGCTTTCGGAGACATGGAGCCGGGATGCAAACCCCAGCTCCGCCACTGACCGTGGGCAAACTGCCAAACAGCACCCGCCTAACAGGGTAACTATGAAAATTAGCGAAGTTCAGGTACATGCTGACGTCACTGTGAAGAGAAATGGAGGTCCACGGTCTGAATGCCTTGGGTTCCTTGTTACATCCCTAAATCACCATGGCTCAAACACCCCGTGTGGAGTCAGCTCCTCCCCGCCCCGACCCTACTTCGCCCACCCAGAGATGGAGGTGGGGCCAGCAAGTTTTCCTTTCCACCCCATAATTTCAACCACACAATATATGTTAACTTCAAGACTCACCCTCACTTTCCTGACTCCTGTGGCTGGGTGAGGAGGACAATGCAAAAAGAAAGGGGTTAGGAGCTGGTGGCAGGGAAAGAGATCAATAGAAACTTGGAGGTTGGCCACCTTGGTCCCTCTCCAAGCATGACTGCCACTCAGTGGGAGGCCTAGCTGTATCTCGGATCGCGGTTCCATGAGATAACTCAGCGTCTTTATAAACGCTCCATTTATCTTTAAACTAACCCAAATCGGGCACTCGAGAGTATTGACCAAAACACAAATCCAGACCCCACTGCCTAGAGAAGGGTCACAAAATGTTCTTTTCCCCAACTCTTCTACCTGCCTGCCTTGTCAAGTCTGCAAGTCCCGGAGCGATGGCTATGCACCGTCTTCATTCAGCTCTTTCTTCAAGAACATGCCTTCCTTTCTGTCCACGTTCCCCACAGCCAGTTCTTCCAGACAAGCCTTACTCTCTACATGAACACACATGCACATTTACCACTATCTTGGCTAATTATGCACACAGCCAACAGCAATGTGTGCTGGCAGCGGAAGCACAGAGCTGGCACCTCCAGCCTGCAGGGTCCTCAGTCTGTGTGTGTCCTCCTGGCCTCCTTCAGGGAGCTGGAAGCCACTCGTCCTCATGCGCTCATAGCCAAAGATGCTAGCGACAATAGAGCATTGATGTCTTTGGGGGGGGGGGGGGGGGTCTTAAAACAATAAGCAAACGTGTCCACGGCTATAAGCATTTCAGCTCAAAGTTGCACTTTGTGCAGACTGCCCACGATGCATTTTTCAGGACTTGTTGCAGCTGGTGCTGGTGACAGAGGGCGAGGAGAGGGGACACGTGAAGCCTCAGCAAAGCCTGGCAGCAAGGGCCAGGGAGGTCCTGGGGAGAAGAGGCGCTGGGCAAACTCCATCTCCGGAATCTGTGTTGTGACTGCCGGCCAAGTTTGCTCCGCGAGCTGTGAGAAGGACCAATTAATTTATCAATCTGCACCTCTTTCTGCCATAACATATTTCGCTCTTGCCAACAAAAAATGTGTCCATTATCAGGCAGGTCCCTGTCCTCCGAGGCAGCCCGTGTGGCTGTATAATTACACTTCTTTCCTTGACAACGTGCATGATTGTTTTCCTAACAGTATATTACTTCGTTAGTACTTTCCAATATACGTTATTTTTAAACTGTCACTTTTGCCCAACTCATCCCAATTCGCACTCGTCTGTTTATCATAACAATCATTAATAACTGTCAGTCCACGCCATCAATGTAACGAACTCACTCCCTCATTAGCATGTTCTAGCATTTGTTCCGTAGAGGGGACTGATTATTTTTTTACAACAGCCCAAGCCAATTACTTTAGTGAAATGGAATCACATTAATCAAAACTTAACAAGGTGGCAAATTTAAAGATATCAGATTGCAAAAGACAGCATAACTAATATGTCAGTGTCAGGGGTAGCGTGTAGGTATGCAGCAGCTGTACTAAATCTATCTCTTCGCGGAGGCCACATGAATTTTGACGTTTCATATGATCTGACAACTACCAAAGTGATATTCTAGAAGGCAAGAGCCCGGTGCTGCAAAGCTTACGATGACTTCTGTAGATTCTGGCAAGGGCAGTGTGAGCAGAGGGGGAGGTAGCAAAGGGGAGAGGAAAATGGTGGCCGCACCTCTCCAGGCTGGCAGACGGCACTTGATCATGTCTCTCTGTGCCAAGGCATTTTCTTTTACACTTTAAATGATGATACTCATCCATCACCGACTGACAACTGCATCAAAACCAGCTGCAAAACATGCGAAGCCCAGCAGTCTAAAATATGCTGACACAACCAACAGAAAAACAGATTTAAAAAAAAATAGACACACACACACACACACACACACACACAGATACTCCACAGGAAAAGCATACGAGGGGGTGGAGGAGGCTCGAGCAGGAATGGGGGGAAGGTGCACACGGGGGTGGACCACGCAGTGTTCTGGACTGGACACAGAGGAGAAACCCAGGGCAGTGAGGTCGAGGCAAGAAAAATGAGAGGGGGAACAAAGGGAAAGAACGGAAAGGGGGCAGAGATGAAGAAAGAAACAAAGAAAAGGGGAAAGTGACAAATGGACGAGGGAGCAGGCAGGGGAGAAAGGAGAGAGTCAGCAGTGGGAGGGAGGGGCCCACGGACGCTGTCTCAGAAGGAGCTGCCTCCACCCCAGAACTATTTCTCAGCACCGTTCCACTCATTGCTTCAGGACAAACCTTGCGCACCTTCTGCCAGAAGGCAGCAAGTTCTGTGGCTCCCACACCTGAAGTCAACGTTCCACCAGCAGGACTTTGATCCTACCAGGCAGCTCTGCTACCAGCAATTCTCGCCCACAGGCTCCTCCCAATCCACAGCACATGGGCCCCTTCACCACCAGGCTGTTCAAGGCTCACAGCTCATCATTTCCTCCCCTACCAACCCACCCTCCTCTCCGGCTTCACCACCGCCCACAAGGTAGTTCTGATCTCTCCCCAGGCCTCTATTCCCTCTTCTGCACCAGTAGGGCTACTATGACTTATAGCTGAAGACGCAACTTTCACGCTAAAAAACCTAGAAAGATGCTTGGCTCCTAAGTACGCACCACTCCCCAGAGTGGTCCTTGGAGTACAGACATTGTGTTTATTCATCTTTTCAGCCAACTCAAAGTCAGAAAGAACCAGAATTTCATGCCAATGAACAGGAGAAGAGACCTTTTGTGCATAGCTCATTTACAATATTAACATCCTTCCCAGGACCCCTTCAGCCAAGTATTTAATAAATAAGAGAACTGGATGGCCGCATGCAGAAGACACCAGATGACCAACGTGATCTGAGAATTTTCAGGGGTTGAGCTATCTTACAAAGAGGCACCGTGGTCCTGTGTGATGCATCTCAGCACATCTTTCCCTGGACCCACAACCCAACCAGTTGGCTCCCTTACCCTACTGCTACTATGTTTAATGAAGCCTGTTTATTTATTTACTTATGCAGAGGAAGTCTGGAACCAGGTACAACAGGCTGGCAAAGGCCCTGGTGTATAATTTGATTAAATTCAGTTATATCACACAGTTCACGAAATTGTGCTATGATTCATTTTTACAACTTACATAGCTATTTGGTTGGGTTGCCAGGTTGAACGTGATGAATGTGTATGATAAAACAGAACAAAGAGAAGGGCCAGCCCCTGTAAACTGAAACATTAGTCAGCGCATTAACTCCTTCCCTCCTTAATTGTCATGCTTTCCTAGGGGCAGCTGCCCCACTGTCACCTCCTTAAGGTGACAATTTAACCCTGTCCACAGCAAGGAAGAGACTTTCTCAGAAGGGTCACCATCCATTCTCTCCTAATCTCTGAGGATAAGAGGATAAGCCACAAGTGTTCACGGCTCCTATTTCAAAGTCTAATCACTTCCCAGATCTCCAGCATACATTCTAGTCCTGAATCCCATGTATGTGTTAAAGATTTAACTCATGTACAAATTAACATGGTAAGATAGCAACAAACCCCCTAATTACTCAGAAGTTGTAAGAAACAAAGCCAGACACAAAGGAGTTACTTTAGCATAAAATTCTGTTGAAATTGATTGGGTGCGATAGACAGGACTTCTATCATTCTCATCAGTGTCTCTCACATTGTCTAAGAATTATTTTTTCGTTGTACCACATCTCTGAAGATACCCTAAAGTAGACTCTCCAATCAAGGACAGCATCATTGTTTGAACAATCTTTTTAAAGTAAAATTGGATTTTTCATTTTTAAGAATTACCTAACTTTAATGTTGGAAGAGGTCTCACTATTTACAGACCCAAATCACTTTTCTTCACCTTGCAGACAAGACATCCATGTGGGTAGAACCTGGTTCCAAACATGGCGACAACCTGTCTACCATCCAATGCATCCTTGCAGAATGTGACCTTGCCATTTCCTTAGCCGAAGATACACTCATCCTCCCACCCCTTGAATTGGCAAGGTCTCTGTTGTGTTCACCCGTAAGATACACTGAAATAATGCTGTGCGTCCTGAACCTGAGTCAGAAACAAGATGCAGCTGCGGCACCTGGGCTGGGAGCCGAAGCTACCACGTGAAACGTCCTACTAGACCGAAGTGGCCCTGCTGTGAAGAAGCCAGGAGCCATGTGGAGAGGCCACGCACAAGGACTCCAGTCAGCAACTCTTCAAACCACCCCAGCCCAGGTGCCAGACATGTGTATGAGCCAGATGCCAGATGATTCCAGCCCCTGGCATGGAGTCAATCCTAGCCTTTGAGCCTTTGCAGCCCAAGCTCCAGGCTTGTGGACTGGAGGCAAACCACTCTACTGCAAGCTGTCCAAGCTCCTGACCCACAGAATCTACGAGTACATGAAATTGTGTGAAGTCCCCACACTTGGAGGGAAAGCGGCACAGATCAGTAATACCACTGAGGCTGCAGGAGCTTAGATCGGATGAGAAGCACAGCCCAAATGTGCTGATTCGAGAGTTAGCACCATTCTTCCCTATCACTCTTCCCTTGTGACTCCTACCTCAACCAAGGTGTACCTATCCCACATTCACCAACTTGCTATACCCGTACATGAGGCAGGAACTGAGAAGACCTTAGCCAAAAATTCACAGGCTGCACAGGGGATCCACAGAGATGTCCACTGCCCTCAAGACTTGTCACATCTCCCAAAAGGCCAACCAACGGAAAAACCAACACTTGCCAGGAACAGCAAACCGAGTATTTGGACATCCAAACAGAAAAAAAATATACACACCACCCAGCATTCACTGACAGTCACTGGCCCAGTGATTTGTTCTCAAGTATAAAATTCACTGAAAAGCAATCACTGCCCCAAACAGAGGCCCTTATATCACATCTCCCACAAACTCCACTGTACTTCGACCTTGGAGACCATCAGGCATCCCCTAACCTGGTCCTCTGGACACTGCAGTGAGTAACTGAGGCTTGCATGCCCAGCATGGGTTCAGCAGGGCTATGTCCGGACTGAGCAGATGTGGGAGCTGGGGCTGAGGCTGAGACACATGGAAATGACTACGTTCCAGTTGAGGCTTGGGACTCTTGGCCTCCTCCTCCTGCCCACGTGACCCTTCCTCTTCGCCATCAGAGGCTGTGAGATCTGCCCTCTTCTCAAACCCACTGATAACCTCGCTTTCTTCATTGCCTTCTCAGCCAAGAGAAACCAATGTAATGAGCTTCTAAGAAGAGAAGCCCTCGAGCCGCTTCCCCTCAGCGCCAAGCATTAGCACGGCACACTTTCTCCTGGATTTATCACAGTGTGTTTCCAGATGCAAAATTAAACCTCATGGTCTAACAAAGGAAATTTATCTCTTTTTGTAGATTTATTTAAATGAAGTCAAATTAAACCACTCTTAGCCATTTATTTAATGTCTTTATTGAAAATAAAAACTAAAACTATAATCTTTAATATATGTACATGCATATTATACACTCACCTAGACACATATTCATTAACATATTATTTGCATTTTCTAAATCAAGACTTTCTGCCTTCTACAGAGGAGGACTGACATGTATTCCCCCCTCATCCAACAAAAATTCATTCATGACTCTTAAACCTCCCTAGGGCACACAGCGCCACTGACTGTTCCTCGCACTTTTTTCTTTTTTTTTTTTACAGGTAGAGTGGACAGTGAGAGAGAGAGACAGAGAGAAAGGTCTTCCTTTGCCATTGGTTCACCCTCCAATGGCCGCCGCAGCCGGCACACCACGCTGATCCGAAGGCAGGAGCCAGGTGCTTCTCCTGTTCTCCCATGGGGTGCAGGGCCCAAGCACTTGGGCCATCCTCCACTGCGCTCCCGGGCCACAGCAGAGAGCTGGACTGGAAGAGGGGCAACCGGGACAGAATCCAGTGCCCCGACCGGGACTAGAACCCGGTGTGCCAGCGTCGCTAAGCGGAGGATGAGCCTGTTGAGCCGCGGCGCCAGCCCTCAAACTTCTTCTTCCTTGTTCACCTTCACACCGGTTCTGCCCACCATCCTTGGCACATGAGCCTGTAATCACACCTACAAAGCAGGGAAGGCAGTGGGAGGCACGGCCTGGCAGGGGAAACGCCCACCCTCACCCATAAAGGCAAGTGGCCCGGACCCCAACTGGAGAACCCCCCAATGCAGATTCTCAGATACCAAACGGGCAAGGGCAGAAGGGCTAAAACACTGCTAACAGGTTCCATACACACACACACACACACACACACACACGAACGCATCCCTTTGAAGTCAACACAGAAAGTGAGTTCGGGACAGAGCACGAAGCTCCGCTCTCCCCCAGTTCTCACCTTGCGCCAGACATTCCTCAGCCCCACCGCTGTGCTTAGCAGAGAGGCTGCAGATGTCAGGGTCCCTCTAATTTATTTCCCTCCCTGGTTTATTTTCCCCCTGCACATCACTTTGGTATGACAACAATGCATAATTCGATTACATGTGATATATAAAATCATTGCAGCTGTTCCAAAATATGTACAGCGAGAGCATCTCAGATCCACGCAAAGACACAGACGTGCAGACACACGGGCAGCACCTGACTCTCTGGCTACAGTGACAAAGGGAGAGGGAACACACGAAGGGTACCTCCAGTATTGCCATCTGCACACTTTGTCCCCAAGCACAGAATAAGGGGCCACCTTAAAAAGAAGGCACCCGCAGGTCTGATGGGAGGGAACAGTATTTGGGGGTGTGTGGGGGGGAGAACGATGGCAGTGCGTCAGGAAAAATCACAGTGTGTACCATTTAATTTGACTTTAAGATGGTGCTATGAAGCCGGGTGCCTTCAATTCCCTTTTAAACACCACGTCAAAGTTTCTCTCCTGCCTGCGCACTCTGTGGGCTGCGTGCCGTGCCTGAGATGAATCCCTCCGGAGTTTTTTATTTCCTATTCTGCCTATCTTTCATCTTCACCCCAGACTAAGCAGATGGATGTGAATTCCAAGTTTTCTGATCTTTAGCACAAGTTATGGAGGGTTATCTTTGGCTGTATATCTTTCTGCTGGCAATGCTCCCTCGGTGATGAAGGATTAACCACCCCAGCTGTCTCTTCCCGGAATGATGCAGTGCCGTGCTCCTCAACACGACAGCATCACTTAATCTTAATGTCCGCTCTCCGAGCGCAGCCGCGCAGGACAAAGCCAATCAACATCAGATGCCACCAAGATGGACCTACTGCTTGGCCCTGGAGTCTCTCACCCTCTCACTCCTATTAATCAACATCATCCAACCCAATCCCAGAGTTCACTTCTCTCAAACCACAGTTAAACCAAGCTGGGGTCCATGCTAAGCATCTGACGCACCAGGCGGGAGGAGGGGTGGCGGGCGACAATCAGCCACGTGGGGGGCATGGCACGCCCAGGCGCATGGCTGAACGAAGGCCCTTCCCTCCGCCCGCCTTCTCCAATGCCAACACCAGTGACATGGGCCCTGGAACGCATGCCATCCCTCTTATGCGCTCGGCCTCACAGAGACAGCACTCAAATGAAACCTGTCTTCCAGAGACCCTCAAAAGGGCCTCAAAAACAGACGAGGGACCATCCAGCACCCAGCAGAACTGGTTGCCCTTCCCCCATCTTCACACTTCCCAGAACAGAGGCCTCCACCTAGGCCTGCAGAACTGGGCCTAACATGCCTGATTCCTTTTTACACAAAACACCTGGTCTCACCACGCCCGACCAGAATGCTTTGCTGGTTTGGAAGCTACAGCCCAAATACACGGGGTCCAAATAAGACTGCTACCTTCCTTCCCTCTCTCCTTTTTTTTTAAACGTCTTACAGGTAGGAAAACAAAACGGTGGGTACACTCATGTTTTTCTCTAGCTCCACGCAGTTATACGAACGCGCGTCTCTTTCCTTCCCTAAGAAAAGGAACAAAAAAGTCAGCCGAGATCTCAAAGGCAAACGTAATAAAACAGTAAATTATTGCTGGAGTTTACTAAACAAATGCAACCTAGTTAAATTTGGAAAAATCTTCACTTTTGCTTACATTTGCAATTTTACTGCTGAACTACTGGTATTTCTTACTTATGCAACATTAAAATGTATAAGAAATCCTCTTGTGTGCTATATCCAGCATCTACTCTTGATTTATAATACCCAATTTAGGGGGGAAAAAAACACCACTAAACCTGATTTAAATCACAGATTACTCTGTAAAACACAAGCAAGGAACTATTCCAAATCCTAAATGTAATTTAAACATATTTATATTTTACAGTGATATATTTTCCCCATTCCTTGTCTTACGACTGTAAACTTTCTATAATTATATAAGCAATTTCCCTAAGGTCACAACGCTGATCATGGTTATAAATTGCTGAAGCCCAACAACACACAGTGAGCAGTGAAATATATGCTGGACATCACAAACAGTCTCATCAAATCAGAAACGGGGAGAGCGGCGAGGCAGAGGGAGAAGAGAATGGAGAGAAAACCAACAGAAGTCCCAAGTTCCTTGGGAAGGCATTACACTCGCCTCCCATTCCCCCACGCCATTTGGGACACACTTTTAACAAATCACCCCGCAACAGGACTTGGTTTAGTTTCTGATGATAATCCGTGTCCCTGTGCCTACCACTCCGCAAGCCATCTGAGAAGGGAGCCTGGTAAACAAACTTGAAAAGTCACTCGGGTGAGGCCCAAGAAAACAAACCCTGTGCAATTAAAACAGCCTCTTGGCTTGGACAGCAGTTCTCGAAGTGTATTCCTGGGAACTGTGGAACACACGGAGGAGCCCAGGAGTTGACTCCCTGGGTGCAGCAGGTGGGATTCGAGTTTCCAGCCCATTCACTATTCACCACGATCTCTCTTTGATCTGCCCCCTCCATTGGGGTTCTGTGGAAGAAATCTTACTTGGAAAAACAGTCTTGGAGGCTGAAAAAAATAAAAGGATTTGGAAACTCTCACTTCCTGATGCTGTCATCATGAAGGATGAGATCTAAAGGAAGTTATTTGAGGGTCTCCGGTTGGTTGTCAGGGTTTCTGGTGTTTTCAGATAACTCGTCTCTTAATGAGAGAGGAGCCCTGCGCTCTGGGCACCATGCAAATGGGGCTGCTGTCAGGCATCTCCAGCGGCCAGGTTGCAGCCAGACGGGCTGACAGGCCAGTCACCCCTCCTGGTTAACAATGCCACACTCCACTCCGGGCAGCTGCCTATTAGGAAGACAGCTGAGGCCCAGAGGGGAGGGAGAAATCAGCATGTGACAGACACTGCCTTGCCCGCTGTAAAAGAGACCTAAGGAGACCAGTGTTCCCTGAAAGCTTAGGGACCGAGAGGCGGAAATTCTTCCTCTTCGACGTTTTCCAGGGCAGGCTCAGCATCTCCAAAGTGGAGGACACAGGGGCAGCTTTTCCCAGAAAACTAGAGAGCTACAGCTACCTGCCACATGTGTCAGCCAGGAAGACATCAGCCTCTGGAAGCAAACCACGCCCCTCCATCCCCTCTCACTGCTGTGAGAGCCTCGGTATGCTCCTCCCCCTCCTGCCCCACCCTGTGTGTCTCCATTTGTCCACTGATGTACTGCTAACAGCGCCCAAACAGAGCACTCTTGCATTCCTGCAACACGACAACCCTCCCTGCCCAGAGGTCATGCTCAGAGCACAGGCGGCTCTCCACTGCCCTGGGATGCCCATCAGCAGAGTCAACCCGCCTCAGACCAAGTGCATTGTTCTATTGCATCTGTACTGAGCTCTTCTTGATAGTTCCTAAACAAAACAGTATAAAGCTTATTTACATAGCAGTGATGACCTTGGCATTATCCGTGATCTAGAGGTGATTTAATGTATATGGAAGGAGGTACATAGGTCCTACGCAACTACTGAGTTGCTTGGTGTAACGGACTTTGAGCACTTTGGATTCTGGTGTTCATGGCAGGACTGGAGCCAGTCCCCTGAGATGCTGAGAGAATGCAGGTACTGAATGGATAAAGGTAAGGGATGGACCAGTCAGAAGAGAAGCTGGCTACAAACCATTCCCAGCCACACACACACATCAATAGAATCGGTGGGAAGCTTGGGCCCCACACTAACAAAAAGAGCCACTGAAATCTGACCAGGAAATTTTGCAAGCTGTAGTGTTAGACCCCAGAGTCCAAATTTCCACTTTACCAGTTCCTCTCAGTGGAACCTCAAATTGCAGAATTTGGAACTGTCACCTCAATACAGAGGGCAGAATAGCTCCCACCTGTGACAAGTCAGTGAGTTCATGCATGTAGCATACTGTAAGGGCTCAACAGAGGTGCCTCACAAAGATGTTCCCCCTTCATTTACTTGTGTCTGGTTGGTTGGTTGGTTATTTTCCATTTTTGTTTATTTTAGGTTACCTAAGTGTGTTCTGGGTCACCAATAAGCACAGTAGAAAATGGAAAAAGCTGTCAATTCTGGTCTGGGCAGAGAGGAAGACACCTCCAGGCCTGGGTGGATTCTGCATAGGGTGAAACCTTGGAGTTGCTGAACCATGAGGGCAATGGTGGCTGCTTGTGCTGTCGGGTTATCACCCAACAAGGCAACAGGGCTCACTGCCCTATCTGGACCTCTACTATTTAATCAGTAAATATCATGGTACCAATTTAGAAAATACATACATATAATACATATAATCATGTATAGAATACACAATTTTATCAAAGTGTAGTGGGTTTTTATAACATTGCATTTTATAAACCATCTGATTTTTTAAAATTTAAAAATAAAGGATATTGCAATTACCTGTGGTCCTGTTGTCCAGATGATGACATAAGTAGCTAATACGTTCAGTGAGCACTTAGCATATGCCAGCCGTTGCACTGAGGGTTTTGCCAAGTTATCTGATTTAATCCTCACTACTCTTTGATGTTGGAAATTAGGGGCTTACTGTGGTTAAGTTTTTGCTTGAGGTCACATCCTCACACCATTCCCAAGTGACAGCATCAGGATTTGAACCCAGATCTGAATCCAAAGCTTGTGTGTCTAAGCTCCATGTAAGAACACTCCCAGAAATAACTACAGTGGACATTCTGAAGTATTTCTTTCAAATCTTTTTTCTAAGCCTATAAATTGATAATTAGGTAGATGGGCGGGAAGCAAAATATTCTCAGTGAATTATTTAGATTTTTTAATAGTATTATCAATATACTTAATAAATAAAAATTGTATCTGGTTCAGACACAAAGTCTTAAGTCCTATGAAGCCTGAATTTCTGAAATAAAACAGTTTCTGTGTGGGGAATTTTACAAAGCTCACACACAAGGGCTTTCTACACAGGTTTCAACCACTGAGACTTGGGACCCAGCTTCCCAAAAATGAGCAAAGAGAGTACAGCACAAACCCACAACCACAACCCATGGGTTTCTCAGAAAATCCAGGGCCATCCAGATGAAGCAGTACAGGGAAACAGTAAGGAGCAAACAGGCACCTGACAACAGGCAGGGAAGGAGTTTCTGGACAAGAATTTCAATCATGAAAAGAACTTGGGGCATCTTTCAAACGTCAACCACAGCCAACTCTCTTAATCCTTCACCCAAATGCATCTTTTTTCATCAATTCCTGTAACTACAGAACCAGAACTGTTCCATGTTGGCCCCATTCTTCATCCCTTTCCTTGCTAGGAGACGGTGGTAGCCACAATTATAGAGAGAGATGAGGGTCTCTGTTTTTAAGATCAGAACCTTGAATTCTATTTCAAGGGAAGCAGGTTGGTTCAAATCCTTCCAAACACTGCAAGACACTGAAAACAGAAACTGCCCAGCAACTGAAGGCCTCAACTCCCCAAAAGCCATTAAATAGAGCGGGGATGGGGAAACAGGCCATCATCCACCACGAATGGCCAAATCCCACTCTAGATACTCAGGTACAGTCCCACAGCTCCATCCGCTCTGGCTCAGAGCTGGCCTGGAAAAAGTTAATAACTGCCGACGATGAACTCCCCCAAGACAACTGTGACCAGATCTGTCCATTGCCAGTGACTGAGCTTGCTAACTCCAAACACAGGGGCTGGACAAAGTCAGCAGAGCCCGTGGCCCCTTCTCCCACTTCCTGGGAGCCACTCCACACTGGCCCCTTGTCTTCAGGCACTCAGAGCAAAGGCAGCCAGCAGCTTCCCACGTTGCTCTAAAAGGCGCGGCAAAGTCTCATGAGCGCCTTGGAGACGGCAAGACTCCCTGTTCATGGATTTTCAACTTGACAAATTTGAACTATTTGGAATATGGTCATTTTCATCATTTATTCATCCTCCTTGACCCTCTTCAGTAATGTTTTGTGGTTTTCTTCATATAAGTGCCGCATCATTTCTTCCTTAATGAATTTATAGGCATTTGTTGTCATCATTAATTGGAAATGAGATCTCCTCTCCATCCACCCCCCATTTTGCTGTCTGATCATTTCTCGATTTTTAACTAACATTTGCAACTCCAACTGATGCAATGGTTTTTCAGTTGATTCTGTTGTGTTTTGCAGATTACCAATCACTTCACTCAGATATAATTATATTTTTATCTTCTTTTCATTATTTACACTTCCATTTTCTGTTTCTTGCATTCACTAAAGCAGCGACTGCAAACCCAATGCCTGCTGGGCCGGGCAGGTAACAAAACTGAATGAGCTGAACCAGGTGAGGACTGCTGACCTCGGGAATGACATCTGTACACAGGTGACAGGTGCCCTCTATTTGAGCATGACACCCGGAAACACAGGCTTCCTCTTGCTAGATTTTTGAAAGAAGCAGAGATAAATATTTGTTTGGTGAAATCTCCAGTTTGTTCAAAGTTAGCAACTCATTTAAAAAATTTTTAAGCATAGCACAGGCCTCACAGTCAGATAAATGCTAAATTCTAGAATTTACTATGTTAAATTTAAACTCTAACGGAGGGAGAGGCACTCCTATCAGCCTTTTCTCTAATAAAGAGTCACTAAAAAAGGATATTTTTAAGAAATGAACTGATTTTAAAATATATTTATCTTTGAAATGGGGAGAGACGGTGAGATGTGTTCCTTCCATTGGGTCACCCCCAAATCCTGCGACAAAGCCCAGAGCTGGGAACACAATCTGGGCTTCCCATGTGGGTAGCAGAAGCCAACTACTGGAGCCTGCACAGGCTGCCTCCCAAGGCTCCTGCCATCAGGAGAGAGGCTGAGACCTGAACCCAAGCAGGGGCTTCACCACTACCCCAGTGCCAGCCGGGATAGCTGCTTTTGATTTGAACAGTCTGTAAGGCCCTACTGCTAATTTACTGTGAATTCTTCGTTAGCAATGAATATTGATTCTTTTAAGGTATCTTTGTTTTCTTCTTTGACCTTATGGAATTATTTATATTAATATTTTGCTAATACTGGAAAAGAAAAATAAAACAGATTACTTAAAACAGCATGCTGTAGAAGAATGCACTATAAATTGTGAATTTAAAGAAAAAATGTAAACAGACCTTTCCTAATTTTTTTAACTTACTGGTTTTATTTTATTGACTTAATACGTGATGTGACTTGCTTTCTCACCCATATTCCAGCAACTTATTCTAGTCTATTAAAATCCCAGTTATAAAACTGTCACTGACATCATCTGTTTCCAAAAAAATTATTCACAACTGGATCCATCATCAACTCAGTCTACACCACCAGTTCTGAATTCCAAAGCAATTCCACACCACAATCCACATCTGTATTCCCAAATCCACTTTGATACACTTTCCCAAGTCCACTTTGATACAGTTCACTCGTTGGAAATAAATTAGAATGACAAATTTTCTGGAAACAGGTTTTTCTTGAGGGCTGGGGTTCTTTTAAATAAAAAAGACAAAACCGGCTTCAGACAGAAAAAACATTCAATGCATGAAAGTAAAAACATCACTAAACTTGGCTTACAAAACTGTTAATTATGCATTTGACAGTGAAATATCACAAACAGCTGGGGCTAGAAAATACAAATGCACACAGGGACTGGGGAGGAGCGGGATAAGCACACTCAGACTCACACAAACCTGAACCCTTCTGCAGCAGTAACTTTGACACCCACACACCAGGGCACCTGCCCTCACGGAAACTCACAAGCCAACTGTTACCTGCTTTCTGTGTGCAGATATACATTCCTAACTCCTCCTCCCAGTGAGAAAATTAGGACTTAAAGTTGGTAGCGGTCAGAGACAAAGAGACAGGCCAGAGGTTTTAAAGAATTGTGCCCAGAGGCTGTGCAGGGATTTTTTTTTTAAAAAAAGCCATCACTTTGAGAAGCTTCGTCTTAATCTCCTTTTAAACCTAAGCAAACGGTCTCAGGGCTTAGCGAGAACGTTCCAGAAAACCTCTTCTCCTCTCAAACATGTCCTCAGCGCTCGCCACATCTTCCATCAGGAGTCTGCTCTCATAGGACCCGCCTTCCAAGCCCTCAGGGAGTCAGAAATCTTCATGTGGAGTTGTTCAAAAAATTCTCAACAGCACAGTCAAAGGCAAGGCCATGGCCCAAATCCAGCACCTGAGGTAGACATGGCTGCCCAGCCCTGTGACACCGAAGGGAAAGATCTGGGCAGAAGTCCCAGCTCGCTCTTGAGGTACTCCTTCCGCACTTCGGTGTGGGAGGTAACACCGCCTTCCTTCCCCATCACCTGACATCAAACCTACCAGGTTCTCTCTCTACAAGACAGGCTCTCTCTCTATAAGACATACGATGGCCATTTAGAAAGTTCACAGAAAATGTATATTAGGAAAACACTGTATAGATTTTAAAATTCTGAACCAAAATAAGCTCATCTTTTAATCCCATTTTCCATAAACTTTTTGAAGTCCTTTCTTATCTGATGGCAAAAAAAAAACCAATCTATTCTTTCCTTAATTACCCAGAGTTTAACTCAGGAAGAAGTTTGAAGGATGCACACTGAGATTAAAAAAAAAAAGAACTATTTTAATATTCTAAGATTTATTTATTTATTTGAAAGAACTGAGAGAGAGAGAGAGAGAGAGAGAGAGAGAATGAATATCTTCCATCTGCTGATTCATGCCCCAGACAGCACAATGGCCGGGGCTAGGCCAGGCTAAAGCCAGGAGCCAGGAGCCAGGAGCTTCTTCTGAGTCTCCCACGTGGGTACAGGGGCTCAGGCACTTGGGCCATCTTCTACTGCTTTCCCAGGCCATAATCGGGGAGCTCGATCAGAATGGAGCACCCGGGACATGGCGCCTATATGAGATGCCGGTGTCACAGGCGGTGGCTTTACCTACTATGCCACAATGTCAGCCCCTAAAATATTTCTGTAAATGTTATACTTTCTAAAAAGCTTCTAAGAGTTTGTTAGTACAGCCATCCCTGGTACTCAATCCTAGCTGGATTCAGATGTTAAATTTCAAAGACCAAAGGTTAAACCCTTCTAGCAGGAGAAAAAAAGATATCACAAGGGTATCTTCTTTTCAGGTGGGATAAAGAAATATCCTTACTTGTCCGTGTTGGAGTATTTTTAGAAAATGCTTAGAACAACCAGATCATGATTTAAACTTCTTGAAAGGCAGGGACCACCAACAGACATCCCAAATCTCTCTTCTAAGGATCTTTTCTAAAGATGTCCATATCCTAGACATAGGTTTAAGAGGTTGTCATTGGCTCTCACTGTATCTCAAACTGTCTTTTGGGGGAAAGGCACTGGAGTAACCCACATTCCAGGGAAAGGTACCAAGAAACTCTTTCCCAGGATCCTGAATGCTACTGTGATGTGGACAAGCCTTGCTGTAAAGGCTGCGGAACGGGCAACAGAGGTCCGAGAACATTAGAGATCAGCAAAGGGGTGCAGACAAGGACTGAACACATTATGGTATAGCCAACACTGATTAAAAATCCAAGAAACTTTGGCTTAAGTAAATGGAAATCTATGAGTACTTTTTTCATGAATCACATTTTCCATACTTTTTGAAGACCCCTTGTTAACATGGATTTCAAGATTTGCACCAAAAAAAAAAAAAAAAAAAATCCAAGCAAAGGAAATCATTAGGCCAGGCAGCCCAAGTGGCACGTCCAGGCGCTGAAATAAGGGAAATCACTCAGGGTGGGGCCACGGAAACAGCTCAAGCCTCCAGAAGACCACGGCAAAAACCACATCAGCGCCAGGTGTAGGAGATCACTCTATTTTACAAAATATAAAACCATTTCATCGCCAGTCTATGGAAACAATGTCACAGAGGCCAAGGGCTGTCACTTTGAGTCAAAGAAGGCCCACTTCACTATGGCGCTGATGGCCAGCAATGTCAAGGCGAATTATACCCCCACTCACCCAGGGAGAGATCAAAGTCAGAGAGGGACACTCAGCCGAGACACACCCACAGGAGTTTGGAAAGCCGGGGCTCCTGCCAAGCTGTGCTAATCTATCACAGGCTGAAACAAAGGGTGTGTTTTTCGTTTCCTATCAGGAATTGGAAAGGACTAGTGACGGGATGGTCCACAGGGAGTTGTGGTTGAAGCCAAGGCATTCCACTCATGGAGACCCATAGGGGTGGCAGGAGGGGGTGCAATGAGGCTCAACACCTGGTAGAACTTGTACTTACAAAGAGAGTTGTGAGCAGGAACTAAAGGGATGGATGCTCCAAGAAAGAACTGGAGTTCCATCTCCAGACTGTACCAGGGTCCCACGAGCTGCCTGTCTGATGCAGCAGGTGATGATGGGGAACAAGAGGGAGAGAAGACAGAGAGAGCTCAGGAGATCCTGGGCATGGCATAAACTCTCTGGGGCACAGCACAGTTGCAAACGATGAAAAGATTCTGTGAAAATGGGGTTATCATGGCTAAAAATTTGTTCCCTGAGAGGTAAGTGGGAAAGGCAAATGGTAAATTCAAGGTCAAGTCTGGTTCTAGGGTGGAAGAACACACAGGCAGACTGCAAGCAGATTCTACAGGCACAGTCAGTGACATCCACAGATAGCTGCCAAACAAGAGGGACGGGGAAGAGAGCAGGCCCCTGGTGCTGAGGCTATACTGACGATTGCAGGCCGATGGGTAAACTCCTCCAGAGGAAAGCCCTGAGTTAGGATCCTTGTCATAGACCCAGCAGTTATCAGAACTGCTAACCCCAAGGATGAAGGCTGCCCAAGTCTTTCTTAAGCCTGTGGATGGACAACAGATAGTTAACTATGTGCTCAGAGAGGCAGTGCCCATGTCCTCTGCGTGCTGAGCACCAGGACACACATGTGACCTTGTTTGTGGTTCCTCATTTCACCTCACCAGCTACTCATTTTACAGATAAAGAATCTAAAGCTCAGAGAAAGATCAGAAAATGTTCAAAACACATTCATGTACAGTCACGGTCACTGTGTGGGGTAGGGAGGGATTAAGCCTCGGAAGGCCTCAAGGAAGACTTTCTCCTGGAACTGGGACCGTCGTTCCTGTAACCCAGCACTGCTGGGCTCTGCGGCTCTCAGTCAAGGGAAACACCAGCCGCTGTGTATCAGGCAGCTTCATTACTTTAATGCTTGATAGGAACACCCCAGGAGGGAAGCTTTATTTCAGCTTGCGGTGTTGGAGGTTCACAAGACAAGGCCAGGCAGTCCTACTCCTTTAGGCATCTGTGTAGTTGGGAGAACGGCAGACACACACAGGGATGCACTCTTCCCCTGGCTTCCGTGTGATGTCGCCTTAATAAAGCCATCATGATTCAATCACTAGGCTCCA
The DNA here is from genome assembly GCA_949820135.1 of Sylvilagus floridanus. Classification (NCBI taxonomy): domain Eukaryota; kingdom Metazoa; phylum Chordata; class Mammalia; order Lagomorpha; family Leporidae; genus Sylvilagus; species Sylvilagus floridanus. Next base: position 18,180,289 of record OX463235.1, read on the forward strand.
CCCCAGAAGCTTCATCCAGTCCCACCAGTTCCCAAAGGCTCCACCTTCACACAGCATAATTGGATCAAAGCCTCCACCCAATCCATCAACCGTTTCACTATTAACCGTGAACGTAAGACTTGTGAGGTTGAAGTGTCTCCGTGGGTTTGAGGAGCCAAATCCTGTTGAAACCATCACACGCTGCAAGACAGGCATCCACACTCTACTTGCTCTCCAGAAACCCGGTGATGGGCAAGCTCCATTAATGTCCTCATCACCCACAATCACCAGAACAGTGAGGGCAGCCCCAAAACTATGGCAGATGTTGGCCGAATGGGGGAAATGATCCCCTGCTCCTGCACCCACACAAGCCTATGGGCCCCTGAAAGAACCAGAAAATTCTCCCTTAAGGATAAGAGCCAGAGACTGGTTGGCCCAGCCAGGAGGATTGTACAGCAGGTGGGGCCACAGATCTGCTGACCCCACAGAGTGGGTTCACCCTGGGCCCAGTCCTTCTGCCAGGTAACTTTTAACTTGGGACATAAAAGTGAAGAAGTGCCTTTGTCTAAAACCCTTCTGAACTTTCTGATCACCATGATTTATGTAAATAAAATGTTAAATTAAAATGTAGGTGTTAATAAAATTACATCTATGATGGAATGGCTGTTCTTTTTTAAAACTGATCTGCAATAAATTTTCTAAATTCTGATTGCAGGTGATTCAGGCCTTGAGAGCTTTGCCAACAACAGCCAGCAGAGGTCTATTACTGAAGTGGTATTAATATAGCTATCATCACCAATTCAAAGCAGATAATAAAGGACTGACACATTTATTATCATTATTAATTAACAGTTTTCTGAGATGGAATTAAATCAATATGCTGCTCTGATATCATTTTAACTAGTTATGCAAATCAAACATTTAGAGCCCATGAACAGATATAAATGCCATTCAAAATTCACTTCACACTTATTACTGTAATATCAGAACTTTCAGGCTTTGCTAGTTAAAAAAAAAAAAAAGGACTTAATGCTCATTTAATTACACTCAGACGTAAAGCTTATGGAATGAAAGTTGAAATAGCTGATTAGTTAGGAAGTCGTAGTAAGGCTATAACACCCGGGATAGACAATGAGATAATAATGTGAAAATGCAGGGCTCGGCACAGAGTGTCTCTGGAAGATCCTATTAAAAAGAACAATGACATGTAGGAGAGTATGTTTTAAAACTACAAACTTAAGGACCCCCTTCTTAAACCCAGAAAGGAGAAGAGAGGGAAGAAGGGAAAAAGGAAGATAAGCAACAACAGAAAAAAGAAAAGAAAACACTGGGTAAAGAAAACTCCTAAGTCATCATTTCTTTAATGAGAAAGCTTCCAGGCTACAGCCACCCACCACTGCTTCCTGAAGTACACAACAAAGACGGCTGCACAGCGTTTCCACGGGAAGGGCCAACCCTTCTCCCAGTTTCCTCCCTCATCAGGTGAGCCGAGATCCTCTGCTTCTAGCTCCCATGGGGCAGGAGAGGCGGAAGAAGGCTCAGGGCTCAGAGACTTGGGTTACCATTTCAAGAAGCAGCTGGCCTCTGAAGATGGTCAACACTATCAATCTACAAATATGACCAGAGAGCCGCCCCACCCCCACCCCCGTCACAGACTCTGTGGCTACATCGGCAATGAGGCGGCTGTTCATCTCTTGGGTGGGTAGTTTGGGTAGTGTAGTAGCCAAGAAGTAGTGAATGGAACAAATGATTTTTCTAGTACCCCTCCCTGTCCCAGCGATGGCATCTGGTGAGCATCACTCAGGTAGACTTCTACAAGGCCACGCACCCCTGAAGCAAGGCAGCCATTCTGATGGTCAAGTGCCCTGGGCACCTGGTCACATCAACCTTAAGACTTCATAAGCAGAACAGCCAGAGTCTCACAGAGCTACAGGAGCCTTGGCTTACAGCAGGGAGCACAAGTGTTCCACAGACACATTCTGGGCTCCTAGCAAGCAGCACTAAGCTGCGTGTATTTTTATAAAGAAGACTGAATCGCCTCCACGGTGTGTGTTAGTCCAGCCAACGTCTTGCTCTTCATTTTTCTCCAAATCATATTCCCATCCTCTCCCTGAACTGCAGATGACCTTCAGTGTAACCAGGTTCAGAGCCAAAAACGAACAGGACATAGGCCAACAGAAAATGTAGCACAACTGTTCCTCCGTGATCCAAGAAGAACAACAGAAAAAGGAGAGAATGACCTCTTATTATCCTTTCCACACCTTCCATTCTCAAACTTAGCAACTTAACAGTCTTCACTAGATGAAGCAAGCCACAGACGAGTATCCATCATGTCGGCTGCCATTTAGCACAGAGTTCCACCAATTAAAAAACCAAATTGGCTAAAAAGTAAAGATGTTATCCTGGGATCCTACTCTGAGGGTGGTAAAAGATAGCTACTAGCGTGAGTGGTTGTAGGAGAGAAGAAATACGGGAAAAAAAAAAAAAAAAAAAAAACCAGAGAGGTATACGAGAAAGTGCGTGACAGCAGTCAACCCAAACTAGTCTGATGATGAGTGATATCTTACTGTCTTCTTTGTGCTTTGTATTTTCCAAACTATAACAAGTGCGATTCTTTCCCTGAAGAATGTTTACTAGGGCCAACTGTTGGCCAGGCACTGTGGAGGATGCTGGAGAGACAATGATCAAGACAGACAAGGTCCCTGCCCCCTGATGAAAACAATCTAATAGGGCAGACAGAGAATCAAGCTGCAATTGCAAACATGATTATTTTTGTGATTTAAAAAATAAGCATTTACAAAGCTTTTACTCTGCTTAATGAGGGTTCCATACACCTTTCCTAGGTCTTCAGTAAGTCCGCAATCTCCCCACCTAGGGTATTTATGCTATCCCAAATGGGAAGCAACCCAAAGCACATGCCTGGGCCTTGAGTCACTTCTTTTTTTCTTACATGGTGGAGGCAGAAGATTTCTGTTGGCAGCCAAGAGCTGAGCCACGATCACGGTAACTGTCACAGTGTCTACTCCCAATGGATGCCTTTTAATGAGTATTTCCCAAATCTGGAACTGAGGCCCTCCGTCTCCTGAGTCTCACTGATTTCTCCGTCATCTATACTGACCAGTTCTTTCTGTGGCCCAAACTTTCTCCACCTCTGACTTTCCAGCAACCCCAGAGGTGAAGCAAAACTGCATAAGCTACCCTCTTGAGAGACCTCTGATCTTTTTAAAATCTTACCTTATTCCACATCTTCAGATACCCGGAGAGTACAGAAGAACACAGGAAGACAATTACAGTAAAGAAAGGTTCAAAGAAAAATATCCCATGGCCTCTCACCCTTTTCTTATGGAAATTCAACTTCCGGATCATAAATCATATGGAAATAACATCAATTTTTGTAATATTGTAATATATGTAAATGACAAGGTCTGTGATTGATTAGAAGACCTCGTTGGTGGGTAAAATAGCAAGAAAAATCCAAAAGAGGATCAACTTGGTAGATTCTATTACATGACAATGTAAGAGGTTATTGATCATTTGTTGGGAAAAACTCTGAAACCATCTTGGACTACTAAGGCCTGAGCCAATGCAGCCCGAGCTCCAAGGAGACCTTAGCAAATAAGACCAACAAGGGAATCCTCCAACCATAGGGAAATCATCACTGGAGTAAATTGAGTCAATGCCCAATAGTTGGAGCAACAAGTAGGATGTTCACCCAAGACAGGATTATAGGAAACCAGACAGCAGAGTAAAGCCCCCTGCCTGTGCTTCTGCACTTCTCCATCAGCCTACAGGGCCTAGCAAAAATCAAGCCATACCATGAACCCTCCAACACGGGAAGCAGTCCATTCAACAGACTCATAGAAAGACAACCATTTTAAGTAGCACTCTGATGTCAGAATCAGCCCTTAAGGCATTCTTGTCTGGCTGAAAAGCCTATGACAGCAATTCAGGCATGGAAAGCCAAGACACTGTGTGGCAAAAAGTGTCCTATGTGAACGACCTCTATGGATGAGACTCCAGTGGAAAGAAGTGGTCATCAAAGAAGGGTGTACTTTTCTCTGAAGGGAGGAGAGAACTTCTACTTTGCTTATGGCCTTCTCTACATATTGAAGGAGTCTGTGGATTCAAAAGGTTTCCATAGCCTAGGCAGATCATGACAAGAGCCTTGGGTGATCACTGACATCATACATAAGAGTGTTAATTGTTAAATTAACAACAGGAGTCACTGTGCACTAACTTCCCATGCAGGACCTCTGTCCTCAAATAGCTGTATCATGAGAGTTAATAGTAATTCTTGTTCTCAAAGATATACTTAGTGGGGCTGGCACTGTGGCATACTGGGTAAAACTGCCATCTGCATTGCTGGCATCCCCTATGGGCACCGGTTCATGTCCTGGCTGCTCCACTTCCAATCCAGCTCTCTGTTATGGCCTGGGAAAGCAGCAGAAGGTGGACCAACTCTTTGAGCCCCTGCACTGGTGTGGGAGACCCAGAAGAAGCTCCTAGCTCCTGGCTTCGGATTGGTGCAGCCCCAGCCGTTACAGCCAACTGGGGAGTGAACCAGTGGTTGGAAGACACCTCTTTCTCTCTCTCTCTCTCTCTCTCTCCCTCTCCCTCTCCCTCTCCCTCTCCCTCTCCTCTGTGTAACTCTTTTAAATAAATAAATCAATCTTTTAAAAACATTACTTTATCAAAATAGGTGACATAGCCCTGGCTTCCTGACCCTCTACCCAAGCTTGAGCTACATCAATCCAGCCTGGAGTCAGGAAGAAACCTCCTCCTGAGATGTGGTGGACTCTGGAGCTTCATGCCTTGCTGTGAATCCTGGCTCCCTATCAATGGGACGACTCGTCTCAGCCCTCTGTGCCTCTGTTTCCCATCTCTAACACAGGGTTGCTGTAAAGATCCAGAGAAGCTGGCAAATGCATAGTGTCCCGAAAGTGTGCCATATGCCAAGCACTCAATACACCAGTGCCTACTCTCATCGGCGTCAGCACCATAACCATCTGGGAAAAAGTCCTTCCTCCTCAAGTAATGGTGCCACCACCCCTGCCCGGTAGCTGCTGCCTGCAGAGGCTCCAGGGCCATGTGATCCAGGAAGACCCTGCCCAAACCTACGAATGTGCAGGCTTCCCTAGGGAGATCCCTGGAAAGCAATTTTGAAAACTTGGTCCTTTGACTCTTTACATAACCAATTTATAATAGTAGGGCTTTTCTGTGGCCTACAAGTCTTCTGGATTGATCTGAGCGCTGCCTTGGTGAGGAAGCAGCAATACGATCCTCTGACTAGAAATACTGGCATAATTTATTGCATTATTACTCCTCTGAACTGAAAGCAATTAATTACCTGGAGCAGGATGCACAAGTGAAAATTTATCAGAGGAAAGTGATGAAAAATGTGCCCACTGCTTTAAAATAATAGGTGCTTAATGGTTTTTTTGTTTGCTGGCTAATCTCAGGCATCTTCTAAACAACTCAGCCTGGTTATCAGTTGTGAATTCCATCCCCTCCTTTTTTTTTCTTTATCCCTTGGTATTATTCGATCATCTGGTATCTCCCTTGAGGACAGAAGGAAACATCTAAAATATTCACTTAGAAACAGGAGAGAGACTCCATTCCTCTTCTACAGGGTAAAATTATTAATACAATGTAGAATATGTGATAAAATATACACACATGTTTATCGCCCATGTTGGTAACACAAACGTGTCTGCCTGACTGATGTGTCTTTCTCCATTACGACCTTTTATTTCAAAACTTATAAAAGCCACACGGGATACAAAGACATGTTGCAAAGGGACCTGCATGCATTAACTATTATCTCTCACGCCTCATGAGTGACACTCACATAACCTGCACCTCGAAATCCTCAAAGATGCTCACTGAGAATTATTTTCCACCCAACTCTCTCCTGGTCTTTTTCCCAATTCCATCATCGACCAAGAGGCAGAAAGGGAGGAAACAGGGCCAATAATATTGTGCTGTGTTATTTATAAATTTCATGCACATGTGAAAGATAGGAGCAGGGCTAAATTCATTATATTTGCTTCTCCTTTTCGGAATTATTCACATCTGTATGATTCCGTAATTGTTTCTTCTATAAAGTTATTGGAGTAATTTTGCTCCGTATATTCCCGATCAATTCCCCCTCTCAAGGGCACAGTTGAAAAGTGATATTTGAAAACGGCCTCTGATAGATTGCATGGTTAGTCAGCAGCAGAGACAAACAACCTAATCCAGCACAAATTAGTTCGGCTGCCAGCAATAGTTTTATACAAAGATGTAAATTATGTTGTCAAAATCGGTCGCTTTCTAGCTTGCTGCTCAGCTAACAAGAAACCACTTTGGCTGATAAAGATGAACACTAAGCTTCCCTCTCTTACAAATTTGCAAATCTGCCATTTCAGCATTCTGTTAGCCACAAACAAACAGCCTGCTATAATTGCTTCTTTTCTTCCGCGGTGGTATTTTTCCTCCTCACGCCTCGTCCCTTGCAGGCTGCTCATGAAAATAACAACAACAAAGGCTGGGAAGCACCACAACAATAAACAGTGGCAGCCGCCACACAAGCACTGAAGGGAGCGCTGGGCCCTGCCTGCCCGCCCCACTCGCTCTCCTGCAGAACCACCAGCCTGGCCCGCTCATCACGGGCTTGGGCAACGCACCCCTGGACAATGCCACTCCACAATGCTGCGATCTCAGCTTCCGCGGAGAAGGAAGTATTCTTACTGCTCTGAACAAGGATTGCCTGTGACATGGTCCAGCCTCTGGCTTTTAGTTCCCAAGTGCCCATTCCAGGCAGCCAGGGGCACAGAGCTCACTTTCCAAGGGCCCGAGTAGAAAGCTCCACCAGGCTGCCTGTGTTAGGCTGGCATCAGACAGATCTAAAGCCGGACTGAAAATAATAATGCGTTATAACGGTAATTATATCCAGCATTAAGTCAAATAAATAAATTATAAATTACAATTACCCTTTAAAGTTGCTAGTCTCACTGTTTGCTTTACAATTAACTACAGGTGCTTCTGCGTGTTTTATTACGGTCCCAAAGTTATATATTTGAAAGAATGGTACAGATGATTCCTGTTTATTTGTTAAATTAAAGCATTGTTGGTAAAATTACGGCTTAATTAATATTATGGGTACTGTATAACAAAATAGTTTACCTTGTACATAATTTATTTCCACATGCATATCTGAGCCCAGACCCATTACAGCTCTAAGGCAGCTAAAATAAAATATTCCTCCTTTGCTGGCATTTTTCTAAATAGCAGTTCAGTAAATCAATATTATTCACTTGGTATTTTTAAAAGCAGTGTATCTTAATAATTACACAGCATTAGAGTAGGCAATAATTTTACTTGCTAAGCATATTAAATTTAGCAAACCATCAGTCAAATAGTTTGTTCTTTCTCAGAATGGGTAAGCAGTGACTGAGTTTGGAATCATGTTCCTTTGGTAGAAACGTCACATGCAGTTTAAGAATGCGTCTGTGACTCCCTAAGCTAGCCCAGCACTATATATCTTTATTAGTTTCAGTGGTCAGTGCAGTGACCAGTTGTTTATTCTCATTACTCAAGACAAGGTGAGCCACTCGGCAGCAACTGCAATCACAGCTACAAACATATGACTTTGCAGAAAGTGAAAACTGGAGACAAGGCGACATGCACAGTGGCTGCTCCAAACAGGGGGCTCGGCTGAGGGATAGGGGAGAAGGGAGCCTTCACTGTGTGCAGGAGCACTTCAAGTTTCCTTTGGGGTCTCTTACATTTTTTTAATGTTCTTCATTCACTAGAAAAGACCACTAATTTCGTATTTCTCCTACCTTTGCCCATTCCAAATTTATTCTTTCTCAAACTCACAGAGAAGACCTTAGGCTCTTTGATCTCCTTCTATGCCACCCCTCCAAAATAAAATAAATCCTCCAAAAAATAAGAAACTCCAAATTCTCTTATACACACACACACACACACACGCCTGCCATCTTTTTCAGAAAATTGATTCATTCACTGCATAAAACCCAAACAGCTAAATTCTGCCTGAGTTGTAGGCAACTGCCTACATGAGCAAGTCCCTGTTTGATGCATTTCAGGGTGCTTATGGCCCCCTAGCTTATGTGTTTTAGATAAACAGCTAAAATCCTTTGGAACCATGGAGGACGGAAGCGGAGAGGTGAAATCAGCCAGCAGCACCAGGAATGGCCTCTCAGCCCACACAGAAGGAGACTCCATGCCTTCTTCATCATCTTCACTCCCTCTCTTCTGACTCCCAGGTAGCTCAGCTCTCTCCCTCCATGGGCCCTGGGTGAGACCACACAGACCTGAGCCTGGACAGTGTCTCAGAGCAGCCTCTCCCATGGTTAACAGTGGCCAAAGTCCAAGCACACTAGAAGGTGGGTCACATGTGGGACCTATGATGCCGGGAGCACCCATCAGCACCAGGTCACTCAGCCTTGTCTCCTTGGGAAGCACATACCTGCCTCCACCACCCAGAGAGAGCAGCTTTCTCAGTATCTGCCCAACAAATGCCAATGTACCTACCAACCAAGAGCAGGCAGAATAGCTTATCCAGGAATGGGAAGGGGAGACCTTCTTGGAAGGTCAGGAATGGGGGGATTTAAGTCACTCATTCCAACCCACCGACAGAAGAGCTCTCCACAGCTGCTCCATGCTCAGCCCTGCACCAGACTTGGTGGAGAAAGAACAGGACACAGACAGGTGGGAAAGGACAAGCACAGAATTCAAAGTTAAAGTTCAAAATAGCAGCAGAAGAGGAGCCAGTCATAAGCAGACATTGCCACATGAAACACCTGTGCAACTACTGCAAGAGGAACTCAGGACCCCTAAGATGGGACACTTAGGGGAGGATTTACAGACAGAATGGGAGTCTTAAAAAGCAATTCAAGGCCGGCGCCATTGTTCAATAGGCTAATCCTCCATCTGCGGCGCCGACACCCTGGGTTCTGGTCCCGGTCAGGGTGCTGGATTCTGTCCCTGTTGCTCCTCTTCCAGTCCAGCTCTCTGCTGTGGCCCAGGAGTACAGTGGAGGATGGCCCAGGTTCTTGGGCCCTGCACCTGCATGGGAGACCAGGAAGATGCACCTGGCTCCTGGCTTCAGATCAGCATGGTGCGCCAGCAATAGTGGCCATTGTGTGTGTGTGGGGGGGTGATCCAACGGAAAAAAGAAGACTTTCCTCTCTGTCTCTCTCACTGTCCATTCTGCCTGTCAAAAAAAAAAAAAAAAGCAATTCAAAACCAGAGTGACAGAAAGGAAAGGAAAGCGCTCTAAAAGTGAGCAAGACTGTGGGGAGCGCGCAAGAGGAGCAGGCCTGTGGGCCGTCACTCTCCAGATAGCACCTCCCTGTCCCAAAGATCATGCACAGGACAAAGGAAAGTGGCCACCCCGCACTCCTGCTTCGAAAGCCCAATCCTCGGCCACAAGACAAAACAGAACAACAGGCAAAGCCTCAACCTGGCAACCGCTCACATTCACGTCACTATCAAGGCTGTTATTTTTCACTAAGATACTCTGTCTAATGGAAGGGGTTACATAAAAGTTCATTGGGTTTTTACATGTGGAACTGAATTTCATACCTTTTATTCTGCAATGGGTACAACTCATTCAGAGTTCCCCTCTCCTGATACAATCAGTCAAGTTTGAGGTCAAGGTTAAAAATGACTGGCTTGAGCCAGCACTTTGGCACAGCCAGTTAAGGTCCTAGCCTGCAGCACCGGCCCATTCAAGTGCCCATTCAAGTCCCCAGCTGCTCCACTTCCGATCCAGCTCTCTGCCATGGCCTGGGAAAGCAGTCAAAGATGGCCCAAATCCTTGGGCCCCTGCACCGGCATGGGAGACCCAGAGGAAGCTCCTGACTCCTGGCTTGGGATCAGCTTAGCTCTAGCCATTGTGGTCATCTGGGGAGTGAACTAGAATGGAAGACCTCTCTATTTCTCTCTGGGTCTACCTCTCTCTGTAACTCTTTCAAATAAAAATAATTCTTAAAAAAAAAAAAAAAAAAGACGGGCTTTCCTGATGAAAACATGGCCAGGCCCAGTCCTCCTTCCAGAGGGTAGGCAATGCACATGGTTTTTTTTTTTTTTTTTTTTTTTTTTTTTGTGACAGGCAGAGTGGACAGTGAGAGAGAGAGAGAGAGAGAAAGGTCTTCCTTTGCCATTGGTTCACCCTCCAATGGCTGCCGCGGCTGGCGCGCTGCGGCCAGCACACCGAGCTTATCCGATGGCAGGAGCCAGGTGCTAGGTGCTTTTTCCTGGTCTCCCATGGGGTGCAGGGCCCAAGCACTTGGGCCAGCCTCCACTGCACTCCCGGGCCACAGCAGAGGGCTGGCCTGGAAGAGGGGCAACCGGGACAGAATCCGGCGCCCCAACCGGGACTAGAACCCAGTGTGCCGGCGCCGCAAGGCGGAGGATTAGCCTGTTGAGCCACGGCGCCGGCTCAATGCACATGCTTGATCGTTACACACAGGTGCTTCCAGAGGGCCTGAATGTGTAGCAGCTCTTACTGGTTGCAGAGGCAGCAGACACTATGTCCATCATGAGCATGGATGATACAGCACAAGAGGATTAGCTCCCCTGAGCTATGCTATTAGAACACAGTAGGAATAACCTAAGAAAGCAGGAGGTAAAATGTTGTCATTTATTGAATGCACTGTGCTAGGCCCTTGAACATAAGCTACTACCATATTTACAGACAAGGATTTTGAAATCAAGTGAAGCCAGCAACATAGATGAATAATACAGCTACTAGGTTTGTAGAGACCAACTGAGAACCCATAGCTACCTAACTCCAAAGTGACACCTTGCCTTCCTTCCACCTGCAGAAGAGCTGTTGTCCAACCACAAGCCAATTCACTGGGTCATCCTCAGAAGAGACAACCCAGAATGATCCAGAACAGTACAGAAAACAGAAGGTAGAAATAAAGGCTGGAAGAGCAACAATGTGACCCGGGCGTTTTTCTCTCAATGCTAACCCTAGAAAAAAGTTTGGGTCTCTGAGCACTCATCCACCCACCTACACACATATCCTCTCACACAGCAATGAAATACAACTACTGATGCTAATTATAACCAGCAGTGATAACTACAAGCCTAGCAATGTATTTTGTGTGGTGGACAAACTGCACACACCGAGAGTGAAACTGCCCTAATATCTGCAGGTAGCTTCCTTCTGAGAGTCTCAGCAGATACATAAAGGACTAGTACTCCAATCAAACAGGACCATAGGCTGGGATGTGGACAGAAGTTTGTGTGTGTCTATCTGTCTGGTAAAATGACTACATAAAAAGAGGTGCTTACTGCAGAAAGAGGGTGAAGAAAAGAAGAATTGCAGTGATTGGATTTTGGATGCTCCTTTTTCCATCTCTTTTACAGTGTTATTTCATAATGAATAGCATCTTCATAAGTAGGTAATTACAGAGGGAAGAAAATGCCAACTTAGCGGCAGGGCAGATGCAGGAAACATACAATACAGCAGGTGAACTGCATTATGTGACAGCAACACAAGAGCAGTTGCAGGTCAGACCATGATTAATTCCCCAAGAATATCCTTAGATGAGTACAGTGTGCTGCTGTTCATACTCATCACCCCCTCCAATCTTTCTATGAGGGAGAAAGATGTGTTTCTTTCTCAAGGTTCTCATCTTCCAGCCAAGGCGATGGACGCTGGGGAGGCTCAGTCACTCAAGGGCACAGCGAGTCTCTGGTGTTCCAGGTTTTCTCTCTCCCACTCTATGCTGGTGCCTTCCTTTCCAACAGAGTGGTGATCCAGACATGGATGGACCATGATGCCAGTCTTTACAGAGGGGATACGGCTTGCACTGGACCTCAAGACCCATGAATGACCAAAGGAGAAGGAAATCCATGCAGTGAATCTGGAACATGGAACAGAGTCATGACAAATGGCCAAGAACAAGATGTGCCTGTGAGGTGACACCACTGGCGTGGAGCAGTGTGTCCAGGCAGAGGAACAGCCAGAGAGAAAACACCGAGGTCAAGCAGTGAAGGCCCAGCTCAAGAAACTGCACTTGGTTAGGAAAGTTGATGGGAGCCACAGAACAATCCTATGGAGGACATGGGCTTAAAAAAGGCCATGCACCATTACAGTGCAGAAGTAATGCAACATCAAACACAGAGGGGGACCTCCCAACACACTCAGTGGGCCAGATTCTCCAGTGAGAGAAACGGACTGCCTCCAGCCATTTGCTGAATGACACAGGCTCACTCCTTCAACTTAAAGGATGCAACTGGGGGAAGTTAGGCTGCTGTCCCTACAATCCCTGCTGCAGCCTCTCTGGCTTCCCTGCTGTGCTGTCTCACCCAGAACGGTCCAAGAACTGGACCCTGTGTGGACACCTCTCAACCTCAGAACACACGTGCCTTGGTGGTGGCTCCAGCTATTCTGGTGAAAGTAACCCAAGCCAAGGCCAGAATGCCTGCTTGAACCCATAGTGCGTCTCCTCCTGACGTGTGCACCTCCACAGAGACTCTCAGGCCTGACCCAATGGTTCCCAAACACCGAGGCCAGCCGGCACCATCCCCAGCAACTGCCAGCTCAGTGGGTCTGAGCCAGCTTCCACTCACATGCGTCTTTAGAGAACCCTGCAGTGACCATGATGTTCTGCTATATTTGAAACCAGGGAAACTCCAACGAAGAAAACAAAGAGAAAACTCGAGCAGAGAGAACTATTTTAGCCTTTTGAGGTCCTCCCAAATGAAGTCGTACAAGAGGCGTGAGTCCTAGCACTAGGCTCCAGGAATTCAGACACCACAAGTGTCATGCAACGAAGCTAACTGACTTAGACACATGCGACTATCTTCATAAAGGTCTCAATAAAGCAGAATCCGAGATAATTTAGACACAACCCACATTAAAATTAACTTTGCTCTGTTAATTATAAGAGAGTTAAACATAGTAAAGAAGATTTTCTAAAAAGAACATATTTAGAGTTCTAGGAGGAACTCTGTTCAATGGTACTTCAAAGCATTTGTGGAAAAATGGAATTAAAAGATAAGTTGGGGCTAAGTACTTAGCCTAGTGGTCAAGCACCCAGTTGGGACATCCGCATCCTACATAAGAGCGCCTGGGCTCACGTCCCGGCTCTGCTTCCAATTCTAACTTCCTGTTAAAGCAAATCCTGGGAGGCAGCAGCTGATGGCTCGAGTGGCTGGGTCCCTGCCACCCACATGTGAGACATGAAGTGAGCTCCTGGCTCCCGGTTTAAGCCTAGCCCAGCCCTGGCCGCTATGGGCATTTGTCATCCTCTTGTTTTCTTCCTCTCCCTCTTCCTATCTTTCTCTCTCCTTCTCCCTCTCTTTCCCTCTGCCTCTCTTTTCTTCTCCCTTTCAAACAAATTTTAAAATTTTTTTAATGGCCAGCGCCGCGGCTCACTAGGCTAATCCTCTGCCTGCAGCGCCAACACCCGAGGTTCTAGTCCCTGTCGGGGCCTCGAATTCTGTCCCGGTTGCCCCTCTTCCAGGCCAGCTCTCTGCTGTGGCCCAGGAGTGCAGTGGAGGATGGCCCAAGTGCTTGGGCCCTGCACCTGCATGGGAGACCAGGAGAGGCATCAGGCTCCTGGCTTCAGATCAGCACAGTGCGCCGGCTGCAGCGTGCCGGCTGCAGCGGCCATTGGAGCATGAACCAGCAGAAAAAAGGAAGACCTTTCTCTCTGTCTCTCTCTCTCTCTCTCACTGTCCACTCTGCCTGTCACAAAAAAAAAAAAAAGAAAAAATTTTTAGTAATAAAACTAATTTATTTTTGTGCAAGAAGTTTCTGAAATCCACACACAGCTTTTTCAAGGATTTTCCACGAGGTTTTAGAATATCCCTTGTATGCATAGATTTCAAATTTTTGTACCAGAATAAACTTATATTGTAATTCCATCTTTCCATGAACGTTTTGAAGTACCCTTGTATATACCACGCATAAACTATCATCTAACTCATATACCCCAACCATCTGGTCTGGAGATTAACAACTTTTCATCATCTGGGTACCATACCATCATTTCTGTCACATCTCTACAGCAGTTGCACTACCAAATACTTTATTTTTTTCCTTTCACTGGCTCACTTTTCCTATGAATTCAGAAATTAAAAACATGAAAGGTAATACAGTCACAAAACACAGCTTATAACCATAAACGGATATCCAATATCATTTCAGAAAGAAAATTCAACTGTAAACATAAACACACTTACTACAATTTTAAAAATCCATTCTCTGGACCATCCAAAGTCATTTCCTGTACCACCCATGACCCAGTGCTTGGGGAAACATTGTTCTAGAATCAACTTTCCCATTTAAGAAAGGAAGACACTGGCATTCTGAGAGGAAATCTGATAGTTATACAGCTCCATGGGAGAAGATCCAAAACTCTGTCTCCTGGTATTTTGCTCTTGAGAATTGTTCCCCTGACCACGAATAGTCAACTGATCCATTAACAGCAAATCATTGCCATATTTTCATTAAAATAAGTACCCCTCCAGTTTTACTAGGCAATATTTAGGGACCCGAGGCCAAACAACTTTGTTCATATCTGAAAGTCATTAAGTTTCTTTTTCTATTTTCTATTTAAAGGCAGTTGTCACACAGACTTTTCATTAATTGTTACGCCTCTCCTTGCACCAACAATTTTCTCTGTTTTCACAGCAAATTTCATATATTCAAATAACATTGACATGCTCTTTATTTGAGGTTGGCTCTTATGTTTTACACACACTATGCATATGTCAGGTATTAGTATCATGATTCAGTCATGATTTGCCACTGAGAGCAGAAACCCTCTTGCAGTCTCCAGGGTCTCGTCCTCAGACTGCCATCTTTAATTGGCAGGAATGAAGGAAAGGACAACAGCCACATCCCTTGTCAACCATCAAGATTCACTCAAGCTGTCTGGGTGGCATCAACTGATCCTGAGCCGGAGCTGTTCTTGAAGACTTGCTCAGCAGCGGTTGAGTCCCCAAGACACAACGTAAGCCCAATGAGCACCTGACTCCAGCTCCCCCGGGGCAGCCAGCCTCCCCTTCCGCAGCTGCTGAAATGGGTCCACTCCTCCTACCTTGTGTGTTAACCTCAGGTTGTGACAAGGATATACAAGTCCATGAATCCAAAAGACAAAGAGGAAGAAAAAAACATAAATAGCCACAAAACCTCCTTGGAAATTTAATAGTGCTAACATTCTTCCAGTAAACCTGAGGGAACTTTAGCAAGTTCATGGGAGAAAAAAATCTAATTAAAACGTAAGAATTGTGGGGGATCCTGAAAACCATATAGTGTTTTCATGCTAGGCATTTCCCATGCACTTTTTTAAGACCTTGCATATGCACAGATCAAACACTTCTGCAGCAAAACAAACTTATCTTTTAATTCTACTCTTCCAAGAACTTTCTGAAATCCTCTCATGCACCACAACTGTGTGCCCCTTGTTGTGTTGCGAGAGGAGACCAGAGTTGGGTCCCCCCCTCCCATACCTCTCCCTGGGACAAAAAGGAAGTTGGAGTGGGGGAAGGGAGGAGAGAAGAGACAGGGCAGGTGGCAAACTCCTGGAAGCAGAACGAAGGAGGAGCGGAAAGTACCAGGGCCTCTTTCTTCCCTTTTTCCATGAAAAAACAATGGCTTCTCTGAGGCTCAGTGCAGACCAGGCAGCTCTGAAAAAAAACTAATGGCCATGATTAATGACAATGGGCTGGAGGAGAGTAGGGACACAGCCGCCACATACATCATCCCATCCCGTCAGTCTCTGCTCCTCTCTGCCCCTCTTCCTCCTCCCAGCAAGGCATTATAAAAACGTCTTATCTACTCTGGACGCTTATTCTCCTGCTGAACTCACAGCCAGCCCCCCACCCAAAAAAAAGAAAAAGGAAAAAAAGAGAAAGAACGGCCCGAAAAGGATGGCGCTAGAAGCAGAGGAGGGTGGAAGAGGAAAGAGAGAGAGGGAGAGAGACAAAGAGGTGATAGGGTGAACGAGAAAATGGCATGTAAAATAACTGTAAGATATTCCAGGGGAAAATGTGCAGGCTGTAATCACTCAAGATTTCAGCGACTTGACTCCTCACATGCTGAAGCCACATTTTCAAGGTCTTATCTGCCATATGGTTCCCTGTTTGGATGATTTATTAGGTGTAGAAAGCACACTGATAAATTTTACTGCATTTCCCTGAATAGGCAACCTATGGTGTCAATAACAAAGCTCAGGCGGCTTTAATGAAAACTGCAAGCACCAAAGGGTAACCATTTATTTATGAGTCGCTATAGTATTACTAGGACAAAATTTATCTTCCCTTCTCACGCACTCTGTAGAAACCAAATCTGGTCAAAGTAACAGAGATCACCTCCATATGTCAGCAGTGTACAAACATCTCCCCGCATCCCACACTGGCCATGGCTCTGCGGAGGCTGCGTGGCGCTTTCCAGTGACCCATTTTGCATAAGAAATCTCGTTTGTATGAACACACACACACACACACACACACACACACACAAAACGAAAGCTGAAGAGCTCTGCCAACCCCTTAGCAATCATACTTGGAGGTGCTTGCACAATCCCCTCGTTTTTCTTTACCCAGAAAATGGGACAGCTGCCCCAGGGGTAGGGATGAAAAAAGAGATGGGGATGTATGGATGAGAAGGAGAGAGATGGAGAGATACAGCCCCATCCATAAATATTTTGAATGTCCCAGTCCCCACAACATTCTTCCCCTCCATCCACTCTGTTCCTTAGGACACCAGTCATAAAATAACAGAAAATCTGCATCCTGCACTCCCTGCCTGTTCCCACCCCTGGCCCCCAATGCCTCTCTTCTTGGCTAGCAGCTATCTGCAAGTCTGATGTATGTGTTATTTTTATAACAGAGAAACAATCCAACTTGTGAACAACTCCAAAGGCAGCAAAACGAATGACCAAACTCGGGGGCAGGGGAGGGAGGTGGAGTGTACAAGAAGCGAGGAAGACAGCCAGCTAGTGCTCCTTACTGTGCAGTGGTGAGCCACAGTTGCCTGCTATAACAAAGTAGCTGGCCGGGTTCTCAAGTCTGCAGTTCCCCACTGTGTAACAGCCCTGTCCAGAGTGAAGAGAGCCTGGCCCAGTAGGGTCAAGGAAAGGAAGGGTAAAAAAGTTCAACCACAACACCATGTGTCCGAGTCACATTCTTAGCAGGACAAACCACCGAAAAGCAAACATGGTTAAAAGGCAGGCCTGACAGTGCTGTGGCGTAGTGGGTAAAGCTGCCGCCTGCAGTGCTGGCATCCCATATGGGTGCCGGTTAGTGTCCCGGCTGCTCCACTTCCGATTCAGCTCTCTGGTATGGCCTGGGAAAGCAGCAGAGGATGGCCCAAGTCCTTGGGCCCCTGCACCCACATGGGAGACCAGGAAGAAGCTTCTGGCTTCGGATCAGCGCAGCTCCGGCCGTTGCAGCCAAATGGGGAGTAAACCAGCAGATGGAGGATCTCTCTCATTCTCTCTCTCTCTCTCTCTCCCTCCCTCCCTCCCTCCCTCTCTGCCTCTCTGTAACTCTTTCAAATAAATAAACAAATCTTAAAAAAAAAAAAAAAGGCTGGCTCTGTGGTGTCCAGGGTAAAGCCACCATCTATGATGCTGGCATTCCATAGCGGAGCCTGTTTGGGTCCCTGCTCCCTGATAATGTGCCTGGGAAAGTAACAGAGGATGGCCCAAATCCTTGGACCCCTGTATCATGTGGGAGACTCAGATGAAGCTCCTGATTCCTAGCCTAGTCTGGCCCAGCCCTGGCCATTGCAGCCATCTGCAGAGTGGGCCAGTGGATGGAAGATCTGGAAGATGTCTCCCTCTGTGTCTCTGTCTCCGTCTCTCTAACTCCAACTTTCAAATAAATAAAATAAATTTCTCAGAGAGGGGCATGTGAAAGCTTCAGCTCAACCTTCATTTGTTTCGTCCCCACCAAAGTTGTTACTGTGACAAATGTCTCGCTAGATGACTGTATCCAGGTTTGTTGCAATTTATCCTTGATTAGTTCACACAGCTTTCTCCTCACTTTGCATCAATTGTCTTTCTAATACTTTCACACTGAGAGGACAAGCATATCCTTTGGTTTTTATGATTATCTATTGGTTCTTGCCCAAGCTACTGCCTCTCTCCACATCTACCATTTAAAATATAAATATGTATGTAAGTAAGTAAGCAACCCCTTCAGAAACAAGTGCCAATATAAACATTTTAGGGGAAAAATCTCTTTTCGTACCCTACAGAGTGAACAAGTAATTAAAAGTCATCTTAAGCAGTTCTATTAGTGCTACCGGTACTTTTGAAACCTGCGTCATAAATTGGCATCAATTAAAGTCTAATAATCTTACAGAAGATGATTCAAATATTTGTGTGCAAAACAGAGGGAATAAGTATTGCTTGGGCTCTGACCAAATTTTTAGAGTTCCTCAACCAGAGAGATTTACAAGAACATTCATTATTGTCTAGTTTGCTTCCAATTCTGCCATGGGGTTATAAAAAGAGTAGGGAAAGGGCCCAGAACGGTTCAGAGCACATGAAACCAACTCCACTTTCAGTTTGCTAAGTATTTCCCCCAGTTTTCAAAGGCATCGTGCAAGCAAAACCTCACACTTGCTTTACGGCACACTTCTCCTCTTAATTTTTAACCCCCCGAGTACTTGCAAAGGAAACGAAATCCACAGAAGTCATTTGTGCTTGGCTCACGCCGAACGGCAGTGAATGGGCTGAGTGTGCTGCCCGGCGCCCCATCCACCTTTCCGCTGCTCTCTGAAAGCCCTGTGTTCCCAGCAGCTCCACTCCAGCGAGACTCGTCCAACTCCAAGTGTATGGCAGGAGGGGCAACGAGGCCAGAGGAGAGGGGGCCTACAGAACAGAACGGGAAAGGCAGCCAGCCAGGGGCTCCGGGGCAACACAACATCTCCTTTCCAGAGCCAGAGAAAGGGACCAATTCACACAATTGTTCAGGCTGTCTACCACCCGATGGCCTTTGGCCAAGGGGACAGGTGGGACTGAACCCAGCCGGTCCTCTGCTCCCAGAGCTCAGGTCTTGCCACGGGTAGCAACCACCCAGAGGCAAGGGGCATCTTTTTAAGCCTAGCTCAAAAAGCCAGAGCAAGCCAGTCACAAAAGGACCAATATGGCCCTCCTGGGAGACTGGTTATGCACCACCCAGACAATACTCATTACCTGATGCACAGTAAATGCTCCAGAAATGGCAGTTACACAAGATTCTACAGGAAATGAGAGGAAAGAAAAAGGGCATACGTGTTCAATAGCAATGTGACTTTTCTCCCTAGTATTCTCTGTCTGAGGTTGGTTGACTCTGAAGTCATGCACCAGGTGGGAGTGGAGGCCCGACTGGACTGTAGGGCTCTACTCCCATGAGGAAGCGACAGTAGTGGAATTCACAGACGGGCCGGAAAAGGGGGTCCTCGGCGGGTGGGGGAGAGGAGATGGAGAATTGGGAAAATGAAAGCACTCTATAGAGAGATGATAGTGATAGCTGCACAGTGAGCAGCACACCTTGAAATAATGGCCAGCATGGCGGCAAACTTGATGCGTATTTTTTACTATACTAGGGAAGGAACGACAGTGGGAACCAGAGCTAACACTGCCAGCAACACCTCCAGAGACTCTGGGATAGAGATGCTGCTCACAGATGGGCTGTCTCTAAGCCCAGGCCATGGGTCCAACAATTGAACTGGGTCAGGGCTGGGCTCACCACCACCGTCCCCAGGCACATGCGACCCCTTCAAACCGTTCCTCCAGTGTGGAAAGCCAAGACACTGTGTGGCAAAAAGTTTCCTACATGAAGGAGCTCAGTGGGCGAGACCCTGTGGAAAGTAGTCATCAAAGAAGGGTATACTTTTCTCTGAAGGGAGGAGAGAACTTCCACTTCGCTTGGCCTTGTCTACATATTGAAGGAGTCTGTGGATCCAAAAGGCTTCCATAGCCTTGGCAGCTCATGTCAAGAGCCTCGGGTAGTCATTGACATCATACATAAGACTGATAACTGTTAAATTAACAACAGGAGTCACTGTGCACTAACTTCCCATGCAAGACCTCTGTCCTCAAAGAGTTCTGAGAGCTAACAGTAAAAACTTGTTCTCAAAGATATACCTCATTTTAGTGTATTAAGTGGAAGATATTTTTATGTTTCGAGTTTTAAACAAGCTTAAGTGCCCAGATCAATTGCTTGTTTCCTTAGGTGCTTCTTCAATTTTTCTTAGTTCTCTAAGGAAAAACAAGTATACTATCACAAAAATTCAAAGAAAAATTAGAAAAGAAGTGGGAGGGAGGGAGGTAAGGAGGGAGGGAAGATGGGGCGAGAAATGCCAATATGTTCTTTTTTTTTTTTTTTTTTTTTTGACAGGCAGAGTGGACACTGAGAGACACACAGAGAGAAAGTATCCTGGTCTCCCATGGGGTGCAGGGCCCAAGCACTTGGGCCATCCTCCACTGCACTCCCGGGCCACAGCAGAGAGCTGGCCTGGAAGAGGGGCAACCAGGACAGAATCCGGTGCCCTGACCGGGACTAGAACCCGGTGTGCCAGTGCCACTAGGCAGAGGATTAGCCTATTGAGCCATGGCGCCAGCTCAATGTGTTCTTAAAACTGCATGTATGAGATGTATGAAATCTGTTCCATTTAGATAAATTAAAAAATTCTTAATTATAAAAACAAACAAACCCTTCCTCGGCACGCCCACCTTCTGCCTCCCCAGGATACCGAGGGGCCCTGGTGTCTCTCTGTGGGTCCCTGCCCCTCTCTCGCCAGGAGCTCCTTCTGCCTGAGCCTCAGTCCACGCTGGCCTCCGTCAGCTGCCTCCCTGCACAACTTCACTCCATGCAAACCCTGGGAGAACAGGGGCAAGCAGGCAACCCCAGCCCACCTCCCCCACCAAAGGGTTCATCAATGCAACACAAGAGAAGGTTCAACCAGCCCCAGGCCAACTGGGGAAGAAGAAAAGTTCACAACTCCTATGATTTGGGAATTTGTGGTGAAATCCAGCCTAGGCTGGGCCAAAGAACGGGTCTGCTGTGAAAATGTACAAGGTAAACAAGACTTGAGGGAAAGCGTCCAAGGGAAGTTTCTTAGAGGTTTTAGTTGAAATGCATATTTGATTGACCATTTTTGAAGAACTTAAAGAAAACACACACTGCGTCAGGACTGGGAAACTGGGTCCCATGCCTGCCACTCAAACGTCAGCCAGTCCCACAGAATCCCCACTGTCACGGTTTCTCTCCTCCCAGGTTAGAGAACCTGCAAGTGCCTCCCAGGCCCCAGCAGGCTGTGACGTTCACGTGCACGGACCCTCTGGGCCTGCAGGGGACTGGCTCCAGGACCCCTTTCAGACACCGCCGTCTGCAGAAGCTCAAGTCCTTCCCGGAAGCTGCACACGTCCCTGCCCTGACAGAATCATCGCTGCATCACCGACAACGTCTAGTGCAATGGAAGCACAATGCAAGCAGGCGCTGCCCTGTGGCGTTTAGGGAATAGCATCGACAACGAAAGACTGCACGTGCTCAACACACACACCCTTTTTTTCAAGCATTTTCTATTTGAGGTTGGTGGAACCCAGAAACAGGGAGGGTAGGGGTTGACTATCACACATGTTGTATATTTACATGTACAGAAGAGAGAGAGAGAGACACGGGGGGTGGGGGCTATGTTCATGTTCTCTATGTGTTATAAGGGGGGATGATATGAGCTGTGTGGCATGTGTATTGTGATGTGCAAGTGTGTGCTATATTTGTGGTCTGTGTGTCTGCCTATATATGCACTAATGAGACCTGCCACTGAATAGAAAGAACACATCAGTTATTTCATAGTACTTCCTATATTTCAAGGTGGCAAAAGTGGTACTAGACAGTGAGGATGGTAAACGTACTAAATGTCACTAGATTACACACTTTCAAATGGTTAAAACAGCAAATGTTACGTTGCATGGGGTTTTGCATGTGTTTGTTTTTAAAAAGCAGTAAGGCTGGGGTCGGTGCTGTGGTATAGTGGCTTAAGCTGCTGCCTGCAATGCCATATGGGCACTGGTTCAACTCTCAGCTGCTCTACTTCCAATCCAGTTCCATGCTAATGTGCCTGGGAAAGCAGAAGATGGCCCAAGTGCTCAGGCCCCTGCCCCATGTGGAAGACCCACATGAAGCTCCTTTTAGCCATCTGGAGAGTCAACCTGCAGATGGAAGCTCGCTTGCACTCGCTCGCTCTCTCTCTCTCTCTCTCTCTCTCTCCCCCTTTCTCTGTAATTCTGCCTTTCAAATAAAATAAAAATAAATCTTTTTTTTGAAGTAAAACCAATTCTTTGAAAACACTCAGCATGTTCATTAGCTCTGAAGCCAGAATCCAAGCACATCCTTTGGTCCAGTTCGTCTGAGTGCTGTCTACCCACTTATCACCTTACAATGTAGGCCTGACATCTCCTGGCTAATCCATGCCTGGGCCAAGTCCCACAGACCAAGAATACTTTCTGGCTAATAACAAATAGCAGCCTCACCTTCTACTCACCAAGGAGGCCATACTCCTGCTTCCTGAAGGTCTTTCCAGCAGGGAAGGAGAACACAGGAAGACCACATGCAGCAGGTAGTGAGTGTCAGGGACCTGTTCCACCTGATGTTCACACTCAGGATTCATGTACAGAATTCATCACAGCAGACATTCAGGTCTTCTCTCCTGGCCCAGGGCAGGGCTCCCTCCAATGCATCACATGTCCACAAGGTTTTCATCCCAGTTTTTTTCTTTTTTTAAGATTTATTTATTTATTTATTTAAAAGCAGACTTAGACAAGGAGAGGCAGGGAGAGAGTGAGAGAGAAAGAGAGAGAGAGATCTTCTATCTGCTGGTTCACCCCTCCAATGGCTACAATGTCCAAGGCTGGACCAGGCTGCCATGGAAGCGGGGGCCTAGGCACTTGGGTCATCGTCTGCTGCTTTCCCAGGCACATGAGCAGGGAGATAGATCAGAAATGGAGCAGCTGGGACTTGAGCTGGCACCCATATGTGATGCCTGTGCTACAGGCCACTGCTTAACCTGCTGCACCACAGTGCCAGCCCCTTCATTCCATTTTTATAGCAGTTTAAGCAATGAAATGCCCATATAAACCTGACAACCAAGAACTTTCTTAAACAGGAGAGAGAGGCCAGATTCTCTTAAGGTGCTGTGTTTTCTCCTTCTAGAAGTAGGTAATGGAGGGCAGAGTTTGACAAAACTAAGAAGGAGACTATGAAGCTTGCTGATGATTATTTTTTGAAATCTGCTTTCCAAAAAATATGGAGCTTTAAGTTCCAGTTAATGGCCCTTGACAAGAACCAGAGTCCTTGGCACTTCACTCACAAACAGCCCTACAAGTCAACAGTGTGGATGTATGTGCCCTAACAAAGCCCGTTTCTAAGCAGCGGCCTCCCCAGAGCTCCTGGACAACACCATTTCCAGACTGCAGCACAGGTTTATTTGCAAATAACATTGCCACTTCTTGTGGAGCTCTTCTGTTTTAGGATTTATTTATCTGAGAGCCAGAACAATGTGGGAGGGGGGAGTTCACTCCCCAAATGTCCACAACAGCCAAGTGGAGGCCACGCTGAAACCAAGAGTCAGGAATTCCAGGCCAGTGTCTCACGTACTCGTCAGGGACCCAAGCACTTGGTCCATCTCTTCCACTACCTTCCCGGGTGCATTAGTAGGAAGATGGTTCCAAAGCAGAGTAGATGGGATTCAAAAATGCACTCCAATAAGGGATAACAGTGTCACCAGCAGCAGCTTACCCCACTACACCACAACCCCAGCCCCTCTTAAGGCCTGTTAATAAGGCCACCTCATGGGGTAAGGAATGAACTGTTTAGCAATTCAAATCTATGAGTTCTTCTTTGGAGCTTCTACTGCCACTCATTTGGACTCGGCTTCTTGGTTCTGACCCCACCTCCCAGGCTAAGTACCCACTAGTATCATCCCAGATGCTAACTGCCTTGAGGGAAGCTGGTGCTCTGTTTGGTGCTATGCAAGAGTAATTGTGGGGATCGGTGCTGTGGCACGGGAGGTTAAGCATCTGCCTGTGGTACCAGCATCCCATAGGGGCATTGCTTTGAGTCCCAGCTGTTGCACTTCCAATCCAGCTCTCTGCTGATGGCCTGGGAAAGCAGCAGAAGACAGCCCAAGTGCTTAGGCCCTTGCATCCATGTAGGAGATCTGGAAGAAGCTCCTGGCTTCAGATCAGCTCAACTCTGGCCGTTGTAGCCCTTTGGGGGAATGAACCAGTGGATGGAAGACATCTCTCCCTCTTTCTCCCTCTGCCTGTAACCATGCCTCTCAAGTAAAGAAATAAATCTTTTTAAAAATAGAAAAGAAATTGTTTAGAAAAAAAAGAAAGTAATTATGGCCTATGAACAAACTAGGGAGAGTGATGGAGGAAATGAGGGTGGTGCAGCTCTTTGTGGTATACCTGGTTACATGATGGAGGAAAATCGACAGTTGCTGGAGACCAAGGCTTGGAAAGTGGCCCTTGACCAAGACAGGAGACCCAGGCCAAAACAGTAACAGGAAGCGACTCTCTGAGAGACAGAGTGAACAGAGGAGCTAGACCACAGTGTGAGGTACAAACGTGACTCACTAGCCTTTGCCTCAAAGGGCCACACTCCCATGCACAGGGACTGGCACACATTACCCCACTACGTCCCAAACTGAGCCACCAGGGACCTCTATGGAGGTCAGATAGGGGTTCCTGCCTGGCTGGGAGGCTTCAGTGTTTGTCACAACACAAAGTGTACACAGCTAAGATGTACAACACAATGTTTCCATCTACTAGCACACAGTGAACTGATCGCTAGAGTCAAGCGGATTAACACCTCCTTCTCCTCACATAGTTACGTCTGCACGTGTGCGGTGGGAACACTACAGATCCACTCTCTTGGCACACTCCAAGTACAAAATACAGTGCAATGAGCTGTAAGCCCTCATGCTGTGCACTAGCTCTCCAGAACTCATTCACCCCACATAAATGACCTTGTGACCAACATCTCCCCAAGCCACCCCCTCCACTGCCACACCTCTCTCCAGTAACCACCATTCCATTCTCTGTGTCTGTGTGTTTGCCTATTTTAAATTCCACATATAAATGAAATCTGGCTATACTCTTCTGTGTCTGGCTTATGTCACTTAGCATACTGTCCTACAGGTTTACTCATGTTGTAAATGGCAGAACTTCTTTAAGACTAACTAATGCTCACTAATAGATACATATTTCACAATTTATTATCTGTTCATTCATCACTGGACTCAGGTTACCACCCTATCTTGGTTATCTGGGTTTCTACACAAAGTAAATGAAATCAGTATCTCAAAAAGATAACTGAACTCCCATGTTCATAGCAGCATTGCTCATGATTGCCAAGATATGGAACTCGCTTCATAATCCCTCCAGACAACCCCTCTGTGTTTGGTTAGACACCAGAAACAACCAGAAAACTGGTTAAAAGCAGAAATTCCTGGGCTCCACTATAACCTACAGTTGTTTCCAGGAGTGGGGTATAAGAATCTGTGTCTCTTCAACTTCCTTCAGTGGTCCATACACAGCCAGTACACAGACCAGGATCTGCAAATCACCGAGTCACTTCACCAGCTTTCACGTGGGGAATGAGGCAAAAGTTTTTGTTAACAAAACATAGACAAAGTGGGTATTTCTCCTTAAAAAGGAAAAATATGTTCAATGGTAATATTTTAGTATTTGTTCACCAATCATTAAATGTAGAGAAAAAGGTTAGAAAGCCAAGAAGATTATATACTGAAAACTAAAACTGGAGGGACCAGGAATAAGTTAGTCTCCTTTCAACTGGACTCCATTACATAAGTATCACCTGCACCAACAGAAAAATACAGTTCAATAGAAGGACATCCCAAGAAATACAACATTACATAAAATGACTTCCCAGCTGTGCTAGCTTTAACAATACATAATTAAGACAATAAATCTGCAGACAGGAAAATACCATGTAGGTCAATGTAAGTAACACATCAGAAATTTGCAGAAATTTTAACAGGCATTTACTAGCCTATCACATATCAAGAGAGGTCTGGTTCATAATACCAGATAGGCAAGACTGGAAGAAGACAGTTAAAATCCATAAAGGGACAGTTCTGAAATGTCTTCATCCCTGTAGACACAGCTATTCCCATAAAACTTTATAATAGAATGCCAAATATTTTTAACTAGTCATTAAAGCTGTCTTAAGAATTTCTATTGTAGATTTTGATATCTAATTCCAATGACTGTATAAATTTGGAAGCTACAAAATCAATTTTCCATAAAACATCATTGGAACTTCACTAATCCAAACTGGCCTCCTTCCTAATTAGGTTGAATTCATGGGATTCTACTATAGTGCAATGCCAAATCAAATAGAACTAACTTGCAGCTTTGTGCTATGGGGGATTCGCACGCTGCCCTCCCCTCCGTGAGCAGAATGACCAGCGGGCACCAGTCCCTACAATAAATATTTAATGGCTGCCAACACCGTCCCCAGCACTCAGAAGGAGACGCAGATACAAACACACCTTCAGATCTATCTGCAACCTGCTTTCTGCCCTCTTTCTTGCTCATGGCAAATAGTGAATTTTCCCAGCACAGAGAGAAATGCCAGTCGACTCACTCAAGCCAATGGTAAACAGAAAGGCAGTGAGAAGAAAGGAACAAGAAAAAAAAAATGCAGCAGTTTAGGAAGCCTGTCTTCATACCAGGAGGTCATTGCCTCCTCTAAGTGTCCCCTAACCTCCTGACAGGTGAATTCCAGAGGCAGAGTGGACAGGGCTCCAGGGGGCCACACCAAGTCTGCATGTTGGGGAGAGAATAAGCAGATCCCAAGTGGTCCACAGCAGAGCTGGGAGTGAGAGAGAGCATATAGGAACCCAGCTCTAAAAATACCTGTTTTTTTTTTTTCTTTTCTGTTTTTAATACTCTCATTGCATCCTTGTTTTACAAGCACTTCTGCAGTTCTGACATTTTCCTTCCATTTCTGAATGCACAGAGAGGAAATGAAGACACAGTGTGGGAACACTGACAGTCCACCTCCTCCCTTAGCTAACAGTGACGTGAACACACAGAGGCACAGGCACGTCTCACCTCCGTCCGCGTGCTTTGGTTTAGGTGGCGAGTCACCAGCAGAGAGGTCTCATCACGAGCAAACATCACTTCTGGAGCTGGCGTTTGAACTGCCAATTGGGACACCCGAGCTGCCTATCACAATGCCTGGGTTCCAGTCGTGGCTCCACTTCTATTTCCAGCTTCCTGCTAATGCATACCGTGGGAGTCAGCAGGTGATAGCTCAAGTATTTGGACCCCTGCCAGCCATGATTGAGACTTGGACTGAGTTCCTAGCTCCCAGCTGTGACCTGACCCAGCCCTGGATGCTGTGAGAATCTGGGAAATGAACCAGCAGATGGGAGTGCAGACTCTGCTTCTCCCATTCATCCATTCATATTCATCCATTCATTCATTCTCTCTCTCTCTCTCTCTCTCTCTCTCTCTCTCTCTGCAATGTACAAACAGAAAACAAGCCTTCTCTGCAAAGAGACTAAGAGAAGCTCACTTAACTCCTCCCAGAACCACCACATCTTGCTCCTTTAACTGGCCATGTGGGATAGAGAAGCACACATCCAAGTCACAGAGATGCAGGTTCCTGTCCCAGCTCCACCTCCCCTTCCTGGGTGACCTTGGATCTGTTAACTCACATCTGTGACACCATTTCCTCTTTGAATTGCTGATAACTATTTTCATCCCAGTCATTCTTAACACCGCAGCAGCAGCAGGGAGGGCTAAAACGTGCCCAGAAGGGACGCTGTAGGACAAGGAACCTGACTGTCCCTGCAAACCAGATCTAAGCAGCCCCCAGGAGCCCACAGGTGTGCGTCAGCCTCTCCTTGCCTTGTCCCCACGCGGCTGGGGAAGACAATGGTTTGGTGAAATTATCTCATGCCACAAGAACTTCTGTGTGCCCCTCCCTGCTTGGGGCAAACATGGCAAACTCTGGAACACATCCGCATGGAGACGAGGCTCACTCTTGACTAGAGGCTGCACGGAACGGGTCCGCTTCTGCTTTCAAACAGCAGCCGTGAGCTGAGCTACTCAAAATCCGACAACAGAGGGACACCATGGGGAAGAATTCTGTGAAGGCAACACCCAAATCCAAACCCACAGAAATGGATTAGAACTTAAGACTCCTCAGGCCCCATCCTGGGACAGCTGCATTGTACAGCATTTCATCATACAGACTCTGCAGCATGACTACTGTAGCTCCTTTCTGTTATGCTGAACACAGAGACCTGGGTTTACACTATGCCCGCTGTCCCACTGAACTGCTCCTTGTTCATTCAACCCATAAATTTACTTTTTCTAAAGGTTTATTTATTTATTTGGAAGGCAGAGTGACAGAGAGGGAGAGAAACGGGGCAGGGAGAGACACACAGAGAGCTTCCCTCCTCTGGTTCACTCCCCAAATGAAAATAACAGCTAGGGCTAGGCCAGGCCAATGCCAGGAGCTAGGAACTCCATCAAGATCTCCCACATGTATGGCAAGGGCCCAAACACTTGGGCCACCTTCTACTGCCTTCCCAGGTGCATTAGGAGGGAGTTGGGTCAGAAATGGAGGATTCCAGAGTCAACCAGATGTTGATACAGGATGCAGACATCACAAACAACCTACTTTTAGTTCTGCAGAACTCATCTCAATGCTCAGCTCCAGGATAGATGCTAGGAACTCTCTACCCTACCTAAGAAGGCAGTGCAAGGCCTAACTGGGAGATGGCAGCAGTAATAATGATAAACATGAGCATAGACAAATCAATTGAGTTTCTATGTCCCCGTGGGTCCGAAAGCAGTTCTGGTCTCATACTAATATGCTGAGAATTTCGTGTCTTTCACTATATTTCACCCCAAGGAAACTCAACATTTCTATGACAAAACATAATGTTCATGAAATCCCCAAATTAAATACAAACCTTTTCTAAGAAACAAAATTTGTCTTGACCTTCTTGGCAATGGGCTTGATCTTATGAAACACAAACAGCAGACCAAAAGAAGAGAATGGTTTACTGATTGAATTTTTAAGACTGAGAGCATATGGCAAGAGGTCACAAGACAACTGACATAAAACTGAGAACTAGAGAGATCAAATGACTTGCTTATTATTACATGCGATGGGGAACGGCTAGAATCCAAGTGTCCCAGCTATAAGTTCGCTACCTTTTTCCTACCACACTGTGTGCCACTTCAAAAAATCTACCAAGTCATGGCTACATTTATGGTAGCTCAGCAGATAAGTATCAAGATCCTTAGCTGGGGCCAGCACTGTCGTGCAGCGGGTTAAAGCCCTGGCCTGAAGCAGCGGCATTCCATATAGGTTCTGGTTCTAGTCCCAGCTGCTCCTCTTCTGATCCAACTCTCTGCTAGGGCCTGAGAAAGCAGTAGAAGACAGCCCAAGGCCTTGGGCCCCTGCACCCACGTGTGAGACCCAGAAGAAGCTCCTGGCTCCTGGCTTCGGGTTGGCGCAGCTCCAGCTATTGTGGCCATCTGGGGAGTGAACCAGTGGATGGAAGACCTCTCTCTGTCTCTATGTCTCTCTGTAACTCTTTCAAATAAATAAAATAAATCTTTTTTTTAAAAAAAAGACTCTCAGCTGTAATCATCCAATCAGTATTTGGGTACAGGGGACAATAATTTTGACTAAAAAAGCAAAATTATAATTTACTTTAAAAAAAAAAAGATGCTTAGAGCACTGTCAATGACTGCCCTAAAGAGCTTAACATGGAGTCCCCTAGTGGGTATTAAGGGAAATCTACAAATTGCAAACTAAGTGTAACATGTTACATTAATGCACATTTTTCTAAGACAAATGGCCATAATGTTCATCAGATTCTCAAATAGTTCACCTTAAAATAACTAACTGAATAAAATTATTCACTTTTTCCAACTTTGTAAGGGTTTGTAGTGTCGTCCATTTCTCTAACAATGGGAAAGACATTGGTATTGAGGACAAGAACTACCAAGGTGCCCAGTGCTTTGGCGAAACCTCAGATGTGGGGCCTTCTGGCCAAACGCCTGTGCTTTCATATTGATAGAGCCTTCGCCTTCTCCTTGAGCACAGCAACGATGTCTAAGTTTGCAGGGGGGGACCAAGACAGAAGGCATATGCAGATTCCTACAGAAATTATGATTCCATGAAAGATTTCGAGGAGATGAAGAACATTGGTATCTTCCAGAGTGCAAAGTGATTTGGGATATAAAGAATTTCTTTGGATTGAATTCTGTGAAAGTTTGTCACTGACCTGCGTTCCTGAACTATGAAACATAAATATGTGGGGTGAGGAATAGTTTCTCTTGGTAAATAAATAAATACTCTGGAAAAAAAGAAGAGTTTGTGCATTCTGACTGAATTCTTTTAAAAAGTGCAATCTTAATAATGCCGAAGATTCTAAACTTGACTCCCTTTAAAAGAAAATCTCCAAAGATGAAATTTTTACCATTGTCCTTTCTCACTTGAAATCCACTTTCTGAAACAGAGACTTCTACAAAACTTTAAAGTCAGGTTGATCATATCCAGAATGGTAAGATCCTGAACTATCTAAGCCACTGCTATTAAGCTCTAAGATATAAGGGTCCTCTTTAGTGAAAAGCTGGGTTACTGTACAGCTGAAACCTAACTGCCCATCATAAACAACTTCAATACATTTGAAATAGCAGGGTGGACAGGCTCTCCCACACTGAGGGTCATTTATGAAGCGATCAAAGGCTGTAGTGGGAAAAAGAAGTATGAAGAGGGACAAGGCTTTATAGAATGAATAACTTTTCTCATTCTCAACATTTCTTATGTTCTTTTACAACAAATTGCTTGGCTCTTGAGAACAGACTCATAAAAGAAGTGAAATATATTTTTGTATCCTGGATGTGAACTTTTTTTTTAATATATAAAGTTGTAATGACCCTTTCCAAACAATATGAGCCAACCCTTCAAAAATTTCCATTGTTTCCACGACATAAATTACTTTGTGCATCTATGTCGATCAGCTGAATGCAGAAGGCAAACACATGAAAGGCCTCTGAAAGACAACATCTCCTAGGAGTTACGCTTGGAAGCTGGAAAGCCCAGTAATCCCCCTACCTAGATAAATAGTTTTTTCCAAATGACTAGAGGGATCAACAACAGAGCAGGGCCAAGCATTTGAATGTTATAAAGGGGTCTCAACACTGGTCCCCGGGGAGAGAATCCAACATTCAGCTCCTTTGTGGCTGGCCGACCCTTCTAAGACACAGCCCTACCTTGACTGGAAGGGAACCAAAACAAAACAATATCTTCAAGCAATGTACACACAATCCAAGTGGAATCTCTCCAAGCTCAGAACATTCACAGCTTATTCAGTCCATATGCTATCCACCCCTTCCCTTTAAACAAACAGAACCTAGACACAGGAGCCATTTCTTAGCCACTCAAGATCAAAATCCCTTCTCCCTTAACCTCAAATCATTGGTGACAGTTACTGTGCGTCACCTGGAATGTTTGGGGATTATTTTTTTCTTCATAATAAGAAACTCAGTAGACGCTTTCTCAACAATGTCTCAGAAGCCTGACTCAACTCGTCTTCCGTTAGTGGCAAACATAAGGCATACGATCTGACCTCGCATTGCGTTCCTGAAAGCAGGATTTAGGGAGGCTGACAATAGCTCAATTGGGTGATGATCAATCACAGACAACAGTATTGTGGGAGAGAAGAGAAATCACACAGAGCATGTTTCTTGTGGAGAAAATAAGCTTTGGAAGTAGAGCAGATGACCTGCACTATGTTAGCCGAAGCCCCTGCTTCCAGAGTGGGAATGATATAACACACTGTGGTCAGAAAGGCCATAGGTCAAATCCCACTTGGGCTAACAGACTCTGTGCAACACACTCAATCTGAGACTGAGCCACATTCTTTGTAAACTCGTATGGTCAAAGCAGTAATACCTAACTCTCAGGGTTGTTGAGATTACTAAACCAGATAACTGAATGTAAAGTACTGAACACAGCACCCAGCACATACTAAGCACTCTGCACCTTAGTTTAGTTACTGCTATCATTGCATTTTGCATTTTTTATACAAGGTTTATTTATTTATTTGAAAGGTGGGGTTAAAGAGAGAGAAGGAGAGGCAGAGAGATAGAGAAAGAGAGAGATCTTCCATCTGCTGGTTCACTCCCAAAATGGCCACATCAGCCAGGGCTGAGCCAGGCTAAAGCCAGGAACTTCTTCTGGGTCTCCCACTTGGGTGGCAGGGGCCCAAGCACTTGGGCCATCCTCTGCTGCTTCTCCCAGGATCATTAGCAGGGAGATGGATCAGAAGTGGAGCAGCCAGGACACAAACCGGAGCTTTTATGGGATGCCAACAATGTCAGAGGCTGAGGCTTCACCCTCTGTGCCACACACCAGCGGCTACTGCTGCATTTTTACTGACCAAAATCAAGGAATGGAAAGCAAAACCCAGATGTTTCTTTGTTTGCCTATGCCTGTAATTCTATTCTTGTATACAGAAATTCCCTTATTTATGCCTTCGTTTTTTCCAGGAAACAAAAAACTCCTTCCCCTAGGAGGCATTAGAACCACAGAGAACATTCTGAGAGTGCCCATTATTCCCACCACTTTCCCAAGAAGTAGAGTATTCTGAACGCTTTCACTCTTTGCTCCGATCTTCCATTGTGGTTCCCCAGGGGTCAAATGAACTTAGAACAAAATCAGCGTCCCTGCTGCCTAACTTTAATAAGAGGAGTCGGAATTTCCAGGCCAAAGATGTCTCTTTGAGCAGCTCCAGGGCCTGGCAAACCAACAGGCAAGAAAGAGCAGCCATTCATGGAACAAATAAGTGATTTGCATTTCCAAGGATGTGGGGAAACATATTAGTTATAATTAGCAAACACGCAGCGTCCCCGTGACAGCTCCACTTTACACACCCCTGAATGTCTGACAAGGAAAGGTCATGTTTTGTAAAATCCTCAAAAGGTCATTCAATAACAAATCACATGAATGAAATCGCAAGAGTTCAGGGAGGTTAACAGAAACACCACAGGCAGCAAAGTGCGTTTTCAAGGTAAACAAGGGAAGCGGGAGAGCAGCCTGGGCGCCGCTTGGGAAGCGAGAAGCACAGGCAGTCTCTAATTTACCCAACACTGTAATTTCAGGATGCTGGCTCGGTACTTGGCGGCTTCACACTGAACGTTATTTCTCATGGTCAGTGCACGTGCAGGATTAGCAGAGAGCAGCCCAGCAACACTGCAGTGGTTCTTCCAAGGCTTAGCTCCACTGTAGGCCAGGCTTTCCTGAACAGATAGATGGCTGCGCACCTGCCAGACGCACCCCACCGTAGGGCCCCCAGGCCCATACCCTGGCTGCCTGAATCTGGGAGCCTGAGGCCCACAGGCCTTTGCTTCTGGCATTCTGACCTGCTCATGACCTCCCTCTTCCCAGGTCTATTTTCTTCCTCCTCCTCGACAAGAGCCAGCAGCACACGTCTCAGAGTCAGGAATAACAAAGACTTGTTTATATAGGGAGATTTAGCTACAGGATCAGCTTGGAGAGGAGGAGGATGCATCCGAGCCACAGGTCAAAAGCGCAATTCAGGGCCAGCAGGTTGAAGGCAGGGCTCCCCAGGGCACAGGGCCAGAGGGGGCTGCCTGCCCTCCAGAAAGCACAGCCAAGGCCAGGGGAGTGGTAGCGGCCTTGTCCAAGTGGGGAGACCCTCACTCTGGGCTTTGGTGTACAGACCAAGAACGCTGCGAAGAAGGCACTCCAGGCTGTTTCCAGCAGAGAGCTGCAGGGAGCCCAGGCTCCCCGCTAGGCAGAGTCGCTGCCCCTCCCTGAGCCCCTGGGAAAGGGCGCACAGACCTGCTGCCCGACTTGCTCCAGGACCTTACGCAGATGAGTTTGACCTGTGAGGCCTCAGTTTTCCCAGTTATAAAATGGGCAAATACTCCTCCTTATTCTTGCTTACCTCCATGGGTGAGGTAAGGAGAAAACCAAGTGACAAGCGGCTAAAGAAAGCCACGTGGTACTGGACACAGAGGAAGGGTTGGGGGGAGGGGGGGGGAGAAGGCCTGCCTCTCATCTCCACCTGTGTGTCTGTCTTCCTCCTGTTCAGATCTCAAGGAGACACCATCCTCTGTGGGCCTGCTCTCCCCAGCACAGCAGCTGCCAGGGCTATTTTACCCTGAGCCCTAACTCTAACAAAGACTACCTATGATTGAAACTTCCGTTCCACAGCCACAGCAGCCACATTTCTGCAGGGCTCAGGAGCTACACCCTGGGCAGCACAGATACAGACCTCGCCATCAGCTCAAAAGCTTCTGCCCACGGTCCAGCTCAGCCCTCCCCGCCAACCTGCCATCTTCTCCGTGGCCACCCATGTCACCTGGGCCTCCTGCCTTCCCCACTCGCTGTGCGACCACGCTCCTGACGCAGCCCTGACGGATGGCTCTGAGCACGTCCCTGTCACCTTTACAGTCACCCGCCGACCACGGAGTCGGGGACCGCACTGGCAACCAGAGGATGAGAATGACGGTCAGAACCGGGACACCTCACTTTGTCTTTCTTGCCAACTATTTTAGCTTATTTGCCACGAGCACAGGGTATAATTAATATCACACAGGAGCCAGCATTGTCATTTTTCAAATCATTTCCCTGGAAATGTTCTACACCTCTTAATGGCCCTGCTAATGCTGTAGCTGTCAGGTTTTGGACAGCTGCACTTTTACAAGACAAACTCTGTAGCGCCAGGAGACTCTCTGCAGACTCTGCTGCTCAGGGGCTCAGAGGCCGTGAGCACCAGCCGGCAACAGCGACGTGGAAATCTTTGATTAATTTTTTTAACCTCTTGGTGCGGACTGCTCCTCAAGTGTCACCTTCCCGGCTTCCCTCCCCAGTCACCTCTCTCCTTTCGGCCTCCTTCCATCACCCGCCCACTGCCACCTCCTCTCTTCCATGCCACCTGATGGCCAGGGGCCGCATGCAATTGGCTGAAATACTGGTACTGGTTGAAGCCAGGACACTGTCCAGAGGTGCAAAGGTTTCAACAGCTGGACAAAAGCCAGGCCTCTTCGCTAAATGCCACACACTGAGAAAGCAGGGTCCTTCCTGCCTATTTAATTTTATTTTGCAGAAATAAGCGTCCCCCTAACTTCTTAGGAAAGGGTTTGAATTTCTCTATGCAATGGGTATGTATGAAGACCAGGGAAGGAAGAAAACAACATACAAGGAGTGATCCAACGGTCCTCCAGAAAGTGTGTGGGAAAATATTATTAGAACATGGAGGGGCTGATGCAAAAAACTGCGGGATCTGCACCGAGATTCTTTTCACAATCCACGCTTTTCCATCAACTTTCTGACAACCCCCTCATACGCGCAGATTCTTTGACACTAACATAAATTTACATTTTAACCATTTTCTGAAGTACCCTTGAATCTGAAGGTCCCAGGGCCAGGCCAGCAAGGACAATCTGAACCACAGCCATTACTTACTTGAGGGACACAAAAGGAGGATGCTTCTCATCATAACAGAAAAATCCCCCACGCTGCGTTTGCTAAGAACAGAGCATGCTGCTGATGCTTCTCATGGGCTTAAATCTTTTTTTTCTTTAAATAACAGGTTTCAAGTAGAAGAAGGAGATGCTCTGAGCTGGATGTCTTGGGTAGCTCTGCCCAGAAAGTGCACATGGCAGCGTGCACCACCACCCAGCAAAGCCCTGTCTGCTGGGACCTCCTGTCTTAGAAGGGAGGCTCTGGCCAGGCTTGGGGACACGGCTCTGTTTTTCCGCTCGATAGCAGTGCCAACTCACTGCCCCTTTAACACGGTGTTTATTTGTGATCCGCAGCCCAGGGAGAGACGAGCACTCCACTTCCTCTCACGCTGCGTCTGCAAAACGCTCCACAAAGTTGGACTCATCAGTGAAGCAGCGGGTCCCTGGGCTGAAACCAGCCGGGCCAGAAAAGTGACATGAACAGGATGCTGCTAAACATGCACAATTCGAAAATACACACTGTATTCTCTTCTGCATGATGTGCTGCCATTTAAGAGACAATAAACAGCAACTTTAGATTGCTAACAACATGTCATTTAAGCTTTGCTGTTGCTCAACATCAAGAAAAATCAATGCCGGCTCTACGGGGGCAGCAAACCCCGAGAACTGAGCTCCATCTCAGGTCTGTTTGAACTCATTTCCTTTCTCCATGGTTGCCCCCTTGTACTCCCCCTCAGGCGTCCCCTCTCAGCAGGCTGACAGCTTGACACATTGACAGCTCGCACTGAATGACAACTGATTTGTACAAATTTCAAGCCTTATAAATCTACCTGTCACAACAACAACATAAAAGCGCCCAGGCCCAGCAGGTAATTCAGGAAAAGCTTCCCTTGACAGCACTTTCTGAAAAGCAATGGCGTGCCTCCTGCCAAAAATTCCAACTATCATCCTTGTATAACTTTGAATAAAAATCCAGGGCCCATTTTCTTGCCAACAGGCTACCAATCGTCTTATTTAAAGATTAAAAAGAGCGCACGGGAGAGAGGGGGGCAAAACATCCACACAATTTCATTTTCTGCGGATATAGAAGTCGCACCACCTGCTACTCCATGATTACCACACCGTTTTTCCCTCCAGTGCTCCGAAGGAGTAAATGAGGGAGGCTTTTTACGGTATTTAAACAATATCCCAGAGTGCAGGGGCTGCGCCGCCCACTCCCCTCCTGGCTCACCTGGGCCCCGGGGTGCTTTTCACTGCTTGCAGGCTGGGGAGGGGGGGGCCATGGGTCCAAGGCCATTGGTCCCTGTCCCAACTACCCCAAGGTTTCTGAAAACAAAAGCCCTTTATGGGTCTGGAGCCTTACCTTCTTGGGAAAATGATCAGACTGGGTGAACGTAAGCCCTCATCAAACACCCACTCCATTCCAACCATTATTTCACCCCTGCTTCCTCGCTGTCCAAGAACTACTGAGGCGGGGAATTTGTACTTGTATTCGGTTTTTAGGTCTGGTTTTATAATTAGGTGGGACAATGAAGGAAAAATCTAAGACAACAAGGCGCAT
This sequence comes from Sylvilagus floridanus, assembly GCA_949820135.1. Taxonomy (NCBI): domain Eukaryota; kingdom Metazoa; phylum Chordata; class Mammalia; order Lagomorpha; family Leporidae; genus Sylvilagus; species Sylvilagus floridanus. The sequence continues at coordinate 18,217,351 of OX463235.1, forward strand.
GGTGCTCAAAGACAGAACCTAAGTCCCTGAGAACTTAAACAAGGGAGGGCAGAGCATAAACACTTTGCCTTTTCCTCGGATGTGGAAGTGCTTCCTCTGAGGAAGGGGCAGCTGACGAGCCGCTCATGTCATCTCTCAGGGACCTCTCGATAGGCTCACAGATGGCAACAATGAACTTGGTTTTTGCCTTTGAGGGTTGGCTGTATGTACGTGTTGAATGGAGATGCTGCCACACAGACTCCCAAGGGAAAAGCATGGGACCCTGGATGAGGGCAAAGCGGGTGGCCAGTGAAGCACCCTGCCACAGTGCAGCCACCGCCTCTCTCCGCCAGTGGACAGCGCAGAGCGCGGGTGCCAGGGCTAACTGCCTGACTTTTCATTTAGGAGCTGCGTGGCTTTGGCCAAATTCTCCTGATAACCTGTGTGCTTTCGCATCAGCAACTATAAAGCAGGGGTCACACGTGCATATACTTTGAAGAGGGGGGAATTAAATACCTGTAAAAAATGCAGTCCATGGTAAATACTGTTCATCCATTCATTCACAGGGCTACAGGTGCACACCCCTAAACACACACACATAAAACACAAGAACAAGTGCTACACAGAACAAACTCTCCCATCACATTATCAGTACTCTCTTCAAGGTTCCAGATACACAATCATCCCTTGGGATCCAAAGTAAAATTGTCTTAGGAATCACCCTCCCACCACCCCCTACCCCTGCCACACACACCCACACAGCTACCAAAATTTGCAGATTCGCCCATCTCTTGTCTCAAATGTTGCTGTATATGTGCCTACCTTAAGCACATCCTTCTGAAAACCTTTAACTCACTTCTAGATTAGTTGTAATACCTAACACAACGTAACTATCTATATAAATAGCTGTTACACCGCACTGTTTAGCAAGCAACGATAAGAGAAGTCCACACATGTTCAGAGTAGAAGTAATTTATTTTTCAAATATTTTTAACCTGTGGTTAGTTTTTTGCATCCAGAGATGGAGAGGCTGTGCATACCAGGGGCCGACTATAATTACTTTTCTCCCACGGAGTGCAAGCTTTCAGCATAATAAAAAGGGTGGAGGAAAGGAAAGGAATACTGGTGCAAATGTTACAACCTATTTGGTTAAAATACATAGAAAAGAGATCTTTGTGGCCACCCTAAACTTCTTTCTTATCCTATCTTTTGTAAGCTTCTTTACCAACACTTTTCAACTTGCTTATTCATTAGCTCATGACTAATGAAACCATCCAGGGTGTGTTAGAAAATACTTATATAAATTTGGAAGCACATAATTTTCACTGTCTTCATACTATTTATCACTCAGAAGTACTATAAATTATGAGGACGACAAGGGAGGAAATGATATACTCACATAATACATACACCAATATGTGAACACCCATAAATACTGAGAGAAAAACAGAATACTATGGTGCACAATAAAGCTTATATCAGTATTAGCTACTAACTGGAGATTTTGATTAGAGAACAGAATAGAATGTCATGATTTGCCATAAAGCCCACTGGCAACATAAATTGAACCCTAAAATATAACTGAGATTAGAATTACCCAAGTTATATGAACTGAGTTCCACCTTGTAATATTCTTGCTATTAAATTTCTCAGTTTAGTTAACATCAAGTCCATGGGGGCCAGCACGTGGCTCACTTGGTTAATCCTCCGCCTGCAGTGCCAGCATCCCATATGGGCACCAGGTTCTAGTCCCAGTTGCTCCTCTTCCAGTCCAGCTCTCTGCTGTGGCCCAGGAAGGCAGTGGAGGATGGCCCAAGTGCTTGGACCCTGCACCCACATGGGAGACAGGAGGAAGCACCTGGCTCCTGGCTTCGGATTGGTGCAGCTCTGGCTGTCATGGCCATTTAGGGGGTGAACCAATGGAAAGAAGACCTTTCTCTCTGTCTCTTTCATTGTCTGTAATTCTATCTATCAAGCAAACAAGCAAGCAAACAAAAAAAGACCAATCCATGAGCTAACTGAACTTCAGCTATCACCAGGCAATGACATTCAGCAAATTCATCATTTCATATTTGTATGATCAAGAGCAAATGTTTTGATCTGGGGCCATTAGTAAATAAAATGCAGTTTGAATTTCACAAGCACGCTTGAACCTCCAAAGATCTGTATTTCACACTAAAAAACCAAAACGAAATTTTCATGTAATAAAATAACTGATAAGATACAAACTAAAACAACTGCCCAGCAAATCTCTAGAATGAAGTGAAGACACACAATTCCCTATAAGATTGACAGGAAAATGATGATGATTCACCCTGACCAAACCAGCCTTCTTTCTCATCTTTCATGAGAGCATGGTAAACACATAAGAACAGATGAGGAATGATCAAGTTCATCCTCAAGCCAATTCTACCCAAAGTAAATGGAATTGAACTTCTGTTAGCTCTTCTCAACAGCATGTGTTTGGCCTACCAAAATGATAAATCATATTTTTGTTAACTATTATCTCCATAACATCAATCACCAAGATATAACAAATGCAGTCTCACATATGCCGGGATTCCCCCCTACTATGACCAATTAAGTTCCAAATCGCTCAACAGAGAACTTCCAGGCTGACACAGGTATTATCAAGTACAAGCCCAGTGCCGGCCAGTTAAGTCTCACATCAGCCCACTGAGAGTTTACTCGGCACAAAATAGGCAGGAAACCTGCAGCTGCAAAATACAGGCTGTCTTATGTGTGTCTGAAGTTAACATGTGTGAGTGTGTGTGTGTGTGTGTGTGTGTGTGTGTGTTGAAACTACTTGTTTCTCAAGAAGAAGGAACAGTGCTTTCAAACACGCTGGCCATTGGTGCCCATGAAGGTATCTATTCCCCCACCTACCTACCCACAAAGAGGCCCCTCCCGGAGCTACTTCTTTCTCCATCACAGTAAGGGCCAAGGAATGTGGTCTACCTAGTGGCCATTCATCCATGGAGGCCAAGAGCCTTCAAATCAAAAATGCTATTTCCGTGTGGCCTAGAATATACCAACAGTGGCCACTCACTGAGAAAACTGCTGGGTCTCTGGATTCCCCAGCCACACAAGCTCCCCCTGGTTCACAACAACCCCCTTCTCACAGCTTCCGTACGAACCTTCTGTGTCAGCCCAACAACAGGTACCCCTGCAGCAACCCGACAGCACGTCGTCAGCCCCTTTGAGAAGACCAGCTGGTTTTCTACTGCCTATAGATCTCTGTCTACACGCACAGGCACACACAAAAAGCAACTTCACTCAGCTGCCACCAAAAAACAACAGCTCAAAAGACACTGTCCTACCAAGTGAGATGAATGACAATCACATGGCCCCAAGTCCCCAAGCAAGGCTAAGAATCCCCCGTGGCCTCCTCCACTCCAAAGTGACACACCTGAGGCCATAAGCCACTCCTTCAGGCCCCATTGTCCCAGGCTAAAGGCCATCAAGAATCTAGAAGTGGGTTGTCTGGCACCTGTCAGGGGCAAGATGTGAGAAGGGACCAGGAAATAGGAAATAACCAATCCCCACTTGCTCTGGCTGGACCTTCCACGGAATCGGTACATTTTCACCACTTAGGACCTTCGGTGTTATTTGTAACTGTCAAAGGAAGGAAAATCTGTAATTGTTAAGGGGGATGAAGCCTGTGCAAATTCCTTCTCGTGCAAAGCGAACAGTCAATCACTTTTATAAGGACAGCAACAACTGAAACTATCCATTCGTAGACTTTCCTTTAGTCAACAATATTACCTTTAGTAATCTGGGGAATGTGCATCCATAAATTACAGAAAGTGTTATTGCATTGCTGAATAAACACCAACATTTCCATCAGCAGCAGCAGTGGCAGCCCCACAAAGGTATAACAAACAGACTCAATCATTTTCTTGTCAAGCTTAGCAATGACTGCAGAGTTTACTGCTGGAGATAATGTTGCTTTCCTCAGCATTGTGTGCCAAACTGCAAACTGCTTATTAAAACAAAACCTCTTTTTCGGAGCAGCATGAGTTGGATAATCACTTATTGCACTCAAGAAAAAACAGGTTTGGTGCCCAGAGGAGGTGAACAATGAGGCATATGTGTTAACATTTGGTTGGTAAAAACTGGTTAAAAAAGAAATTCTCCAGCGCTGGGGTGGAGGTGGGAAGGAGCTGACTTATTCACATCTCTGCACCCAGGTTGACTGTTTTCCTTATGACATCATTCGGTTTTCTGACAATCTGTTCCAAAGGGCTGAACGTGCAGGGAGCCGGGAAGTTTAGGTATGGCGGTGTGAGGGGAGGAAGATGATGGCAGGAAACTAGAAATGGCCATGCACCCGGCCAGTCTCCGTGCAGAGGAATCCCAGGAAGAAGTGACACTGCAGGGGGAGGAGAGAGGCCACGAGAGGACAGCAGGGAGGTGACAGAACCTGAAGCCGCCGGTGTCTGGGACTCCACTGTTTCTGCAGACAACTCTGTGATCACGCTGCGAAGAAGCCGCTTCACACAACCCAGCCAGCATTAGCGCTGGAAAGCCCTCCACCACTCTCCGAGCTGCAGACAGACTGACAGCCATCTTCCCAACCTGAGGATCGGAGAGGCTGGGGCAGACCCCAGAGGGTGCCCTGCAGGGAGCTCGGCTCCAAGAGAGCTGCCCCGACTCCCCCTCCTGGTTTTGATCTTCTTTTCCCACTCCTTGCAGACAAATTAATACCAAAGGAGGCGGGCCTTCTCCCCTGGGCGGCCCCGACAGCCCCATGGTCCCAGGCGTCAGCTGCACAGGAGGAAGCCCTGTGCTTGGACATTGCTATAAACATGAACTGAGACTCTGAAGACTGTATTATTACTTTGGGCATCGTATGAGGTTTGACTCCTATCACTGCTGCAAAGTTAAGTAGAAAACAAAGGCGAGCATCGCCCATGTAGACTAGACCGGCAATTCCAGTAACTGTCCTTCAATTTCAGCAAGGCTGGGGGCAGGGATTTCCAACACCAGCCAGCACCCACAGCCCTGCAAGATCTGGTGAGCCCCAAGCTCCTGTGTTCCTATTCCCTGCTAGAATTGTGAAGAACCTGGCAGGCACATGGTCAAGCCACCACTCGGCACACTGCATCCCATGGTGAACACGCTGATGTCAAGTCCTGGCTCTGCTCCTGACTCCAGCTTCCTGCTCATGCACGCCCTGGGGGGCAGCACTGACGGCTCAAGTAGCTGGGTCCCTGCCACCCCCATGGGGGACCTGGACCGAGCTCCCAGCTCCAGGCTTCATCCTGGCCCAGCCCAGTGTTTGGAGGGTGAACCAGCAGACGGGAATGCTCTCGCTCCCATTCATTCTCTCCCCCTTCTCAAATTAACAGGATTTATTAATTAAAAATTAAACCTACAACACTGAAGACCCTGCAGCCTGACTCATTCCTCTTTGCTACCTATATGCCTAAAGCAATGCCATTCCTTCCACCTGTTGCTCCTGGTTCCTTGTCTGCCCGGTTCATTATTCACATGCTTAGCCATGTCCACAGAGGAAGGCCAGGACTGGGCACCCAAGTGAATTTGGCCCATGTTCTGCTGTCCCATCTCCTTGCTCGGCCCTCTTGTCACCCTTCTTTGCCTCAGTACCTCAATTTAGAATATATCATGCGTGAATTTATTGATGGTTCATTAACTGTCCCTCTACCAGGAGGTAAACTCCATGAAGGCAAAGATATTCTCTTCTTTGGAGAAATACCCGCAGCACCTAGGATTTTACCTGGAACTAAAAATAACTGATATATAACTTTAAAAATATCCCATGGTTTATTTGTTTGGTTTTGTTTTGTTTTGACAGGCAGAGTGGACAGTGAGAGAGAGAGACAGAGAGAAAGGTCTTCCTTTGCCATTGGTTCACCCTCCAATGGCCACCGCAGCCGGCACGCTGCAGCCAGTGCACCATGCTGATCCAAAGCCAGGAGCCAGGTGCTTTTCCTGGTCTCCCATGGGGTGCAGGACCCAAGCACTTGGGCCATCCTCCTCTGCACTCCCTGGCCACAGCAGAGAGCTGGCCTGGAAGAGGGGCAACCAGGACAGAATCTGGTGCCCTGACCGGGACTAGAACCCAGTGTGCCGGTGCCGCTAGGTGGAGGATTAGCCTATTGAGCAGCAGCGCTGTTCATAAAATTATCCCATGGTTTAAAAGAAAATGTCCTGGGGCCAGCACTGTGGCTCAGCAGGTTAAGCTGCCGTTGTGACCCTGGCATCCCATAGGGGCACCAGTTCAAGTCCCAACTGCTCCACTTCCAGTCCAGCTCTCTGCTTCTGGCCTGAGAAAGAAGCAGAGGACAGCCCAAGAATTTGGGCCGCTGCACCCATGTGGGAGACCCCAGATGAAGCTCCTGGCTTCGGCCTGGCCCAGCCCTGGCCATTGCAGCCATTTGGGGAGTGAGCCTGAGGATGGAAGAGCTCACGCTGTCTCCCCCACCCCCTTTCTCTGTAATTCTTTCAAATAAGTAAATTTTTTAAAAAAGAAGAAATGTCCTTGCGGGCATAAATCAGAGGCCTCTGTCAGGCGGAGTCAGTTTCTGAGGGCCGACTATGAGTCTTCATTATGGAGGAACTGCGGGGAATCTAAAAATGAGGACAAGTTTATTTTCAGATCTCCAGGAACATGCAGGTCTACATGACTGCCCTCATCATGAGGGCAAGACATGACATTTTGGTTGCATTTGATTAAATTGCAAAGATGATGGAAATTGCCCATGGCCTAGGTAAGAGATTCTCAGGAAGGAGTTAGAAAACCTGGATGTCAGACCACCTCTGTGCCAGAGATATAAACGGGAGTGCATCAGTCCCTAGGGACACATTTTTTCCTCTCAAGTGAGAATATAAAGGCTTGCCCCATGTTCTTAATGCCATTTTTAACATGCAGTTTTTGACACAAAAATAGGAGAAAAAAAAATAACACACCTATAATATCCATATATCCATGCTTTATCGAGGCTTAACATGTCCACTCATATTGGTATTAGAATGTGTTTTAGGAGACAAAAATAACAGAATAAAATAACTGCCCATTTTATTTTAAGGATTAGATACATCTGGTGTCTTAAACATATGTAAAGTCACTATTAAATGCCACATATTATCATAGCTTCCACCTTCCAAAGTTGTCATTAATTCTCACCTCTTCTGCCGCAGGCATTTTAATTCCCTCTTCATTCCTCTTCTACACCCCTTACTGTGATTTCATTCATTTTTTCTCATCTCCTGCCTGATTACAAATTACTTTCAACACTGGGCCAGATGACATCATATAATAAAATAAATTTCAAAAACAAAACCATTAAAGTACTAGAAGAAAATCAGGGAAAAGAGAAAACCAAAAGCCATAATATAGAAAATAACAAATCCAACTGATTAAGCATTACACAAAGTTAAAAATCAGCTTTATACAAAGTAAAAAATCTGCAACACATACTAGAAAACAAAGCAAATTAATAAAAATCCACCAAAATCAGGAAACTATCAAAAAAGGTGAAAAATTGGAACGCTATCACGAAAAAAAAGGACTAGTTACATCTACACAGTACACACACATGCAAAGTTGCATTAGCGCACACACAGGGGGCTGCAAAAAATAACCAATAAAGAGAGACAGAACCCAATAGAAAAAATGAGCAAAGGAGAAAATCACACAGTTCACAAAAAAGGAATATATAATATTAAAATAGGATGCTTAATCTCATTCATAGTAAGAAAAATGCAAACTATAACATTAAGAAACCATTTTTTAACCTACCATATTGGCATGAATCCAAAACCTTAATAACATGGTCTGTTGGTGAAGCTGTGGGAAAACAGGCAAGGCTCTGACATTGCTGTTGAGAGTATAAATTAGCTCAGCTACTGAGGAATATAACTTGGCAATGGCTGTGAAAATTAGAAATGCATGTGTCCCTTGACCCAATAAGTGTATGTCTGGGAATCTGTCCTAGAGATACACTTGCAAATATTCCAAAATGACCACTGAAGGTCACTGATGAACTCAGTAATAGTGAAAGAGGAAGACAAGCAAAAAGTCCATCCCATAGCAGATTGAAAGACTAAATATGATAAATCTATACAATGGAATAATATGTACCTGTAACAATTTAGCAAGAAAGCTCTCTATGTACTGAAATGGGAAGGTAATTTTATTATGTGAAAAAGCAAGTAGCAAAATACTGTGAGAAGAATGCTGTTTTGTATACACAGGAAAAAATACTTAAACCATTAAATATATGACGATTCTATTATATGTGCCTGTAAAATCTCTGATGTGCAAAAACATACACTTAATTGTATTTTATATTAGACTTCTTGCCTATTTATTTCATATATATTTAATTTCTATTTTTAATTATACATTTAATTTGCTTATAGGGAGTTTGGAAACACTGAAAAAATGAGTATTGGCTACCTTTGGGGGTTGCTATGGGAATCAGGGAACAGAATGGGGTGCGAGGAACTTCCTAACTCTGTTCTATCTTCATTTTTTAAATTAAATGGGGGTATTACTCATTCAAAAATTGAAACTGACTATGAACAAAGAAACCTCCACTGAACAAAGTACTAGACTATTTTAGAAGTAAAAAGGCAAAGCTGGGTAAGACCTGTATACCCTAAATAAGGCAAAGAAGGCCCCGCCTGGGAAGGAGCTCCCACGGGCTGGGCGGGGAAGTTTTTATGCATCTAGGCCTCACTGACTGACGGACACCACCTGCAGCATACTCGGCTCAGCACGGTTTTGACCAAAGCACAACAGCCTTCGTTAGTGTTTTTCCTGCACCAGCTGCACGTCATGGTGCACACTTCCTGGGTGCTCTCTGCTCCTGTCCCCCTCAGCGTCTTGCTCAGCCCCCTTCTCCCGGCCCCGGTGCTCTTCCTACCCAGCAGACGAACCCGCTCACGTCACACTTTCTAAGTGCTACAGCTGCCTCTTAACCCCAGTCTTCCTTCTCTCACATCTTGCTGGGATCACAGCAAGCTGCCAGGGCAGTCACACGGTGTGACCTTGAGGTAATCAGCCAACAAAAGGAAGGATCAAAGGGGAACAGTGTCCAGTTGCACTAAGAAAACACAGCAAGGATCTGTGATCATTTGACTTTATCTAGCACCCAGCCGTGCAAAATGTGGCCTTGGAAACATGAATTTAGGGGTGTAAGAGAGACAACCACCCCATACTGCCTCTTCTAGGGTTCCCAGCTCTACCCACAGCCCTGAAGGAGTGAGCCTGAAGCAATCATTCCTCCTCCTAACCTTGGCTGATGGGACCAGGGACCGATGGACACTCAGCTGAAGGGCAGTGACATCTCACAGGAGAAAGGTCTTCTAACCCTCCTATCCAGCCTGCCACAGTACCCCGTGATTCCAATTCTGCTCCTCAAAGTTACTGATCCTACAGGCAGGCATTTGGTGCGGCAGTGTAGACACTCCCATCCACACTAGCACACCTGCTATCCTGGCTCTGCTTCCACTCCAGCTTCCTGCCAGTGCACAGCCTGGGTAGCAGCAGGCGTCGGTTCTTCAGTGGCTCTAATGGCGAGGCACAGCCTTAGTTACTGCAGCTCTCAGAAAACCATAGATGACAACTTCCAGATGCCAATGAAATAGCACTCATGTGATTATCTTACACCATACACTTTAAAAAAAGAGTTATTTGTCCCCAAAAGGCCATGACAGCCAGAACTGGGCCAGGAGCAGCAGCTTCTGCTGGGTCTCCCACATTGGTGCAGGTGCCCAGGCACTTGGGCCATCTTCCTGCTGCTTTTCCAGGTGCTTTAGCAGGCAGTTGGATCTTAGGTGGAGCAGCCGGGACTCAAACCAGCGCCCATAAGGGATGTCACTGCTGCATGCCACGGCTTTAATCCACTACACCACAGTGCCAGCCCTGAACACGATTTTCTAACAGGTGAAAAATAAATATTGGCTTATATCACACCAGAAACAAAAGCAACTCAAAAAGGATTAAAAGATTAAAGACTTAAACACGAGACCTAGAACTGTAAAACTCCAGGAAGAAAACGTAAGGGAAAACCTTTTTGGCAGTGGTCTTGGCATTAACTTGGACATGATACCAAAAGCACAGGCAGCAAAAGCAAAATTCAGTGGAACTACATCAAACTAAAAACCTGCACAGCCAGGAAGACAATTGACAGTGAGAAGGCAACCTAGAGAACGGCAGGAAACACTTGCAAACCACACATACGATGAGGCATTAACCTGGAAAATATGTGAGGAACGCCTACAACTCAGTAATGCAAAGCAACAAACAGACATCCTGGTTACAAAATGGGCAGGCTTGAATGGACATGTCTCCAAAAACGACACATAAATGACCAATGAAAAAACTCTCACGATTACTCATCAGAGAAACGCAAATCAAAACTGCCTGTTAGATAGCTATCATCAAAAAACAAAGGACAAGAGTCAGTAAGAATGCAGGGAAACTGGAATGCTTGCATGCTGTGAGAATGCCAGAACTGCGCAGCTGCTATGGCAAACAGCATGGACAGTCCTCAAAAAAAACAAAAACAGAACTACCAACTGCTGGGTATTTATCCAGAAGACCTGAATCCAGGATCCTGAAGAGATACCAGCACTCTTATCTTCATTACTGTGCTATTCCAAGCCAAGCTGTGGAAGTAACCTGAACATCCATCAACAGATGAACACATATGAAAACGTGGAACCTAACAGAATGCTACTCAGAGAACAGAAGTGGCCAGGGTCTGGGGAGAAAGGGAAATGAGGCGTCGACTAGTCAATGGGCACAAAGTCTCAGTTAGGCAAGATGAGTAATTTCTAGAGCGCGGCTGTACAGCACTGCACCTGTAGTCAGCAGTAATGTATTATCCATATGTAAGTTTGTTGCAAGGCTAGACCTCATGTTTGCTCTCACAATAAAACAAAATTTAATAAATATAGTCAAGTATGTAACACAACTGGAACTTTCATAGTCTGTTGCTGAAAGTACAAACTGGCACAACCACGCAATGACAACCATTAGGCATTATCCACTAACACTGAATATATTCACATGCTATGATGCAGAAATTCCATTCCAGGTATGGATTCCACAGAGATGGGAATCTGTACTCACTTTCACAGCAGCACTATTCACACCTGCCGAAAACCACAAACGACCCAAACATCCATCAACAGAACAAAAGCCTTTTAAAATCTGGCATATCCAAACACCGGAAGAAAGCCCATAGTGAAGTCATGAGAAAGCATGAACAACCTGGATGAATCTCAAGGACACAACGCTGAGCAAGCAAAGGAAGCATGCAGGGGAGGGGTCTGCGCAAAGTTCACAGCACACGTTCAGCATGAAAAAGATCTGCATGGATTTCAATCTTCTTGCACCAAAATAAGCCTATCTTTTAATTCCATTAGTCCAGAAACTTTTTGAAGTCCTCTGATAGATGCTGAACGTCAAACTATATGATTCCATTTACATAAAATTTTCAAAGAGGTAAAGGTCATCTCTGCTGGGGCCAGTGCTGTGTGCCGCAGGTTAAGCTGCTACCTGTAGCTCAGGCATCACTTCAGGGTGCCCCCTTACAGTTCTGGTTGCTCCACTTCCAATGCAGCTCCCTGCTAACGTGCCTGGGAAAGTAGCAGAAGATGGCCCAAGAACTTGGGCCCACGTAACCATGTAGGAGACCCAGAAGACTCTCCTGGCTCCTGGTTTTGGCCTGACCCAATCACAGCTAGAGTGAACCAGCAGAGGGAAGGTTTCTCTAGCTCTACCTCTTTCAAAGAAATAAACAAACCTTTAGAAAAAAAAAAGTAATGTCTGCTGTTAGAGATTAGAGACAGGACAGGGGTCAGTTACCCTTTGTGGGAGAAAGGGCCGAAGTGGTGACTAGGACCCCCTTCCCCCCGCCATTCTGGGTGTTATACATCCTGGTCTGAATGTTTCCGACACTGTTGTGTTCACTATGTGACAATCAATCAAGCTTGACACAGGATTTGTGCACATTTTGTATGTATGCTATATGCCCACAAAAACGTTTACTTTCAAATACTTAGGGGGAAAAGTGTTTTCAATTAGTTCTCAAACCATCAAATACCTGAACTACTGCCCCAAAGCTAGAGGGACTCTTAATTCCTATCATTAGTTCCTGACATGTCCAAATGCCTCTTTGGCTACTTGTTAATAATGGAATCCAAAGGCACTAATCTCATTATCGCCTGTCAGCAGCACTGTCACAATGCTGTTGGCCATTAGTTGCCTGCTGCTGCAGTCAGTCAGTGACTTGCAAAGCACCCAAAAAGGAGACTCAACATACTGGCAGCTCAGTTTCTCTGCTGTCCCACTCACCCCTCACCAACCCAATGCAGACGCCTCCGCAGCCCAGACTCCATGCCACTTCCTCCAACGGACCACTCCCAACTTCTGTAGACCCATCAAACTCCCATTCTTTCAGCAATCATGCATTTATTTGCCCTCTCATCCATGGCAACAGTGGCTAAGCACCCCCCATGTGCCCAACCTACAAAAAGGAATCCAGCCTCAAACCTTGCATGGAGGTGCTCCCGGTACGATCTGGAAAACAGACACTAAAATAGAATGAGAATGATAGACACGGACATGGGAAGTAGCAGGATCCCAGGAGAGGGATTCATAAGCCAGAGCTGAGTTTTCTATTTACTTATTTATTTGGAGTAGAGTGAGGTGGGCAATAAGAAAATGATCCCAGCAGGAGGTGCAGGAATTCAGCTTGATTTGACAGCAGACATTTTGGACGTGTCTGCCATTTTGCCCTCTAAGGAACCCTGAAGGGCCATCCCAAGCCCTACCATGTAAACATAGTCATTATCTGGCATCTGGAGTGTCTCTTAGCAAAGTTCTCATTTCTTGAAAAAGTCCAGGTGCACTCCAATTAGCCTCACGCCTCCTTTGTCTACAAAACCCTTTTTCTCCTGCCTTATGGTATGTGGATCCATTGCCTCAAGGGCACCCGGGAGAGACCATTTTCCCACTCATACACCCCCTAATAAATTACACTTGGTGTGACCTTGGGTTTGTCTGCCCTTTTCTTTGGTGTCTCCATACTTTTCATCTTTGACAGCCACCTCCATACACCAGGTTTTCCCAAAACAAGAGGGGACACACATTTGCCATTTAAGGATGAGCAGACGTTGGTCCATCAAGTGAAGATGCGGCTGCTCCTCAAGGAATCCTCAGGAGTAAAAGGCCCCGGAGCAATAATAGACCTGGCGGGGGTAGGGGGAATGCAGGTGTGGGCACATCGGGGACCTCAGGAAGCCTCAGGCTGCTGGAGGGTAAGATCCGAGTTAGGACAGAGACTTCTGGAGTGGCTGGGTCAGGGCTGTCATCAGGAACTGTGTGGGAAATGGAGTAGAAAGGGAAAGGGGGCAGGAAGAGTCAGCCAAGACCTGCAAAAGCAGCCAGCCAGCTCGCATCAGCACACTTTGAGCGAGGCCGCAGAAAAATTCAAGAAATGCTTAGGTGGTAAAATCAGAAGGCCTCCGTGATTGACGTGATGTGGTGTGAGAGTCAGGAAGGAGAAAGGGAAGCTGATGAGAAATGACAGACAGATGACAGCAACTGAAGAAAACTACAGGAGGAGGAGAAGGCTGGCGGGAGGAGGGAGCGAGGCGGTGAGATCAGCACTGGAGGACTCGTGCGAGGCACCTGTGCGAACCTCAAGGCGCTTGTTCAGCAGAGAGCTACGCAGTCCAGGAAGAAATCCAGGCTAAAAGGGGAGTGAGCAGAGTGTGGTTGTCTTGGAACTTTACCTATGGAACGCATGAAATCTGTTCTCTAAAATTGTTTCGAAGGAATCATGGCTAAAGGAAGAGAGGAAATCAGCAGCACATAGAGTAACCAAAACCTAGGAGAGATGAGAAAGCTCCTGCATTGAACAAATGGAGAGCAAAGGACCCTTGGTATTGCTAACACAAGGAAGACACAGAGGAAGAAGAGTTTATGATGAAGACAAAGAAGGGATGGACAGAGCAGTACTCAGTGAACCAGGAAAACGTGATGTCAAAGCAGTAAAACTGTGAAACAGCATGAACCATCAGGAGTCCCAAGTGCAGTACTCACAGATTCGGGAGATAATTCCACTGGATTTGGGAGTTAGAGTTAGAAAGACACTAATGCCAACCAGTGCCAGGGCTCACTTGGCTAATCCTCTGCCTGCGACACTGGCACTCTGGGTTCTAGTCCTAGTTGGGGCGCCGGATTCTGTCCCGGTTGTTCCTCTTCCAGTCCAGCTCTCTGCTGTGGCCCGGGAAGGCAGTGGAGGATGACCCAAGTGCTTGGGCCCTGCACCCACATGGGAGACCAGGAGAAGCACCTGGCTCCTGGCTTCAGATCACCATAGCGGCCACTTGGGGGGTGAACCAAGGTAAAGGAAGACCTTTCTCTCTGTCTCTTTCTCTCTCTCTAACTCTGCCTGTCAAAAAAAAAAAAAAAAGACACTAATGCCTTCAGTGACAGATTTCAGACTTTAGTTTCAGCAGTACAGCAGACTACACTAACCAGCATCACTCTGCTTCTAAAGAAATCTCAATAAAACAACCCTGCCTGGAGGCTTCAGAAATTAATTCATTTCAGCTATTCAAATGAGAGAGAGAGAGAGAGAGAGAGAGAGAGAGAGAGAGATCTCCCACTCTCTAGTTACTCTGCAAATGCCTTCAACAGCCACGGCTATCCCAGGTCTAAGCCAGGAGCTGGGAGCTCCATCTGGGTCTCCCCTGTAGGTGGCAGGGACTCACGTGTTTGAGTCATCACTACTGGCTACCAGGGTGTGCATCAGCAGGAAGCTAGAATTGGGAGCAGAGCCAGCAGGAGCCTCTGAGGGATAGCATATGTTGCTTTGGGTCCACACAAGATTAGGAACTGAAATGCAGAGTCTATATAAAGCTGGACATATAAGGGCTGCCCAGTTTATAAGAGAGGGACAAGAAAAACGATCTACAAGCCTGAAAAGGAGTAAGGAGGCACATTGCTTCTCAGGGCTCTGGGCAGACAGCAGGTCTCCTGGAAGAAACGAAAACCCCAAGTCTACATGAGTCACAGATGGAGAGCCATGGTATTTGAAATGCAAGGTGAAAAAGAATAGGTGTCAGACCCATGAAACCCTGTTTTGCAAAAACAGTGATCCTTCCACAAACCAGGACCCAGTAGACAACTCCTGACAAATATAAACCACAGTTAAAACATTACAGGGGTAGGCGTTTGGGCAGTGAAGACATCTCCACCCAACATCAGAGTAACTAGGTTCTAGGTCCTGATTTCAGCTTCCAGCTTGCATGGTCCCAGGGAAGCAGCAGGGATGGCTCAGAGGGTTCCGTTCCTGCCATGCACACGGGAGACCAGGACTGAGTTCCCCGACTCCCAGCTTCAGCTCTCCAGCTGCTGGAGGCATCTGAGAGGTGAACCGGTGGGACTGCCCAGAGCCGCCCCCTCCCCAGGGTCCTGCCCCTTCCCTCCTCAGGTGCACCGAGGCACATGGGGTGCTGCTCCCACTGCCCCTCCTCCAAGAGAGGCCAAAAAACAATAAAGTGACCCAGTGGATGGAGGTGCACTCTTGCGTGTACACACTTGCTCTATCATAAATGAAATATTCAAATCAAATAAATCATAAAACACAAAAGGAAGCAATTACTATGAAGGAGACTTAGCTAGTTACAAACATAAGAACTAGACACTATAAAAACAATCACAATGGTATAAAACCTCAAAGAAGACACAATGGAGGCAGGGGAGGACAGGTAAGAAAAAGAACAAAAATCCAAAAAAAGAATCCTCAAATTTAAAATTGATGCATAGGCTGAACAGAGAATTAGAAATAGATAAACTGAAAAGAAAATCAGTGAACCACAGGTCAAGTCCAGAGAACTTATCCAGAACTCACAACAAGGAATACAAGGAAATGGGATACACAAAAGATCTTCAGGCTGACGCCGCAGCTCAATAGGCTAACCCTCCGCCTGTGGCACCGGCACACCGGGTTCTAGTCCCGGTAGCTCCTCTTCCTGTCCAGCTCTCTGCTGTGGCCCAGGAGTGCAGTGGAGGATGGCCCAAGTGCTTGGGCCCTATACCCGCATGGGAGACCAGGAAAAGCACCTGGCTCCTGGCTTTGGATCAGCAGCAGCCATTGGGGGGTGAACCAACGGTAAAGGAAGACCTTTCTCTCTGTCTCTCTCTCACTGTCCACTCTGCCTGCCAAAAAAAAAAAAAAGTTATTAAGAGATCTTCAAAAAGGTCACGGAAAATGAGTATTATGAAAAAATTACACGATATTAAAAAAAATTTCTGAACCCAGATAAACATCTGTTCACTCCATTAACTTTTTCAAGTATCCATATAAGAAATAAAAGATATAAGGACGACAGATTAAGAACTATGATGTAGGGGCCAGTGTGATACAGCATGGTAAGCCACTGTCTGCAACACTGGCATCCCATATAACTGCCAGTTCAATTCCCAGCTCCCCACTTCTGATCCAGCTCCCTGGTAATGTAACTGGGAAAGCAGTGGAGGATGGTGTAGGTGCTTGGCCCTCTACAACCCAAGTGGGAGACCAGATAGAGTTACTGATTCCAGACTTTGGCCTAACTCAGCTCTGGCTATTGTGGCCATTTGGGGAGTGAACCAGGGGATGGAAGATTGATCTGTGTGTAGGTATATGTGTATGTGTGTGTGTTTAACTCTCTATTTCAAATGATGTTTTAAAAAGAACTATGATGTAATCTAATAAGAATCCCTGAAGACCAACAGAAGAAAAAATGAGGAAAAGACAATAAACAAGAAGAAAATAGCTGAGAGTATTCAAGACTTGGGGGCAAAAATTCATGCATCTTCAAACTGAATAATGTCCTAGGGTTCTAAGGATTTTACATAAAGAAAATCCATGGGACTGGCATCGTAGCTTAGCAGTGTAAGCTGCAGCCTACAACATGGGCATCCCAAGTGGGCTCCAGTTCAACACCTGGCTGCACCATTTCCAATCCAGCTCCCGCTAATGCATCTGGGAAAGCAGCAGAAGATGGCCCAAGTGCTTGGCCCTTGCACCCACCTGGGAGACACAGAAGCAGCTCTGGGCTCCTGGCTTTGGCCTAGCCAAGCCCCAGCTGTTGAAGCCATTTGGGGAGTGAACCAATGGATAGAAAGTCTTTCTCAGTCTCTCTCTCTCTCTCTCTCTCTCTCTCTCTCTCTCTCTCCCCTCTCTCTCCCCTCTCTCCTGCCACCCCCCCATAATTCTGCCTTTCAAATAAATAAAAAGATAAATCTTTTTAAAAAAAAAAAAGAGCAGAGACTACATGGATTATTTAAACAAAGAAAAGAAGAAAATCCACACATTGATATATAATAGTGTAATGGACAACAAAAAAATTAGGATTAAAAATATCTAAACCAAGTAGAGTGAAAAAGGATTATCTTCAAAGGAATAAAGGCTTACAGCAGAAGTCTCACCAACAACAGTAAATCCCACAAGACAATTAAATTTTTATTAGTCTTCCCGAGCTCCCATTAAAAAAAAAATACCATGGACTGCAGGGCTTAAACAAGACACATTTGTTTTCTCACAGTTTTGGAAACTAGAAGTCCATCATCAAATTTCCAGCAAATTTGGTTGGCAGTGAGGGTTTTCATCCCACACTGGAGGTGGCTGCCTTCTAACTATGTCCTCTCATGGCCTCTCTCTTCTCCATGCCCACACTCAGGCAGCTCTGACAGCTCCTGCTCTTCTCATGGGGACTCCAGGCCTACAGGATAAGGGCCTCACCCTTAACCTTAATTATGTCCCTGAAAGGATTATGTCCAAACACGAGGTTAGTGCCTCAACATATAAATTTTAGATGGCCACAATCTAGTCTGTAACAGAATAACATCATTGAAATGATCAGAGAAAAATAACCATCAGCTGGAATTCTGTACCCAGCTAAACTATACTTATCCTTCCAAAATAACATCAAATTGAAGATTTTCTAAAGTGAGAAAATTTCTACATCTACACCAATGAAAGGCCTACAAAACTAACAGTGGACTTAGCAGAAATCAAAACTGGAACAGTGAATGGAAGGCCCAATAAATTAACTAAATGGGTTTTTTAAAGTCATTCATATCTTTATAGCACACAATCTTATGTGCACTCTTCCATCTAACTGGGGATGCAGAATTAAAAAGCCATGCTCTGTTACATGTATGTAAGCAGTGGTAAGCGCACACACACACACACCAACACACACACACACACCACAAAAAAGGACAGGGAGTGAGGGTCAACGTTTTATTTCATGTTTTTAAACCTAAATAAGCAATAAGAATGTCGAACACAGTAATAAGTGAGAATGGTGAGACTTTTAAAACTTGGAGAATAAAAAAAATGGACCCTCTGAATCAGACAGGATTACACAGGCTCAGGAATCACTGCAAGGGGCTCGGAGTTGAGCTCCCAGGATCTTTTCCTCTTTCCCTTCTGTCACCCCCAGCAGGGCAGCTATCAGTCTACCAGATGACTGATAAGAGGGATGATGACTGGAGTCCACACATTTTCTGCAGATTCAACAGAATCTAGCAGGAAAAGCAGAAACATCTCTTACTTGTTTCCCTTCTTAGGAGCAAAGAAACTTTCCCTGGTTGCGTCTTAGAATACACTTCCTTGTATTCACTGGTCCAAACAGTGTCACACACCCAAGTCTAAAGCTGAACCAGGCAAGAGGAAAAGGATTCCAATATTGGTTTTCAGACACTCCTGACACCAGGTACCTCTGGAGCTGGGAACTGGTAGCAGAGAGAAGGCAAAACATCTAGACAAAAATCACAGTTTCTCCAGCAAGCAAGAAAGAAATGCTCACCGTGAAGACCTTACTGTTTGTCCCATTTGTCACCCACTTAAACCTCACCACAGGGCTGACAACACGGCACTATGCTAACACCTCCACACAATGGGGAAGAATCCTATGGTGGAATAATTTTTAAAGAACTTGACGTTAGCTGGCGCCGCGGCTCACTAGGCTAATCCTCCACCTTGCGGTGCCAGCACACCGGGTTCTAGTCCTAGTCGGGGTACTGGATTCTGTCCCGGTTGCCCCTCTTCCAGGCCAGCTCTCTGCTGTGGCCCAGGAGTGCAGTGGAGGATGGCCCAAGTGCTTGGGCACTGCACTCGCATGGGAGACCAGGATAAACACCTGGCTCCTGGCTTCGGATCGGCACAGCATGATCTGAATTATTTATAAATAAATAAATAATAAATAATAATAAAAAACCTGGTGTTAATTTAGCCCATTACTTGTGCTCATGCTTGTTAAGAGATCTCTATCTCTATTTCACTAATTCTATAACCAAATTCTAAGAACAACAGGACCAACCAATGTCCCTCAAATCAATGCCTGAAAATGATGGATGTGAACACTTGCATACAGTAACTCAAACCACAGTCGATTTATGCAAGTATTTAAACTTCCCAGATGCCCCAATAAAAACTCTCTCCCTCTTCAAGTGATATCCCACCTCCAGATTAGTTCAGATGCCAAAGAAATGTGCCTTTTGCTAACTACCAATTCCAAATTATTTCATCATTAGGAGATCAAAGGGAGGGTGTGGAAATGACTGGCTAAAGTGGATTAAATGCATTCAGTTCTGCAATGAGAAACTAAAGTTATGATAATGGAATTTTAGAGCCAAAAGGGACTTCTCAGAGAGTATTTCGTATGACTCCCACATTTTACAGATGAGACTTGGTACAAGTCAGCAGCACCAGGGCTGGCAATATGACAAAGGAAACCTTTTAAATATCTCTATTATCACATGTCCAGGGAATGAGAGAGTATACATCAGTTCAGTTGTTCTCAGCACACACAGTGAGCTGCACACCCAAATTCTACATCTAATTTCAGGTTCTCCCTGTACCCTCTGAAGTTCATACAATAACTCTGTGATTAAAAATCCCACCATTAGGCCGGCGCCGTGGCTCAACAGGCTAATCCCCCGCCTTGCGGCGCCGGCACACCAGGTTCTAGTCCCGGTCGGGGCGCCGGATTCTGTCCCGGTTGCCCCCCTTCCAGGCCAGCCCTCTGCTGTGGCCCAGGAGTGCAGTGGAGGATGGCCCAAGTGCTTGGGCCCTGCACCCCATGGGAGACCAGGAAAAAGCACCTAGCACCTGGCTCCTGCCATCTGATGAGTGCGGTGCGCCGGCCGCAGCGCGCCGGCCGCGGCAGCCATTGGAGGGTGAACCAACGGCAAAGGAAGACCTTTCTCTCTGTCTCTCTCTCTCTCACTGTCCACTCTGCCTGTCCAAAAAAAAAAAAAAAATCCCACCATTAGACATCATTAGTCTATTCAGGACAGATTAATATATCAAGGTTATGACTGTTCTTTTTAAAAAAATCTATTTATTTTTATTTATTGGAAAGGCACAGTGACAGAGAGGGAGAGTCTAAGAAAGAGAGAGATCTTCCATCCACTGGTTCACTCTCCAAATGGCCCCAACAGCCAGGTGTGGTCCAGGCTAAAGCCAGGAGCCAGAAACTCCATTCTGGTCTCCCACCTGGGTGGCAGGGGCCCAAGCTCTTGATCCATCTTCTGCTGCTTTCCCAGGACACCATCAGGAGGCTGGATAGGAAGCAAAGCTGCCAGGACTCAAACCAGCACTCCAACATGGGACACGGGCATGACAGGCTGAGGCTTAACCTGCTGGCCACAATGCAGGCCCCAAGGTTACGATCTCTCACAAGTTCATGCAGATGTAAGAAATCATATTACATTAGGTCATCCCTGCTCAATCCTATTATATATTAGCATAAGTTCAAGGAATTCTGTCCCTTTTAAAAGCACCTCAAGAAAACAAGAATACTGATCTCATAATGCAAAGTTTAACAAGAGGAGCCTCTGCCATCTCCTGTGTCTACCCACTGTCTGCAGGCCCGAAGGACTCCTAGCAGGAAGTCAGCTCTCTGTAAAGGTATTTAGGTAAACACATCAGCTAGCACTGTTTAAAAAATATTTACTTATTTATTTATTTGAAAGACAGAATTACGGAGAAAGAGGGGGAGAGAGAGAAGGAAAGAGATCTGCTGGTTCTCTCCTCAAATGTCCACAACAGCCAGGACTGGGCCAGGCCAAACCAAGAGCTTCATCTGAGTCTCCCATGTGGGTACAGGGGCTCAAGCACTTGCACCATCTTCCTCTGCTTTTCCAGGTGCATTAGCAGGAGCTGGACTGGAAATGGAATAGCAGAGACTCAAATAAGCATCCACAAGGGATGCCTGAATTGCATGTAGCAGCTTAACCCAGCTTAACGTGACCCCAGCACAGTACTTTGAACCTGTCAAGATACTTTCTAAATGACTTTCTCAAACAAAAAAGAGGGAAGTATTAAGCCTTTGACTATGACGTAAACTGAAAATATGTCACCTCAAAAGTAAGTTTAAATAAATGAATAATAAACAATTATATCAAGCCCACAATCCCCTCTGATCTAGGAAGCATTGGTTTGATTGTTATTCTCATTTAATGGATGAGCAAACAAACCAACTCAGTGACTCGCCCAGGGGCACGTGTTTAATGGGAAACAAAAGGAGGACCAATGTCTAGGTTTACTTTTGGTGTTCCAGCTTTGACACCAGTAGTATTCAACTGTATTTTTTTTCAGCTGGATGTAGCCCCACAGTTGTGAGCTTTTGTTAATACGCTGTGTACCTTGCAAAGCAAAGCAGAGCTCTCTTGTGGATTCTCCATTCATTTTGAATTATCTATGCTGCTTCACTCCACTAGCCTGGAGAATAGCATTGGCCATGCCTTCCATAAAACCGCCCCCACACACATGAGCTATCCCATCAGCCAAGGCATAAAAATGAGGTTTACCACGAGCTAGCTGACCACAGCTCACCTCAACAGTCTCCAAGTAATCCAGAGTCACTTTCCCATCACCTCGATCTGATCTGTGCTAAAACTAATCCCTTCCTCTGGGCATAATCAGATGGAGAGAACAACAGCGGTGTGATGTGTCGACAGGCACGCCACCAACTTGGATCACTTTCCGGCTCATTTTTGCTGGGTAAATAATACCTTGAAATGTAGCACCTGCTAAGTGAAATGAAAATGGGAAATGTTTTAAAGGATTTTTTTGCTTAATGTCTTTATACTACTGTAAATGTATGAAAATTTTATATCCGGGTTTTTATTACTGTTGATTGCTAAACTGACAAGGGAAAATAATCCAAGCTGGCACATTAATGAAACATGATTTTTTTCTACATTCTTTTTTTTTTTTTAAGCACAGAGCTAAACACAATTAAATGGTAAAAGTGACTCCGATTTTTAACTCTTTAGGGTCTGAATAGTAGATAATGGGTTTATTTACCTGCTTTCTTAGCCACACCCCTTACCTATAAATATTTTCCTCTGACCCAGCGGTATGCCCAAACCCAGGGTCTCCAGGTTTGACCGCCCCCCCGACCAAAGACCACCACTTTGTCATTTTGCATGCCAACCCATTCTAGAGAGCTGTGACAAAACCGAGAAAGGGAACACAGGAAAAGAGAACCAAGAAATGTGGGCACCTGCTAGGAGGGGCCCCGCAGGGAACACACACCCTAGGGATCCATCAAAGTCTCCAAGGTGGGCTTGGCTCCACCAGCAACAATGAAGAGCAGCTCAGCACCCTTCCAACAGCGCTCGCTCTCCCAGATACTCATCAAAGAGCCCTCGGGAAGCCAGCATTCATCCCAGAGGTGGTGTCAGTGGCGGCACTCGTCACACCTGCCAGAGAACAGCACACAACAGCTGGACAGACCCCAGTGAATCATGCATCGTGGGCTGTACTCTCCCAGGAAGCCAACTATGAGATTTCTGCTGTTTCCAGGCCCACTGAAAAGAACTGAAACTCGCAAGTGATGAAGTGCCTTAACTGTGTCATCTTAAAGCATTTCATTACCATAACCAACACCAAAGGGCTGGGAGAAGCCCAGTACAGCTGTGATACTTTCCACACCACTTCTCCTTCATCAGCAGATCCTACACGGATTCTCGCCTACTCAAGGTAAGCTAGTTTAGGGAAGAGGCAGCCCTGATCCCTAGACCAGTACAGCTCCTACTCACCACTTGTTTCCCTGCTTCTATCTAACAGGAAAGGAGAAATGTGGTTAAGTCTATGGTATTTCATGGATTTGTCCTAACATTTAATTTTGCAAACTCAACCTGTATTTGCTAAGTACCTGCTGAAAACCCAAGCCTTTACAAGATGCTGGGATGATACGGAAAGAAACAGAGTAAGTCCTACAGCCCTCAGAAAACTGGGTTCTGGACCAGGAGGCAAAATGGACACTAACAGCAGTCACTGCACAGGATTTATGAACACACACTACGGGCAAAGCATGGTGCTCAATGTCTTCAGAAAAACTAAGGTAATTCAGCCGTTTCCCTCCTCCAGGAGACTTTAACTGAGCCAAGCTGGGCTTCAAAAACCTCCAAGACCACCCAGCAGTTTGCACATTCAGCCACACCCTGACCTTCAGGCTCCTGCTGGATTCTCCCAAAAAAGATCCCAACTTGTCTGCTTGCAGTGTAACATGTAGCACCTAGAACTGAACAGACAAAACTTAATGCTTTCCTCAGACATCACCCCTATGGCGGTACTTTCTTCAACAGTTATCCACAAGCCCAAGTACAAGTGTAACGTTCTTCAATTTCATGTCTTCTGATTTGTCTTCATATTCTAGAACACTTCAACAGTATTGTGGAAAATGAGATTTTAAAATAAGCTAAGATTAATTAAGTTTAATAAGATTAAAAAGTAAGGCTGGCACAGTACTACAACAGCTTAAGCCATAGACTGTAATGCTGGCATGCCATATGAGCACTGGTTCATGTCCCGGCTCTCTCTTCCTACTAAATGCACCTGGGAAAAACAGTAGTGGGTGGCCCAAGTGTTTGGGCCTCAGCACCCATGTGAGAGATCAGAAAGAAGCTCCTTGCTCCTGGCTTCAGCCTGGCCCAGCCCTAGCCAGGTGGCCAATTGGGAAGTGAACCAGTGGATGCAAGATCTCCCCACCAACCCCGTCTGTCTCTCTTGTCTACAACTCTGACTTTTAAGTAAATAAATAAATCCGTAAAAATAAAAATAAAATTAAGCTTCTTAGGGCTGGTGTTTTGGTATAGCAGGTTAAGCAGCCTCTTGCAACACAAGTATCCTATATGGGCATAGGCCCAAGTCCTGGCTTCTCCACTTCCAACCCAGATCCATGCTGATACACCTGGGAAAGCAGCAGAAGATAGCCCAAGCACTTGGGCCCCTGTAACCCAGTAAATCCATTATGGTGCAATGTTTTTTAAACATTTGAAATTCAAAATTTTTGAAATTCAAAAAGTACACGCAAAACACACAGATTGAGAATTTTCTTTGCTCTAAAATAAACATTTTAATTTCATTTTTCACATACTTTTTGTTAAAGGTTTATTTTATTTGAGAAAAGACAGAGAAAGAGAGATTGATCTTCCATCTGCCAGTAGTTTCATCTGCATCTCCCACATGAGTGGCAGTGGCTCAAACATGTAGGCCATCTTCTGCTGCTTTCCCAGGTGCATTAGCAGGAAATTGGATGGAAAGTGGAGCAGCTGGGACTCAAACTGGCACCCACATGGGATGCCAGTATCACAGGCAAAGGCTTTACCCTCTGTGCCACAGCACCAGCCCCTTCATGAACTTTGTGGTGTAACCTGATATCCTAGAAGATAAAGTACTGGAAAAGCATGATTCTATCAGCTGATTCTATTGTCCTTCCCCAAAGCTGCCATCCACAAACTTGGTATGTGTGCTCTCTGTATCTTCACCTAAGGAACCAGGAAATATTTTTACCAAGAATCAGGTACAAAATGAAGTTCTTTGGAAAAATCACAAGAAATCTCCTCTAAACTGACAGAGCTCCATTTAGGTGCTCTCTTTTAATAGAGTCTTTTGGCACAAATCCAGTCTCAAAAAGCCTTCTGGGCTTCAAATGCCTGGTGCTTGTTACATTTCTCTTATCTCTTAAGAAAAAAAAAAAAAGTGGATCCTAAGGTCTAATCTATTTGCAATGAACTCACCCTGGCCAATTCACTGTGTATCCTGTAATAATCTGTATTAGATTCTCATTCCAAATTCCAAAGGTTATCTTTATTTAGTAGGGAAACACCAATGAGACTAAAAGTTGGGCCAAGCACTGGGCATTAGAAGAATACAGAGAAAGCTGCTGCAGGAAGTGACTGGGCCTGAGTATGGAAGGCCTTGAAGCCTACACTGAAGAAATCAGACTCTAGAGAAACACTCAATGCTTTGTGATGGGACTGTCTAAAACAAAGACCACTTAACAGTGAAGGATGTGGGACAGCAGTAGACAGTGGGTACAACCACAAAGTTGAAGCCTTTGTAATGTTCAGAACAAAGAGTAAACCAACTGGAATGAATAGCAACTGAGAAAATCAGAACACAAGACAGGCATGGAGGTACAACCTGGTGATGGACTCGACAGGGAAGGAAAGAAGTGGAGGATGCAGAGGGCCCACATGGATGTCAGTCGCTAATGTTAGGAAGGCCAGAGATTGAGAGGGGTCTCAGAGGACAGGAAAGCTGAAAGCTAAGTCAGTGTGGACAACACGTTTGTGAGATTTCAGAAGCATGGCCAAGGTAGAGCTCTCTAGAAGTCAACCGGAACAGTGGAATCAAACCTTAGGAGAAAGAGAAGGTGGGCAAGACACAAACTTGTAGAAATGTCCGTATTTTGGAGTCTAGCGCTGACAGGAGGACAAGGGCCCCGAAAAGTAACCAGAGAAGGGACCAGCCAGCAAAGTGTAATGAAGAATGTGACAGAGCTGTGTTAGAGAAGCCAAAGAAAGAGAAGCTTGGAAGAAGATTGCATCAAACAGTAGAGCAGTTCAGAGAGGGAGAGTGAGACTTGGCCATTAGGCGTTGTGCTGAGAAGGCCTGCAAAAATGCCTTAGTAGCACCTTAGTAGCACCTCTCAGACCTCGACATACCATCAATCACTTGGGGATCTTGTTAAAAATGAGGGCTGTGACTCAGCAAGTCTGGGTTGGGGCCCACAGTCCAGCAAGTTCAACAAGCTCCCAAGAGATGCCCGCGCTGCCGGTCCATCAACACAAGCCTGGCAGTATGCGGACACAGTGAGTGACAATGAATTTTTCAGGAAGTGGAGTAGGGGAGGAGGACAGAGCACACAGGCTGTGCGTGCCATGGGAATTAGCAATCACAGCAATAAGGAATCAGTGCTGTTGGTAAATAAGTCACTGGCCTGGCACTCACCTTTGATAAATGTGTTAAGGAAATTCAGAATGTGATTCACCTCTGCCTTTTATCTTACCAGACTTCAGTGACTTAAACTTTAAAACTAAGTAAGGGCCGATGCCGTGGCTCACTAGGCTAATCCTCCACCTTGCGGCGCCGGCACACCGGGTTCTAGTCCCGCTCAGGGCGCCGGATTCTGTCCTGGTTGCCCCTCTTCCAGGCCAGCTCTCTGCTGTGGCCCGGGAGTGCAGTGGAGGATGGCCCAAGTGCTTGGGCCCTGCACCCCATGGGAGACCAGGAGAAGCACCTGTATCCTGGCTTCGGATCAGCACAGTGCGCTGGCCACGGCAGCCATTGGAGGGTGAACCAACGGCAAAGGAAGACCTTTCTCTCTGTTTCTCTCTCTCTCACTGTCCACTCTGCCTGTCAAAACAAACAAACAAAAAAAAACAAAAAAACACTAAGTAGGAAGTGCAAAGTTTGACACCAAGGGTGACCAAACAAAATGAGCGTTCTCCTCCATAATCCCACTCACTGGTAAAACATGCCTCTAACTGCCCTTCTTATCACTAACATACCTTCTGGCCAAAGTCTCTCCCACAATGCAATTCCCTCTCATACATCAGCTCCAAGCCTCCCCAACTCACCCACTACCGTCTGATTAGGACTTAGCCTCTGCTAACAGATTTTACCTTTAGAAATGACCCTGGAGGTGCCAAGAACTTCAGCAAAGGATTCACCATTACACTCTTGCCAATACAGTCAAAACCAGCACCCAGGTAAGAGACAAGCAACAAGGTCCTGTAAGGACCCCCAAGAAATGGCTGCTGAGGTGTCTCCACCACCCCAAAGTGAACCAACACAACATCTAGCTCCCATTTTCTGACAACTGCTCTCGTGCATTTAAATACAAACATTGTACTTCCAAGCTACTTCTAAGCCACACCAATATACCCCAGAAACAAAAAAACTTTCTCACAAACCCACAAAGTTTCTCCAGCCAGCCCAGGTCATGTTGTGGTTCTGAGACAACTCAGAACTGCACAGATGGGGCCACCATTGTTGCATAGCTGGTAAAGCTGCTGCCTATAATGTTGGCATCCCATATGGATACTGGTTTGAGTCCTGGCAGCTTCATTTCTGATCCAGCTCCCTGCTAATGCACCTGGGAAAGCAGGAGAATATGACCCAAGTTCTTAGACCCCTCCACCCACACAGGAGATTCAGAAGAAGCTCCTGGCTCCTGGCTTTGGCCTGGTCCAGCCCCAGAGGCTGTGGCCATTCAGGGAATGAAACAGCGGATAGAAGCTCTCTCGCTCACTCGCGCCCTCTCTCTCTAACTCTGACTTTCAAAGAAATATAAAATGTGAAAAAAAGAAAAAAAGAAAGAACCACATAGAGCATTCCCCTGTCTATGTGGAGCCAAAGCTCTTGCTTCTAAAGTTGACTTCGTAGACTATTTCCATGCTTCAAGATAGGTAAAGCAAAATGGCCAAATGCGTTATTGAGACTGAGAGTGGTATAGGAAAGAACACAAAGGATATTAGGATAAAAATATCACTTGACCCTAAATGGGCTAAACATTTAAAAATGAAAAGCTTATATGCAAAAACTGTTTTTCATGACATTTTGGGAAAACCATTGAAACACAGAATGTTACAAACTGGACATCCTCTTACAGATGAGCGAAAGGATCACCTGCGAGCCTGTTAAAATATAGACAGGTGCTCAGGACTCACCTTAAATCTTATATTTAATGACCCAAACTCTACTGAGGTGACCAATTAACTTTTTTTTTTACTTATAAGATCCAGAGAAGTACAGTGAATTTTTTTAATCAATAGATGTTTATTTTAAAGTTATCTTCCATCACATTTCAAAAAGGCTCTAGTACAGAAATCCACACAGTTGCTAACAGAGTTCTCAATGATTCAAGGCCTGCACCTGGATTCAAGGCAGTGAGTACACAGCAGTGAGTACACAGCAGGCTAACTCTGTGTTATCCAGGGCAAACTTCTATTAAAGCACAAAGAGAAGGGCAAGTGTTTGGCACCGCAGTGAAGTCACTGTCTGGGCTGCTCCCACCCCACATCTGAGTGCATGGTTCTAGTTCCAGTTATTCCACTTCTGATCCAGCTTCCTGCTAAATGGGCACCCTGGGAGGCAGCAGGTGATGGTTCAAATACTTGAGTCCCTGTACCTACATGGGAGATCCAGACTGAGTGCCTGGCCTAGCACCAGCTGTTGCAAGCATTTAGGGAATGAACCAGCAGATGGAAGACTTTGTGTATGTGTGTCTGTCTGTCTGTCTCTCTCTCTCCCCCTCTCTTTCCCCCTCTTTCCCTCCCTCCCCATCCCCTTGCCTTCCAATCAGAGAAAAATAATGTTAAAAAAACACACACAGCTCAATGAAAATAGGACAATTTGCTTAATGACAGACATGACACGGGGCAGGCCAAACAGGAGAAAAGACACAGGGGCTCCCTGTCCCTTCCTGCAACCTCAGCTCCACCTGATTCCCACATCAAAGCACAGCCAAATTCAGCTGTGACTGAAACTGCGTCTTGTGGGATCAGCGCCAGGAGACCCAGACAAAGCAAAGGCTACACCTCCTGTCTTTTCTAGAGGGTTTACTAGCTCATCATTTTTCATGGTCATGTGACCTCCTAAAGTCCCCCCACAACCATCTAAAACATTCCTGAGGACTGCACAGTCAAGCTTTACCATCCTCGTGTCCACTGGATGCATAGTCCACTAACATTAAAACAATGACAAAAACAAATGGCTCAAGTCTGCCATTTTATGTTTATGCCTACCCACAAGTCCACCATTTTACAAGTTTCTGTTTGTCTCTCTTATCTCTTACTCCTTTGCTGCTCCTTTCCTGCCATCTTTTGGAGTTATTATCTAGCTTTTTAGGATTTCATTTTTTCTATTGGCTTTTTAGCTGTACTTCTTAAACTATTCTTGAGAATTCACCCTAGGATGGTAATATGCACCTGTTAATTTGTCTTAAAGTTGATATGAAAGGTCTTCCAAAAGCTCATGGAAAATGCATATTATGAAAAAATGACAAGTTTCAAAACTTTTTGCACAAAACAACCTTATCTTTTAATTTCACTTTTCAGCAAACTTTCTGAAGGATCCTCATGCTATACCCCATCACACAAAAAGTAAAAAACATCACCCAACCATATGGGTGTGTTAGTCCCACCCCAAGCCTTTATGGTAGAGCCGTCATATACATCACATCTACATACACCCTTTGTTAGACTTTGGGGGACACACACCCACATCTATGTAGAAGAAGTCAGAGGGAAAGCAGTATTGTTTTCTGTTCACACACACACTTAATTCATCTGATGCTCCTCCTTGCTTCCTAAGGACAAATTTCCACTTTCCAGCTTAAAGGACCTGCTGAGCCCTTTCTTGGCACACATTTCTGCCAGAGACACATTATCTAAGTTTTAGTCCATGTGACCAGGTCTTTATTTTACCTTTATTCTGGAAGCTCACTTTGGCTGGACAGAGAATTCGAGATCAACAGATTTTCTGGTTTGCTGTTTTCTTTGTCTGTAAGCTCTTTGGGGTGGTGCTGTCCTGCTCCCTCCCAGCCACCACTGTTCCTGCCGAGCCGTTCAGGTGCTTCAAGCTGTTGTTCCCCTATAAGGGATTCATACCGCTTCCCCACTTGTTTTCTAGATTTCTCCTTCATGTGTTTTTTGGGGGGAGAAGGGTTGGAGCTCAACATGGATGTGCACAAGCACAGTTGTCTTGAATCCTGAATAACACTGCTGAGCTGAGCTCCCTAATCTACACATCTACGTCACTCACCCCACCTGGCAGATTTTCAGCCGTGATTTCTTTTGTTTATTTCATTATCTTGCTTCTCCTTCTTGAACTCAAATATGTTAGAACTTATATTACAACATACAAGGATATTAGAGCTTTTGATACTGTCCACAGTACCTATGTCTCCATTTACATGTTTTCCTTTTTTAAGACTAAATACATTCTATTGACCTTTCTTTAATGTCTGACTCTTCCCACTATCTCCACTGTACTATTAAGCTCATCCAATGTACTTCATTTACTATTCCAAATTTTTCATCCTAAAATGTCCAGTTTCTCACTAAAATTTCCATCTTTCCCTAGACTATGAACATGTTTTCCTTTATGAACTTGAGTATACTTAAAATAGCTACTTTAAAATCTTTGCTTGTTCTCCCATCTTCTGGGTATTCTTGGGGTTGGTCTCTGTTAACTGCCTTTCATCACACAATGAATAATTTTAGATATTATCTTGGATATCGTGAATGATACATTGTAGAAATTACAGATTCTGTTAAGTTTCTGTGAAAATATTTTTTTTTAAATTAGGCAGTTAACTTGACTGAAATCAAACTGCAAAACACCATCTCCCCTGAGAGAGGGAGCAGTAAGTTTTTCAGTTTGATAGTTTGAGCTTGATACAGCTCATGTGCAATATGCCCCATGTGTGTGGTTCAGGGCCCAGTCATAAATTAGAGATCTTCTACATGGAATTTGGGACTGTAGTCTCAGGCTCTCTCCTTTCAGCAGCTAAGGTTGCCCTGAGCCCTCATCTCTCCCTATTCAAACCAGCAACAATGAGTGCTTTCCCAGTTTCAGCCTTCCGAGCCTTTAGACAAGTCTGCAGGAAATGGCAAATTCACTCAAAGCCTTTTCTGTCCTCCAACCGTCACTTTCCCTCTCAGTATCTCCCTGCTTCTCCCTCCCTGGGTAAGCATATTTGGTTAGCACACTTGTACCCTCATTTTCTTTAGAATTTTCTTAAAGGGCAATAGACCACATACAGCCCAGGACCCACAGAACTCCTCTCATCACCAAACTGTGCTTCCTCATGGCATAACTTCATACTCTCAGGAAAAACTATAAGGGACCACCAGATCTTCCCATCCCATTGCTGACCACTGCAAGACTTCCATCTGCTCTGGCTGATCAGGCAGATCCTGCTTAAATAGCCCACTGACAAGTACACACAACTTTTCGGAGACATAAAAGAAAAGTGAATGACCCAGACACATTACATACTTCAGCTCTTCTTGTCTGCTCAACAGTCCTTCAAGGAAAATGTTTAAAAGAGAAACACGTTAACTTGTCCACATTCTGTTTGCTAGAAAATGGTGGAACCAGATTGGGAACTTTGGTGTCTCCAACTCTAAAAGCCTGTGTGCTGTCCATATTAACTAACGCATCTTTACAGACTTTAGATAGTGTCAAGTTCTCACTTAAACTGAAGTCATCCGTAATTCTGGATTGGGACCCTTTAAGAGTAGGGCTAGTTTCCTATTTGTCTTTGCATCCTCAGTGCCAAGCACAAAGGGGCTGAATAACTGATAAGCTAATTGACTGACAACACAAGAAATAGCAGGTAAAATCTACACTACTTCATCATGGCCATTTGACAGCTCACTGTAAGTGAGTAATACATACCACATGCTTCTCACCAAAAAATTCCCCTTCTCCAATCTAAAGTCTCCTTGGTCATTTAACCAATTCCATATGGTTATGATATCTAGAACCCCTCTTAGATACATGTCAACTGACCAGTGCCATTTAAGGTATCACCCACATTTCCATTCCTCCTCAGAATGTGAAAAACCACAAGAGAATATCACCTCATATCGAAAAAGAAAAAAACAAATAACCCACAAAATTAGAACTTTTCTCCAGCCCATCAGAAAGCTAATGCTACCAGGCAAAGAGCAAACTGAAATCCAAAGCATGACTAGCCCCTCCAAGGAGAGACACAACACACAAAATGTTTCACTGTTTGCAAAGGACAAGTTGAAGAGGCAGGCATCATGAAAGTCAGTAAGAAGAAAAGAGCTGACATTTCTAAAGGATCGTAGATGCTGGGTATGAATAGTCTATTGGCCGGCTTTTTGTCACTGTAACATGAGTACTTAGGCTAATTTATAAACGAAAAGGTTTACTTTCACTCACAGTTTTGGCTGTGCACAGTGCAACACTGGGTGGCTCTTCTGGGCTGGTGTCTGAGGAGAGCGGTAGATGGCAGACTGTGTGCAGAGAGAGGACCACATGGAAATCCAGAAAACAGAGACTGGGAGAATACTCACCTTCTGTGCCCATGTCTCCCTTTGTAAAGGCACCATGATTCAACCACAGGCTCCTCCCCAACAACTTCATCCAATCTAATCACTTCCAAAGGCCTCATCTTCAGACACAAGTGGACTAAGTTTCTCCCTTAAATCCATTAGACATTAATGTTCACCCATTAACCACTAACATAATATCTTGGAGACTTCACCCATAACACATGGGCCTGTGGAAGACATTCAAACTATATCTAGCATCTAATAAGAAAGATTAGAATTTCTGAGACTCAAAAGAAAAGTCTACCTTCACCAATCAGATTTTCCCAAGAGTTCACAAGATGGATTAAGATCAAGCAAGAGGGGCCAGTGCTGTGGTGCAGCAGGTTAAAGTCCTGGCCTGAAATGCCGGCATCCCATATGGGCGCTGGTTCTAATCCTGGCTGCTCCTCTTCCAATCCAGCTCTCTGCTATGGCCTTGGAAGGCAGTAGAAGATGACCCAATCCTTGTGCCCCAGCACCCATGTGGGAGACCCAGAAAAAGCTCCTGGCTCCTGACTTCGCACTGGCGCAGCTCCGGCTGTTGCAGCCATCTGGGGAGTGAACCAGCAGATGGAAGACCTCTCTCTCTCTCTGTCTCTACCTCTCTCTGTAACTCTTGTCTTTCAAATAAATAAAATAAACCTTTAAAAAAAAAAAAGATCAAGCAAGAGTCAAGAGAGGCCTCCTAGAATGTATACAGGTATGAAATCTTGCTACTTTCCAGACCCTTTTATTAAACACAGATATTGTAACCTACTGAAGAGTAATAGTCCTGGAAACTGGTACAGGTATTAGTTCATACTGTGCTGCTATAACAGAATACCTGGTGCTCCTGGGTACTTACTGAAGAACAGAGATATATGGGTCTTAAAAATTATCAAAAACCAGTACATGGATTTCAAAGTTTTTGCACCAAAATAAACTTATTTTTTAATTCCATTTTCTCATACCTTTTCTGGAATACTCTAGTATCTGACTCACAATTCTCATGGTTGCAGGTTCAAACATGACGGTGTCACAACATGTTAAAGTCATGGAAAAAAGCGGTCAAGGAATGAATGTCCTAGCTTTACAACAATTCATTCACATAAGAGATAATCCAGGCCCACGAGACCTCAGTCCTGCAAGACAGCACACGCCCATTCATGAGAGTGCAGCGTCTGACCTAAGCACCTTCCACTAGGCCCGACCTCTCCAGGGTTCCATCACCTGAACACCAGCACAAGAGCAATCAAGCTACTCGAACGGGAACCTTTGGTGCTCAGACCGCATCCAAACCACAGCAACTCACCTCCCCTCAAGGAGAGGCAGAAGCAACATACACCTGCCTCCCAGAGGAGGGGCAGAAAGCCACTGTGGGTGCATCACCTGGAGAGATACTTACAGAGGAAGGTCACCAGTGGGAGCGGGAGATGTCCTCTCCATCCACAGCCCCCACTAATGTGAGAAAGAGAAAATCTCAGGCCTCAGACCCAGACACGTAAGACCTACGGCGAAGACCAAAGCAGGAGAAGAGAGAAACCCCCGACCATCACCAACACCATCCTGCCACACTGAGCAAGCAGCAACAGCAGTCTAGTCCTTAGGAGAGGCCACAGCATGGAGAGAGCGCTCTCTGGTACAGGCAGGTGGGCTTGCTAAAAGCTGAGGATGAGGTGGAAACATGAACAAAGTCCTCCATCGGCAGGCTCCACACTAAGCACAAAGTAGCGGCAAGCCGCCACGGGCGGACTTGGAGGCCTATCACACAATAAAATCAGATCAATCCAGCTCAGTTGCTAACAACATTCACCCAGTTTCTCAAACTGGAAGTCTCTGTTTACAGGCAGAAACAATTTACATAGTCTCTACTGTCCTGCTACATACATTGTCTAATGCTGGATAAAAATTATGGGACAGAAGAAATGCATGGAAGGAATTAGAAGAGACTTGGTCAAAAGGTAAAGTGATCAACATTACCAGAATAAGAGATAATACAGATGTCAGAGTTACCAGACAGGGGCTTAAAATAATCATTACTAATATGTCTTCTTTTTTCAAGTCTATTGTGAAAGGTGGATAACAATGAGTAAATAGGTAATTCCAGAAGAGAAATAGACTATTTTTTAAGAGCCAATTGGAAATGTTAAGATAAAAAAGCATAATAACAAAAAGGAAGGATTCTTTCAAAAGGCTTATCAGAAAACTGAATGTAGAATAAAGGATTTAGGAACTTACTTAAAAATAAAAATTATTCTAACAACAAGGAAAAAACAGAGCATGTATGCGGTATGGGATGATATCAAATGGTATAACATATCTGGAATTCCAGAAGTAGAAGAGAAAGAAAATGGAGCAGAAAAAAAGTGTTTGAAGAGATCATAGTGAATAATTTTCCCAAAATTAATGAAACACATCAAACCACAAAATAAAGCAACACAGAAAGCCCTAAGCAGAGGAGTAAGTTAGGCTCATCACAGTAAAACTGCAAGAAAACAAAGATATTGTGAAATTTGTGAAGGCAGTCAAAGAAAATCACACAGAAAAAAACAAATCTAAGAATAACAGCATACTTCTCTACAAAAAGAATGCAAGACACAAAAAACTGGAATTATATCATTCAAGTACTATAAGGAAAACTGTCCACGTGGAATTCTAACCATAGCAAAAATAATTTCTAAACATCAAAGTAGATGAAGAATTTTTCAGACAAAAACAGAATTCACTGCCAAAATACTTGTGCTGCAAAGATACTGAAGAAAGGCCTTGGGAGATCCAAGATGGCTGAAAAACTTAAGCTGTTCAGCTGGGATACGAAAAGAAAAAGGAAGGACTCAGTGTCCAGGATCTGACAGAAATTTTCAGCAAAGCAGAGAGAAAAAAAAAAAAAAAACCAGCTGTGAGCCACCATCTTACCACCTTAAGGTAGCAAGCAATCCCCACACACCCTGCCACTCTGCAGCCTTAGCTAAGAGGGAATTCCACAGTCATGCAGTGACTTTTCCTTCATCCTGGAGAGCTGACATGGACCTGAGCCACTGCCTGGCTTGGAGCAGGGAAGCCATGTTCCTGTCCTTTCATCCCTCCCCAACATGCACAGACTACAATACTCAGCCTCCATTCTGCTCCTACAGGCATCACAGTCCTAACCAGGACAACAGGGGGCAAAGGACGGATCCCCAGCACCCTGCAACTGTGGGAGTTTGGGGGCATTAGCCCCAGAGCTAAGCTTACACATTCTATGTGAGCCAGGGTAGTTCAGCTAAGCTGCTAGGGTCTAACACCAGAAGCAGCCCATAAAAAACTCTGCTCCCACCCTGGGAGATTTTGGTAATGATCCTAGTATACTGGCAACACCAGGACTGTAACAATTCATACAAAATTTCTCGATGCCACTGCAATCTACCTGGTGGACACAGGGAAGAACCTACCTTCATTCCACCTCTCTGAAGTCATACCCTCCACAGTAAATCCTCTGTAGACCTGTAGTCACCCTGTAGGATTGAAACAGGTTTCACTTCACATCCTGTAGTCCTAGGACTAGGGTTACTGGTATTATAAGCCAGAGCACCAGATGGACTCTCCTAGCAGGGCCTGAGGAAGGGTCCATCTGTATCACACAGTCCTAGAGCCATAGCAGTTAGGACATAAGCCCTGGTATCACTCAGGCTTGCCAGGAGAACAAGGAGACAGTCACTTGTCGCCCTCAATGCCAAGAACAGGGACCTATTACATTCACCAGGACGACTAACACCAAACTCTACGTGGGCCAGAGTTAGAAGGAAATCCTTTTACTTCTATAAGTCACACTTTTATCCCTACAAACTGCAGCAGACTATATGACTGTGTCACTTATAGACACAGCTGACATTGATTAAGAACAACAACAACAACAAAAACTACTCAGAGACTACATTCCTGGGCTCACCTGGAACCAAATCCAAAGCAACAAGCCAAGTGATACCCTGCATTCCAGCTAAACCATAAACTCTTTTCCAATAGAACCTACTCCATAAAGAAGAGACAAGTACACCATATAGGCAGATGTCAACGTAGGGAAATGGAAACATGAAGAAGCAAGGTAGCCATGACACCTCCAAAAAAACACAATACTTCTCCAGAATTAGATCCTGAACTGAAGAAAGTCTGAAATGACATATGCAGAATTCAAAATAATGATTGTAAGGAAACTCAATGAGATTAAAGAAATGAAGGAATCAATGAGGGACATGAATGAAAATATCACTAAGGAGATAGAACTCATTAAGAAGAACCAAATAAAAATTTGGGAAATGAAATCTTTAATCAGTAAATTAAAAATATGATTCAGAGCTTTAACAGCAAAATACACCAAGTGGAAGAAAGAATTTCTGACCTCAAAGACAAGAATTTTTTTTTAAAGAAAGATTTATTTATTTGAAAGTCAGAGTTACACAGAGAAAGGAGAGGCAGAGAGAGAGAGAGAGAGAGAGAGAGAGAGAGAGAAAGTGGGGGGGGGGGGTCTTTTATCCACTGGTTCATGCCCCAATTGGCCGCAATGGCTGGAGCTGCGTCAATACAAATCTAGGAGTCAGGAACTTCTTACGAGTCTCCCACATGGGTGTACGGGCCCAAGCACTTAGGCCATCTTTTACTGTTTTCCCAGGCCATAGCAGAAAGCTGGATCAGAAATGGAGCAGCCAAGATTTGAACCAGCGCCAAATGGGATGCCAGTACTGCAGGCGGCAGCTTTACCTGCTGCGCCACAACACTGGCCCCTAGAATGGCTTTCATACAGAAATCAACAAACAACAAATGCTGGTGAGGATGTGGAGAAAAAGGTACCTTAATCCTTTATTGGTGGGCATATAAACTGGTAAAACCACTATGGAAGATAGTTTGGAGATACCTCTGAAACCTGAATACAGTCCTACCATATTACCTAGCCATCCCACTCCTAGGAATTTACCCAAGGGAAATGAAATCAGCAAATAAAAGAGTTATCTGCACCCCCATGTTTATTGCAGCTCAATTCACAATAGCTAAGACATGGAATAAACCTAAATGCCCATCGACAGAAGACTAGATAAACAAATTATTGGGTATGTACTCCATGGAATACTACACAGAGGTAAAAAAAAAAAAATCCAGTCATTTGCAACAAAATGGATGAATCTGGAAAACATCATACTTAGTGAAATAAGCCAGTCCCAAAGGGACAAATACCTTATGTTCTCCCTGATCTATGATAACTAACAAAGCACCTAAAAGGAAACCTGTAGAAATAAAATTGACACATTTAACAGCAATGACTTTAACAGCCCTTGTCTTGACTGTTGAGGAACAGTTTTCCTTTTCTTTTTTTCTTCTTCTTTTTTGACAGGCAGAGTGGACAGTGAGAGAGAGAGACAGAGACAAAGGTCTTCCTTTACCGTTGGTTCACCCTTCAATGGCCGCATCACGCTGATCTGAAGCCAGGAGCCAGGTGCTTCTCCTATTCTCCCATGAAGGTGCAAGGCCCAAGCACTTGGGCCATCCTCCACTGCACTCCCGGGCCATAGCAGAGAGCTGGCCTGGAAGAGGGGCAACCGGGACAGAATCCGGCACCCCAACTGGGACTAGAACCCAGTGTGCCAGCGCCACAGGTGGAGGATTAGCCTACTGAGCCACAGCGCCGGCCTTTTTTTCCTTCTTAATACCATTGGTTGAACTCTTTACCTAACAGAGTTAATCGTATGTATATAAAGTCAACTGCAAATAGATATCAGTAAAAAATAAGAGTGGAAATAAAAGAGGGAGGAGGAAGCTTATAACTGTAAAACTGTATAGTTCTGTATACATTCCTACAGACTTACTTCTAAGGGTACAGCTAAAAGCTTGCCATGGGACGTCCAATCCCATTAAGCTGGGTGATAATAATGCCATCTTAAGTGTTAAAGTGATCATATTAACTGTTACTGATCATATATATATATATATATATATATATAGGATTAAGTGTTAAAGGGGTCATATAAATAAGATCAAGTGTCTGGTAATAACAATACATAGAATTAAAAAGGAGAGATTGTTCCAACATGAGAAGCAGTTCACACAGCAGACAATCTCTAAATAGCACTCTGACCTCAGAACCAGCCCTTAAGGCATTCTGGTCTGGCTGAAAAGCCCATGAGAGCAATTCAGGCATGAAAAGCAAAGATACTATGGCAAAAAAAAAAATTCTACATGAAAAATCTCTATGAGACCCCAGTGGAAAGAAGGGACCATCAAAGAACAATGTACTTTTCTTGGAAGGGAGGAGAGAACTTCCACTTTGCTTATAGCCTTGCCTACCTACTGATGGAGACTGTGGACTGAAAAGGCTTCCATAGCCTTGGTAGCTCATGTCAAGAGTTTGGGTGATCACTGACATCATACATAAGAGTATTAATTGTTAAATTAACAACAGGAGTCACTGTGCACTTACTCCCCATGAAGGACCTCTTTCCTCAATGAGTTGTACTATGAGAATTAAATGTAAAACTTGTTCTCAACAGTTTTTTGTATTTTGTGTGTGTGCTTATGCAAATCTTTACTTAGTACAGAGGGGGTCTTCTGTGTAAAAGTTAACTAAAAATGAATCTTAATGGAGACTGGGACTGGGAATGGAAGAGGGAGGGAAGGAAGTGGAGGTGGGAGGGTGTGTATCATGGGAAAAATCACTGTATTCCTAAAGCTGTACTTATGAAATTTGCACTCATTAAGTAAGTTTCTTTTAAAAATGACTCCACTATATGCTGTCAACAAGCAATTTGCTTCATAAAGATGTACACAGACTGAAAGTGAAGGATTGGAAAAAGATATACCAGGCAAATGGAAACCAAAAGTGAGCAGGCGTAGCTTTCCTAATATCAGATAAAATAGACTTTAAAGCAAAAGCTGTAAAAATAGATAAAGGAGGACACAATATTTTAATAAAAGTTTCTATTCAGTGCAAAGACAAAACCATAATAATTATATATGCACCCAACACAAGACCACCCAGAAATACACAACAAATACTATTAGACCTAATGACAGAGACAGACTCCAATACAATCATGTGGGTGATTTCAACACCCCACTCTCATCAATGGACAGGTCACCTAGACAGAAAAATCAATAAAGATACATCACAGTTGGAACATACTATCAAGAGAATAGAAATTTATAGGAAATTTCACCCAACAGCTACAGAATACACATTCTTCTCATCAGCACATGAAACATTTTATAAGAGGGACCCTATGAGCACTGTATCTACAAAGCACACTGAATCTATTAAAAAATAATTAAAAATTAAAATAAAACAATTTTTAAAAAACAAAGTCCTCAAACAAAAATCTTACCAAAAGGAAAATGAGATGAGATCCATACAAAGACATAAAGAATTCTAGAAATGGAAAACATGCAAGAACAATGATGCACTATTTTTTATTTTATTCTCCTTAAAAATAAACTGACTCTGCAAAGTATATTTTGCTGCAAATAAAATAGAAATAGGCCCATGCCATGGCTCACTAGGCTAAACCTCCGCCTGCGGCACCGGCACACTGGGTTCTAGTCCCGGTTGGGGCACCGGTTCTGTCCAGCTGCTCCTCTTCCAGTCTAGCTTTCTGCTGTGGCCCAGGAGGGCAGTGGAGGATAGCCCAAGTCCTTGGGCCCTGCACCCGCATGGAAGACCAGGAGGAAGCACCTGGCTCCTGGCTTCAGATTGGCACAGTGCACCAGTCACAATGCACCAGCTGTAGCGACCACTTGTCGGGGGGTGAACCAACAGAAAAAGGAAGACCTTTCTCTCTGTCTCTCTTTCTCTCTAACTCTGCCTGTAAAAAAAAGAAAGAAACAACATGCACAGACTATTTTAATTTACCCCTTAAAATAAACAATAGAAAAACATTTTCCCTGATTCAAAGATGACTACTCTTTAAAGAAAAAAAAACAATTATCAGGATTAATAACATATATGTAAGTAAAACATGTGTCAATGGGACAAAGAATAGTAGAGAAGAAACGGAAGTATAGTATTGTAAATTCCTGAGCTATATACAACAAAGTATGTTATTTGAAAGTAAACTGGTAAGTTAAAGATATATACTATACACTCTAAATCAATCA
Source organism: Sylvilagus floridanus (assembly GCA_949820135.1). Taxonomy (NCBI): domain Eukaryota; kingdom Metazoa; phylum Chordata; class Mammalia; order Lagomorpha; family Leporidae; genus Sylvilagus; species Sylvilagus floridanus. The sequence goes on from OX463235.1 coordinate 18,257,837, forward strand.
ACAGAAAATTTTTAAAAGGAATAAATCTATAAGCCAATGGTGGAAATGAAACAGGATCACAAATATAAACAAATATTTCAGAAAAAAAGGAAAGAAAAGAAGGAAACAGGAGCAGAGTAAATGGAACAAACAACTTGCAAAATGGTGGATTGAAAAGGAACAATGTTGCTAATTATACTAAATGTAAATAGCCTAAAAATTCTAATTAAAAAGCAGAAATCACCAGATTGGATAGAAAAACAAAACTCAACTACTGCCTTCTAAAAGAAATCTACTATAAAGAGGTAGGTTGAAAATGAAAGATACCACACACGTGTGTAATGATGTCATACAAAATAGGCTTCAGAGAAGCAGTATGTTCAGGATAGAGAGTTGATTCATCAAGAAGATATAACAAATGTGTGTGCATCTAACAAGAGTTACAAAAATGTAAGGAAAAATCTGACCAAGCTCAAAGAAGAAATCAGAAAAAAAAGGGGGGGGGGCAGAAAAACAGACTTCCATACTTTTATCTCATCAATTTATATTTTAAAAATTTTTAAAAAGCATTAAAAATATGGAAGACCTAAACAGCACTATCAACCAACTTAACTTAATTGACATTTATAGAAGAATCAGCCAACAGCTTCAGAATTCACATTCTTTTCAGGACCCATGGAACATTTATCAAGAAAGACTACTTTTTGCACAAATGTTTTTAGCTGCTTTATTCCTAATACCTAAAAATTTTAAATAATCCCAATACTATCAAAGGGTCAACTGTCCACCATTGTGATATATTCACACAATGGAATACTGTTCAGCAATAAAAAGGAATGAGCTAGTAATACTTATAATAATATGCATGAATCTCAAGAGCATTAATCTAAGCGAAGGAAGTCAAGCACAAAGTGTACACACTGTATAATTACATTATTACAATTTTCTGGGGAAAGGCAAGGCTCTGCAGACAAAAAGTAGACGCAGCAATGCAATGAGCTCAAGAAAGAAACATTGAGAAGAGGGACAAGCAAACATTTTGGGGTAATGAAAATGTTGTCTCTTAATTGTGGTGGTGCTTACATGACTACAGGCACCTGTCAAAAACCCTATAATGGGGTCCAGTGTTGTAGCACAGTCGATTAAGCAGCTACTTGTGGTGCTGACATCCCATCCTGGAGCACCAGCCTGAGTCCTGGCTGCTCTGCTTTCAACCCAGCTCCCTGCTACTGAGCCTGGGAAAGCAGCAGAAGATGGCCCAAGCATTTGAGCTCCTGCACCCATATGGCATGCCTGGAAGAAGCTCCTGGCTCCTGGCTTCAGCCTGGCCCATCCCTGGCTGTTGTGGCCATTTGGGGAGTGACCCAGTGGATGGACGATCCCTTTCTCTGTCTCACCCTCTCTGTCATTCTGCCTTTTCAAACACATAAATCTTCTTTTAAAAATCATTTAACAGCAGTGCCGGCACCCTGGGTTCTAGTCCCGGTCGGGTGCTGGATTCTGTCCTGATTGCCCCTCTTCCAGGCCAGCTCTCTGCTGTGGCCAGGGAGTGCAGCAGAGGATGGCCCAAGTGCTTGAGCCCTGCACCCCATGGGAGACCAGGAGAAGCACCTGGCTCCTGCCATCAAATCAGTGCAGTGTGCCGGCCGCAGCACGCCGGCCGCAGCGGCCATTGGAGGGTGAACCAATGGCAAAGGAAGACCTTTCTCTCTGTCTCTCTCTCTCACTGTCCACTCTGCCTGTCAAAAAAATCATCTAACAGCTAATTTAGAAAACAAATTAAGTGTATGTAAATTCTATTTCACTAAAACTAACTTTAGAAATACAGTTTAAGGGGCTAGTGCTGTGGCACTGTCTGTGGTCCCATATGGGCATCAATTCAAGTCCCAGCTGCTCCACTTTGAATCCAGCTCCCTGCCAATGTGCCTGAGAGAGCAGTGATGGATGGCCCAACTTCTTGCACCCCTGTGCCCATGTGGAAGACCCAGATGAAGCTCCTGCATCCTGACTTCAGCCTGGCCCAGCCCTGGCCATTGGAGCCATTTACAGAGTGAACCAACAGATGGAAGTTCTCTTGCTCCCTGTCTCTCCCTCTCTCTATATATAATTCTTTCAAAAAATAATTTTTAAAAAAATAATTTAAATACCGTCACCAAAGACAAAAAGCAGTAATGACAAAATAAGCACATAATAAATACAACCTGAATTACCTTCCTTAAAAACAGTTTTAAAGATTTATTTGGTTTGTGTTTTTCTTTAAACTCAGAGTTACAGAAAGAGAGAGAGAGACAGAGAGAGAGAGAGAGAGAGAGAGAGAATCCTCCCTCCATTGGTTCACTCCCCAGATGGCCACAACGGCCAGCACCAGACCAAGCCAAAGACAGGAGCTTCATCTGGGTCTCTCATGTGGGTAGCAGGAACCCAGAAACCTGGCTCACCCTCCACTGCTTTTCCCAGGCCATTAGCAGGGCACTGGATCAAAAGTGGAGCTGCCAGGACATGAACCAGTGCCCACATGGGATACCAGCACTGCACGTGGTGCACTTACCCTTCACAACACAAGTCCCTGAAAGTACTTTTTAAGGACCCACCTCACTCTGGTGCCTCAAATGGAACTTCATTAAGCACCTCCAGCTTCATTAGCAATGTGCCTACACAACTGAGTACAAGCGCGCTTGAAAAAGTTCAAGGGAAAAACGGAATTGAAAAGTAAGTTCACTTTGGTGCAAAAATAGTTTGAAATCTATGCACAGTTTCTTTACAGTACATTTTCCAGGAACTTTTTGAAGACTCCTCATACACACGAAACTACCTGTTTTTGAAGACTGATTTATTCATTTATTCATTCAAAAGGTAGAGTGACAGACAGGCAGAGCTCTTCCATCTACTATTCCACTCCCTCAAATGGCAACAACAAGCAAAGGCTGGGCCAAGTTGAAGCCAAGAACTCCATCCAAGTCACCCACATGGGTGTTGGGACCCCAATACTTGGGCCATTTTGCACTGCTTTTCTGGGCACATTAGCAGGAAGCTGGATCAGAATCAGAGCAGCCAGGACTTGAACCAGCACTCCAATATAGAATGTTGGCTTTACAACCAGCAGCTTAACCTGCCGTACCGCAAGACCAGCCCCATGAACTCATCTTTTAATTCCATTTTCATGAACTTTTTGGAGTCCCCTCATATATACATACTTAGATCTCTCTTAGGAGCCAGAGATCAGATAAGAAATATCACAGATGTCAGCAACGTGCCCACACAGGAAAATCCACTTCGACGTTTGTAAAACACCACCCGGCGTGTGGTTCTGAGCTGCCTTCCTTAAGGAGACAGAGCACTCAACATGGAACACTGGGAAGCAGAGACCACTGGGAGCCTTGGCTGACAACAGAAAGTGTCCTTCATTGTCCTGCACTGCTCAAGACAGCGCAGGCTGTCCAGAGAGAGAGAATCTAACTGCCAGGAAAGGAGACCCAGGAGGGTCCCAGACTCCTGGGCCCACTCCAGAGTATTAATAGAAGAGCTGCTCACTCCTGCCTCAGGGAGGAGCTCCCAGGATTCCTGCCTGAGCCAATCCAGGGTAGAGGAGCCTTCCTGCGGCAAGATGCACGCTCACACTGCCAGCGCCACGCTGGTTCCTGCTGAAACAAGTCAATACTGAACACGCTTTTCCTCGCTAAAGGTTAATCTGCAAAAGTACAAAATGCCAGCCTGCTCTGGACTAGAGGAGTCTCCGGGAAAGTTCACAGCGTTGCTATCAAACCTAAAATAACTTTCCTAATTGCCTGGTAAGGGCTCCCGACAGGCCACCTCTGCCGTGCATGTGTCCTGAGGGGTGGTGGGGCTTTCTTCGTTTTAAATGCTGTCTTTCACCACTGTGTTTACACTTTCCACAAAGATACGGCATGATTAATGCAGAAAAAAATAAACATGAAAAGTCTTACAATCAAATTACGAGAGCCCTTGATAAAACTGGCCCTCTTCTTTTGAGTAATTTGGAAGAATAACTGTTTTTCATTACAACCTTGGCTCCCAGCAGGTCCTGCAAAAACCTAGCCAGCTGCAGTGCAAGGCAAGGTCCGACGGAGGACCCACTCAAGGTGGGGATAAATCACCATCGTGCTCACAGCCCAGGTTTCTATCTTTTCTTATCCCCCTTAATAAATTGGGCTTGACCTGAAACTCCAAGAAAGTTAATTTATAACAGCCAAAAAGTTTTTTTTTTAATGTAACAGCTCACCTTTCTTTTTCTTTTAAATTTAAACCATAATGACAAATGGAGATTTATTATATACTATAAACACATGTGGCTTGAGCACTGGTATTTAGTCTGGAAACTCCATTGGGTCAGCAAGCTGCTGGTGCAATCAGGAAATGCCATGTGATATTCCTGATAAAAGCAAACCATGCACACATTCCACAGCACTTACTGTGGCCTCTGTGGTTTCAGCCATTGTGTGGGCACCACAGACATGTGCAGGCTGAGAGCTCAAAGATGACTCAGCGAGGCCAAGCAGAGGTTCTGTATCAGAGCCACACTCAGCCAAGTCACTGAACTTAAAACCTTCAAAAGGACAACCTGAGATTTAAGAGACCAAGAAAGAAAGTTACCTTCACAGGACACTTCTCCAACCTGGGCTTGGGCTCTTCTTCCCTACCCGCACCTGGCGTAACATTACAAGTGGTTCACATGTTGTGGTCTAGAGACTTCCAGTAATGCTGCACAGAACCATCCTAAAATGCCAGGCTGGGTTCACCAGAAGCACACCAAATCCTGCTGGAAGGTGAGTAAGGAACCTTGCTCCCAAGCCTGTCAAGTTCATTTTAGACTCCTGACCCTTCTTCCTTCTCTTGTCCATGCTGAAATGACCTAAGGCTGTCATTCCTTCAGTCCTCATTGGCTACAAACAGCAGGTGTTTCACTAGCTAAGCAGAGCGCTCTGGGAGGTCATAGTAACTGGTGGTTAAAGATTTCAACTCTGAAGTCAATCCTGGGTCCATCATTTTCCAAATTCTCTAAACCTAGGTTCTTCCATCTGTAAAATCAGAATACTTGGCCCAGTGCTGTGGCATAGCAGGTAAAGCCTCTGCCTGCAACACCAGCATCTCATATGGGTACCAGTTCAAGTCCCAGACGCTTCACTTCTAATTCAGCTCCCTGCTAATGTGCCTTGAAAAGCAGCAGAACGTGGCCCAAGTACTTGGCCTCTGCACCCATGTGGGAGACCCAGAAGAAGCTTTTGGCTCCTGGCTTCAGCCTGGCCCAGCACCAGCAGTTAAGGCCATTCAGGGAGTGAACCAGCAGATGGAAGATATCTCTCTCTCTCTCTCCCTCTCTTACTTTCTCTCTCTCTCTCTCTCACTGCCTCTCTGTAATTCTCCCTTTTACATAAATAAATCTTTAAAAATCAAGATTTTTAAAAAGTAAAAAGTAAATCAAAATACTTACTAAGGTACCTGATGAGTCTCTCAGGAGGATTCAGTGGAATAATGTATGTGAACTACACAGATAGCCAGAAACATTCTCCAAAGTTTGGAGATTGCAAGCAGTAATCCAATCAGTCGCAATATGGTACAATAATTACTAGCTATCAGTAGTGGTGGTTATTATTAATAAATTTTCCATACATATACATCTTCCCTCCAGAACTACAGCAAGATCCTTAAGGGAAGACCTTCCACTTTGTTGCTAATGGTTCCCAGGCACAAGAAACTCAATTCTACCATTCCAATAAAATGACTTTTATTCATAATTATCTACAGAATGGGAACTAATTTTAAAAATACAGATAAAAAGGAAAATTAAAACCATCCTTGACCCCAACCTTAGGAATTGCCAGTAAATATTCTGAAGCAATTCTTTGGATTCTTTTTCCTTACATATCACAGATTTACTTCCCAGTACGACTGGGACCCACAGTATGGAACACTTCACTGTAACGTGCCTCTTTAAGTTATCAATAGCTCATGGTACTTTCCTCTGCCACTGGACCTTCTCCAAAAGCACAGCCTTTGGAGGTTGCATGTTGTGCGCGTCTGTCACCGTTCTCATCCACGACCACGCACATGGAAGATGCCCATATCACCAGGGTTCAGTTAGGCCACTCCAACCAGGAAGCATGTGTGCAATCACCTGGCAGCACACCCAACACTGATCAACACTCAATAAATACGCTCTCATTCTTCCTGTGCCTGTCTCAGGTCTTTAAGAAACTGCATGAAAGTTTCCAACTTCCACCGCTCAAGGTTTCCCTACAGTGCTCCTCTCGTTCCCTTCAGCTCCCAGCACAAGATTCTGGACAGCCATGGTAACAGAATCCCCAGGAGCTCTGTGGTCAATAGAAACCATAATCCTACTTACCTCTGCCTGTGACCTTTCGGGATCCAGAGCTCTCAGACTGGAAATTTTGACAATAAATATTGCTCTCATTTTTTCACATTAGACTTTCCTTCCCAACAAGACTCTTTTTAAACATTTTATTTATTTGAAAAAAGTTACAGAGAGAGAGGAGAGGCATAGAGAGAGATCTCCCATACGCTGGTTCACTCCCCAAATGGCTGCAACAGCCAGAGCTGTAAGACGCAAAGCCAGGCCAGGAGCTTTTTCCTGGTCTCCCATGTGGGTGCAGGGACCCAAGGACTTAGGCCATCTTCTACTGCTTTCCCAGGCCACAGCAGAGAGCTGGATCAGAAGTGGAGCAGCCGGGACTTGAACTGATGCCCATATGGGATGTCAGCACTGTAGGTGGTGGCTTTACCCATTGCGCCATAGCGCCAGGCCCCGCAACAAGACTCAAGGTTTAGACCATGAAGCTTGCTATCACTGGAAAGAACACAGGACTCAGGGTCAGGAGGTCTGGGTTCTAGTCCAACTTCATCTCTTACTAGCTCTCCCCATTTGGGGTAAATGATATCCTCTGAGACTCAGGAACCTCATCTGTAAACAGAAGACGTCAGTAAAGTGATCTCCAAGCCTCACTAATGTCATCACCTTTAGAGAGCAACCACGTTACACACAGCTATCATTTGCTGACTGAGGTCTAGTGTAAGTCACACACTTGTCTACAGGCTTTGTCCCATGAAGATACCAGTGCTGTCATTCGTCCCCTTTAGCAGAGCAGCAACAAGTCCTGAGTCACAGCCATCCCCTGAGCCTAGGTGTGTGTCTAACCTGGGCACTCCTCCAATCCCTTTGCTTCTGAGACACCCACAGCAACTCCATGCTCTTAGTAACACTGGTTGATTGACAGAGTGTAGTCTCTGACTCAATTCTTGGACGTTTACTGAGAGCTTATTTCTGTACATCACCACGCTACACGAGACTGCCGCTGGAGGCCTGGTAACTGCCCTAGAAGGTGGCCTGTGCACCTCCAGCCTCCACCCGCAGGATGCCAGGAGCAACTGTCCCAGCCCCAGTTATGACAAATTAAGTGTCCCTTGGGAGTGGGGTGCTCTCCCAAACCCCTGAGAACCACGCTTTAAAATAAAATACACTGAAAACACAAGAAAGACAGGCCAAAGGCATCATGCTGACAACCATATCAATAATGAGCTCTCTCTGCCTCTCCTCTCCTAACTCTTTCAAACAAATAAAATTAATCTTTAAAAAGGGAGGGGGGGGGCAGCGCTGTGGTGCAGTGGGTTAAAGGCCTGGCCCAAAGTGTTAGCATCCCATATGGGCGCCAGTTCTAGTCCCAGAAGCTCCTCTTCTGATCCGGCTCTCTGCTATGGCCTGGATAGCAGTGGAAGATGGCCCAAGTCCTTGGGCCCCTGCACCCATGCGGGAGACCCAGAAGAGGCTCCTGGCTTTGGAACGGCGCAGCTCCGGCCATTGTGACCATCTGGAGAGTGAACCAGCAGATGGAAGACCTCTCTCTCTCTCTCTTTCAAATAAATAAAATTAATCTTTAAAAAAAAATAATAATGAGAACAGAAGTGAAGTGAATTACCAGATTCTAACACCTCTGTACTGACAAGCATGCCTCCCATCAGAATAACACCACAGTCAAACCATCAGGTTAGATAGATACATATACACCTGTCATCTGTCTGTTGCATCTCATAAAAGCTGAAAAAAACAAAACGATCTTCACATTATTTCTCATTATTATAGGGATTTCAAATGATGCAGAAAAAAAAACAAAAATCAAAATTTGGCTTTTTCACACACACACATGAACGCTACAGCAGGAAGAATTCACAGCCTTACCCCAGGCCCTACTGGCAGGCTAGAGCCCACCAATTTGCTGCTAGAGTCATCCAAGAGGGAAGTCCTCCCTTCCCACGTCACAGGGAGAGCGAAGGCTAGGAAAATCGTTTTCCTAGCACCCTGTATTCAAGTCGGGCCTCTGGAGGAATTTTCCAGTAGAACCAGTGCTATTATGGTTACGCTGTCAGGCTGGCCCACAAAACTCTCTTTCACCTGGAAGAGTGGTTTTCATCTCACAGAAATAAATCTGAGATGGCCTGGGCGTCCACCGTCCTTTAAACCTCCGTTCAAGTTGGAGAATTAGAGACTAAATATAAGGTAAGTAACTGCAGCCGGATCTGTCCTCCACCCGTTCTCCCAGAAGTGATCTGCGTCCCTCCCGCTAAGTTCTCCATCAAAACTCAGCTGCACCTGAGAGCGGGGTGCACATGCGCGCTCACGCCCGCGCACAGAGCCGCTTTTCATTTCTGAAGTCTGAGGCTGAGTGCTGAGGGCCCTTCCCGGCAGTCTTCTGACGCTGGTTCTTGGTGTGAAACTGGACACAGATGAGGTGAGGGACCTGCACTTTAAACAGGCCAGAAGGCGCGAGCCACGCGGGAAACGCTTTGGGGGCACCCTCCACGAGAATCAGCGTTCATCCCTGACGGGGTGCCAATCCAACATGCCGCAGATCAGCAGGGACATTTCGGCTGACCATCATATTTCATGGACAAAATTACATTCTAGGAAGGGGGAGAGGGAGAAGGGAGAGCGGGGGGGAGGGAGGGAGGGAAGCCACATGAAAGTTCTGAAATCTATCAATGTCCAGAAGTAGGAAATAGGAAAAAAAGAAGAAAAAAAAAAAAAAAGAAAGAAAAGAAAAGAAACCTTTGGGGAGTTTAAAAAACATGAAATAAAATTTCTATCTTATTTCAGAATCCTGGAGTAAATAGTATTTCTGATGCCCCCACAGAGAGCCAAATCCAGCCAGCAACCCAAACCCAAATACAAATAAATAAATACTGGGCTAGCGAATTAGGGGAGGCACACAGAGGAATTTCAAAATAGGATGAGGGTTTTGTTCCGAAATGGGATCCTTCCTCCCTCTGCGCCCCTCCCCCAGCCCCCATTCTTTTTCTTCAAGTAAAATCCATTATTTTGAAAACACCATTTGAAATCCTAAAGAAATAGCAAAACACAGTATTGTGGTATTCCAAAGTAATATCTCTTGTTTATAACCATATAAATTTAGCCCCTGGCACTACAGGGCTTATATAACGGAATAGAGTTATTTTAACAGCATCCTGTTAAAGAAGCAGCACAATGTTCAGCTCGTTTTCTCCAGTGGGAGGGACACATGGCCTCACGCAGGAGAGGGAACATGCCTAAGTCATTACTGCGGCAAAGCCATCCGTCAACGCCGGGTCGCTCTGGCACGGCCAGCACCACTGGCGAGATCAGAGAGGCAGCCCCTGCTTGCAATTACCAGCGCAGGACCTTGGCTCTCGGCAGCCTGCTATCAATTACTGCCCTGGCCTCGCCGCTTGGACTTGTCAATTTCCCAGTGTCTTCTGTTTTGTAACAGTAAGAAAAAGGGCTCCTCCTGACTGATTCTTGGAAGTTTCTCATGTGTTGTGTCACTCCTCTGTGTCATTAACAATTCAATTAAAATTTCACAGCACACAGGCAGCCAGCCCCGGACACAGCCGGCAGGGCCCCCCCACCCCCACCATGGCGGTCGCATTTCCAGAAGGGTCTGCGAGGGGCCCCAAGCAGGATCAAGCCAATCCAATCCCGCAGCCCCTCTGACTTCATCAGGCAGGCAGGCTTGCATGTGTCTGGTTGACATGATGCTGGCTGTCGTGTTGGCAAGGTGACACGTTTGGTGTTCTCGCCCCACTGGGGGTGTAGCCATGGGAAGGAGTTTGGGGTTGGCTACAAGTAAAAATCTCACACTTTTTTCCTAAATGTCTAGGCTCCACAGTGGAGCATTATAAACACTTTCAGCTCTCTTCTTCTACCATGAGTTCTAGAAACTTCTTTCCTTCCATGTGTTGTTTGGGGTTTGGTTTTTTTTTTTTTTTTTAATGACTCCTATTTTCTGGTGTTTCAGAGTGGAACTGTCTGTAAGAATGGAGAGACAGGGGTTAAATCAATTAAATTCTTCAGGAAGGCAGATGACCAGGAATGCTAAGACAGGATGGCTACAAATAAAACAGACTTGCTACTGTCATTATTAACTCTGTGAAAGTGCCAACGCTCCTTTGTCTCGCTGAACCATGGAACTACACACGCTCACGTGCTTTTAAGCGTCCCGAGGGTTTAGGGCAAAACCAAAAAAAAAGTTTCAGGCTTAAGACTTCTGAGGCAGTTTTCTCTCTAACCCTCTCAATGAGTTTAGTCATGCAAGGCAAGATTCTTTAAAGTTACCAAAGACTTTGTTTAATGCCCAAGAAAATGCCGACTGTCAGCACCCTTTGTCAGGTTGTAGGGGCTTAAGTCCAGTCCCCAACACACTGGGGACCCTCCACCCGCAGTCACTAGTTTCTTTGTGACATCAAGAGCTGGATAATTGTCTGATTTCCTTCTAGGTAAAAGGAGATTAAATGCCCAGCTGCAACAGCTGACACACAAAAGGGAAAATATAGTTTAACCACCATATTTATCAAGATAATTTTTCTTCCACACACTGATTAATAACATTAGCCAACATCCCCTTTGGCTGGGGGGGGGGGGTGGAGGGGTACAGAGGAGAGGAGGGGAGAGACGTGTCCCCCCTCAGAGTATCAGAAACAGGAGTTGACAGTTCAAGGCAAAAATGATTTGCATGTAAATTCTGATCAAAAGCAAGTCTGCACCCTGAAGTTGTCAAGTTTTGCTACCAATTTGACACTTAAATGGGCTATAGCAAAACTTGATTTAAACTGAAGAGGAAAAAAACATGGCAACTCAATTACCCCCTAGCAGATCGGATCTGGCAGCTGAGGTCAAACTTTTCACCCTGCCATTACATTTCTCAATACCTGATGCTTTAAACAAACACTGCGTATTCCTCCTACAATCTTGGAGGAAAATGCATTTCTCAGGGCTCCCTACTGTGCCCCAGATTAAAAAATAAAGTTTCACTTGTGTGGGATCCAGGGCTGTTTTCTCCATGTAAATTTCTGAATAAAACAGGACTTAAGAAACGGCCTTTTACACTGGGAAAAATAGTTTCTGCTTTGTGAAAAAGGAAAAAAAAAAAAAGAAAAAGAAAAAACTTTATAGGGAAGATTTGTGGAGTACTAAAAGATGATTTAAAAACAAATATTCCCACAGCATTAGAGGCAAAACATTGACCTGTTTTCAGTTTGCTTTTAATATATTTCATATTTGAGCTTAGGCTGAACAGCACATTAATTCATCAGGGAGAAAAACAGCCAGCTAGCTCCAAATCAGCTCCAAATTTATGGAGGACAAAGCGTCTTATAAGGCCCTGGGATGGAGACGCCAATGCTGCACAGTCTGCGGACGTGGCGTGCCACCCCACCAGGCTTTCCATGCAGCAGCTCTCAAGCCTGTAAGAGTCTTTAAACTCTTAACTGCTTTTAAGTAGCTCCAAAGCAAGGCTTCCCTACCTCCTTAAAAAAAAAATTCTTGTTTCCCGCCATGGGCTTTAACTCCTTCTATAAAAGTAGGGAGTTCACTAGCTTTGCATTCACCCTACTTTCTCAACTCATCACGGGCAACCAAGCAACATGGAGAGAATGGTTTCACATACTTAGCCAACAAACACGTTTTGTGGAGGCCGGCACTGCACTGGCACCCGCAGCCCAAACGTGAACAAGAGCAGCGCAAAGCTGGAGAGGTAATTGCATACATAACTAATTAAAACAGTGTGGGCTCAGCACTGCAAGAGAGTAACACTAAAGTGCTCACTGTGGCAGCACACACAGAGAATATATGGAAAGACACACAGAGGACTAGCATGGCCCCTGAGCAAGACAGTAACACTAAAGTATATGAGAACACATTTAACTGCATCAGAGTTCCAAATTTCCCTGGTGCCTGGGACTGGATCTACTGGTACAATGCTGGCATCCAGCAAACAGTGGAGCAAGAGGGTCAATGGGGAAGTAAGACATTTCTGTGATAGCCAGCAAGCGGGAAACAGGGAGGGCAGTTTAGCCAAGCGCTAGGTAGATGAAGACAGTGTGATCGTAAAACAAGAACCCTGTGGCACATGCGTCGGGTAGACGTGCAGAATCACACTCCTCTTGCATGTGTCTTCCTGTCAGCCCCTCAAGGCACCCTCCAGACTTGGAGCATGCCCACCACTGTGGCTGCACTGCATGCATGCTGCTCTTCAAACACAGCAAGCCAGTCCAGGCCCCAGGCCCTTTGCACCTGCTGTTCTGTCAGCTGCCCAAGCCATCTCATCATTCAGCTCTTAGCTGAAACGCTGATTCTCAGAGCAGTCTTCCCTGGCATCTTCATCTGAAAGAGCTCCCATCCAACCTTCGCAGAGACTCTAACCTCTTATCCCTACATTGCTTTCTCCATAACATACAGCACTACCTCAAATTCTATTCTGCTTACTGCCTCTCTCCCTCACTCAAGTGTAAACCACATGAAAATCAGAACTGTATCCTCCAGTTCCTGGCACAGACATGAGCTCAATAAACATACTATCTATTAACACAATTAAGTCCTGAGATGCCAGGAAACTAACATCTAGGAATTAATGCTATAAAGAAAATTGAAGCCGGCGCCGTGGCTCAACAGGCTAATCCTCCGCCTTGCGGCGCCAGCACACCAGGTTCTAGTCCCAGTCGGGGCGCCGGATTCTATCCCGGTTGCCCCTCTTCCAGGCCAGCTCTCTGCTGTGGCCCGGGAGTGCAGTGGAGGATGGCCCAGGTGCTTGGGCCCTGCACCCCATGGGAGACCAGGAGAAGCAGCTGGCACCTGGCTCCTGCCATCAGATCAGCGCTGTGCTGGCCGCGGCAGCCATTGGAGGGTGAACCAACGGCAAAGGAAGACCTTTCTCTCTGTCTCTCTCTCTCACTGTCCACTCTGCCTGTAAAAAAAAAAAAAAAAGAAAGAAAACTGAGACCCCAAACCGAAGGTACAACAGCCCCTGATTTCAGAGCCCTGGCCTCAGGAACAAATGATAAATGAATGGAGAGCATTTTTAAAATCTACATATAACCAGAGGGGGGAAATCACCGACACACACACCCCCAAAATAGCCACTTATGCAAGCCAAATCTCTGAGATCTTTCTGAAAACCAGATATATTTAACTCCAAGCCAGTTCCCAGGCTTCCCACAAATCACTGCCACACAAGAGGAAACCATGTGAGAAGTTATGTTCTGCTTCTGAACACTTAAGCATTTTTATCAATATTATTTGCCAGTATAAATATTTTCCCCATAACTTTATATTTAAAATAGGAGTGCACCAAGCCGGGACTTAGAATGCGCAAAGGAAACAGTTCAGTCTGAGGTATTCATGACTTCAGTCATTCTCTCATAAAACAACAGATGAAATAAAACGTATGACATTCCCAAAGAGGGAGTTTCTCGTGTAATTCATCTTAAAATGCAATGTTCTGTCATCTCAAGTAACACTTACTGAAAGCAACCATCAATACTTTTTGTCAAAAGCCCGTACTCTGTGTAAAATGTTCCATCAATCTCTATTTACATAAAACAAAAAACTTTCAGTGTGGTTCTAACACACAGCCATGAAGCGTCTCCATCTCCATTTTCACGCTCTGCTGAGAAATAATTTGACTGACACCAGAGAAATAAAGATGACCCTTACAGGAACGCTTCCAGGATCGGAGAAGCTATAAAGGGACACATGTCCCACTGGAGAGGGAACTTGTTGGTTTTCGTTTTTCAACCAGGAGATACACCTTTTTCTCTGTAGGCAGAAATTCCATTCTGCCAGGAAGTCCCCAGCAAGCTTGCAATGCACTCTGAGCAAGCAAATTTCACCCACAAGGAATGCAGGGACAGCACCCTGCTGCCTCTGAACTTGAGCAAGCAGGCGACACACACACCACTCCACTCCCAGCCCGAAACTTTAGCTCGCGGCCCTGAAGAATGTGAGTATCGCGTGAGGCTAGAAGAAGGTCATCGCCTGGGGATGTTTATAAAACACACAAATTAAGGTATTAGCCTTTCACCTTGAAGGTCCGGAGATCAAATCCCAGCTTAGGTAACAAAACACAAAGTCTCTGTGCCCGCCCCTTCCTATACTTGCTTGTTGAAAACATACAGACCCTTCCATCTGACCCAAGTTAGCTAAGGCCTAGATGAGAAAGCTAAGAAATTGCAGGTCAAAGCCAAGAAAAACTACGCAGTGCCCGTCTGAGACAGCTGAACTTCACGCCCGTGACCTTTTTTGGCCATTCTTCACCCTGTGGCTCAAACAGCCGAGGGTTGAGAATTATGGGAGGAACTGCACCGCCACGTACATCCTTTTCACTGCAAATATAAAATCCATTAGGAAATCATTCAACCCTTCTTAATTATGCCTTGCATTCTCTCTCTCAACCGGCTGAACACCCACTATGTGAAATGCTGTAGGCAGAGATGGGTGGGCAGATACAGCTTCAAGGAGGCTGTGGGGCTCAGCCCAACCACTCTGCTCCTGTGAAATTCAGTTTCTGCAGGTGGAAAATGAGACAGCCTAGCTAGACTGGTGTTTTTCAAAGTGTGTTCCGCCAAGCTCAGAGGACAGCACGATGCAACCAGCGCCTTACAGGAGAGCAAATGACCAATAAGCAGACAGGGTCGTGGTGCCCTCTTTGACACAGTGGTCTGCCTCGTAGGTACCTATGCTACAGCTAACAATGCTCAGGGCTTCATGTGCAGCCATGTCCTTCCCTCTGCTATGTTCCAGCCCTAATATTCTCCAACCGTACAATGGTGGTGAAACAGGAATACAGATCCACATCGCAGCAGGTGTGGTGAGCTCTGAACTTCAAGGTTAAACAGGACAGACAGGTGAGTGACCTCGGTAAAGTTTCCATCAGGTGAACCATCAGAGCCCAAGCACAGGGCACAAAATGGGACTGACAGGACATAGAAATGTGGTGATGCCCCACAGCAGAGGCTGGAGGGGGAGACGCTGCCTTCACAGGCTGGTGTGTTAGCATCCGCGACGGACCAACAAGGCTTTGAGTTAAATGTGAAAAATCCTTCCCAGAAAGTAAGGAGCACCGAGGGGAAAGCAAGCCCCTGCACACCGACTGTGAAGACAGGCAGGAGCCTCGTGCAAAGTCTGAGCTTTAGATTTCATTCTGCGCTTCTGTTCTTGCCTACATGTTAGGCCAGTGAGCTGCTGGAATGCTGCAGCTTTCTTGTCTCCTGGCAAGCCCGGGCTTAATCACCAGTGGTCAATGGGACACCTATTATTGGCCCAGGTTACGCTGGGTGCTGTGGGGACATAATGAGGACGTCGTCTTTGTCCTCAAAGTTCTCTGAGAGTTAGATGTCAAGAAAAGCCTGAATACACAGTCCCTTCCAGATCCAAAAAAAGGCCACAATAGAAGAACAGCAAGTGGGGCCAATACATGGCTGTGTTGCACAGTATGGGGTGGACCACAAGTACAATAAGGGTTCAGAGAAGGAGCAACTCATTAAAGACCTGAGAAGGTAGGAAAGGCCTGAAGCCATGTGGAATGGCCCTGGATGGGTGGTTAAGATTCAGCAAGGCAATGAGTAGGCGACACAGAACAAGCTAAGCAAGCAAGCAGCTCAGTGAGGCTGGTGTGACCAGAGCCAGAGGAGGGAGAGGGACAGAGGCCGGCACAGTTGGAGCAACAATAGGCCAGCAGGTCAGCCGGTCAGGAGGAGCTTTACCTTCCATCGCACAGGCACAGCATCATCCCATCCAACTGCTCAAGGGACAGGGGAAAGCAACTGAGAGCCTCACCCATACCACAGGTCAGTGTTGGAGACGGAGCCCAGCAGTGCTAACCCCTGCCTGCTCACCCGGTGCACCTTCCAGTAAACCCTCTGCCAAGCGCCACTTGTCCCTCCCAGGGCAGGGGCACCAGGAACCAGGGGAAAATCAGCTCTGTCTGTAGAGGTGAGCCCACCTCAACATCACCCAAAGCACTCACTGGCCCTTATCTGACTTTTCGTTGGGTACACCCAATTTGTTTCCTAACATTTCACCTGAAAACCTTTGAATGAACAAGTTCTCTTCAAGGACTACTTCAATTTCCAGTAAATTAGCTCATCTTCTCCCCCAAAATGCACCAGCAACAGAACAGATTCAGGTGGGAAAACACATCAGGAAGAAAGTATCTACACTCGAGTTTTTGTCTTTAACAGCAGGACCCACGGCTTGATCTCGAAAGTACCGCTGACAGCGCACTGCCTAAAAAGATGACCAGGGTGAAAAGGAAAGAAAGGAAATGAAGGAAAGACAAAAGCCTACCTGGAATGCTGGGGAGAAATTAGAAAATAGAAAACACTTACCAAGCATCTAAGGCAGTTGGAAGGGCGTTGATACTAATAAGCAAAACATAGTTTCAACCTTGGTGTGACTGTTCCAATCAGAGAAAAGACACTGAAGAACACACCCAAGAAAGCAACAAGAATAAACAATTTCATGACAATTTCTAATTTTTTAAAGAGTCATTTATGTTGAAAATCAGAGTTACAGAGAGAGAGGGAGAAACAGAGAAAGAGGATCTTTCCATCCACTGGTTTACACCCCAGAAGGCTGCAATGCCAGGGCTGGGCCGGGCCAAAGCCAGGAGCCTGGAACCCCATCTGGATCTCCTACATGAGTGGTAGGGGCTCAACCACGTGGGCCATTTTCTGCTGCTTTTCCCAGCCCATTATCAGGGAGCTGGATAAGAAGTGGAGCAGCCAGGACTTGACCTGGTGTCCATATGGGATACCAGCATCACAGGTGGCAACTCTATCTGCTATACAATTCTGGCCACTCTAATTTTTTAAAAAGATTTTATTTATTTCAAAGGCAGAGTTACAAAGACATAGAAAGATACAGAGTCATCTTTCCTCTGATTCATTCCCCAAACGGCAGCAATGGTGCGGGCCAGGCTGGGCCAGGCTGAAGCCAGGAGCCTGGAACCCCAGCTAGGTGACAGGAGCCCAGGTACTTGGGCTGTCTTACACTGCTCTCTCAAGTGCATTAAGAGGGAGCTGGATTGGAAGTGGAGCAGCCAGCCCAGGCTCGAACTGCTGTACTTATGGAGTAACAGTGTCACACACAGCAGTTTAACCCGCTGTGCTCTGACAATGGCCCCAAACTTGTAATTTACCAGATAAAAAGAAGTGCCAGGGTGGTGGCAGAGTGGGTAAAGCCACTGCCTGTGACACCGGCATTCTATGCAGGCACCAGTTCAGGTCTGCTGTTCCAATTCTGATCCAGTTCTCTGCTAATGGCCTGGGAAAGCAATGGAGGATGGCCCAAACACCTGAGAAGCTGCCACCCACATGGGAGTCTTGAAGAAGCTCCTTGCTCTTGGCTTTGGCCTGGCCCAGCTCTGGCCATTGCAGAAGAAGAAGAAAAAAAAAAAAACGGAGGTTTTTGTTTTTGTTTTTTGTGTTTTACCAAAAATAGTGAAAGATTCTAAGACATGAACACAAATTATTTTTCTCCCATCAGCATAACCAAGGCCCTTCAGGGTAGACAGAGATCAAATAAGTGTGTTTTTTTTATTTATTTTGGGTTTTGAACTTTGTTTTTGCTTTTTACTGATGGTTATGGGAGAGGAGGATCCTGGTGTATAATTTAAGCTCATGCTAACAAAAACTCCCCCTGAATCTGAGCCCCCTCCCGTTACTTAAGTGCAAACCCTAATTAAGTTTAAAAGGGGAGGGAAAAAGAGACCTCATGCACATTTCCCTAAGAGTCCTATTTTGGGATTCAAAAGTCTTCCCCCAAAAAGTCAAGCTTGAATTATTCAGCCATTCTGTGGTTTGAGTCAAGGTTTCACAAGGATTTTCTGCCCATCAACCATCGTAAGTTGGGAGAGGACCACAGGTAAATCGTAACTCAGATGCTATTCTGGGGCTACGTACATGGCCTGACCAATGCTGAAACACAGCCTGCCGGCCAAGAACTAACACACTACTTGGAAGGCAGTCCTTCACTTAAAAGCTCAACAAACTACTCTAACCTTCCAATCTTACTCCTGAGGCTGACTCGGAACCTAGAACCTCCCCTCCCGGCAAAAATACACACCTGCTCCCACGCAAGAAAGCAAACACGAATTTCAAGAGTCACGGTGGCTACGGTCTTAAATGCCACCTGATTTAGAGCAACAAGTTTTTCCAGCGTTTTTTTTTCCCTTGCTGGTTGCTGTAGGCGCACCCTAAGACTGCACATCTTGTGACGGCCAGGGTCCACCACAGTTAACGGGTAACTGCCTGCCTTACAGTGCACTTTGCACCCAGTGGTCACGCAATTATTTGCTGGAGCTAGTCCAGGAGTCACAGGTTTGCATGATAAGCACCTCACAACTGGGCACCAGAACCTCTTCGAAAGCTTACCCTCATGTTCCTTACCCTTTGCAAGGACCTAAACCAAGGCACAGGCACAGCAGATCTGAGACGGGGATTACGAGATAGTGGGGCAACAGGCTGATGGTGGCAAAGGCCGAGAGGAGCAAGACCGAACCTGGGTTCTTTTTTTTTTTTTTTTTAAACAGGTAGAGTTATAGACAGTGAGAGAGAGAGAGACAAAGAGAAAGGTCTTCCTTCCGTTGGTTCACCCCCCAAATGGCCACTACGATCAGAACTGTGCCGATCTGAAGCCAGGAGCCAGGTGCTTCCTCCTGGTCTCCCACGCCAGTGCAGGGCTCAAGCACTTGGGCCATCCTCCACTGCCCTCCCAGGCCACAGCAGAGAGCTGGACTGGAAGAATTCCACATGGACTAGAACCCGTGCCTATATGGGATGCCGGCGCTGCAGGCAGAGGATTACCAAGTGAGCCACGGCACCGGCCCTGAACCTGGGTTCTTAAGGACATCACCTGAGCTGCTGGATCAGCCTGCCCTGAAACGTACTCAAACTCCTGAGTAAATCTGAGGCCAGTTTTACCTGGGCTTCCTGTCACTTGCAATACACAGTCCTAGCACTACACTGCACCAACTGCAGGCACATGTCACTAGAACGTCTGTCCTGTGGTTGCGTGATGATCCTTCCAGTCCACTCCAGATGCCATCTTCTCCAACACAGTGCTAATAACTGCTCCTTCCTCTGCACACTACAGAATACCATTAACTTTCCCCCATTCGTATCCTCCCCCAGTGACAGTGAGGGGCAGGGAGAGCTCACTCAGCAAACTCTACAATGGCCTGACTCAACCCTACTCACGTGGGACACCAGAGAACAAGCTTCCAAAACGTCCCACGTCAAGATTTTCCAGAAAGCAATGTCATCGTGTGGCACAGATAAGAAAGCATGGATGTGCAATGACAGAAGCTATGACACGGACTTCATCCAAGCCAGTTGTCGAAATGGTAAATGTGAGCGGACCACGGCTTCTCTTACCCAGATGCAGAGAAACTGGATCAGAATGAACGCAAGATTTTCTTCCCAGGTTATTGATGCTTTGCCTGCTACATGGAACCAGCCCTGATTCTACTGCTGACACCCCCTGCCCCCAGAGTAGATCCAGAGAGCTCCTCTCCTAAATACCATCTCTTTGAGTTGGCTGTCGGTTTTCCTCTTGGAAGTGGCAGGAGGGATTTTAGCTAACTGCTAAGATGTAAGTTGAGATACTTGAATCCCACATTAGAGTACTGAGTTAACAATCTGGCTCCAGCTTCCTGCCAGTGCAGCAGCAATGTCCTGCGTAGTTGGTTTCCTGCCTCACTCTTAGCCTTGGTACTGGCCACTGTGGCATTTGGGGAGAGAGTAGAGCGCTCTCTCTCTCAACAGCTCCATAGATAGATTTTAACAAATAATAATAATAAAAAGAGTGCATTTTAAGGGTTAACAAAGAGTGTCATGTTAACATCTGAGCATTTACCTCAATTACCTTCTACATCATCAGACGCCCACTCCGCCCTTTACCACACCTTCCAGCTACAGTAGAAAGGATGTAGAGCATACAGTTCTGCGAGGGATTTCTGTTGCCACAAAATTATTAGCCAAGTACATTTCTTTTGCTTTCTTTTTTTTTTTTTTTTTTCGTTTATACAATAGGGAGAAAGAGACAAAGAGAGAACTCTTTTGCATTGGTTCATTCCTTCAAATGCCCACAATAGCCGGAACTGGGTCAGGCTTAAACCCAGAGCTGGGAGCCAAATAATGGTGACATCACTGCTGCCTCCAGGGTCTGTGTCAGCAGGGAACAGCGGCGAGTAGTCAGGCATGGAGCCCCGCACGCAGGAGGGGATGCTGGTGTCCACACTGGCGTCTTAACCGCTGCACCAAACACTCGCCCCCACGGCTTTGCTACTTGTTACGGAGTCTTGCTCTGAGCAATGAGTCATTCTGCACAACCACAGCTATGCTTTGCCTTCCGTTCAAGCATGTCTCTCTCATCACACAGTGAACCCATTAAGAGCAAGGACAGCATCTTTTCTTCAAATCCTGGCAGTGTTCAGAACTAAGCTTCATCCGACAGGGTCATAGTCAAAGTGGAAGTTCTCTCCTCCCTTCAGAGAAAGGTACCTCCTTCTTTGATGGCCCCGTTCTTTCCACTGGGATCTCACTCGGAGAGATCTTTCATTTAGGTCTTCTTTTTTTTTTTTTTCAGAGTGTCTTAGCTTTCCATGCCCAAAATATTCTCACGGGCTCTTGAGCCAGATCTGAATGCCTTAAGGGCTGATTCTGAGGCCAGAGTGCTATTTAGGACATCTGCCATTCTATGAGTCTGCTGTGCATCTCGCTTCCCATATCCAATGTGAAATAATGCTAATACTAGTAATGAAACAGTATTTTTTTCACTCTGTGTTTCTGTGTGGGAGCAAACTGATGAAATCTTTACGTACTATAATATTAAATCAATCTTCTATGTATAAAGATAATTGCAAATGTTTAAAAAATCTAGGTGTTAAATTGGAAATTGCATAGATAATTAATCAATTCTTTAAAAAAAATCATGTAGGATCTCTGTCATTAATGTACTGCACATTGTGAATCAATACTATAACTAGTACTCCAACAATAATTTCAGTTTGTGCCTCTATGTGAGGGCAAACTGTTAAAATCTTTACATAATATGTTCTAAACTGATCTTCTGTGTATAAAGAGAATTGAAAATAAATCTAGATGTGAACAGAAGGGGAGAGGGAGCGGGAGAGGGGAGGGTGGCGGGAGGGAGGGAAGTTGTGGGGGGGGGGAGCCATTGGAATCCATAAGCTGTACCTTGGAAATTTATGTTCTTTAAATAAAAGCCAAAAAAAAAAAAAAATGACAAACTTCGGTGCTTCAAAGGAGACTCACAAGAAGGAAAGTATAAAACTCAGAGTGAGAGGAAACATTTGCATTCATACATGTGCTGAGTCTAGTATCCATAAAATAAAAAAAAAAAAAAGAACTAAGCTTCATACAAAACACAGCAGTCACTCTCAAATGTAAGTGCACATTGGGGTGAACCACCAAGCTCATTACATCTACAGCTTCCTGGGGTAGGTGTCTGGTACAACAGCTAAGACATCACTTAGAACACCTGCATCCTACAGCGAAGTTTCTAGGTTTGAATCCAACCTCCACTTCTGATTCTAACTTCCTGCCAGTGCACACCCTGGGAGGCAGCAGGTGATTGCCCAAGCAGTTGGGTACCTACCACCCACGTGGGAAGCTCACACTGAGTTCCAGGCTCCTAGCCTCAGCCTGGCCTAACCATGGCTATTGCAGATATTTGAAGAATGAACCAGCAGATGGAAGATCTCTTCTGTCTCTGTTTCTCTCTGTCTCTTTGCCTCTCAAATAAGTAAAAGAATAAAGTTAAAATAGGAAGGAAGGTAGGAAGGTAGGAAGGGAGGCGGGGAGAGAGAGAGAGAGAGGAAGGAAGGGGGAGAGGGGAAGGGGAGGGGAGGGGAGAGGACCAGGACCTTACTAAGCTTCAACCTTCTCAGATGTGAAATCAAGACAGTATCTCACCCACAGGAAGACAATGATGCAAGAAGACACACCCAGCACAGCCATGGACAGCCCTCATTCAATCAACATACACGTGTTCAAACTGCAGCTTTAGGCTGTCAACAACGTGGGTCCACAGTCACGGTGTCGACATACCGGCTTCAGAATGAGGAGTCCAGCCTCCAATAAAAGTACTCCAGAACACAGCATCCATGAAGGTCTGTCTCTGTGTCCCTCGAAGGCCCCCCTGCCACTTCCCAGTCTCAGTGAGCCATTCCCTTAACCATGGGTCTGATGGCAGGGAATGCAAGGAAAAGTGGTTCCCACAGTGAAGGAGGGAGGCAGGCTGATTTCTGAGGCAAGATTCGCAAGAAGCTAAACATACACAGCTTGGTACAGCAACAGGAGCAAGCGATGGAGGGGCACCTTTCACAGCCAGGAAACGCTGGTGGTGAGGGGGCACAACACAGGTCCCTCGGTGCTGGAAGGGCTCACAGGCATCCTGTCACTTGCCAGCTGACCCAAGGTACTCTGTGCATTTCTTCAAATTCCTGCAAGGCTGTGATGCCATTAAGGATGCCTCCCTTGGGACACAGTCACCACTACAGGGGACGGCACCAAGAACTCCCATCCATCATGGTTTTCATTACGAAAGAAGTACAAGATCACTGTAGAAAATCCGGGTAAATACTCATAATCCCACTGACCTATTTTCTTCAAGACTTTCATTTGTGTTTTAGGGAATTTTTCTCAAAGTTTTATATATAGTATTATCTATATAATACTATATATATTCTATAGAACAATGCTACATGTAATAATTAATATATAATAATTTATATATTACATACTGACTCATGATCTATAATTTATTATATACAATTTATAATAATTATTTTTTAAAGATTTTATTTATTTATTTGAGAGGTAGAGTAGGGGGTGAGAAATAGAGAGAGAGAGACAAAGGTCTTCCATCTGCTGGTTCACTTTCCAAATGGCCACAATGGCTGGGGCTGGGTCAGTCTGAAATCAGGAACCAAGAGCTTTTTCCGGGTCTCCCACGTGGGTGTAGGGACCAGGTGCTTGGGCCATCTTCTACTGCTTTCTCAGGCACATTAGCAGGAAGCTGGATTGGACGTGGAGCAGCTGGGGCTCAAACCAGCACCATAAGGGATGCCAGCACCTCAGGCAGAGGCTTAGCCTACTATGCCACAGCACCTGCCCCCTGGTTCTCGGGATTCTGAAATGTCAGTCGTGTCTGAGTCTATTTGGATGGTGGGCACTTGGCAGAATTTCCCAACATGGAACCTTCAGTTCCTGGAAATTTTCTTGAAATGATTCATTTACTATTTCTTCTCCTCCTTTTTCTCCAAAACTCTAATTATACAGATGTTGGACCTCTTAAACAGTTCCTTCTATTTGTCTTCTTCATCTCTGCTTATTTTATTCTACTTTCTAGGAAAATCTCTTCTCATAGATTCTTCATTTCTGCTTCATGATTTCCAAGGGCATTTTTTGGATTCACTGCATATGGTTTTTATGACACCCCATCCTTGTTTTGAGATGACATTATCTCCTTTTATCTGTCCAATGACGTTAGTAATAGGTTTTTCATTTTGCATTTTCTTTTCCCAACTTGGTCCTGCATGCCTCCAAGTCCCTTCCTCCCTTGTTCTCCTCTCCCTCTATAGGTTGGAGGCTTCACACACATACCAGGCAACTCTTAGATTTCTGCCCATATTAGATTTCGGCCCGTATTCTTGGAGTTCTGCACATGGAGGCTTCTCACATATGCCAGGTGATTCTTAGATTTCTGCCCATATTTCTGGAAAACTAGAAACTGGCTGAAACCTCTGAAGATGAGAAGGGCTTCCAACGGGGTCCTCCCTCCGGGCCCATGGGCTGAAGAGCTTCCAGGGAAGTACTTCCGGCTCTTCTGTGGCCAGTGCTTCCCAAACCTCTGCTTTTGGAGTAAAAAAAAAAAAACTGGCCAGGAGCCAAGTCTCTGAAGAACACTGGGTGGGAATGAGGAATAGTTCAAAATCTTCAACGTATATGCTCAGCACACATGCTCAATTAATACATTAAATTACCTGTTGTCTGTAGTAAAACCCTACTCTCAACAGGGTAAGGGGTTCCCAAGTCCAGAGATGCTGTGGCTTACTCTCTCCACACAAGAATCCTCCAGCTTTTTTGCAGAGTGGCTATGAGGAGTCACGGGCTACATGGAGTGAGAGAGGGCAGCTGGGCTTGTGCAGCCCCCAAGGTACTTTCCTGACCAAATCCCAGGCCTTGGAAGAATTACACAACATAAATCAGATCAATTCTCAGCTTTCTCCGTTGCTGTCCAGATAGGGTTCAATTTTCCACATTTACTTTCCAGCTTGCAAAACTCTATTGTTCACATGAAAGGATGCTCAACATCACCGATCCCTGGGGAAACGTAAATCAAAACCACTTCATATCCTCTAAGACGGCTGTAATTTTTAAAATTTTACAAAAAATAACAACAAGGAAGGGGAGAAATTGGGACTTACTTGTGCTGATGGGAATGAAAAATGGTACAGCCATTATAGAAAATAGTTTGCCAATTCCATAATAAATTACACATACAGTGACTATATGACCCATCGATTTCACTCTTAGGTACACATCCAAAAATACTGAAAACAGGTGTTCAAACAAAAAGCTACACATGGATTTTCACAGTAGTGGCATTCTTCATAATAACTAATAACAACTAAAATGTGGCGACAAGCCACTTAACTGATAAATGGATAAACAAGATGTGGTATATCCTTACAACAGAATAGTACTCAGTACCAAAGAAGAATGCAGCACTGATAAATGCTGCCACAGCTGAGCCTTAAATTATCCTGAGTGAATGACGCCAGACACAAAAGGCCACGTGGTGTACAATTCTATGTGTGCAATCTTCCCAAAATCAGCAAGCTCATAAATACAGAAAGCAGATCAGTGACTGTCGGGGCTAGACAGAAGGGAAAGTGGGGATGGATACTTAATGGGCACAGGATGTCCTTTCGGGATCACGAAAATCTTCTAGAAGCAGACAGAGGTGGTGAATGTGCAATACTGTGAACGCACTAAATGCCACTCAAGTTTATACTTTAAAATAATTAAGGTGTCATATTTCAGTTATGTATATTTTATCACAATTTTAAAATATGTATGTTGCTTAAGCTTCCATTCTCATGGTCTCTATCCTACAAGTTTATGGATTTGTTAATCTTTTCACTCTGGTTTCAGAAATCAGAGGAAAACAAAAGATTCCTGGGGTCCATCTGCCATTCTCACCTAGAAGGCTAGCCACACCATGTTCAACATGTGAAATCAACAAATATTTATCAGGAGTGATAGAAAATACAAAACATTATGAGCTGCCTTCAATCAAGTTGGGATTATTTTTAAAAGCCTAATGAAAGAAAACCGCAGTATGCAATACATCACTGTGGCCAGCATGGTTCAGACAGCGTGTGCCATGGAGATCAAAGAAAAGGGCGATAGCTGTGGGTACTAAGAAAAGCTTTACAATAAACACTGAATGGAGCTGGGTAAGAAACACCCTAACCGAAGGCTATTCTAGCAAGTAGCATCAAGAATGCAATAAACATAGGAAAACACAAATATACTTAAGGTATGGTCAAGAGACCAGCTGGGCCAGTTAGTGGTGAACTGCATGATAGAAAAAAACAGGCTGAGATTAGGGTACAATGAGTCAATTTGCCCTTTTCTCAAAAAAATAAAAATAAAACATTGAGACAGGTTAAATGGTTTGCATTAGGCAACCCATTCAGAACTCCTCCAATAATAGAGTTAACCCTGGGCATTCCCACTATTCAATCCAGAATATAAACGGGAGGTCATCATAAACTGCATACTTCAACCAGCCGCAGAATTCCAGGCTCTTTGGCACAACAGACTTGGGCACCCATCCCTGTCCAAACTTCTACACAAGAGGCACTCATGAGCCACAACGACCTCTCATCCATCAGTCTCACTCAGCTCTGCGGGTGAGAGCAAGTATTGCCTGCTGACTGCTTATAAAGGGACTCAGAAGACCTAAAATGCTCTCATCCCAATAAAACAAGGCTATCAGAGAATCCGAATAAGGAACCACACAGTCACGGGTGAGCTGCAGAAGATCCAGTGATAGGCCCGGAAGGAAGGCGAAGCCATCCCCCAAATCCCTGTCTCCTGCTCTGGACTTTGCAGTTACACAGCCCTGTGA
This sequence comes from Sylvilagus floridanus, assembly GCA_949820135.1. Lineage (NCBI taxonomy): Eukaryota > Metazoa > Chordata > Mammalia > Lagomorpha > Leporidae > Sylvilagus > Sylvilagus floridanus. Next base: position 18,284,319 of record OX463235.1, read on the forward strand.
ATCCTCACCACTGCTCATGCCAATTTATGTTGGGTTTTGCTAGCTTGAATTTAAAGGGTCCTAACTGACACACATCCTCACTGTGCCCAATCATCTTGCGCTTAAAAGTTTCTTCAAGGGACTGGTGCTGTGGCGCAGTGGGTTAAGCCACTGTGTGCAGTGCCAGCATCCCAGATGGGTGCCAGTTGGAGTCCTTGCTGCTCTGCTTCCAAGCCAGTTCCCTGCTAATGCTCCTGGGAAAGCAGCAGAAGGTAGCCCAAGCTCTTGGGCCCCTGCACCCACACAGAAGACCCAGAAGAAGCTCCTGGCTTCAGCCTGGCCCAGCCCTAACCACTGCAGCCATTTGGGGAGTGAACCAGCAGGAAGAAGATCGATCGATCGATCGATTGATCTCTCTCTCTCTCTCTGCCCCTACCCTATAACTCTGACTTTCAAATAAATAAATATTAAAAAAAAAAAAGTTGCTTGAAACCATGCTTTCATTTAGTTCAGTTAGTCTATCAGCTCGCTGGAGATCTTCGTATTTCCCATGCATCAGCTTGTACATCTCAAGCACTTAAACATCAGATGGAAAAACAACGAGCACATGGATGCATGGACAGACGGATACAGATGGAAGGATGGATCAAAATTAAGAAAAGGAAGATGTAGAAAACTAGACCAAAACAACTACTCAAACTTCTGCCATTTTGTTCATTCTTCTTTCTCCCAGCTCCAAGCTCTCTGTCCTGACTCCCTTGGAACAAGATTTCCAATAGGTCTTCATGTGATCACCACAGAAGCCACAGTGAAAAGGAACAAGTCATCTACAGAGTTATCTGAGGGTCAGTTAAATCACTTTCCACTTCCTACCCCAATAGCCCTGGGAGAGGGACAAAGGAGCAAGTGATGCCCAGCGTTTTGAGAGACCATGAATGCCAGGCTGTGTACTAGGCTCTGTGCAAATGTTTCATCCCACAATCATCACCCAGATCCTGACTTACAGGCTGCCGCTTCTCATCATACAGATGACTAATCCCAAGACTCAGAGAAGTCAAAACCCTTCCCCAAGGTCATACAGCCAGAGACCAGATTCAAATTTGGATGTCTGTCTCCACAACCTACCACATTCCAAGGTCAATTACCTACCCAGATAACTGCCTACAGGATGTGGGTTGAGGGCCCCCAAAAAGATCACTCTCTCCCAAAATGCTCCTTCTTCTCAAGCCAGAAATGTTCCCAATAGAAATTCATTTTATGCGCTGTCTATTCAAGACTCACCTATAACCTTCATAATAATAATTTATATTTGCATTAACCCCTAATTAGTCATAAAGCACTTTCACATAAATCCTTTTGTTTGATCTTCACAGCAGTCCTATAAAACTGATATGTTATTCCCATAATGCAGATGAGAAAACTGGGGCTCAGAGAGGTCAAGAGGCCTAGCCAAAGCAAAACTGTTGGCTGCTTACATCCAAACTCTTCCAACTCCAGGATGCTTCTTTCGCATGCAAATTAACGGGGTGGGGAGTGAAGACCCACATTTGGTCAGACACAGTGGAGAATGGTGCCTCATGAAGGGGCAGAGACAAGCAAAGAGGTTGGAAAGAAGCTAAGAAGCTAAGATCAAATAGGCTACAGACAGACTCTGCCTCTCAGGCCACCTGCCCTGGGTTCCCAATGGACTGATACCCAGGTACCGTGACTCAAGGAGCCCCAGCTCTCACTCGGGGACAGGATGAGTTACGTCTCCTTTCCCAACATAATTATGACAACGCCCTCACTTATTTTCACAAGGGTACTAATTTAGATGACAAATCACGTGGCCACTTCCACTGTCACCCACCAGAGAAGGGGATCAGGGCAGTCCCTGCGCACACGCAGCTTCCACCCAGGTGTTTCAAGCCAGCCCCAGTGAGTCCTCTTGCTTCCCACTTCAGATGAAACGAAGCAGTGGCTTCACGGTACCCCACACGGAAGCCCCCCGGGCAGCGGAACTGGGCACCTGCGGAACAAGCTCTCCTTCTCCTCGGGCAACTACTGGGGTTCCCAAAGCTCAGCAGCAGCCCCACATGAGCCACTGTGTCATCATGAGAGGATCTGAAACAAGGATATCCTAGATGTGACCCAGGCTCTTCCCGGAGGACACAGTGCACGGCCACAAGCAGGAGAGCCAGGGGTAGCAGCAACAGCTTCCGAGAGTGCATCACCAGACAGCTTCTGGAGCCCTTTCCTCCACACTGCCCCCCTCGCTCTCCTGCCCCCTCTGGAGGAGGGCGGGCAAGCAGGTTCAGCGCCAGTTTACAGGGGAGGAGACTGAAGCTCACAGAAGGCAAAGGGTGGCCCAAAGCTGCCGTTTGTGGGCAGCGCAGATGTAGGTCTCTCTGGCTGCTTGGAGACCCTCCCCAACAGCCTCAAGCACCCAGCACCACACTCGGCTCCCCAGCTTCTGCCTTGGGCAGCAGAGGGGAGCCCTTCAGCCTGCACAACAGCACTGCCAGGGCCTGAGGTCAGCGGCTCAGCTGCCCCATCCGTGCTCGGCTTGCCCAGTGATTCAGCCTCCTCCCGGCCTCCCCACACACCTCCTCTTTTTTGTTAGCTTTATTTCAACTCAGCTCTTGTTTAGTCAATGACTCCTCTAGGGTAAGCAACAGATACTGCTCCAGGCCCCACCCACAGCACTAACAAAGAAGAAGGGCCTGGGGTGGGTGCTGTAGAGCAGTGGATTAAGTCACCTCTTGGGATGCCCACATCCGGTATCAGAGTGCCTGGGATGGAGTACCACTGCCACTTCTTCTTCTTCTTCTTCTTCTTTTTTTTTTTTTTTAAGATTTTATTTATTTATTTGAGAGGCAGAGTTACAGACAGACAGAGGGAGAGATACAGAGAAAGGTCTTCCATCCACTGGTTCACTGCCTTAATGCGTGCAAATGGCAGGAGATGAACTGATCTGAAGCCAGCAACCAGGAGCTTCCTCGCACTCAGGTGTAGGGGCCCAAACATTTGGGCATCTTCCACTGCTTTCCCAGGCCAGAAGCAGAGAGAAGGATCAGAAAAGGAGCAGCCAAGACACAAACTGTTGTCCATATGGGATCCTGGTGCGATGCAAGCAGACGCCCAGCCCACTACCCACAGCACCAGCCCCCCACCACCACTTCTAACCTACCTACCCGCTATGTGACAGCTCAAATACTTGGGTCTCTTCCATCCATGTGGGAGACTTGGGTTGAGTTTCTGGCTCCTGGCTATGGCCTTACCCAGCCGTAGCTGTTACAGGCATTTGGAGAATAAACCAGCAGATAGAAGACCTATCTACCCCCCCCCCTTTCTTTCTCTTTCTCTCTCTCATTCTGTCTCTCCCTCTCTGTCACTATGCCTTTCACATAAATTATTTAAAACTTAAAAAAAAAAAAAAAGGACGGCCTAGGACTTGGGGCTCCTGGCACTCAGGTCTCTGCCACTCAGGGGCTGGGGCAATGAGACAGCGTGCTTCACCTCTCTGTACACCTGTTTCCTTCTGTCTAAAACAAGGAGATTGCTGTCAATGAGAGGTGGTAAGCTGGTGTCAAGAGGCTGCGCCCACTGCCCCAGATCTCCTAAAATGGACCACACAGCATTTTTTGTCATTTTTATTATTTTTTTCAAGATTCATTTATTTATTTGAAAATAAGAATTACAGAAAGAGAGAGAGAGAGAACGAGAGAGAAAATCTTCCTTCCACTGGTTCACTCCCCAAAAGGCTACAATGGCCAGGGCTGGGCCAGGCCAAAGCCAGAAAGCAAGAGCTTCATGCCCGTCACCTATGTGGGTGCAGAGGGCCAAGCACTTGGGCCATCTTCCAGTGCTTTCCCAGGGACATTAGCCAAGGAGCTGGATTGAAAGTGGGGCAGTCAGGACTCGAATCAATGCCTATATAGTATGCTGACATCGCAGGCAGCAGCTTAACCCACTGTGCCACAAGATCCACCCAAGCAAATATTTTCTACTACAGGTCACTATCTCTAATCTGAAAACCCAAATCCAAAATACTTCAAAATCGAAAATGTTTTAACACTGACAAGATACCCTCAGGTCGAAAATTCCACACCTGATCTCATCTGATGGGGTGCAGTCAAAACACAGGCGCACTGAAAAATGTTATACAGTGTTACCTTCAAGCTATATGTACAAGGTGTATATGAAACACAAATGAACTTTATGTTTAGACTTGGGTCCTATCCCCAGGACACCTCATTATGCGGAAATCAATTTAACAGAACCGAAAAAAAAAAATCCAAAATCAGAAACACTTGTGGTCTCACACATTTCACCCTGGCTCACAAAGACTTCTGATGCTTTTTCCTGATACCCACAAGTTCTCCAGTGGCCTCACAGTGGCCTGGGCACCCTCCCAGGATCCTTCACAGGCCCAGCCACTCTGTTCCCACACACATGGTAGACAGCGAGGGGTAGGGCCATCTGATCCAATCCCTCAAATTCTGACTTAAGGCAGGAAAACGTGACATTTGGAGAACAGCCTTTGGGGTTTGGTTGTTGGGTTAAAAAAGAAAAGTGGTAGGAAATTCCCTTGGGATCCAAGGAGAACGAAGAGCAATAGGTAGAGTAGGGTTTACCATAGACAGAAGCAAAACCTGGCTGCACAGCTGATGTTCCGGAAAACAAAGAATCCCCCAAAACAGGAATAAATCCTCACTCTCTGGTTCTAAGCACAGGTAGTATGATTCCAGAAGCCCAGGAAGACTGCTAAGAAAACCTGCAGGAGGGGCTGGCACTGTGGCACAGCAGGTTAATGCCCTGGCCTGAAGCGCCAGCATCCCACATGCCCGCCGATTCAAGACCCAGCTGATCCACTTCTGATCCAGATCTCTGCTACGGCCTGGGATAGCAGTAGAAGATGGCACAAGTCCTTGGGCCCCTGCACCCATGTGGGAGAACCGGAAAAAATTCCTGGCTCCTGGCTTCAGATTGGTGCAGCTCTGGCGGTTGCAGCCAATTGGGGAGTGAACCATCGGATAGAAGACCTACCCCTCTCTCTCTCTCTCTCTCTCTCTCTGTGTGTGTGTGTGTGTAACTCTTTCAAATAAATAAATAAATCTTAAAAAAAAAAAAAAAAAAGGAAGGAAGAAAGAAAGAAAGCAAACCTCCAGGAGACTCGCGACCCTCCTTCCGGTCTGATGTCTCCCTGCACTCCCTTACAAACGACGCCCTCCCCTGCAGATGGCGTCCTCCTCGCCCCTGAAACTAGTGACAAGTCCACTGTACCCGGCAGACGAGATCTGGCTGCTGTGATCAAACACAAGGTCTTTTTTTTTTTTTTTTTTTTTTTTGACAGGCAGAGTGGATAGTGAGAGAGAGAGAGACAGAGAGAAAGGTCTTCCTTTGCTGTTGATTCACCCTCCAATGGCCGCCGCGTTCAGTGCGCTGCAGCCGGCAGCACGGCGCTGATCTGAAGCCAGGAGCCAGGTGCTTCTCCTGGTCTCCAATGGGGTGCAGGGCCCAGGCACTTGGGCCATCCTCCACTGCACTCCCGGGCCACAGCAGAGAGCTGGACTGGAAGAGGGGCAACCGGGACAGAATCTGGCACCCCGACCGGGACTAGAACCTGGTGTGCCAGTGCCGCAGGTGGAGGACTAGCCTAGTGAGCTGCGGCGCCAGCCGCTAAAACACAAGGTCTTGACATGGGGAGATGGCCCTGGATTACTCAAGTGAGCCCAATGCAATCACGAGGTCCCTGCCAAAAGGGACACAGACAGAAAAGAAGATAGGACAACAGAAACAGAGCTGGGGGTGACCCAGGGCCAAGGGCCAGGGAAGGCGAGCAGCCTCCAGAAGCCAGAAAGGAAGGGGACGGGGGGCGGTTCTCCACTGGAGCCCGTGGGAGGAACGCAGCCAGCTGGCTCTGACTTTGGCCCAGCGATTCGCACTCTAGAATTCCAAGATGATACATGTGTGCTGTTGGATACCATTGAGTTGGCAGGCCTCTGTCACAGCACCCGGCATTCCCGAGGTCCCCAGCCAGATCCCAACATAGGAAGAGAGCATCATGTGTGCCCTCAGGACGTAAGTGTCAATCAGAAAGAGATCAACGTGCACATAAGAGACAGAGACAGCAAGTGTACACACGAGGGACCCTAGAAGGGCAAGCGATAGGAAGCCCACAGTCTCACACTGGAATGCAGAAAAGAAAAAATCTTAACAAGCCGAAGCTTTTCATATCTGCCATGAAGCACCTTCAAGCACCTTCAACCCAGAGACCCTGGTGCAAGGTTTTAACAAGCAACTTTCTGGAAGAGAAACTTCCGGAACAAAAAACCAACTTCAATTCTAATTTCCCAGTTAAGTGAATCTGATTCCCCCCACAGGGGGGGAATTCAACTCCCCCAAATCAAGAAAACACCCCCTTTCCTGCAGAACAAATGCTACAGTAAAGATGAAACATGGCTGTGATTGGACAGCATGGTGGTGTAGCCGTTAATCTGCCTGCTTCGCTTCCCATCCAGCTTCCTGTTAATGGCCTGGAAAAAGCAGCAGAACAGCCTGTGCCATCGACGTGGGAGACCCGGATGAAGCCCCTGGCTTCAGCCTGCCCCAGCCCTGGCCACTATAGCCATCTGGAGAGCAAACCAGCAAATGGTTCTCTCCTTCTGTCTCTGCCTTTCTGTAACTCTGTCTTTCAAATAAATAAATAAATCTTTAAAAAAATAAAGTGGCTGTGTCAAGGCCTCATCACTCTTGCTGCAAACCATCCGTCAAATTGTGCTTAACAAGCAGGGCAAATTCATGAGAAGCATCAGTTTTGTGCAAGCCCTCATGCCCACACAGGTACATTTTCAGTGAGCTGTGCTTGACACAAAGCGCACACACACGTACTTCCTCAATTTCCTGGCAACGCACTCCCGTTTAAATACACAACCATGAAGCACAGAGAGAGATGCAAATCATCTCTGCGGCTGCTCCTCCTCTTCCTTCCCCTCCTCCTCCTCCTCCTTTTCCTATTTTGTTCTCTTAGGAATTCAAACTCAAACCAGTTCTGCTCCTTCCAGCTGCCAATTTCCAAGAACCATCACGACTCACTCACATCCCTCCTCAAAGCAACAGCACATAAATCAGCAACAGAAACTCACTCCACTTCAAACCAGCCAGTTCCAGCATTAATAGTGCCTGTGTTGTCAATAAGCCGATATTTGACTTCCCCTGTTTTTATGTGTATTTTATTTATAAATTACTAATGCTTTTCCTGGAGCAAAATGGCCAGAGTAATACTCTACACAGAGCCATACCCTGTCCACAGGAGACGGGGGGAGGGCGGGAGGGGGGGCAGCTCAAACAGAAGCAAGGAGAGAGAGGTCTCAGCTGTGGACCTACAGGAAGCTCCGCTTCCCCCATGCGCCTGCCCACAAGGAGGCCATCTGCGTGAAGTGCAAGTCACAGCTTCAAGGAGCCACTGGGCTCTGCTTTGCCCATCGTCCAGGGACAACAGTGGGGATGCACGTGTCCCAACACACAGAAGGGCAGGTGACACGAGGCTGGCACTGGTTTCACTGCCAAGTGAGAACCCACTGCGAACTAGGAATGTGACTGAACTCTCCAAGGCTTTAGGAAAGCGATGAAGTTCCAGGAGCAACAGACATCCCTTTCCCCTAATTTCACAGCAAGCCAGTACACAGCGCTCGCTGGAGGGGATGAAAGAGTTGCACCACTCACAGACGGAAGGACTGAAGATCAAGTTCTAGTTCTCTCTTTGCTCAGAAGCCAGAAGACCTGATTCTCTCCCAGGGGAAGCTCGAAATCTAGTAGCTCTGAAATGCAAACGGCCTCCCGTGAAAAGGACGCCCATGTGTCTTGAGCTGTCCGTCTTAAAGGAAACTATATCCCTCTGATTGCTGGTTCAACAGCCAGCTTGCAACATGGTGAGAACCGTTCCATGGACAGATATCATCGGTCAACTCGGGACAAGGAAACAGCCACTGCCCCAAGCTGGCTCACTTTGCAAAGAGACATATGGAGCCCTACCTTCCAAATGTCACAGGTTCACAGCACAGAAGCACAAGGGAGCACTTAAGAGATGGTCCTGTGCAGTCCCTCAGTTCCTGGCTCAGGGAACGGGGGCTCGGGGCCCACAACAGTCCTATGAGGTTGAGGGTAAAGACACTACCAGAAGCCGGGCTTCCCCACGCCTCCGGTATTTGATTCTCACTCCGCAGCACATGAGACTCCTTGAAAGCCACTAGCCGACACTGGAGAAGGAAGGAGAGGCTTCCATCACGGTGCCTGCTGCCTCGCTTCTCCTCCAGACGTCTGGTTAGGTCATGAGCAGGTGTGGAGTCGGACTTTTGAGGGATGTGTGTAGCTGTTGCAAAAGAGGGGGGAAGGGGCCGGTACTGTGGCGTATCAGGTAAGGCCTCCGCCTGCAGTGCTGGCATCCCATATGGGTGCCAGTTCAAGTTCTGGGTGTTCCACTTCTGACCCAGCTCTCTGTATGGCCTAGGAAAGCAGTAGAGGATGGCCCAAGGCCTTGGGCCCCTGCACCCGCGTGGGATACCTGGAAGAAGCTCCTGGCTCCTGGCTTCAGATAGGTCCAACTCTAGCCGCTGAGGTCATTTGGGGAATGCAAGACCTAGCACCCCCCACACCCCCGCACTTCTGCCTCTGCCTCTCTGTAACTCTGCTTTTCAAATAAATAAATCTTAAAAAAAAAAAAAAAAAAAAAACAGAGGAAGATCCACTCTCTGCCCAGGGGCCAGGCCCTCCCTGGCACTAGCATCTGGCTCCTCCCACTGACTTCCCTACGTCCACTAGTCCTGATGTCTCCTCCTCCCCCAGCCCTGCCACTGGCCCATCGCCCTCCCTTCCTGTAGGAACTGCCACATACCACCTGCCAGTTGGCCAAGAGAGGTTTGGAACTTCATGGGACCACTCCACAGGCACAGAGAGGGTCCTCTCAGAGCTGGTCCATGTCACCTATGGAAATCTCAGACACTCTTAGGAGTTCAACACAAAGCCTGCTTCTTCCTCTCTCATGGCCTCATGTGTTTAATAAGGGTCACCAGCACCTCTTATTCTCTGACATAATCATAGCAACCAACATGTCAAGAACAAGCCACAGCCCAAAGCCCTGGTATGTGTAAGATGCAGGGACTCACAAACACCCATGCTCCCCTTCACCTCCAGAGCCCAGGAACTCTGCACCGAGTCTTATTCAGAGCCACCTAGTTCTGTCATCAGAAACTCTTCCACCCTTTTTTCTTATACTTGGGCCTAAGCTTCTGAAATTCCTATGCCAGCATGGGCCTCTCCTCTCCTCTGCTTTCTGCCAGGTCACCCTGTGGTGATGAGACTAAGACTCAAATACCCAAGTGAGTGGAAAGGGAGGAAGGGCAAAGCCGATTTTAAAAACCAAAGGAAAAACTCAAAGTTCAGTGAAGACTTCACACTGAACATCCCAGAACCAACTGTGCGCCTCCATGGCACCAGGGGCCCTGCCAGGCTTTTCCGTTTTCCTTCTCTCACCAGCTCTCAGAACACCCATCTCCCTGCTCCAGAGAGAAAATGGGCTCAGCTGATAGGCGCTACACCCAGTCACACCATCAGCAGGCCTCACACAGCCTGGGGGGCCTCAAGACCAGAGCTGTGAGCTCCCTCACCGGTAGGGTGGCAAAGCAGAGTGACAAAGGGTTGGGGCCTGCGACCCCCTCGTTTTACAGGTAGAGAAACCAAGGCCAGAGAGCGGAAGTGGCTGGCCCAGTGTCCCCTGGCCAAAAGAAAAGCGAGTGATAAATGAAGAGACAGAAAACAGTAAAGGGGAAAATATGGCCAACCTCAAAGAAACATGGACACTGCTTCCAGCCACCAACCAAGACCTGCCACCCTTCTAGGGTCCAGGTGCATTTGTAAAATGCTGAACCTGGAAGAAATACACAGCAAAACCCAGCGGTGACAGAGCTCAGGGACACTCATCTGGCACGAAAGCTCTGGGACCTCAGAGATTCAGAGGCTCACAGCCCAGTGATCCTTCTAGACGGAATCCTAAGAGCACTAAATAATATGCACAGGCCACACAATACAAAAACACATGTCTGGGGAACAGAAGAGAATGCTAACTGATGACAAGAGTTTTGAGTTTAATATTCACTGGCTTTTCTTTCTTGTCTCTCCTCCTGGTAAAATTCCTGAAATGTTTTTGTGTTCAATACATACATGTCTACATGCACACACAAGCACACACACAAGACCCGACCTCTCCAGCCATGTGGGCTTCTCTTCCCAGGCAACAATGCATCATGGGGCGGGAGGCAGTGGGGGAGTCAGCCAGTGATGGTGGCCCACAAGGGCCAACAAAGAGCAGCCAAGCACTCCCACTGTCACCACCCAAAAACACCTGGTCGAGTCTGATTAATGAGATGAGGACCAGATGCTAAAAAATGTCTGCTAAATTAAAAAGCAAAAAAAGAGAAGAAGAAAAGAAACAAAGAGAAAAGGAAAGGAAACCAGAAGCCTGCGTTTAATACACTATACTTTGTTATCTGTGACATCTGTCAACCACAGATAACAGAATCAAGCCCATGGCATCGAAGATGTGTGCCAGGTGAAAAAACACCATAAAGACATAATAAAAAGTTCCACCAGCGCCATAAACTGCTGGGGGACCGCTCTCAGGGCAGAGCGGTAAATTCTCGACGTTTCCCAAATTGGAGGGCACTGACACATATGCAAATCTATTTGTGTGGGTAACCGAGGGTAACAATCGTGCCCTGAGCACAGCGGCCTCCTCCAGACGCTGCTGGGGAGCCTCCGACAGGCACACGCACACAGCACACACTGTAGGAATTCAATTTGGAAACCATCATCTAGAGCAGAGGAGAACAGGAAAGTCATATTGCTATAATGCTTAGATTATCAATCATCTTGACAGTTTATTGGCTTTATCACCACACATACCATTAAAATGATGTCTGGCCCAGACTGTCAGGAGCAAACATTAAACAGACCAGGATTAAAAAGCAGATCCCAAACAGCACTCCAGTCAAGTTTCCCTTCCACTCTGAAATTAGTTAGAGCTGACTAAGAAACTGGCGCTAGACTTTGAAGAAATATACAGCCCAAAAGGCTGCGAGTCAACCCAGACCTGACGAGCTGATAGGTAATGTCATGTTATGGCAAATCTGACTCTCCCGCGGTTGATTTATCACGCACTCTGTGCAACAGAAAGATTGCTAATGGTGGAAGGGAGCAGGAACGGGGGAAGAAAACGCCACCGTAATTTGCCTCTTCTTGCAACCGAGGGCTTGCATCAAAAGGGCCCCGGCAGCTCCCCGAAGAGGGCCACGCATGCTAATAAATGCACAGTGCCGAGCAAACATATTAACACGACCCCCACCAAGGTTATTAAAGTAATTCTACAGATTCCGAGGAACTGCACAGACAGCGGAAGAGACATTCATAATTCAAGAGCTGGAGACAGCGCAAGAGTTAGGAACCCTATACGTTTTTAAAATGCTTCGGCATGTGTCACTTTGGCAAGGAAACCTCCACACAATTAAAACCATGCTAGCACATCAATAGGGCTCAATTGAGGGCTGTGTACCTGCCTTTTACTGGGCCAGGGCTTTATAGATGCCTCGGGAAGAAAGGGGAAATGGGAAATTCACTGGTAATTAAAGGGAACCTTCTGTGCCTAAGGAAAAATGGTGGCGTTTCTAAAATACATATAAAAGAAACACGTTTTCAACTCTCTGCCAAGGGTTTGGCTTTCCCGCAGTCCCCAGAACTGTTTGGTGTTTGTTTGGAAGTTACAGAGCTATTCTGTTTGTGATTAATGGTTTGCTTTCCAGTACAAATAAGTCATTAAGAAGGGTGGGGCGGGGCCGAGAGAGAGAACTGACAGGGCAGGAGCTGGCCCCGAAACAATACGAGAAAGAAATTCATACCACATTTTTCAACATCTCACTCCCTTGCTTATTTACCCAAGTGGGGTCTCACGCCTTCCCGCCGGGTGACTGCTGCGTGACCCTTTCAAGGGGAAAAAAAGCTCACTGGGACACATACGCCGCCTCTCCGCTTGTTGCTTTTCCCCAGGTGGGCTTGTGGGTACCTTGGGAACGCAGTGAGCGCGCTAATTAATTAATTAATCAGAAAAAGCTCTGGAGCTTGCTAGGACAAGAGCAGTACAGGATTTGAAGGAAGTGCTTCTTTGGCAGAACTTCTGCCTTCGTAGGTGTCCCTGACTGGCAAGGTCTGCCCCCGCAGGCCACGCCACCACACTGATGCTTCCAACCAGCCACGCACGCACGCGCAAGCACTGCCGCCCTGCTTTGCTGGCTGTACGTCAGGAGCCAGGCTGACAACAATGCCCTTGACCTCGGAGTCATTCCCTGCCCAAGACGTCAGTGCTGGGAACTGTCGGGGTTGGTGGGGGTGGGAGCTGGTACCAGAACACAAGGCTTCTGCATGGCTTAGCCAGCCATGAATCTTACACCTGAATGAGCATCTGGGCTTGGGAAACCAGGCATGATCCACCCACATCGCAAGCGTGCACACACTCAACAACACTCTATACAACAGCCAGGGAGGAACTAACTCGCAGGGAGGGCAGCCAGCACCCTAGCGCCTCCCACCACAAACTTCCGCCACCATCAGCTCGGGCTCAGGTTTCCAAAGTCCTCCGCTATCACTGAGCAGGGACCCTCCCACAGCTTCCCCTCCCAACAGGGCCCCTGCCAGGAAATAGAATCTCCACTTTCACACTCCAAGACATCAAGGCACCAGGAGCTCCAGGGGGAGAGATGTAGCAACCAGGCAGTGAGATCCATCATCAGGATCCCTGGGCACCAGCCAAGGGGCCAACATGGCAATGAACCTAGCAGCACACGTGGGACTTCCAGAGCACAGTGGCTACAGGCCAGCCACTGGAGGACGGGGCGGGCTTCTCACCAAGCAGACGGACAGCTCTGGGGCTGGCTCATTCCCTCAGCCCCTGGGCTCCTGCAGGGCAGAGATCACATCTCACTGAGCTGCTGAAAAACACCAAGGAACATGAATGAAAACAGAAATGATTGGCGGATCCCTTTGGAATGGAACAGTAACACAAGCATGGGGCAAAAAGGCTGAAGTAAACATTAGCTGGTGTGGAAATCCCAGTTTTGCTGCCAGTTTGGGCCATTCTTCCAGGCGGGGCCTGGACAAAATCAGAGCATGGTGCAGCAGGAAGCTGGGTAAGCTTGTGATCTTGCCCTGAGCTCCGGTACTCCCCATCACACCCTCGCAGTGTCACTGTCACACTGTACCGAATGCCCTGGCTTGGGGGTCATCGCAGCCAGGTTGCAATCAGAAAGGCAAGGCAGGACAGGACGTGTGCGTACAGGGAGGACTACTGGGAAATAAGAGGACTGAGGCTCGGTCTGGCCTAGTCCAGCTATGTTTCACTGCCTTCTACCTTGGAGATGGCTCTGAGCCCCACAAGAGTCACCCAAACACCAAGTCCACTGGGGTTTTTCTTGCTGTCAGATGTAAGAAACAAGAAAAGGGTGTGTGTGTGTGTGTGTGTGTGTGTGTGTGCGCGCATGTGCGCATGCTCATTTTCAATGCTAACACCAGAGAAGGAGCGGCAGAGTAAAAGTGAGTGTGGCCCACAGTAGACACTGCATAAACATGCGCTGAACTAAACTGGGACACACCATGGTGACCTGAGAAGCTAAGTAATTCAGCACAGGGGTTGAGGAGGACAGACAGCCGACTAGCAGGAGAACTCTTGTCATCACACAGTGCAGAGACAGGAAAAACGAGGGTCAAAAGTTCACCAAAGGAACAGCTGGGGTGGGGTGTGAGGGGATCAGGGACAGCTTTACACAAAGGGTAGGAACCAGCGGCTCCTTGAACTGTGGGTCAACAAAGAGGAGGCATTCCAGGCAGCCTGAGACTGGGGGCTGTGGAATGCACCCAGGAGACTGAAGGGGTTCATGGACAGAAGTCTAGGGAGCAGAGACAGAATGGAGGGCAGAGCTCCCGCACCCCAAGCAGCCTCAAATGAGCACCTGACACCCACTGCTGACCTTCTCCTACCAACCAGTCCTCTTAGGGTGTTTGCCATTGAGTGACTGTGCCTCGGAAGCAGAGAGCCCTGGCTGGCCCTGGAAGGGAAGAATCTAGAACATGGCATGGGAGTGAGGCATCACAACCTCGCTGATGAGGACAAGAACTCGCACATGGCCCAGGCGCACAGCAGAAGGATTCTAAGAGCATACTACCATGGACCCACCTTGTCCACGCCGGAGTGTTTATGCTTGGATTGCACATGAGGCAACCATCATTTCCATCTTGTTTAGCCACTTGGGAGTCATGTTTCAAGAGCCAAGTCTGTATCATAACTAGCACAACCCTTAATCCAGGCTCTCAGGTGTGGTCTGAGACTCCCTCTCTCCTTCCTGTCAACCTTCTTCCAGGGTTTTCCTGGGGTCCATCTACTGCACTTGTGTGCTCTGCTCACGGCCATGGTCATGTACATGATCTCCCTGCATCTACTGTGACCCCCCTCTGATCCACTCTCCACACTACTGCCACAGTGATTCTTTTTCTAGACACATATCCGATTAAGTCCCCTGAGTAAAGTTTCCAATGGTGTCCAACTGTTCTCAGAGTAACAATAAAAATCTTCTAACACATTATACAAGGCTCAGCACAGTTTGAGTCCTACCTGCCTCTTCTATATCACACTCCACACCAACCTTTAACTGATCCCTAATACCCACTATGTTTTCTCCCACCACAGGGCCTTTGTACACACTATTCATTTGGCCTAGAATGCTTTTCCATTCCCTCATTATTTATTTCTCCTTTTTTAAAGAATTATTTATTTATTTATTTATGGATCCAGCCAGGAGCTTCTTTCGGGTCTCCATGTTGGTGCCAGCACCCAAGCACTTGGGCCACCTCCCACTGCTTTCCCAGGCAATCAGCAGAGAGCTAGATCAGAAGAGGAGCAGCCCATCTAGGATGCTGGTGCCACAGGCAGAGGCTTAGCCTGCTCTGCCACAGCACTGGCCCCCGACTCACTCTATTATCAATAATGTAGTAATAGCAGGGGACTTTCCTACAGTATTTCTATTAACAATTAACTGAATATTTTAATCTAATCTATAGTCTAATAAAATAGTAAGCGAATTTGACATTCAGTTGTTAGTGTTACTCCCACTCCCCAGATCATAAGCTCAGTGAAGCTAGGGAGCTGTCACTCACTCCTCAATCTCCAGCACACAGCATGCAGCAGGGCACATGGAGCTACTCAACAAACCTGAGATTAACAAATAAGTTGGCCGGCGCCGTGGCTCAACAGGCTAATCCTCCGCCTTGCACTGCTTGCATACCAGGTTCTAGTCCCGGTCGGGGCGCCGGATTCTGTCCCAGTTGCCCCTCTTCCAGTTCAGCTCTCTGCTGTGGCCCCGGAGTGCAGTGGAGGATGGCCCAAGTCCTTGGGCCCTGCACCCCATGGGAGACCAGGAGAAGCACCTGGTTCCTGCCATCGGATCAGCGCGGTGCGCCGGCCGCAGCAGCCATTGGAGGGTGAACCAACAGCAAAAGGAAGACCTTTCTCTCTGTCTCTCTCTCATTGTCCACTCTGCCTGTCAAAATTTTTTAAAAAAATAAAATAAAATAAACAAATAAGCTGACACACAATGAATTACTGGGTGACTCCACAAGCTTCTGTGGCTCTCACCCTACTAATAGCCTTTATTGATCTGGGATCTGGCTAATCGGATGACCTTACTGTCCTGGATTGTTAACAATTGAAATGAAGATAACATTCTTGTAACTGAATATTGGGACAATATCCTGTTTTCCCTCACTAAGCTTCTTCCCCCATAAAAATAATGTAGTGTGTGAGTGTGGTTCCTTTTATACTTTATTTCCAGTATAACAATTGTGATATTTTTTAAAAATGGGGCTGGCATCTGTGGCACAGCAGGTACAGCCTCCTCTCATGATGCCCACATCCCATGCGGGTGCCAGTTCACGTCCCAGCTGCTCCTCTTCTGATCCAGTTCCTTGCTAATGGCCTGGGAAAAGCAGGGGAAGATGATCCAATCATTTAGGCCCTGGCCACTCACATGGGAGACCTAGATGAAGCTGCTGGCTTTGGCCTGGCTCAGTCCTGGCCATTGCAGCCATCTGGGGAGTGAACTCTGTCTCTCCCTCTCTTTAAGTCTGACTTTCAAAATAAAATAGCAAATCTTAAAAAAAAAAAAAAACAGAAGAAGAATTGAGTATCACTGGTAGTTAATGACCCATTAGACAGCCACCTTGAAGCAGACCAGAGGTGGTCAACATTCCAACAAACTGATTCTAAACCAAGGTAACAGGGGTGGCAAACAGATTACAGCCTCCATAAACCAGCAGCCACGGTTTAGAACACCAATATTTCATTAACTCAACAGGACACACGGCATCACGGACTCAGAACAACTACAAAGCAACACAACTGGACAGCGGGAGCTGAGCCTGAGCTCCCCAAATGGCCCGGTGCACAGGCCTGACGTCACCTGTACCCCCAGGGCGGCCCCTACCCCCAGCAGCACTGCCCCACACACTGCACAGCAGCGGTAGCATCTCCAGCGGAGAAGTTGCAAGCCCCAAATGGTGCCACCAACTGCTTGGGCAGCAGCCAGCAGAACTGCTCTAAAAGTCCACAGGCTTCATGCTCAAATGCAAACTTGCTTTTTCAAGACCCAAAGCCCACCCGCAGTACCTGCAATAAAGAAACTCGGCTCTGGCTACCCAAGGGCAGCCTCACCTCCAAAACATGCATTCCCCAAAAACTGCAGGCCCTCCCCAGCATCAGGGCTTTCACATGGGGACCATAAAAAAGCTTTCTTTGTGCCACCTGGCCCTGCCACAGATGTCCCCACGTTTGGGTCTCTCGGATTAAAGACAGGCAGTGCAGCAACTGCCACTAGTGAGGGCTGCCTTGGGCTGTGGGTGACATGGCCTTTGGAGGGAGCACAGGGATCTCCCAAGGAAGAGAAGGCTGCAGGACTGGGGGGACAGAACAAGCACCAGCCAGAACAAGAAGAGAGAGATGTGCACCCGGCAGAGGCTGGGGAGGTCCCCAAACCCTTTAAAGAAACAGCCAAAGTAAACTCAGGTCCTCGCTTGCACCTGCCTGAGTTCTAGTGCCAGCCAGGCCCCGTGTCCATGAATGCCTGGTCAGCTGGAGCTTGAACCTGACACAGTCATTGTCAAGGAAATGTGTCATGTCTGATTCTTCCCAGAGAAGTACTGTGGCTTAGGAGGGCTGCTCATGCCACTCTTTAGAAGCATCCATGAGGCCTAAGGCAATGGAGCTACAAATTCAAAAAGCAAGAAGGCATACAAATTGTCCTCCAGACTGGGTGGGTCAGTGATAATCCATTTGCAGACACAGCTGCCCACAAGGGAATGATGGTGAAACAGACCATCCATAGCAGTAAGGGCTGCACACAGAACCATGGGTCACTCCTGAGCCCTGCTCCTGAGCCTGCTGGGCCCACAGGTGCACCTCACTGCCCACCTCCTTTTAAGAACATGGGGCGTGGAACTAATTCTTACCATCAAAGTGTGAGAGGAAGTGAGGTCTGTGACTCTGAGCTAAGATGGGAGAGGACGGTGCATCCTCTCCTTGTTCTCTTTCCCCATCATCTGGAAGAACCAGGGGACTCTAAAGAGAGAGGAGGAGAGGGCCAGGAGACTGTGCAGCTGAATAGCAGTGGGAGACTCAGCCTTGCCCTCCTACCTCTCTCTCTCTCTCTCTCTCTCTCTCTCACACACACACACACACACACACACACACACTGAGACTGCAGGAGCCACATCAAGCCACTAAGATTCAGGGGCTCTTGTTAACCCCTGACAGCTGCTTTGAGACCTACTGTGGTCTTCATTTGTACAGCAGACTCACCCCGTGATTACCTTGGGGTCTGGCTTCTCTTGGTTTGGATTCTCTCGGTTGAGTTATCGAGTCAAGCCTAGGACAAAGAATTTCACCAACACAGAGAAGCCACCAGTAGACATTCACATGCCAACCCCATCACAGGGCCCTCAACAGGCCCATTCCATCTCACTGCCATGTTGCTGCTGTGTCTTCCGGGAGACAGCACACACACACAGCCCACTCTGTTACGGAACTGACTAGTCTTACCAGTAAGGAAAAACATGCACACACATCAGGCAAGCAGGGGAGCAACCAGAAACACACTGTGCAAGCAGACAGACATGGATTCCAATCAGTGGCATAAGATGTTGTCCATTCTCCTGTTTCAGACCAGCAACTACAAGGACTCATCGCAAGAGCAGGTGTTTCACTTAGCAATTAAGATTCCCAACTCCCAGCAGTCTGGAAGCAAGGGGCATGGTCTCATCCTGCAGCTGGGGAAACCACCGCAAAGAACAGACCCACTCACATTGCCAGGGGTTTTCTGAGCACCTACGCTGTTCTACCATTAGGACATTGCTGGGAAGACTGTAACAGAGCTGACAGAATGCTCAGAGACCTCTGTCACTTCTCAGCGGTGAGAACCCTGCCTGCCTGCCTGCCCAGCCTCAGGTGCTCCATCTGTAGAACAGGAGTAACAGCACGCTACCACGCAGGACACCCTTTGGCGTTCAGAACCAACAGATGACAAGCACGAGCAAGGGGGCGCAGACTTTACCTCTGCCATCAGGGTAAGCTACTGTGGGCCACGTGTCTGACACAGCAGTCAAGCTGCTGCTTAGGATGCCTGCAACCCATACTGGAGTTCCTGGGTTCGAGTCCCAGCTGCACTCCCGAGTTAGCTTCCTACTGATGTGCACTCAGGGAGGCAGGAGGGATGGCTCACATAGCTGGGTTTCTATGACCTATGTGAGCAACTTGGATTGAGCTCCTGGCACCAGCTTCCCCCAATTCTGGCTGCTGAGTGCATTTGGGGCATAAGCCACAGAAGGGGGATTGCTCTCTGCCTGTTCCTCTCTGTCTGTATCTCTCTGCCTTTCAAATAAATAAAATATGAAAAAATTAATAATTCTTATTAGAGGCACTCATGAGAAAGGCTCAACCCTGTGTTACCTGTGTACAATGTGAATTAACAGCACTGAGCACCTGGTTTTGTGGCACAGTGGGGTTAAGCTACCACCTACCATACCAGTATGAGCACTAGTTCATGTCCCAGCTACTCCACTTCCAATCCAGCTCCCTGCCAGTGTGCTGGGAAAGCAGCAGAAGATGGCCCAAGAGCCTGTGTCCCTGCCACCCATGTGGGAGACCCAGACAGAATTCCAGGATTCTGGCTTCAGTCTGTTCCAGTCCCAGTCATTTGGGGGGTGAACCAACAGATGGAAGGTGTGTGTGTGTTTGTACATGCATGCGCAAGTCTCCCTCTCTCTGTATAACTCCACATTTCACATAAATAAATAAATAAACAAATAAAGAGAAAAAAAATTAGTGTTGAGCAATGGAGGGTCCATCAGGGCATTGTCCAGCCCCTTATCCTCCCCCACCCCGCCATGACAGCAGCTCAGTTGGGGGTATTTTACGTATGAAGCTTCCATATACCACAACATTTAATTAAGGGGTTCCATGGTTTTGCAGTACAGAAAATTTTTAAAAGCACTACAGTAATCTCTTCTGACCTTTTTGTTACCACTGAAGAAACTGGAGGTTAGAAAACAGAGTTCACGTTCGTTTTCTGATGCTCAGCTCAGTTATATTCTCATGGAACCAGCCTGGAGAGGGCCTGGGCTCCCTCCTCCAAGCCTGGGGCTCTGACTTGGGCCATCTCTTGAAATGCTAGCAGCTCAGGGTAGAAAGCAGCATCACCCCTCACCGTCCGCCCCCAAAGCTGGGAGCACCTTCCCGCAGCTGTGCTAGACAAGGCTCACTCCCCAGCCAAGGCCCTGCTCAGGGAAGCTCCAGATAGTGGCAATCTCGGTTGCAGCTTCAGCGCCAGTGGCAGCAGCCAGCACAGTAAGTGCACACACGCTGTTTCCTGTGCACTTTAGAACAGCCCTGGGGAGGAAGGTGCTATCATCGTCTCCATCTTGCAGAATAGAAAAGTCAGTCTGGAGAGTTCCTCACCGGGCCTGCTCCCCTGCCTGGGAAGAATGAAGCCAGATTCTGACCATAGGTGCTTGGGCTTCACTTCCCATCCTGCATCCCCATCTCAGACCCTCAACCTGGAAGGGACACTCACACAGGTACGGGGAGGTAAACACATGATGAGTCAAAGGGGACCGCATTTTAGGAATGGGGGACAGGAAGAAAACACGGATATTGGAAGGTGTGTGGGATAGACGTCACATCTCAACCAAGATGGGATCCAAAGACTATCAGTGCTTCTCTGATCAACCCAGGAAACCCACCAGGAGGGAGAGACACAGGCAATGCCTATGCAACCCGGAGGTCCACCCCTGGCTTGCCTCCATCTGCAGCACCACCCGGGCTGTGTGCCCAGGTCAGCACCACCGCACAGGATCTTGCACACAGCATCTCCCCTGCATTGCCACCCACTTTCAAAGGGGAACCCAGGGCCGACGCTGTGGCACAGTGGGTTAACGCCCTGGCCTACAGTGCCAGCATCCCATTTGAGTGCCGGTTCAAGAC
The DNA here is from genome assembly GCA_949820135.1 of Sylvilagus floridanus. NCBI lineage: Eukaryota > Metazoa > Chordata > Mammalia > Lagomorpha > Leporidae > Sylvilagus > Sylvilagus floridanus. Next base: position 18,304,906 of record OX463235.1, read on the forward strand.
CCAGCTGCTGCACTTCCGATCCAGCTGTCTGCCATGGCCTGGGAAAACAGTAGAAGATGGCCAAGGCCTTGGGCCCCTGCACCCATGTGGGAGACATGGAAGCAGCTCCTGGCTCCAGATCGGGGCAGCTCCAGCTGTTGAGGCCAACTGGGGAGTGAACCAGCGGACGGAAGACCTCTTTCTCTCTCTCCTCTCTCTTTGTAACTCTTTCAAATAAATAAATCTTTAAGAGAGAGAGAGAGAGAGAGAGAGAGAGAACGAACCCACAGTACCTCCTAGGGTTTCTTCTTCCCAAGCCAGCTCAGTTCCCTGCTGGGGTTTCTGAAAGGCAGGGGATTGCCATAAAGCCACACCCCTGCTAATCCTGGGCCAGCTCACCCCATCCTCCCACCACACTGAATTTCCCCAATGGTTCCTGGATCAGTTTCCGAACCTTGTGCAAATTCCTCTCCCTCCCCAGCATTCATCCCCTTCAGATATTTGCAGGCTATTATCTTGTACCCACTTAGTCAAGCAGCACATATTAAGTTCTTTTCATCTTTCCTCATAAATCAGTCCCTTAATCCCAGCAAGCCCTTTAATCGTACTCGCTGCTCCTCTCTGAACTCCATCCAGTTTCCCGAAGCCTCTGATAATGTTCTGACATGGGGGGTGGGAGGGGGAGGCTGGATCCAAGGCTCCAGCTGCTGACTCAACCGACTCCCTAATGCTACGGAGCACAATGCCTGCACACGCACACACATGCACACGCACGCGCACTGGTTCCCGCAGGGCACGCAGACAACATGCCCTGCAGCCTCGGTGCCCTTTCTGCAAGAGCAACATCACAACGTGGGGTGGGTGCCTGTGCGGACCCAAGGTGCTCTCAAGCACGTCGGTGTTTAAAGGAAAAATAAAAAGTCCTTGCAGGAAGTTTTATAGTCCCGTAAGATTTTCACTAGCTATTCCCACACACTCCCTCACTATACGTATAATGCCTGTATGACCTAGTGGACTTAAGGACCCAGGAAAAGGCCATGTTGGAACCTGAGGCCCTTGACAAAACCACTATGACACACCTGCCAATTAAGGGCTGTAATTAAAAAGACTGACAACACCAAATGTGGGCAAGGACATAGAGCAACTCAGACATGGCAGAAGTAAAAACGCCAAGAATCAGGCTTTGAAATTCTTTTAAATTAAACATACATGTAGAGCCGGGCATAGCAGGTAAAGCAGCTGCCTGCAGGGCCAGCATTCCATATGGGCGCCCGTTTGAGTCTCCGCTACTCCACTTCCAATCCAGCTCTCTGCTATGGCCTGGGAAAGCCCAAGTGCTTAGGCCGCTGCACCCGCATGGAAGACCCAGAAGAAGTCCTGGTTCCTGGCTTTGGATTGGAATTAGCCCAGCTCTGGCCATTACAGCCACGAGGGAGTAAACCAGTAGATAGAAGACTTTCTCTCCCCTCTGCCCTGTGTAACTTTGCCTTTCAAATAAACAAAATAAATCTTAAAAAAAATTTAAATGTATCCTAGGACCCAAGAATTCAACTCTCAGAAATTTACTTCAGAGAAGTGAAAATATAGGAAAGATTTTATCCAAATGTTCACAGCTGCTAAACAGCTAAACTCTGGAAGTGGTTCAACTGACATTCAACAGGGGAAAGATCAAACCATGGTATACACATATGTTGGGAAACTCACTAACGACAATAAAAACAAGTTACCAACACACACAATATGAATATGAAAATCAGTCTTGTGTGATAAACAAACCTCACATACACAAAAGTACATATATAGAATCCTGATTATATGAAATCCTTAGACAATTAAAACTAAGCTACCTTAGGAAAGAATGAAAAGAGTAGCTCTAGGACTGGCACTGTGGCACAGGGGTTTAAGCTGCCAGCTGCAGTGCCAGCATCCCATATGAGCACATGTTTAAATCCCCTGTTTCTTTAAAAAGTGATTTAAGGGGCCGGTGCTGCGATACAGTAGGTTAATCTTCTGCCTGCCATGCCAGCATCCCATATGGGTTCCAGTTCGAGTCCCGGCTGCTCTACTTTCAATCCAGCTCTCTGCTATGGCCTGGGAAAGCAGTAGAAGATGGACCAAGTCCTTAGGCAACTGCACCCATGTGGGAAACCCGGAAGAAGCTCCTGGCTCTTGGTTTCGGATCGGCCCAACTCCAGCCATTGCAGCCAATTGAGGAGTGAACCATCAGATGAAAGATCCCCCTCCTACCTCTCCTCTAACTCTGACTTCCAAATAAATAAATAAATCTTTTTAAAAAGATAGAGGTGGACATTTAGCACAGAGATGAGGACACCACTTGGGGTACCTGCATCCCATAACGCAGTGCCTGGCTCCAGCTCCAGCTCCTTCACTTGTAATCTACCCTCTTACTACTGCACACTATTGGAGGCAGCAGTTGATGGCTTCAGTACTTCATCCCATCCACCCACAGGAGAAACTCAGACTGCGTCCATGGCTCCCGGCATCAGCCTGGCCCAGCCCTGGATGCTGCAGGCATTTGAGGAGAGAATCCATGGATGGATGATCTACATCTGTCTTTGTGTGTCTCTGGTTTTCAAACAAATAAAAATAAATATTTTTTAAAGATTAGGGTTGTAAAATCTAAAATAAAACTAAATTAGGACATACACTATTGATCAAGTTTTCTTAAAGCTTTTATATAAAACTAATCAATAAAATATTTAGTAGGCATTTAGCACAGTGAGTTGCATAGGCAGAAGTTGACTTCACTGAGGGTGTACTGTGTGTTGGGCACATTACTCACATTCTCATTTCATCTCCTTCTCCACTGAGTTTTATCTCACTAGCCTGATTTCATAGATTTTTTTTAATGGAGCCTCAAATAAATTTTTCCCCTAAAGACACACAGAAAAAAAGGTTTGAAAACCCAGTTCTCCAGGGCCCTGAAGTAACATCTCTTCAAAGCTTCCCCAGGCAACAACTCTGCATGCTGCAATCACAGCTCCTGAATCCTGGCTTTCAAATAGTCTGTCCTTTAGCCCCTAACATCGCCCAGAGTGACCCAGGAATACACATTACAGAATGCAAAACCTATCTGCATGGACTACCTTTTATTTTCAGAGGTGGCACAAACCCTTCACCAGATCACGTCCCGAAGCCTGACTGAGCAAACTCCACTGGCGAAGTGGACGGCTGGGGCGGAGGGAGGGACACAGTGGCATCCTGGCTCACAGCATGAGGGGCCTGTGATCCCTGGAGCATGGGGACCGCCGCATGAATGGCCTGCGTGTGCAAGAGCTGAGACTCTAAAGGGCCGGCTACCCCCAGGCACTGCCTCCAGCTTCTACAGGAGGACTCTTTAAAGTCCATCTGTTCACAGGAGGCTGGCCGCCTGGCACTGGCCTTGATTTGTAGATTCTGAGAGTTCTGGTGAGGTAAGAGTATTTCATCTCTACAAGGCACAGGACACTGAACCTCCAGAGGCCTGACTTTGGCCCAGATGCCTGCAGGCAAGATGGGGGCAGGGGGAGGGAGAGGTTCTGGAGAGGAGTGATGGTCACCATCCTAAGAGTGGTGAACCCAGAATGACTGTGGCCGCTCTCTGGCCACCTTTTCCTCTGGAGGACGGCCTTGATACTTCAGCAGCATGAAAATGCTACATGGACGAGAAAAAGGGTCTTGAAGCTCAGAAAAACGCCTTTTCTGTCTCTGACTCTTAATAATGATGAAAGCAGGTTAAGGGGCTGGTGTTGTGGTGTAGCATGTAAAGCCACTGCCTGCAGTGCCTGCATCCCATAAGGTCGCCAGTTCAATTCCCAGCTGCTCCACTTCCAATCCACCTCTCTGCTATGGCCTGGGGATTTATATTTATATTTATATTTATATTTCTCTGTAATTTATAAAGAAATTTGGGTAAAATGTTGGTTTGTGCTAAGAGCTTATATCAGAGTAAATTATTGGGAAAATACTTTATCTGCAGTCTTAAAGCAAAAATGAGCATGCCCTATTTAGCCTAATCATTTCTATATCTAAATTGTTATGTGTAACAGTCACCATTTTACCTAACAAGTGCATTTTTGCATTAAAAACAGAGATCAAGCCTTTAAGATCTGCTATTGATTTCAGAGTTAATTTAGGGCATAGCAGATAAAGCCCCACTTGCAATGCCAGCATTCCACTTGGGCACCAGTTAGAGTCCCAGCTGCTCCACTTCTGATCTAGCTCTCTGCGATGGCCTGGGAAAGCAGGGGAAGATGGCCCAAGTCCTTGAGCCCCTGCACCCACATGGGAGACTGGGAAGATGCTCCTGGCTCCTGGTTCGGATTGGCCCAGCTCCAGCCATTGTGGCCATTTGGGGAGTGAACCAGCAGATGGAAGACCTCTCTCTCAATCTCTCTCTGCCTTCAAATAAATAAATAAATCTTTTAAAAAATAAATAAATAAAGCAGGTTAAAACAAACACTAAATGAAACCTTGAAAGGGGAAAAAGAGCTGTAAAACGGACAGTCTGGGGAGTGCACCAAACCGGGGAGGGAACATTCCAGCTACAGCCTGGAAGTAGCAGAGAAAGAAACAGGGAGGACAAAGAATGCATGGGAGAGAAAACGGGACAGATGAATAAGTGATACACTGGACAGCAGGAACTACAGCTGCCCTATCCCAATGCGCACTCTCCCCTCAACCTGCACAAACCCAGCTTTCAGGGCATGTACCACACAGGTAAGACTGCCATTCTCTGTCTCCCTTCCAGCCACATGGAATTCTTAAAAGGATTTCTTCAAAGGAGGGAGCAAGCCAATGTCCTCCTTTGGGGCTGGCGTCACAGCGCAGTAGGTGAAGCCTCAGCTTGCACCCTTGACATCCCCTATCCGAACTCCAGTGCTAGTCCCAGCTGCTCTGCTTCCAACCCAGCTCCTTGCTACTGTGCCTGGGAAGACAGCAGATGACCACCCAAGTGCTTGGGAGTTCCTGGCTGCTGGCTTCAGTGTGGCCAAGCACACCATTATTGACTTTCTGAGGGTGGACCAGTTGATCTAAGATCTGTCCCTCTCTTTTCTTCTCCCTCTCTCTCTTTCCCTACCCTTCTCTCTCCTTCTCTCTATAGCTCTACCTTTTAAGTAAATAAACCAATAAGCCTTTTTTTTTTTTTTTAAAGAAACTGCCCTCTTCACCTTTCCCATGCTGCCAGCCTGGAACGTGAACACAATGGGTAGACTTCCAGGTGCCACCTTGGACCACAGACTTTAGGTCAAAGTGCCGTGTCCCAGAAATAACCTGGTGAAAGCCTGAAGGATCCTGGGTCCCTGGTGACACAGAAGCCACCGTGTCATCCCTAGACTGCCAGGCTCTAGACCTGTTTTATATGAGCGAGAAACATAAACCATGGCCAGCGCTGCAGTTCACTTGGCTAATCCTCCGCCTACAGCGCCGGCACACCGGGTTCTAGTCCCGGTTGGGGAGCCAGATTCTGTCCCAGTTGCTCCTCTTCCAGTCCAGCTCTCAGCTGTGGCCCAGGAAGGCAGTGGAGGATGGCCCAAGTGTTTGGGTCCTGCACCGTATGGGAGACCAGGAGAAGCACCTGGCTCCTGGCTTTGGATTGGTATAGTGCGCCAGCCTTAGCGGCCATTTTGGGGGTGAACCAACAGAAGGAAGACCTTTCTCTCTGTGTCTCTCTCACTGTCTAACTCTGCCTGTCAAAAAAAAAAAAGAAAAAGAAAAAGAAAAGAAAGAAAAAAACATAAACCTTGTTTAAGCCACTAGTATGCAGGGGTGTCTGCCTCATACAACTGAAGCTAAGCCAAACGGACATACACAGAGAAGCAGATGGGCGGAAGGATAAATCGTGTCTTTGTAATGAAAGCTAGAACAATCTCACCCCAACTCTGGTCTCTGAGCCCTGGCTGTCCCATTAGGAAGGGCTGGTTACCACAAGAAGTAGCCCCCAACCCTCTCCACTGAGGAAGACTGGAATTCAAAGACCACGCTCTCTAGGCTTGGGAATCAAAGCCATCACTTTAAGGAAATTCACCTGCTCAGGGCATTAGACCTCACAGGAGAAGGTAGACAGAACCACAGATTATCAGTTAGCCTCAGAGGCCCAGCCAATGGCAAGGGAACCCTAAAACACCTACCTGCCCTGAAGGAGAATCTAGAGAGAGAGTTGCGGGCTTTCAACAAGCACATTGCAAGCAAGTCAGCCCGGGGGTCTCCAGACCAAGAGCTTCCTAAGGCACAACCGGGACTACGCAACAGGGAATGGCGAAGGCTCTTTCTGGGCGTCAGTTACGACGGAGTGGGACAAAGGAGCTTCCCGAAAACAATTTCTGAGACCAGGTCTGCACCCATGGGCAGGACCCTCAACAGGCAATACAAGGCCAGCAGCAGGTGGGAACCCAACAGCAGGGAAGACACGGCCAAGGTCCCAGGAGGTGTCGGATTTACAGGATGTCACTTCTTCATGTGAACATGAGAAAGACGCAGGATGCCCCAGGCCTTCTGCAGCAGCCCTGGCTCCTCCACTGGCCTTCAGAGACATGGCTTCAGAGCATGCCAGCCCAGCCGTGCTGTCCGTCCAGGGACAGTCTGAGCAGCCACCTCAACCCACAAGGACTCTCAGGAGCTCCCTTGGCTCCCCACTTGCCATCCTCCCATTCTGGTTGCAGGGGCTCCTCTCAAAAACACCCCAACCTCAACCCTCCACAGCCCTCTGCTTCCTCCCCACGCTTCTTCATGGAGATCCCAAAGGGCCCCAACTCTGGAGCTGCTCAGCTACAATCAAGTTTTCCATTCAGTGCCCAAACTTGGGAGAATGCGTGCTCCAGGGACATTCAAGTGGGAAGGCGCAGGCTTCCTGGAGTCTCTGAGAGGCTGGATTTTGGTGATCAAGTTTTAAATTGCTGTCCATTATTAATGTTAAACTCACAGCAGTCAGCCCTGAGATCTGCAATTATAACAATTCATAAAAACAGCCCCTTTGTTAGTCGCGCTTGAAGAGCTTTTGAAACATAATTGCAACGCGGTGCAAAGTGAAATAAAAATTCAGATTTTCTTTTACCAAGGCCATGAACAATACTGTCCTTTTTACAGCAGCGGAAAGCCTCAAGACATCCGTTATATTCCTTCAATGAGCTTTGTTCAATAAATGCTAAGCCTTGAAGCTTTTAAATGTATTAAAGTGATTATGATATCATCACTCCAACAGCACTTCAATAGAACATTAAGACAGAAACAATTTTCTTCCACACAAGCAGCGTAACAGTAACAAAAAGTTGATTAAACGCACATTGTATCAAAAATATCTTCAGTGTTTACAGACACGTGTAGATAACATCCACTGTAACCCACACCATGGGCAGGCAACAGAAGAACAAGTCATAAAGGCATTAGAGGGAGAGCACATTTCAACAACAAACCTTCAAAACTTCAGCCATGGCTTGTCTGTGACTTTGCTCGTGAATTTACCAAGTTATACCACGTAAAAGAGAAGAAGCCTCAAAATTAAGAAATGCTCAAGGAGAGCAAGTCCTTGTTTTCTCTTTCCCTAAGATCAAATGACCTCCCCCACACGCATCCTATTTCCTTAAACGCTTCGACCTGAGCAAAGTCTGTCTACTCAAAACATCGCTGAACAGACATCAGGCTTCGAGGACCCCACAAGGGGCAGGGGCCTTGAGACATCAAACCAGGAGGCCTGGAGGGGTTAGGAAGGGAGGCATGAGGTGGGGTCAGAGCAAAACTCAAAGATTCCCTTCGTGGCAGGCTCCTCACAGAATGCTCTTAGCACAGATAAGGGGATTATGAATTCACATGTGAATTTATCCCCTATTAAACTTTCAGCAGCAGGGTCAGGTGGCTGGAATGGTGTAGCCAAACACCATGGTCACATGCCAAGGGAGGAATTACTTGTAGGCTCTCCTGACAGATCTAAGTAAAAGAGGGTGCTGGAGCCCTTTGAGTGCAGTATAGACTGGCATCTTTCCCTGTTCAGTTCTGTGTCCTGCTGTTGAGCACAGCTTCCTCCTGGAGGGTGGGTTCCCAGAACACTGAAAATTTCACTGGATCCTTTTTCAGAGATCATTACCAAGTGCTGATGTTTATCCCCCCCCCCCCCCAAAGCAGAGTTATATGTGGAAAGAGACAGAGATAGAGGTCTTCTATCTGCTAGCCATTCCTCAAATGGCCTCAAGAGCCAGGACTGGACAGGCCAAAACCAGGAGCCTTGAACTCCATCTAGGTCTCCTGTGTGGGTCTCAGGGGCCCAAATACCTGGGAAATCATCTGCTGCTGTCCCAGGCACATTAGCAGGAAGATGGCTAGGAAGTGGAGGATCCAGAACTCAAGCAGAGCTCATATGGGATGCTGGCAACACAGGCTGAGGTTCAACACACTACACCATAATCCCAGCCCCCAACACCTATTTTTTTATGGCAGCTATTTATATACTAAGGATATCCATTCAAGGCTTGCTTGAATGGATATTTGCTGCAAATATTTATCAGTTGCTTTTACCTTTTAAGTTTGTTGATGGGGTTCTATAAGATGCAGGGCTTTTATTTTTTTTTTTAAGATTTATTTATTTGAAAGAGTTACAGAGAGAGGGAGAGAGACAGAAATATCATCCATCTTCTGAATCACTCCCCAATGACCACAACAGCCAGGACTGGGCCAGGCTGAAGCCAGCTCAGGGGCCTGAACTCCATTCGGGTCTCCAAAGTGAGTGGCAGGGCCCCAAGCACTGGAGCCATCCTCTGCTGCTTTCCCAGGTGCATCAGCAGGGAGCTGGATGGGAAGGGGGGCAGCCAGGACTCAACAGGCGCCCACCTGAGACACCAGCATCACAAGCAGCAGCCCAATCTGCTGCACCACAACGCCAGCCCCAGACAACAGTGTTTTACATCTTCAAATACGAGGGAGAAAAGCATTCCAAGGAACAAAGGGAGAGCACACAGAGAAGACAGCGAACACCCAAACCTGTCGGGACCAAATCCCAGCCTGTGACCAGCTTGTCTTCTTCCCAGGCAAAGGGCGGCTCTGTGTTTCTCAGCAGAAAACACTTATAAGCAATGCAGACTGCAGAAGGCAGGCTACTGACGAAGTCTTTTATTACCCAGCTTGGACCTTGTGATTTTCGTTATGGGACAGTTTCCTAGTCCAGTACTCCAAGCACTGCTCCCTGGCCCTGGCAGCTTCTTAAGCCAGCCCAGAGAAAGAAGCACATAACAAAGGTCCAAGAAAAATGGGAAATGAAGACCATATAGTGGGTGACAAGTTCCCCTGCTCTAGCACTAGCCAGTGCCGTAGGCCAGAATTGATTTTCTATACGACATCAGAAAGGATTACCTCCCCCCACAATGCTGCCCAAGGGGATGGAGTGGAAATCATAATTAATTCAGGCAAATTCAATTCCCAGAGTCCAAGTGACAAATACTTTCTTTATAATATGAAGCACAGTCTCCAAACATCTTAAAACAGTTGGTGGGAGCTATAGCAACACACTCAATGCAGTCATGATGCGAAGCTACACAATAAAACGTCTGTAACCAAATAATAATTCTCCCAAGTCAAGAAAAGAATATTCTTTTAAAAAATAAACTCAAACTTCCAGGAAAATGTATTTCCACTGACAAGAACCCTGCCTCTCCTCCCCTCCTGGCACTATGGGGTAGGTGGGAAGAGAGGTCAATTTCATTCCTTAACTATCTTGGTCCTTTAAGCCAACAAAAATGTTCTCTGTGTGAGAAGGAAAGGTATTATTGTGTTCCTGATTAAAAGACTCAGATGGAACAAGTTGCTTTCATAGCCCGTGTGCCCTAAGCCCACAAGCACCTAAAACTACAAAGACAGACAACTACAGATTAGGCCATCAGCAGAGAAGAGTTAGACAATTTCTTTTGGGCTTGAGAGTCTATTGCATGGAGTGGTAGGGCCATAAAGAGAACACTGGACAAGGAAGAAGACACCCCAAAACCTCGCTCCAATCCCAGCACAGTAAACCTGAGGCCTTGGACAAACTAATAACTCTTGGAATGCCCCAAGCTCCTCCTCTCACAGTTGACTGACAGGTCTCCATACGCTCCTTCAATCCTAATACCTAATATTTTGTAACTGCAGTATTATCATCTGCTAGAAATTTTGGCCTAAAATTATATTCAATGAGTTTCTATTTCCTGATCCCATCAGCTATACACTAGTGAAAATGTACCAGGTGAAAAAGATGACACCCTAGAATGAACAGTGACAGCACTGTTCTCCAAACAGAAACTCTAAGGATGGTCCTGCAGTTGACATGCACGTTGTACATGAACATATATCCGCTTGGCCAAAATATCCCTCTGTTAATCATCATAATCTAGTATTTATTAAGCGTCCATTAGGGAAAGTCCCTAGTTAGCTCATTATATATGATCAGAAAGACAGATACAAGCGCAGTCTTTGAAATTCAAGACTGACTCACATTCTGGCTCTTTGGACAGTTATGGAACATCTTTGAGCCTCCATTTCTTCATCTACAAAGTGGGAACGATAATAGATAGTGCCTTGCTCACAGGACCATTATGAGATGCAAATGAGATAATACACATAAAACAGGCACGGTAATTGCTATAATTAGTATTACTTAACATTACCACCACCATTGCTATCTCTATTAATAACCCATTGAGTTGTTGTGAGAGGTAAATGAGGACACATATTAAGTATTTAGTGCCAGTACCTGGCACATTGTAAAAGTTAATAAAGGCTGTCATTACTCTTATCGTCTATTACATTTATCTGTGGAGTAGTGTTATAACAGCATCATCGGATAAGATGTAGCATATCTCCTTAGTTCAATACTCAGCGTTTTCCTCACAAGGGTCATTTTCAATGGACTCCTTCTAGCATTCAAATCCTCTCAAACGCAAACCACAAACCCCAATCAATCTAACACTCGGCAGTAACAAGCTTTGGGGAAAGCAGCTAAGGAGTATAGATTGGGAGGCTGATTTTCTTCTTCTGAAATCTAAGAAGGCCAGAGATCTGGTGAGCCCAGCGACTCCTCCACACTCCACACTCCACACTCCACACTCTAACATCATACAACACCATCTGACAGTTACTAAAAAGTAGAGGTTGCACACAGAGCCAAGTCTCCTGTCTCACACAACTCCCATAGCTTCATAATCCCAAGTAAACAACTTGGTGGAGCGGGCATTCTGCACGATGGTTTGCTTAACTTGGGTCTGCTGCATCCCAGACTGGACTGCCTGGTTTGAGCCCCTGCTACCATGCTTCTGATCCAGCTTCCGGTAATGTACAGCCCAGACATAGGGTGATAATGGCCCAAGTACTTGGGTCTTTGCCATCCATACAGGAGACCCAGATTGAGTTCCAGGCTCCTGGCTTCAGCTTGGCCCAGCCCTGGTTGTTGTGGGCATTTGGAAAGTAAACCAGCAGGTCAAAGATCTCTCTGTCTCTCTGTCTCTCTGTCTCTCTGTCTCTGTCTCTCTCTCTCTCTCTCTGTGTGTGTGTTTCAAATAAAATGAAAATAAATTTAAAATTTTCTAAATTTAATAAAACTTGAAATCCAAAGGAGTAACTTTTACACACAGCTGCAAACACAACTTGTGGGAAAGTATTAGCAAAATCTAGGTTGACCCAATTTTGTTCAAGTGCAGAATGGGATGGATGTTTCTGGATGCCAAGTGATGAAGACCAGTCCAAGAGTTCCTCTACGAGAACAAAATTCAGCTATATTCAAGCTTATTTCAGTCCTCTACTGGTGAAATGTCTTCTGTCTGTGTCTTCCCACAAGCATCCATGGGCTGAGACAGGTCTGTACACAATGGGGTGACTACTGAAAATGCAATGTCTTCACTCCTTCACCCACTTCAACACACAGCTAGCTACCTCTGCACCAAGAGCCACACGAAATGGCAAGCAAGACACATTCCTCTGGTTGTAACCTAAACTCACCTAAGGACTAGGACAACCTGTGACAAGGGTCACGGTTTGCCTATTTGAGTTGGTTCCCACAAAGGGGTCAAAGAGATCCCAGGTCCACTGGGGTGGGGGTAGGGGAGGGGACATAAGCACTCATGCTCCCAGGGAACGAGAACAGTGGCCTCTCACCTCCTCCACAGAGCCCCTCCCTTCTCCACACACCCTCGATGACAGCTCTGTCACCTGTCTACATTGTCCTCTTGCTTCAAGAAAGACATTGTTACTGACTCAGGACCTTCATATAGCAGCACGGTGAGCAGCAGAACCACGAGGAAGCACATTCCAGAACCACTGGGACACGGAGGCCACCCTGCCACTTGCTTGCTTCATGCCTGGTATGGGAGTCTCCATATCCCAAAGGCAGGAGAGACGAAACAAAGTAGAAAACAACAGTGCTAACTTTTTATCCCTATTATTCGGCTACTTTATGAGCCCTTCCCTCACTCCTCCGCACAAAGAGAAGGGGAAGCGAGAGGAAACTAAGTGGCTTTGTCATCAAAAGCCTTCAGCACACTGGCGCGCAAACACCTGTCAGTGTAAAGGCTGCCTCTTTATCAAGTCTTCATAGCCACCAGCAGCCGAGCACACTCGGAGCTTTCAGACTATTTTCTTCCAATGTTTTGAAGTCCCTTTCAGTTCACATGAAGGCTAACGATTTCAAAAAGGTGGGGAAAGGAAAGGAAAAGTTCTTTTCTACAAAAGCGAAAGGAAGGAGAAGATGGTGTGCCGTGATTATTGAGCCCCACAGCCCTTCGGCTGACAGCACAGACTTTGTTGAACAACCTCTGAGAACCTCCGCCGAGAGACAGATCCGCAGCGCAAGTGTGCAGAGCATACATAGTGCAGCACCCCCGGCCTCGCTAAGGCAGGGACCCCACTCCAATTTCAAGTTCAGTTTCCTGCCCAGTAGCTCTCTGGAACACTCAAGGTCCAGAGTCGCATCAGATCAAGTGACCCACGAGTTCAGCCAACTCACATGCCAAGCGCTGCCAACAGAAAACTTGGTTTATGCCTCATTCAGCAAACGCTGGAGCTCCAACAAGAATTTCAGAAAGGCCGGTGCCATGGCTCAATAGGCTAATCCTCCGCCTTGCGGCGCTGCCACACAGGATTCTAGTCCTGGTCAGGGCACCGGATTCTGTCTTGGTTGCCCCTCTTCCAGGCCAGCCCTCTGCTGTGGCCAAGGAGTGCAGTAGAGGATAGCCCAAGTGCTTGGGCCCTGAACCCCATGGGAGACCAGGAGAAGCACCTGGCTCCTGCCTTCGGAACAGCGCAGTGCGCCGGCCGCAGTGCACCAGCCACAGTTGCCATTGGAGGGTGAACCAAAGGCAAAGGAAGACCTTTCTCTCTGTCTCTCTCTGTCTACTCTGCCTGTCAAAAAAAAAAAAAAAAGAATTAGTGGCTTGAACCCTCCCAGGGCCCCAGCCCCCAGCTCAGGCCACTCAGCAGAGCAGAGTACTCGCAATCAGCCCCTGCATTGAGAGCACTCACATAGAACAGCTGTGGAGCGCTGTGGTCACAGCTGCACAGACCCACCTGTCACCAAGTCAGCAGCCACTGCGTTTTCTGCCCTTCCGCCCTCAACACCAGGTTCCAGCCCTAAGAGCACGGGAGGGAAGGGGGTGAGAAGAACAAACCACAAGCGAGACAATGGTAAATAACTTCACAGTCTCCCACACGACCACATGCAAGTGTGGTTTCCCCGGCACACGCGGCACGTGGCAGGGGGCGTGGGTGACAGCAGCCCCTGAGTGATGGAGCACTCACCTCTGTTTCAGACATACCTTTGCTCTGAAACTATTCCGCTCGGAGAGCATCAAGCTCCGGCTCCAGACCCATCCATCTAACAACAGAAAGCACCTCTCAAGCTCCTTTCTGACACGAGCCCATCTTTCACCATTTGCTGGCATGCACGGTTTTGCTGACACAGCTCCGTTACCAGAAAAAGCTCAGTAAGTAAAGCTGATTTGAAATAACTATACATTATATGGAGCCCAGATGCGGAAAACTGATTGGAAGTCCAGAAAATCATCATGTAAAGGGCTCTAGAAAGAACTGCTTAATGATGTAAATACCTTCGCTTCCCACAGACCACACTCCGTTTGATTTATCCTTAGTGTTAAATACTTGCTAACTCACAGGGGTCATCAGACAAAACAACTCCACATAACAAGTACATATCAGACACTGTGATTCTTCACCTGAAATCCCTGTCTCCCTGAATAATGTTCGAATCCTGAGCTAACGCTGTCAGACTGAGGTGTGCACCAATTTCGGCTCTCCGGCAGAAGCACAAAGCTGAGAAGTAGCCAGCAGTGGTCTGAAGAGCAAATTTTCAGGTGCTGTCCTCCGTGACTGCAAGGTAAGCTGACAATGTGCATGGGGAGGCCGCAACCAAGACACTGATGCAGAGTCAGGTGGACGGAGGTAACTAGCCCCACATGACTATCACTCCCTGACTCAATGGCTACAGCTTGTCCCAGAAAGCAAGACCTTGGGAGAAGGATGTATCCCTTCTGCCCTCCATGCCAGCATCACTCTGGGCACAACTTGGCTCACGTTGCCCCCAACCAGAGATGCTCATCACCACGTCTCTACCTCCCAACTCCTGGTTGCTCTGCAAGACTCATCTCCTACAGATGCAAAACGCTCTCCCCAGGCTTTCCACTCCTATAATCAAGCAGTCATTCGCAGAGTGAGGTCAAATGGTCTCTGTCATGAGTTCAAGTCGGAATCTACATCTTTCATCTTCACCTTAGCATAATAATGAAATGCAGCTCAGCAAGCTTCCTGCCAGGTTCAGTCACACAGATCCAGAAGTCAAGGAAGACAAGGAGCCTAACGGCAACTCTGGGAAGCAGAGATAAACTCTGAAAGTGTCTCTTTACAAAATCTGATCATAGTCAAGGTCAAAAAGAAGGCCTCACACTCTACCAAGGAGACAGGACAGAACACATTTCCTGGTCACCCACCACAGAAATTCTCAAACCTCAACAACTTTTAAGCCTAGAGAAAATTAAAATCAAAAGCCCAAAATATCTATAGAATAAAAATTCAAACATCACAAAGATACTTCAAAATACAAGATACTCCATAGAGGAGCCAGCGTTGTGGCATAACACATTAATCTGCGACTTGTGACACAGCATGCCATATAATAGGGCCAGTTTCAGTCCCTGCTTTTTTTTTTTTGTGAGATTATTTTTATGTATTTAGTTGAAAGGCAGAGTTACAGAGAGAGAGGAGGAGGAGAGAAAGAGAATGAGATCTTGCATCTGCGGGTTCACTCCTCAAACGACCACAACTCCCTGGCAAAGATATGAGCCAGGAGCTTCTTCTGGGTGTCCTGTGTGGGTGCAGGGGCCCAAGTACTTGGGCCGTTTTTCTGCTTCTTTCCCAGGTGCATTAGCAGGGAGCTGTATTGGAAGTGGAGCAGCCAGGGCTCAAACTGGCACCCATATGGGATGACAGCACCACAGGCTGTGGCTTAACCCACTACACCACAGCACTGGCCCCTGCTTGGCTTCTAATTAGGCTCCCTGTGAATGTGCCTGGGAAAGCAGTGGGTGATGGTCCAAGTGCTTGGGTCCTTGCCATCCACGTGGGAGACCCAGATGGAGCTCCTGGCTCTCGCCTTCAGCCTGGCCCTAGGTTTTGCAGGCATTCAGGGAGTGAACCAAAGGATAGAGGATATTCATTCATTCATTCTCTCTCCCTCCCTCCCTCCCTCTCTCTCACCCTCACCCTCTGTCTCAGCCTCTCTCTCTGTGTCACTCTGCCTTTCAAATAAATAAATCTTTCTAGAATACACCTAACCTACCAGACCTCACAACGGAGCCACACAGCGCACCACAGAGTGCCAGTTGTTTGCCCTTGTGATCGCGTGGCTGACTGGCGGCCAAGGCTTACCGCCAATGTTCAGCCTCACAGGCCCAGGAGAAGACCAAAATTCAACCTGCAGTTTCTACTGAATGCATGTTTCTCTCTCATCATCACACACTCAAAATCCCAAGTCAAGCCCTCCTCAGTCAGGGACCATGTGTGTAACCCTGTATCAGCCTGTATGGCAGCTGGAGCTGCCAAAACAGAGTCCTAAAGGCCAGATCACGTACACAAAAGAAAACCATCTTCTCACAGCTCTGAAGCTAGAAGTACAAGACCAAGGCACAGCAGGGCTGGTTTCTGACGTGGCCTCACCTCTGCCAAGGGAGGAGACAGAGTTCTCCAGTGCCTCCTCCTCTGTTCTCATAATGATAATGGTACTAGATTAGGGCTTCACTCCTATGATCTCACCACAACTTAGCTGCCTTCTTAAAGCCTTACCTCCAAAGACATCACATCGGAGGTTAACACTTCAACATAACGGATCTTGGGAGATGCATTCAATCCACAGCAAACGTGAAGAGCAGAGCCTGGCAAGCATAGGACAGCCAAGGAAAACTCCAGCTGGTACTCTCATGAAAACCAAGGCAAAATCCCACACACAATCCCGGCAGACAGAACCTAGAGAACACATTCAATGAGTATCATCATATCACACTTTTGTTTTGTTTTAAAACGATCTCTTGACAACAAAGTAGTGATACAACTAAGGGAGGTTTAACAGGATTTATCAATGACTCAATATCCAGAAATGTGGCCCATCACATTAGTAGGTAAAATATGGCATAAACTGTATGCTCATCTCCATATACAGCAAAAGAGAAGTGGAGTTAAAATTCAACCTTAGTTCCTAATTTTAAAAAGGAATGAATACGGCCTAAAAAATAATTTTTAAAAAATTTTTTTCTTGGGGCAGAAAAATTAGAGAGGAGTAAAACAGTTTTTTTCACTTTTAGAAAACAGGTATTAGTAAAATAGTTCACTGAAAAATTAGCATTTAAAAACAATAGCTCTACTCCACACTATTCCTTCTTTTTTGTCTTCTTGAGCTTTATTGTCTGCATTTATTTATTTGAAAGTCAGAGTTACACAGAGAGAGGAGAGTGCAGTAGTGCCCTGGCCCGAAGTGCCGGCATCCACATGGGTGCAGGTTCAAGACCTCACTGCTGCACTTCCAATCCAGCTCTCTGCTATGTCTTGGGAATGCAGTAGAGGATGGCTCAGGTCCTTGGGCCCCTGCACCTGCATGGGAGACCTGGAAGAAGCTCCTGACTCCTGGCTTCAGATCAGCACAGCTCCAGCTTTTGTGGCCAATTGTGGAGTGAACCATCGGATGGAAGACTCTCTTTCTCTGCCTCTCCTCTCTCTGTGTAACTCTGACTTTCAAATAAATAAATAAATCTTTAAAAAAAAAAAAAGCTTTTCTTGGTACAAGCCAATGCAATAAGAGAAGGAAAATAAATAATAAGCAGAAAAATTAGAGAGGAGTAAAATAGTTTAACTTTTAGAAAACAGGTATTAGTAAAATAGTTCATTGTAAAATTAGCATTTAAAAGCAATAGCTCTACTCCACACTATTTCATTTTCACTCATTCCATTATATTCAAAAATAAACCATACCTTCCAAGTCCTTCTAATTCTGCAAAGGACTTGTCACAACCTTATGAAGTAGGCATTAATCTAATCAACTCCAGTTTACCAGTGCAGACAATAAAGCTCAAGAAGACAAAAAAGAAGATCAAATCATTTTTCACGGTCACCGAACCAATGAACAGCAGTGGGTGTCCTGACCCCAAGGCCTGTATTCACTCCCTACAACAAGACGCCTTCTTCTTCCTACACAGGGACATTAAATGCACTCAGCCCAAATTAACTCTTTTAAGATTTATTTATTTATTTATTTCAAAAGCAGTGTTATATAAAGGCAGAGGCAGAGGCAGAGGCAGAGGCAGAGAGAGAGAGAGAGAGAGAGAGAGAGAGAGATAGGTTTTCCTTCTGCTGGTTCACTCCCCAGTTGACCACAATGGCCAGAGCTGGGCCAATCCAAAGCCAGGAGCCAGGAGTTTCTTCCAGATCTCCCATGTGGGTGCAGGGGCCCAAGGACTTGGGTCATCTTCCCCTGCTTTCCCAGGCCATCGCAGAGAGCTGGATCAGAAGTGGAGCAGCTGGGACTCTAACTGGCACCCAAATGGAATGCTGGCATTGCAGGGGGTGGCTTTATACACTATGCCCCAAATTAACTCTTAAATCAATAGCAGATGTTAAAGGCTTGATCTCTGCTTTTAAAGCAAAAATGCACCTGTTTGTTAGGTAAAATGGTGACTGTTACACATAACAATTTGGATATAGAAATGATTAGGCTAAATAGGGAATACTCATTTTTGCTATAAGAATACATGTTTTTCCAATAATTCACTCTGATATAACCTCTTAGCACAAACCAACATTATATTAAAATCTCTTTATAAATCACAGAGAACACACAATTCCAGGGCTATCACTTTACTCCAGGTTGCCTGTAAGGAAAAGGACGCTGATTGGTGCTGCTTCACAGGGGGCATCAAACGTAAGGAAAAACAAGGCAGAAAAGAGAAAGGAGACAGAATCCAAACTTGCAGCCAGACCAAATCTATTCAGAGAAAATAAACTCTCAGAGGTGACCAACAGCTGAAAGAACATGTGGCAGAGGGCCCAAAAGGTGGTGACCAACTGCCGGCATACACAGACCAAACACGTGGCAGAGACCCAGCCCCCAGCAGGCTGGCCTTCCTGTATCTTAGGTGGGCTAGGGGTGGGGGTGGGGCACAGTAGGTGGAGGGGAGCCTCTCCACACCAGTTCTTCAAGTCTGTTCCACTGGCTTCCAAACCTGGGGAAGAATCTAGGGGTTTGGGGTGGGGAACAGTACAGAATGTGAGACTGAACCAGTCTCTTGAAAGAAGGCAGGGTAACAAGAACCTAAAATGGCTGAGGCTTATGTCCTTGCTCCATCACTGACACGATATTATAACTAAATCCAAAGTCTGCTCCTTTGGCCGTGGGCCACTTTGGCTAAAACCAGTAAACTCCTAAGGTTATCACAGAGGACAGGAACATATAACTAACACATGTTACTCAGCCCCTCCACAAAGCTGTATTACACACCAGGATGGTGGGAAACATGGGCACAGTAAGAAACCCAAAACTTAGAACTCAGTTGAGAAGAAAGACAAATAATAACGTAAATAAATACAAAATTGCAATTGCAGTTGCTGCAGTATTGACTATCTAATACTAATTCTGCCTAACAAACTATACCAAAATTCACCTTTTTTTAAATATTTATTTGAAAGGCAGAGTTACAGAGATAGGGAGGGACAGAGAGAGAGAGAGAGAGAGAGAGAGAGAGAGAGGGAGGAAGGGAGGGAGGGAGGTCTTACATATCTTCCATATGCTGGTTCACTCCCCATATGGCTGCAACGGCAGGAACTGGGCCAGGCCAAAGCCAAGAGACAGGAACTCCATCTGGATCTCCCACATGGGATGCAGGGGCCCAAGTAGTTGGGCTTTCCCAGGAGTATCAGCATGGAGCTGGATCAGAAGCAGAGCTACTGGGAATCTTAAATGGTGTTCATATGGGATGCCAGCATTCTAGGCAGTGGCTCACTCCACTGTGTCACAACCCAGTCCCAAATTTCACTGATTTTAAATAACAATAGTTTTGGGCCAGCGCTGTGCATAGTAGGCTAAGTCTCTGTCTGCAGCACCAGCATCTGATATGTGCACTCCATACGGAGCCAGCTGCTCCTCTTCTAACCCAGCTCCCTGCTATGGCCTCGGAAAGCAGTAGAAGATGGCCCAAGTGCTTGGGCCCCTTGCACCCACTTGGGAGATCCGGAAGAAGCTCCTGGCTCCTGGCTTCAGATTGGCCCAACTCCAGCCATTGCAGCCATTTGGGGAGTGAACCAGTGGATGGAAGACCTTGCTCTCTACCTCTCCCTCTCTGTCTGCAACTATACCTCTAAAATAAATAAATAAAATCTTTTTTAAAAACAATAACATTTTATGCTCACTTCTCTGCAAATCAACTACAATCTGGCTGGGAGAGGTGCACTCCAGGTGGCAGGCTGCAGGGCAAGCTCCAGTGTGCTCCACAGGACTCCAAAGTGAGGCCTCCTCTCTGAACGGGTGTGGCAGCACAAGAGAAACAAACAGGACATGCAACGCCTCCTAAGGTCTGGGCTCAGAACTGGCACACTCTCACTTCCGCCATCTTTAAGTCTGGCCCTGCCCCACATCCTCAGGGATGGGAATACACTCTGGAGGAGGAACCACAAAGCCTCAGAGCCAAGAGTATTGATACACAGGAAGGAGGAAGAACAAGGGTCATAATGTAATCTGTCACAGCTATAGGAGAAATACAGGGAAAGTGACAAGAAGATCTAAAAGATTTGACCACACAAGCGTCAATTACTGCAACTTCCCTAAGAAAGTGCATCTGAAACTGAAATCCAAACAGCAGGGATGAAAGAAGCAGGTGGGAAAAGGAGGGAAGAGATTCCCACGCAGAGAACAGCACATCCAAAGTCCCAATCACCAAAGGAGACATCAACAGTTCAAGGCGCTGAAGACAGACTGGTGTGGCTGGGCAGAGGAGAGAGAATGTGGCTCAAAATGAACAGAAGCGGGGCTGCAGCTATGACACAGAGGGTTAAAGCCCTGGCCTGAAGCGCTGGCATCCCATGTGGGCGCTGGTTCTAGTCCTGGCTGCTCCTCTTCTGACCCAGCTCTCTGCTATGGCCTGTAAAAGCAGTAGACAATGGCCCAGGTCCTTGGGCCCCTGCACCCACATGGGAGACTGGAAGAAGCTCCTGGCTCCTGGCTTTGGATTGGCTCAGCTCTGGCCATTGTGGTCATCTGAGGAGTGAACCAGCAGATGGAAGACCTTTTGTCTCTACCTCTCTCTGTAACTCTGTCTTTCAAATAAAATAAATCTTTAAAAAAAAAAAAAAAAAAGATGAACATAGGGAAGGAGTCTGCTCTCATCCTGACAGCAGAAATCCACTCAAAGAAGCTAAGGAAGGAGGTGACATAATCAGATTTGCCTCTTCACAAGCTCACTCTCTGCAGAACAGAAGGTGCAACAGTGCAGGTGAGAGGCAGTGGTGCTTAGATGAGGGTGGCCAGTGATGGGAACAGAGAGAAATGGAAGGGTTCAGAAGACTCTTTGTGGACAGAAAAGCCCACCATCCTACCTAGTCACTCCTGCCAAGGTCACTAACTACCTCCCTCCCTCCTGCAGCATTGAACCCTGCTAAACATGCCCTCATCAGGGCCAGCACAGTGACACAGTAAGTTAAGCCACTGCTTGTGACACGAACATCCTAGGTACTGTTTCCAATCCAGCTTCCTGTGAATGTACCTGGGAAAGCAGTAGAGGATGGGCCGAGTACCTGGGTCCCTGCCACGAACATAGGAGACCAGGTTGGCCTAGACCTCGTTGTTGTGGCCCTTTGGGGAGTGAATCATGGGATGAAAGATGTGTGTGTGTGTGTGTGTGTGTGTGTGTGTGTGTGAGAGAGAGAGAGAGAGAGAGAGAAAGAGAGAGAGAGAGAGAGAGAGTCTGTCCCTCTCTGTGTTGATCTGCCTTAGAAATAAATAAGTCTTTTAAAAATGTAGTTGCTCCTCTTTCAACTGCTCTCTGTCCTGAGTTTCTGGCACACCAGAATCCCCCTGGTTTCCCTCCACCTCCTCTGGCTGCTCATCCTCAGTTCAGCCTTATCATCTCTTCTTACTCTAAACTGTCCCCACCCCAAGCAAATGCATTGCCTCCCCACCCTATATTCTAAACACCTCCTGAAGAGGATGCAGCCCAGGCACACATCTCAACCCTACATCTGCCCACTTCCTTACGGGTGACCCAGAGACACTTCACACTCTCCATGTCCCACATTCATCTGCCTCTCACCTCCTCCACCCTAAAAACCCTCATCAGCTCCCCTGAGTCAAAGACTGCCACCCCCATCCATCAGTTACTCCGACAAAAAGCCCAGAGTCAGCTGCGGTTCCCCGAAGCTTCAAGCCTCCACATCCACCTGACATCCACACCATCAAAGCCCCCTGGGAGGGTTTGGCTCGGCTTCCCGCTCTCTCCCTGCACACCACCGCAGCCGCAATGCAGACATCTCACTGTGTCTGGAGGACTCCACAGCCTCCTCACTTCTCACCTGCATCCTCTTCCCCTTCTCTCTGCAAAACTCAAGCGATCTTCCTAAAACACAAAAACGACCAAGGCAATCTCCTGCCAGAAATCCACGGGCAGTGCACCCTCACCCTCGGTATCAAGCCCTGACTCCTTAGCAGTGTTTGCAAGTCCATTTGTGACTGGCCTCTGTCTTCCTTTTTGTGTGCCTTGAATATTCTTTTAAAAAAAAAAAAAGCTGTATTTATTTGATGGGGCCAGGGCTGTGGCATAGCAGGTTAAGCCTCCACCTGTGGCGCTGGCATCCCATATGGGTGCCAATTCTGTCCTGGCTGCTCCTCTTCTGATCCAGCTCTCCACTGTGGCCTGGGAAAGCTGTAGAAGATGGCCCAAGTGCTTGGGCCCCTGCATCCACGGGGAGATCTGAAAGAAGCTCCTGGCTCCTGATTTCAGATCAGCTCAGCTCCAGCTGTTTGTGGCCACTTGGGGAGTGAACCAGCAGATAGAAGACCTCTCTCTCTGTCTCTCCCTACCTCTCAAGTAAGCAAATAAATCTTTTTAAAAGAGAGGGAAAAAATAAAATAAAAAGATTTATTTACCTGAAAGGCAGAGTTACAAAGAGAGATCTTCCATCTGCTTGTTCACTCCTCAAATCCACAACAACCAGGCTGGGCCAGGCCAAAGCCAGGAGCCAGGAACTTTGTCCAGGTCTCCCACATGCATGTAGGGGCTAAGGACGTGGACCATCTTCTGCTGCTTTCCCAGGAGCACTAGTAGGGAGCTGTATTGGAAGTGGCACAGCCAGGAGTCAAACTGGGGCCCAAAAGGGATGCCGGAACTGTAGGCCATAGCTTTAACCTGGTGTGACACAGCACTGGCCCCATCTTGAATGCTCTTATTCTGAGACTGGGACATTGTCCATTCTGTTCCCTCTGCCTGAAATACTCCCCAGATCCTAACATCACTTGACTAAATGAAGCCAGGGCAGAAGCTAAGGATGAAGCCCAGACAAAATACACTATTTACAAGCTCCCAAGGTTACACAAAGGACATCTGTGGTGAGTGGGGTGAGGGGAAGGTCAGAAGTCACTGAGGAATACAAAGATCAGCAGGAAGACTAAAACCAGACCACTCCATCCCTACCTACCTCACTGGCTACCTAGCCACACCCTCCTCTTACACAGATTCCTGCAGGTGGCCCAGCATCTCCAGGTTCCATAAAGATGCATTGATTTCTACTGAAGTCTGCTGTACATCACTGAAGACATCTTTTGGAAAATTTTACCCACTGCCATTTAGTCTCAAGGGGTTTAAGTAAACCTGAGGTGTCCCATAACACCTTTTATAATGGACAGAATTTAATTAAAACCAATCAACTTCCTCCCATGTTATCAAAGAACACACCTTTAAATGTGAAATGCTACATAAGTTGAAAGAGAAACCTTCCTTAATTTGGTCATTTAAATACAATGGTATGGCCAGCACCTCGGCTCAATAGGCTAATCCTCCGCCTTGCGGCGCTGGCACACAGGATTCTAGTCCCGGTTGGGGCACCGGATTCTGTCCCAGTTGCCCCTCTTCCAAGCCAGCTCTCTGCTGTGGCCAGGGAGTGCAGTGGAGGATGGCCCAAGTCCTTGGGCCCTGCACCCCATGGGAGACCAGGAGAAGCACCTGGCTCCTGCCTTCGGATCAGCGTGGTGCGCCAGTCACAGTGCGCCAGCCGTGGTGGCCACTGGAGGGTGAACCAAAGGCAAAGGAAGACCTTTCTCTCTGTCTCTCTCTCTCACTGTCCACTCTGTCAAAAAAATAATAAATTAATTAATAAATAAATAAATAATAAATACAGTGGTATGATTGGGGCACACTGAGCTACTCTAAAGGCAAACCCAAGCAAAACCAAGTGTTGAAACTCCACAAGTTAAAGGACTGGAGACTCCCTGTTGAAAGGTAAAAATATAGCCTTGTCGGGTCTTCAATCTCCCGGATATTAACAGCAGACAATGCCACATCACTCACCAAGCCTGAACCAAGGACCTTTGCCTGAGGTTAGATTTCCAAAGCATCCACTCAGCACATTCAGACTCTTAAATATGATGTTCCCTTTGCTATTTTTCTCCAGCTGACTCGGAGCAGGTTGTAATCTTGGGCAGGAGCTGCCTGCTCCCAAGGTGAAGGCAGGCAGCTTGGAGCAGGTGCCTGGCTGCCTACCTCGGCGCCGTCCCACAGCCCTTTAGAGCACGTCTAAGCCACGATGTTTCCTTAATGGGGCATGGCTCAGAACCCGCAGCAGGAGGAAAGGAGGGAAGGGAGGCCTTGGCACAGGCCGAGCCCTGGGGGGCTCAGCAGCCATGGCCGTGACCCAGCTAACAGTGCAGGAGAGAACAAGAGCTCTCGGCGCAGCAGCTGAAAGGAGCCATGTGGAGAAGGTGAATAATTAGAAAAGGAACAGTAATTACCAGAGATGTGACAAGGAGGTCTGCACGCCAGCGCGTTCTGTCAAAGTCCCTAATTCCTGCAAAGCATCAGCAGGGCCCATGTGACACAAGTCCTCCTTCATGAATTATACAGGTGGCCGGGCATGGGACAGACTGAGTGCTGTTTCAGCAGAAACTGTTTGTGGTGGACACAGCGGGGCTCCAGGAGCTACACACACCTCCTGCCCTCAACAGTGCAAGCAGAAACACAGCCTGCACATGGGAACCATACGTCAGGGGGTAGCTGCAGAGGGGAGGTCCCTTCCTGCAGAGGACTGGGGAGAGCCTGATGGAAACGTGATATTCCGACCAGGCCCTGAAGATACAGCTATTTGACAGATGCAGGTAGAAGTAAGCACTCTCCTAAACCCCACTAGCTTAGACAGAGACTGCATCTGGAGTCAGGGTCTTTGAAGAAGTAATGAGACTGAGATGAGGTTTGGAGGATGACTCCAATCCAAAATGACCAGTGTCCTCCAAAAAAGACATTAGGACAGAGCCAGATGCACACAGAGGGAAGGAGACAGCTCCCTGCCAGCCAAAGGGTACCGCCCACACCCTGACCTTGGAGTCCGAGCCTCTAGGACTGGGATAACCTGTATTTTGGTTGTTTAAGCCACCCAACCTAGGGTATGTAGTTACAGCAGCCCTTGCAAGTTAACACAAGATGAAAGCAAAAACAAAGTCCAAGGGCCGGGAACACATGACCAATACAGGCAGGTCATTTGGCTACCACTTAGGCAAAGAGGGACTGAGCTAGAAAAGTCACCTGTAGGCCAGAAGATTGGCCAGGATTCTGCAGGGGGGTGACTTGGAGCCAACTACGACCCCAGACAATTCCTGTTCTGTCAGCAGAGTGCATTACAGTGTCTCATTACTTCTTCAAAGAGTGCAGACAGAAGAGATGGGGTAGGCAGGACACTTTTCAAATGTATGAGAACATGAACTTGGATTTGAACCCAGGATGATGGCAACACCGCTAAAAGAGATAAAGGAGACAAGAACAAATCTGGGGAGGAACTAGATGGGCTGAGTTTGCACATACTTAGGGTAGAAAGGCACCGAATCTACTCCTCCTCTGCCTGCCATGAGCTAATGACCCTACACATCCTCACCGTACTTGTGTCCTGCTCCTGCCTGGGGCCCCACATTCGCCAGCAAAATCAATCAATTAATTTAATTTTAATTTACAAAATTAACCAAAGACATTGCAGGTAAAGCCGCCAACTAAGATGTCAGCTTCCGAAATCAGTGCTGGTTCAAGTCCCAGCTGCTCCACTTCTGATCCAACTCCCTGATAATGCACTTGGAGAAAGACAAAGACGGCCCAAGTGCTCGGGCCCCTGCACCCATGTGGGAGACCCAGGTGGGGTTCCAGGCTCCTGGCTTTGGCCAGCCCAGCACTGGCATTCTGACCATCTGAGGAGTGAATAAGAGATGGAGAATCTCTCTCTATCTCTATCTGCCTCCCCACCCCCATAACCTTTCAAATACATAAATAAATCTTCCCCCCAAAATTCACGACAATGCAACCAACCAAAAGAACCCTAGTGCAAGGGTTCTGAAACAGAAATCGAAGCAATAGAAACAAACCTTGAATCCCACTACTCTAAGTTCAGATCCCATAATCCCTGCAAGGCTCTGCCACCCTTTCCATTCTGATGGGCCAGATAGGAGACTAGAGGGAAAAGCTGTCGGAACACTGCTTTTTGCAAATTGTGAAAGTTCAAGCAAGAGTCAACGATTTGGGAAAGAAGGAGGGAGGGAGCGGGGAGGCGCCATTGAGAATGTCGTAGTCTTGGACCACTTAAGAAAAACATCATCAAAAATCGCTTTCAACACCCACGCCTTCTTTCAGAAGGAGAAAAACATGTACAAGCACAGCCCATTGGGGGGAAAAGTTGTATAAATCATTTTATTTCATGTTCCATCATTTACTCAGTTTAGGCCTCAGTGCCGCCTCCTGATTAGGTTTAATTTTAAGCCAGCAAGAGCAGCACACACCGCATTGTCAGAGAAAGTTCCATTTCTCTCCAAGCCTGATGGGCGACTATTGTAATGTAAAACCCCTGGATTTAAATAACACAAGCGGATTCTATTATGAGGAGAAAGGTTTATATTTTGGAGTCTTTTTACTTCAAAGGAACCCAGATACCAAACCATGAATTACCTGAAACAATGGGCTTCAGTGAGCAGCCCTTGAGGGTTTCTGTAGGAAAAAGAACTCCACTTGACTAAAGAGGGGACTGGGCCATCCAATTATCTCTCCCAAACAGGCCCCGCTCAGGAAAATGGGGGACACAGGAGGCCTGGCTTCCCCGGAAGGACCCCCCAATTCCTCCTCCACTCCAACCTCAGCCAGGCTCTAACCATCCAACAGCCATGCCAACCTCCAGGGAGGGATCCCAAAAGGCCTCAAAGCCCACAGGGACCACCACCACCAGGAAACAGGGGGAAGCAGTGAGGCCCAGAGCAGAAACTGCTGGAACCTGTGCCTCCCTTGGTCTTCAAGACACCCTTGTGCATCCAACCAAGACCCCACCCATCAGGTGCCCATCTCTGGGGCTCTCCAGGAACCCCATCAAGAGTGTGGGAGTCTCCCTCTGATATCCCCAGAGGACACGCAGTCTCTCAGGAAATATTTGCCGGCTGGACTATGTGACAGGCGCCAGGCTAGAGATAGACCTCGATAAGCACAGGGTCCAGCAGGCAGACAGCCCCACACAGCAACACTGGCCCGCATTGCCTTTAAACAGATGGGCACCAAATGTCAGGGCAGGACAGACTGTCGGAGCTCATTTCTGGAGAAAGAGACACTGGTCAGGATCTTGAGGGCCATGCTAAAGACTGTGTTCATTAGTTAATCAAGCATTATGTATACACACACACACACAGTCTCACAATTCAATGGAAAGCACTGGTCCTGAGGAAACACAAGATGACACAGTGAAGTGCTATTATGCCGAGGGGTGTGGATATCCCCCACACCGACTGCCTCCAACAAAATTTAAAGCAACCCAGCCTTGGGCCAGTCACCAACTGCCTCCAACAAGATTTAAAGCAACCCAGCCTTGGGCCAGACACCAAAGGTATGCAGGAGTAGTAAGTCTGACCTGTACTGCCAGGCTCTGAGTGTGGGGCCCCTGCTCCCAAATGCCAGCAGTGACATCTTCACCCCTAAGGCGATGGTATCAGCAGGTGGGGGCCCCTGGGTGGTGATTAGGTCATGAGGGCAGCAGGAGGAACAGAGTCCCGAGACAGACCCCTGCCCCCTCCTCCAGCTCAGCAGGAATGGGCTGAAGATACAGCTACTTGACAGATGCGCTCTCCTAAACCCCACTAGCTTAGACGGTGAGTGAGAAGATGCTCCTCTACGAGGAAACGGGCTCTCACCAAACCCAAATCTGCCGGCGCTGTGGCTGTGGGCCGCCCAGATGCCAGAACCGTGAGAAATAAACTCCTGAGCTCCACAGACCACCTACTCTAGAGCTTTGTTATGGCCGCCCTAAGAGACGAAGACACTTCGGCAAGCCAGGCCAGCTTCGAGAGCAGGCAGCACTCATTGCTCTACTTCCTCCTTAAGGCATCTCCTTCTCCCATCAGGGATTCCAGAATTAATCACAGGAATCTTTGATTCTAAGGAATTCTGGGTAACAAATCATCAAACTGTGGGGAGACTCAGCAACGCCAGGGGAGACGCAGAGTAAGCAACGGCATGTCCTAAATTACGCTCCTGGACACGAGTGAAAGTGGTGCTCTCTAGTGTTGTCCACAGACCAGGACATTGGCCCCATGGAGGAAGGCACCAGAAACGCAAACTCTGGAGCATCAACCCAAGACCCCGGAAACTGAAATCCAGCGGGCTACAGCCCAACAACAGACACATCCTACAAACCACCAAACGATGCTTATGCTGATGGTGGAAGACAGGCTGAGACCCACTGCTCTTCGGGGGCATCTCCTTGTTCATTGGTAAGAGGCTAACCATAATTAGCAGCCACTAACACTCACATGGCAGTTACCATAAGCCACATGCTACATCAGTGGTCCACCATCACACAGATAAAGAAACTGAGTACCAGATTCATACAATGTTAAGCACCTTACCCAACATCATGGCAACAAATGTCCGTGGAGCTGAGATTTGAATCTGGGCAATTTGCCGCTGGAGCCCATTCTCCCAGGAGTACACTCTGCTGAGCCAATACCTCCAGAGTGCACTGGGAGACTTGTATGTGTGGCTCTGAGAAATCCTAAGGGCTCATGTCGGGACACAGGCAGCTTTGCAAACACACTCGCTTTGAGGTAGCATTCATCATCATCTCTGTGTGGGGTGTTTATTGTTATTACTCCTCTCACTCCCCAGCACTTTCCTCTCCCATCGCCCCCTCTCAGCACCCCCAGTTCTCCTCCCTGACTGTGCTGGGCCCTGTGGAAGAGCCCCAGGTATGTTCCCACCTCAGTATATAAATGACAGTAGATAAAATGACTTCCAAAAGCTTATGCAAAGTGGAATTTAAAAGTTTTTTGCAAAAAAATTTTTGAAACTCCTGCAGAGTTTTTCCATAATATGTATTTTCCACAGACTTTGTGAAGACGCCCTCATATGCACGGATTTCCAGATTTTTTGCACCAAAATAAACTTATCTTTAAATTCTATTTTTATAAGAACTTTGTGAAGTCCCTTCACAGGTCTCTGGCTCGCTACCACTTTAGTGTACACCTCTCACTGGTGTCCTGACTCGAGTTTATATCCACGTTCCTATCTCCAGCCAAGAGCCAGATAGCAGCAAGAGAAAAGACGGACATAGCTCCTCAAACAGCCTTATGGGAAACAGCTCTCTCAGCTGACCATGTAGAGAGGGCAGTGCAAACCCCTGGGACTACTGCACAGACCAGTCCCCAGGCCGCGGCACCTGACACCCAGTGCCAAAAGTGACCAGCACAGGACATCACACCAGCTCATCTCGTATCTCAGTCCAGAGAGCCCTGAACTCACAAGTCCAGATCAGTGAGTCCTCAGACCTGGTCACACCCACCCCTTCTTGCCTGCTGTTTGGACCTCTGGAGACAGGGAAACTGAAGGAGGGAGAGGAAGGAGACAGGAACTGATGTGGGCCTTTGCTCCCACTCAGAGAAGGAAGCTTCAAGATGTTTTTCCTCCTCTCCATCTCCTGTCCACGTCTGCCCCTTGCCAAGTGCAGGGATCACCTCAATGAGAAGCACCCTCCACATGCTTCCCTCCTGATTTGACAGTGCACAGAAGGAAGTTCTGCACCCATAAAGAAAACTATCCGACAGTTCAACTCAACAAGCATTTAAGAAGCATCTGGTACATCACACTGGTCATTAAAGGGACTGGTTAAGAAGGTAAAGAAATGGTTCCTATGGCATTTGCTGTCCCTTGCTCAGCTTGAGCAACTCAAGGCAAACAACACGGCTGCCCTTCCCTGGGAGAGCAGGAGCCTCAATCCTTCCCCCCAGACTCATCATGAGGAGTACAGACAAGAGGCACAGAACACAGCTGGGCTTGTGAATGGCAGACTTCCTGGTCTCTTTCCTATCACAGCACACAGTCTGGAGGCAAACTTCAGGGCACTGAGGACAAGGAGGAAGCAACACTGGCAGAGGGGCCTGGAGAGGAGAGAGGCTGAGCTGTGGTTTAAAGGCTGGACAGAGTGGAACAGATGAGATTTGGGGGAGAAGAGGCAGGGAGCGATGCCAGAAGAAGAGAAGGGATCTGAGTCAAGAGAACAAGGTGGGCAAATGGGTGGGAGAGAAGGGAGCAGCATGGCAGATGGTTTGGGGCCTCTTTGGGGAAGACGGAGTAGGAGCATCTCTGAGGGATGCGGCAAAGACATCAGCTTGAGCCAGAAGCCCAGGGGTCACGGAGAATTGGAGAGCTCTTCCTCCACAAGGCTGCCGTGACACAGAAAGACACGTTCCCCAAACAGCCTGAGGGTCCCCACAAGGCCACAGGTATGCCAGGATAATTG
Organism: Sylvilagus floridanus; assembly: GCA_949820135.1. Taxonomy (NCBI): domain Eukaryota; kingdom Metazoa; phylum Chordata; class Mammalia; order Lagomorpha; family Leporidae; genus Sylvilagus; species Sylvilagus floridanus. The sequence goes on from OX463235.1 coordinate 18,335,395, forward strand.
TTCCTGTCGGAGGACAAGGAGGGAGGTCCTGGAACCCTCTACTTGATTTCCAACATCCAAGCAATTGGAAATAAACATTCATTGTTTCAGGGACTGGTTTCCACTAGAGTACCTCAGCATGGGGGAAATATCGTGTAGTCATTTAAAAAGATTTATCACAAACACTGCAGAAACACAGAAAAATGCTTTTGACACATGAAGTGAAAAACAGCAGAACTCAAAACAATGCATTACCATCGAGAGACTGGCTGAGTACAGGGAACACAGGCTCGAAGGGGCGGAACCAAGTTCTCACAATGACGCTGCGACCTATGGTCCAGGAGGCCTTGGGGCCACTTACTGCATCCACTCAAAGATAAAAACAGGGGCTGCTACATTTTTTTAAGATTTTTATTTATTTATTTGAGAGGTAGAGTTACAGACACTGAGAGGGAGAGACACAGACAAAGATCGTCCATCTGCTGGTTCACTCCCCAGATGCCTACAACGACTGGAGCTGGGCCCATCCAAACTCAGGAGCCAGGTGCTTCTTCTGGGTCCCCCATGCAGGTGCAGGGGCCCAAGCACTTGAGCCATCTTCCCAGGCTATAAGCAGAGAGTGGGATCAGAAGAGAAACAGCTAGGACTAGAACCAGCACCCCTATGGGGTGCTGCCACTGCAGATGGAGGATCAACCTACTGCACCACAGCGCCAGCCTCAGTTGCTACATTTTTAAAAGCCAGGCTCATACATGAAATTCAACTCCCCCAGTTCCACAGTGTACACAGGTGAGATACAGCTCTTGGGAAGAAACTAGGGTGTTTTCTAACAGGAAAAAAAAAATTGTAAGCTGTTCAAACCCAGCATATGAACTTCTTGAAGGCAGGGACTGTGTCATTTACCCATGTCCCCAGTACACAATAAAAGCAGAATTAAGACTGGATTATGGGGACGGCACTGTGGTATAGCAGTAAAGCTGGCACCTGCAGTACCGGCATCCCCTAGGGGTGCCAGTTGAAGACCCGGCTGCTCCACTTTCCATCCAGCTCTCTGCTATGGCCTGGGAAAGTGGTAAATGATGGCCCAAGTGCATGGACCCCTGTACCCATGCAGGAAATGCAGAAGAAGCTGCTGGCTTTGGATCAGCCCAGCTCTGGCCATTGCAGCCATTTGGGGAGTGAACCAGCAGACAGAAGAACTCTCTCTCTCTCTCTCTCTCTCTCTCTCTCTCTCTCTCTCTGCCTCTGCCCCTCTGTAATACCACCTTTCAAATAACAAATAAATCTCTTTTAAAAACAGAATTATAAGGGTCTTATTACTACCACTGCATAAAGTTTTGTTTAAAAAGCAGGTAGGGGGGCCTGTGTTCGCAGACACCAGAAGGTGGCCACGATCAGACCATTTCTCCAGTCTGGACACCAACCTCATTGTTTAAGGCAGCAAGCCTAGGAACCAGCCAGCCCACGTGGGAGACTCACACAGCTCTGCACCACTGACATGTGCTGGGCCAGGGCAAGGCCCAAGGCTTCAAAGACCTCCCAGGAAAGGGATGGATCTGTCCAGGGTATGGAAAAGCCAGATAGTCTTGATCTGGAAGCACCCTAACCACTGCCTAGGAAGTGGCCAGCCACTCTGCACTCTGGGAGCACGCAGAGGATAACAAGCCAGGATGCTCAGACTAAGAGAGCCAACCCGGAAGGACCCGCCCCAAAGAGAGGCGAGCTCTGAACTGAGTCGGCATCCCCAGCAAGGGCAGGATAAGGTATCATCCGTGCCACCGCTGGCACAACCAAGCCCTGTTGCACACCAGCCCCAGCCTCTGGAAAACACTCCAAAACCCCTCGTGCAGACGGCAGAAACTTTTCCAAAGCATTTCTGCCCTCAGCTTTATGTCTTTCATCTCCACTGACACGTGAAAACATGCAAGAGTCAGAACTAGGTCTGTCAGCTTCACCTTCATGCAAAAGGCTCTCTGATCTGCTCTTCAGCTGGTGTTGACAGTGGAGGAGGAGGAGCAGGAAGGTCCAGAACTCTTGAACAAAGGGGAGAAAGGGTCACTGAAGGGGAGAGGTGGCACCCAGCATGCAGCCAAGCAGTTAAGGTGGCAGGGTCCCACACTGGAGCACCCACGGTCGATTCTCAGCTCCTGACTCCAGCCTCCCACAAATGCAGACCCTGGGAAGCAGCAGTGATGGCACAAGTAGTTGCATCCCTGCCACCTACACAGGAGACCTGGATTAAGTTCCTATGTCCAGCTTCAGCTCAGGGCCAGCCCCAGCCAAGGTGGTTATTTAGGGAGTGAACCGGGCCGGCACTGTGGTTTAGCAGGTAAAGCTGCCGTCTGCAGTGTCGGCATCCCATATGGGCGCCAGCTCAAATTCTGGTTGCTCCTTTTCTGATCTAGCCCTCTGCTTTGGCCTGGGAAAGCAGTGGAAGATGGCCCAAGTGCTTGGGACCCTGCACCTGCATGGGAGACCTGGAAGAAGCTCCTGGCTCCTAACTTCAGATCATCTCAGATCTGGCCATTGAGGCCATTTGGGGAGTGAACCAGCAGAAGCAAGACCTCTCTCCCTCTTTCTCCCTCTCCCTCTCTCTGCCTCTGCCTCCCTGTAACTCTTTCAAATAAAATACAATAAATATTTAATAATAAATAGGGAGTGAACCAACAAATAGGAGCTCCCAAATAACTTGTTTTTAAATATGTATGTATGTATTTATTTATTTATTTATTTCAAGGCTGAATTTACACAGAGACAGAGACAGATCAATCTCCCATCTGCTGATTCACTCCCCAAATGACCACAAGGGCCAGGCTGGGACAGAGTGATGCCAGGAGCCTAGAACTCCATCAGGGTCTCTCATGTGGGTGGCAGGGGCCCAAGTAGTTTCCAAGGCATATTAGCAGGGAGTTGGATCGGAAATGGAGCAGCCAAGACTCAAACCAGCACCCATATGGGATGCTGGCATTGCAAGTGGCAGGTTTACCCATTACACCACAACACTGGCCCCTCAAATAATTTAATTTAAAAAGGGGGAACAGGAGCAGCGCTGTAGCACAGCAGGTTAAGCCATAGCCTGCCACCCTGGCATCCCTTATCAGAGTGCCAATTTGAGTCCTGGCTATTCTGCTTCCAACCCAGCTCCCTGAAGATGCACCTGGAAAGGCAGCAGATCATGGCCAAGTACTTGGGTCCCTGTCACCCATGTAGGAGACCAGGATGGAGTTCCAGGCTCCTGGCATTAGCCTGGCCAAACCCCAGCCCAGGCTGCAGCAGCCATCTGAGGAGTGAACCAGCAGAAAAAGGACCTCTCCCTCCATGTGTCTCACTGCCTTTTGAAGAAATGTCTTAAAAAAAAGAAAGAAAGGAAAAAGGAAAGGGGAAAGGAAAAAGGAAAAAGGAAAAAGGAAAGGAAAGGAAAGGAAAGGAAAGGAAAGGAAAGGAAAGGAAAGGAAAGGAAAGGAAAGGAAAGGAAAGGAAAGGAAAGGAAAGGAAAGGAAAGGAAAGGAAAGAAGTTCTTGCTTGAAAAAACCCAGGAGTGTAGGGCCACTGTAAGTACCTTCTTAGCTCTCACAGCCAGGCCTGGCACCCTGCTGGTAATAAGCCATAGCACTCAGCCAAGAGAGGACTCCCTGGGGACCAAAGGCAGACTAGGAACCTGCTGGAAGCACAAAGCACCGTAACCATGGTTCCCAGCCCTAAAGCTACACATATGCAGAGACTCTGCCCCGGATCCCTCCGTCCAGGGGCTTCCCGTGAACCAACACGGCAGCAGCTTCCCCACCCTCCACACAAGTCCAGCACCATTCTCCAGCTCCACAGACATGGCCCCCACTCCCCGCCACCACGTGGTACACGCACACCTGGACAGCCAGCCAGCGCAACACCTGCCCCTGACAGGAAGCTGAGGACAAGGGCGGATGCAATCAGAGGTATCAGGAAGAATTGAGGGGAGGGGAGGGGAGCCAGAAGCAGCACGTGCTCTGGATTCGGGTTGGGCCGGACTCCCTGAACCTCTGCACAGCAAGGCCCTTTGCAGGGGGCAGGGAGTGAAGGCAAATCACTAAAGGCACTTGGATTGACGATGCTCCCCCAGTGAGGCACTGTTTCTTTATTGCAACATGTTCTCCATAAAAGCCATTTTCCTCTCACAGGATCTGCTTGGGCAACATGTGATGTCATCATAAATCATCTCTCTCGCCCTCTTTTTTTTTTTTCCTTTAAAATGTCAGCAGATTTCTTGGAGTTTCTAAAAAGCCCAGAGAGCCAGCACCATCTCCCAGTGTTGGCAGGGAAGCTGGTTTTCCTTCCCAAGACGTCTGTCTTCACTTTTTCCCCTCGGTCTCCCATAGGGGTTCTGCAGAGATAAAGCCTTGAAGAGCACAGAGAGCCACAGAAAGCATTCGTGGAGAAAGCTCGCCTTTCTACCCTCTCCAGACGCAGCCTCTTTCTCTCGCTCCCTTTTTTCCTCTAGTCCTATTTTGGTGCACTTCCAGGGGAAGTGAATGTATAGCGAGCACTTTTTAACAAGGTCTAATACAATCCATGCCTCCAAGACACGGATGCCATTAATCAGAACGAAGGCTTTGTGTGAGAGAGGCCACAGGCTGGACAGGCGCCATGGACCAATAAATGCACACAGGCCCTACCTACCCTCACCCCCACCCCTACCGGGGCTTGGCATTCATTCTTCCCCTCCCAAACCCTGTGCCCCACATTTCCCCCAAAGACCTCCTGTGAAAACCTTCCACCATAGAAGGAAAAAAAAAAAAAAAAAGAGTCTCCTTTCATTCCAAGTCCACTGGACAGGAAACCAATTATTATCACTTCAGATGCAGAAACTCCAAAGCCCAATCAAAACCCAGCCCAAATCTAACCTACGAGAACATGCTGGGTCATAGAAGAAGGGAATCTCTATGGCTGAGTGCTTTGTGTAGTCAAATTAGGTGTCTCTTTGAGGCAAATCCACCCTCTGCAAGAGCTCCTTCTTCTGTGGCTAGCACTACCCACTGTGTCTACTCTGTCCCTACATGCAAGAACCATAAACTAACAAAGACATGAAGATGGTGCCGGACTCCTACTGCTACATCTTTTTACAACCTTGGTCCACAGCCAACAATCTTCTCCCACCCCTCACTCATAGAAAACTCCAGTTCACTAAGGACAAGTGGGAGCAAAGGAACTTACACATAGAGGAGAGGGACAACCATCCAATGGCATCCTTTGGCGCTATCGTGAATGATGGTAGAGACATTTCTCTAAAACAAACCTCTTTGTCCAGTCCAAGATACCCAGTCCTCCACCAACAGCACTTGATCAACTAGAACTAATCACAGGCAGCACACAGATGTTCTACAGGGTCTTATTACTGCTAGCCACCATGTGCACTTCAGTAGGAACAAACAGCAGGGACCTTAGTAACTGGAAGAGAAAGGTGAATTCAGGCAGGTGAAGAAACTGGAATCCCGACAGCTGGCATGGAGCCATCTCTGATCCCCCCAGTTTATCCACACCCACGTGTTGGGCCTTCCAGGAACCTGCTATGCTCTGAGCGTTCACCCGAAGGTTCACGTGCCGGAAGCTTGCTTCCCAATGTGGCGACATCGAGAGGTGGTGGAACCTTTAAGAGGTGGGGCCGGGAAGGGAAACAGCCGTCTTCACGGGACCCCAGTCTGTTCTCACAGGTGAGCTGTCACTGAAGAGCAAGCCTGCCCCCCCCCCGCCCCGGTGTCTGACTTCCTGTCTCCCCATGTGATCGCCCCACCATGGCGTCATCTGCAGTGATGTGACCCAGCCAGGAGACCCTCACCGGAGCTGCTGCCCTGCTGTTTGGAGTATCAGCCAGTGAAACTGTCACCTCAGTAAACCTCTTTCTTCCTAAGCCACACAGCCTCGGCAGCAGAGAACACTAACACGCCAGCGCACCACACACCTGCCGAGGTTGCCACACTCTCTGCTTCCGGCTCCTCTTTCTCCTCGCGATGCTCTTTGCTTTCCAGAGATGAATGCCAGGATTTCCCAGAACCTCGCCAGGAGGAGACGTGGGAGAGATCCGTGTCAAACATGATGAGCTAATGCGGCGGAAGGTGTTGCCTTTCTGTGATGAATCTGCCCCCAGAGCGAGGCCATACCACCTGAGATGCAGGGGTGGGGAAGGCCCTCTCTCAGCCAAGCCCCCCCCCTTATTTTCAGGAGAGGAGGAGCCCCAGACCTTTAATCAACCCCTGATGGCCCCACAGCTGGCTAGAGTAAACCGAGGTGGCACCAATGGATGAAAATTGTACACAAAGGTACAAGAAAGCTCTCCCAACAGCCCAGGGACAAAGTGGAACCACAACACCAAGAGAAAGCAGGAAGCAATCGAAGGAATGGACCAAGGCAAAGCAAGAATCACCTTCACATTTACACCCCAGACCCGCCTCAACCCTCCGAAGTGCCAGTTCTGTTACACTACAGATCCAGAGCAAACTCAAAAAGGGAAGGCAACAGAATTCACTCTCCAGGTAAAGCAACAACACTCCAAGTCCTCTCCCAGCCAAGTGCCTTATGACTACCTTTGCACTCTCCCCGGCTCGCTTCTGGAAAGTTTCAAAGTCACCAAGAACCAAGCCTGCCTGACGCACAATGGCATTTAATAATTGCTTACGGTTCTCGCCAGGGAAGCCAGGCAAGCACCCACAATTCATTACATGTGTGACCTTTCAAGCCCTCAGCCCCCAAATGATTTTCACTCACTTTAATCTGAGTCCGATTCAAAACAGATCTGCTGTCAGCAGCCTGAATTCTGCAGCCCCATGGATGGGCAGTGCCCACGGCTAATCCTTTAGTGCCTTAATCATAAAACGCTGCACTTCCCCAGCTGTTTTCACCCAAACAGCCAGAAACGGGGGTGAGCGGGGTGTGAAAAATGATGAATTATGAGCTCCAACCTAGTATTTCATTAGGTCAGAATGGACGTCAGAACTTTTAACGGTGCACTCTGCAATGGAAAGGTCATTTTGTAAAAATCCAAACAGAGACTCTCGAAGCCTCTCTATCTCACAGGGGAGACAACCCATCGTGCACTAGACTGGGGACAAAAGTGCAGTCAGCCTAGAGTGGTTTTAAACTGTGGCCACATCAGATGTCTGCAACGTGATGCCAAGCGTGCTCAACAGGTCTACAATGCATCGCGTTGGCCTAAATTTAGTGGGTGTTAATGGAAATCAGAGCTGGAGTCGTTACCACCGACATGCTTCTAAACACTACCCAATAAATTGTTGTCTGCTTCAGCTTCTCCATGACAGCTGGCCGTGAAAACCCGAGAGAAGGTCCAGTGGTGTTCGGATGTGCCCAGCCCCGTGGTGTGCATCCAGGTATGTGCGGATCTGGCCTGCTGTGCACACACGGATGTGTGTGAGAATAAACACACGACAGAAGTGTGTGTCAGGCCCATTCACAGAAGGCGAACAGGAGACTCGTGCAAGGACAGGCACACATATTCTCTGTCCTCTGACCCCACCTCCTTCTTACTGCTGCTCCCCAGGCAGCAACACGGGCTTCTCTCCACGTGCCCAAAATGCATTCCAGTTTATCAAGGACAGGGTTCGTGGCACAACAGTTGTGCCTTTTCCACGTCGGTCGTTTGCTCTTTTCGCTCTGGCTTGCCACATGTCTTTCACATAAACCTTGTTTTCATGTAAAAAGACAAAAGGACAATCTCCCATGAACGAAGCACAGAGGGTCAGCCAGGAAAAGATCTGCAAGACACATCGGACCTGCAACGAAGCATGGAGAGGCCTAGCCGACAGAGGGGAAGGCCTGGAACAGGAACCACGGGCTCCCTCGAGCTCCCCTGCAATTACTCATGAGCTCATCATCCATGTACATGAAAAGAAACGAAGTGGCTTTGTGCGCTCTGAGTCATGATTCCAGCTGGAATCAGAAGACAAGGGAGGAGAGAACCTGGCCTGGAGGCTCCAGTCCACCTTCGCTCGCTCTGCCATGACAGCAGCAGGACTCCCCAGCTCCCAGAAGCACCGTCTCACTTTGCCCCAAAGCAAACACCACAGTCAGCTGCTGCAGTGCTGCGCCAGGAGCAACCTTGGAGGCAAATATGTTCACCAAACACGAACAACACCAAAGGAGTCCAGTATAGCCCCAACAACAGATCCTGCTGCCAGTTCTTTGTCCCTGCATATTCCCACGGATCTGATCATCCATGCAAATACCAGCTATGGAGCCCCAGTGCTCCTCCCAGCAGACTCCCTCCCTTCTTCGTCTCTCTCCCAGGTCTGCTACATGCCTGACCCAAATCATATGTCTTGAGTTTACAACTGGTGCGTGCACAGACTCGCTACATGCCTATCCTCTAGACGGGAGACTCAAGTGTACACAAAACCGTAAGACTTCTGCCCACGCACACCTAAGTTCATGTCCTTCTCACCACACAATGAGCACATGTGTACAGAGCACACATGCACACACACATCAACCACCCCCTGGCCCTGGGTGAGAGGTCTGTCCCCACCTGCCATCATACAGATCTAGAGAAAAACTACAGATCTGGGCCTCTTCCTACAGGACTAGAAACATTTCTATAGAAAAAATAATTTCTGGGACAGGTCTGTAGCATAGTAGGCTAAGCCTCCACCTGGAGCTCCGGCATCCCATATGGGTTCCAGTTCGAGTCCCCGCTGCTCCACTTCTGATCCAGCTCCCTGCTAATGTGCCTGGGAAAGCAACAGGAGATGGCCCAAGTACTTGGGCTCCTGCATCTATGTGGGAGACCTGGAAGAAGCTCCTGGTTCCTGGCTTTGGATTGGCACAGCTCTGGCCACTGTGGCCATTTGGGGAGTGAACCAGCAGATGAAAGACCTTTCTCTCTGTCTCTCCCCCCCCCCTCTGTAATTGCCTCTTAAATAAATAAATCTTTAAAAAAAAATCTCTTAGTGTTGAAATCATTCAGGACAGTCTGGGGCAAGCCTCAAGACATAGCAGTTTTAATTTGCCACCTGGGACACCTGCAACAGCTATCAAAGTGCTGGTTCAAGGCCTGGCTACTCTGCTTCTGATCCAGCCTCCTGCTGGTGTACACTCTGGAAGGCAAATGACAGCTGATGTACTTGGGTCCCTATCACCCATCCAGGAGACCTGGATAGAGTCTTAGTCCGACAGCTTTGGCCTAACCCAGCCATGGCTGATGCAAGCACTTGGAGAATGAACCAAGGGATAGAAGCTAGGTCTCGCCACGGTTCACTAGGCTAATTCTCCACCTGCAGCACTGGCACCCCAGGTTCTAGTCCCAGTTGGGGTGCCGGATTCTGTCCCAGTTGCTCCTCTTCCAGTCCAGCTCTCTGCTGTGGCCCAGGAGTGCAGTGGAGGATGGCCCAGGTCCTTGGGCCCTGCACCCACATGGGAGACCAGAAGAAGCACCTGGCTCCTAGATTCAATCGGCACAGCACGCTGGCCATAGCGACCATTTGGGGAGTGAACCCACGGAAAAAGGAAGACCTTTCTCTTTCTCTCTCTCTCTCACTGTCTAACTCTGCCTGTCAAAATTTAATTAAAAAAAAAAAAGAAGCTAGGTCTCTTTGTCCCTCTGCTTTTCAAACAAACATTTTTAAGATTTATTTGTTTATTGAAATGTAGAGCAACAGAAAGAGAGGAAGACAGAGAAAGAGAGAGCTCTTCCACCCACTGGTTCATTCCCCAAATGGGTACAATAGCCAAGCCTGGGCCAAGCCAAAGTAAGAAAGCAGGAACTCCATCCAGGTCTCCCATGTGGATGGCAGGGGCTCAGTTATTTGGGCCATTTTCCCCTGCCCTTTAGGCACCATTAGCAAAGAGCTGGATCAGAAGCAGAGCAGTCAGAACTCAAAACCAGCACTGATAAGGGATGCCATGCAGCTTACCTGTGCTGGCCCACAACATCGGCCCTAATAAACATCTGAAGAGAGACACAGAGAGGAAGCCTAGCCTACCCCAACCTCCAAAGACAGTCCTCTCTCATAACCTCCATTGCCGACCATCACCATTCTACCACCAGGACCTGGCCTGTCCTCACCAACTCTGACTGTCCAGAGGCTCAGGCTGAAGAAGACAGAAGAGGGTGCAAGTGTATGCCACCCTGTCTCTCATGGGCAGGAACTTGAGTAACAACAGAGCCTGGTGTCCTGAACTCGCCAGGAGCTCCGTGACGCCAACCATTCTCTCCCCGCTAATTGTCTCATCACTCCACAACTGCTGCTGTTCATTTCATTATGCTTCTCATCAGTCTCAGATAGCAACATAACTGAAAAAGAAATTGGAGGGGAACAATTTCAGTATCTCAGGACGCATGCAAATCAACGCCCAGAACCCTACCTGGAGTGTTTATACTGAGACAATTCTGTGCTTGTCTGGGAGATGACCTTATAATAAATAAATTCCTATCATGCAAAGGTAGATTTTCTTCCCACCTTATAAAGCTAATTATACTGCCACAACATAACATTTTCCTAAATGCCTGATAACCTCATCCTGTTACTCAGGAAATATTATTTTTAAATAGGTGTGATAGATACAAACTGAAACACTCGGATTTCAATTCCAGCCCCAATTCCCGGATCCCCTCTCTGAGTAATTTAAGGACTTCCTCTAGATAGTTTTTCATATTCTTTTAACTGACATTTTATCTTTATACAGTATCTCACAGAATGAGCACGCACTGAGACAATGACAGCCAAGAAGGCCTGTCATTTCTCATTCCGACAAAGACAGATGTCTTACACTGGCTTATGCCAATAATAGATCCAACAAAAAACAAAAGAGACTACACCTGCCGCTGATGTAAAGGCACCAATTCACATTTGTGACACTCATTTGTCAATTAACAGATTTCTTCCATTGTTGACACACGAGACTTAAAAGATGTGGGCTCCAATGTGATGAATTAAAAAAGACAGATGAGTAAGCTATGAGCTGCAAAGTAATGCTATAATGTGCTTTAGATATGAATATCAACTGACACCCCTGACAGGCCATACAAGGTTTTATTTCATTTTGCACTGTATCCAGGCTTCATACTTTGTCTTCTTTGTTCGCTTTTCATCAAGCTCCTAACATCTCATTCTGACAGCCAGAGACATTTAAGGCACTTTCGTTTCAAATGCAAGTTAGCGTACTTGATTTGTCATTAAAATGCAAAACGATTGCCTTTGCAGGTAAATGTAGGTATGTTTAAAAGGTTGGATCTGCAAAGGAAAAGCTGGAAAAGAGGTGGGTGCCTGCCTTTCCCTCCCTCACTGCCCGGCTGCCCTGTAGGGCCCTGCCTGTGGCTCCAGCCTGGGTAAAGGCATGGCCAGAGGGCGCCTCCAGAGCTCTCTGCCCCTGCAGTGGCCAGCGGGCAGGTGTGGCCTGAAGGAAGAGCAGCCTTCCCTCACCCACCAAGACTCCCGCAGAGCTCAAAGCCTACCTGCATCTATAGCGGCGTTTTGGAGCACCCAGCCTGCAGGAGAAACCGGGGCAGGCTCCTGTCCAAACACCCCAATGAGTCCTCCCCTTTCCGATCCTCCTCCAGCTCCGTTAGGAACGGAACAAAGTGCAAACCCTAGGCTCTTCCTAGGGACATCGGTCAGCTGCAGGGATGGGGTGGACACACGGCAGCACCTTAGCATGTGAGATAGCAGCAGAAGCGGCCACGTCTTTCCCACCTTCCCCAGCAGGTCACGGGCACCACAGGGTCTGTACCAGGAGAAAAGGGACCTCCCTCAGCCCGAGGCAGGCATGCAGAGTTATCCCCATTTATCACCACCCAATCACACGGCTGACCTATCCCCCTTCTCCCCAGCTCTCCACTGCTCCATCACACCTGGCACAAAAAACACACATGTTCACCTGCTTGACTCTTCATGTCTGAAGGTCCCCATGTCACAAAAAACATCAGTGCAATCAATGTGCCCACTTTTCTCTGTTTAATCTGCGATTTGTTGTGGGGTCCTCGGCCATGAATACAGCCATAGGGTAGGAAAGAAGTTTCTTTTCTGTAGGAGTTTCAAGGGAAGAGGTCTTTGCTTTAATTTCACGCTGTGGGAAATTATCCTGACAACACGAAGATAACAGTGAAAACAATGACAGCGATTTATAGGCAAACGGGTTTGTCACCTCATTTCTTATTTACACCAGGAAGTGGAAAATGATATTTAAATAATGGCTAAATTATGGCACATCTGTGAAAAAATATTATGAAACCATAGAGAAATACATTATCCAAAAAAAACAAAATCTATAACATAAAACAGGATATAAGACCTTTTATACAATATGATCCCAATTTTGTAAAACATTTACCCATACTCAAACCTGAGTAAGAATTTATTGGCCGGCGCCGTGGCTCAACAGGCTAATCCTCCGCCTTGCGGCGCCAGCACACCGGGTTCTAGTCCCGGTTGGGGCGCCGGATTCTGTCCCGGTTGCCCCTCTTCCAGGCCAGCTCTTTGCTGTGGCCCGGGAGTGCAGTGGAGGATGGCCCAAGTGCTTGGGCCCTGCACCCCATGGGAGACCAGGAGAAGCACCTAGCACCTGGCTCCTGCCATCAGATGAGCGCGGTGTGCCGGCCGCAGCGGCCATTGGAGGGTGAACCAAAGGCAAAGGAAGACCTTTCTCTCTGTCTCTCTCTCTCACTGTCCACTCTGCCTGTCAAAAAAAAAAAAAAAAGAGAGAGAGAATTTATTGTTCAATGGTAAAACTGTGGATTCTTTGCTTCTGAATGTTTTCCTGTATTTTTAATTTTGTTATATATACTTTTATAATCAGAAAAACATAAGAACATTACAAGCTAATTTTAAAGAATAAAAATTCTTTTGGCCTAATTTCCTAGTCCTCAGCACCAGGCTACCATTTGAGCTTTCTGGGCCTCAATTTCCCTTTTTTGTTTCTTTTTTTAATTTGAAAGGCAGAGTAACAGAGAGAGGGAGACAGAGAGATGTCTTCAATCTGCTGGTTTATTCCCCAAATGGCTGCAACAGCCAGGGCTGAGCTGGGCTGAAGTCTGTCCCATGGGTGCAGGGGCCCAAGCACTTGGCCATTCTCTGCTGCTTTCCCAGGCGCATTTGCAGGGAATTGAAGTGGAGCAGCCAGGACCTGAACTGGATCCCATAAGGGCAGGTGAAAGCTTAACCCATTATGCCACAACACTGGCCCCTCAACTTCCTTTCTTAAAACAAAGTATTAGAACAGTGCTTTTCAGGGCTGATGCTATGGCATAGTAGGTTCAAGTCCTGGCTGTTCCACTTCTGATCCAGCTCCTTGCTGATGCCCTGGGAAAGCAGTGAAAGATGGCCCAAGTGCTTGGGCCCCTACACCTGTGTGGGAGACCAGGAAGAAGCTCCTCCTTCCTGGCTTCGGATTGGCCCAGCTCTGACTGTTGTGGCCATCTGGGGAATGAACCTGCGATGGAAGACTCCTCTGTCTCTGTAACTCTGCCTCTCAAATAAATAGATTAATTAAAAAAAAAAAAGTGTTTTTCAAATTGTCAATCTTGGACCCTACATTGTGCAGACCCCTAGGATAGCATAGGGGCTCCTGAATTACAGCAAATGGTTAACTTGAATTTAAATGCTGAATTACTTGAACCAATTTTTAAAGTATAATTTTTTAAAAGATTTTTTTTTGAAAGGCACAGCATCAGACAGGGAGGGTAAGGTAGAGGGAGAGAGTGAGAGCGAGAGTGAGAGTGAGAGCCAGAGAGACCTTCTATTTGCTGAATCACTCCCCAAATGGCCCCAACAGTCAGGGCCAGGCTGGGCCAAAGCCATAAGCCAGGAAATGCATTCTGGTCTCCCCATGGATGGCAGGGACCCAAGCACTTGGGCCATCACCTGCTGCCTTCCTAGGTGCATCTGCAGGGAGCTGGATCAGAAGCAGAGCAGCCAGGACATGAACCAGCACTCAGATTTGGAATGTCCAAGTCACAAGTGGCAGCTTAACTCACTGCGCCACAACACCAGCCCCTACAGAATAATTTAAAAACAGTATGTTAGACCCTGAATTTCAACACACTGAAAATACCAACTACATTATCTTCTGCTGCCAGGTTAACTTACATTGTGCAGATTTCAAAATAAAGTTTCTTCTTACAATTGTTTAAAGAACACCTGATTTTACAAGATGAAATTAAGGAGAAAAAAATCACTATTTGCAACTACTAAACTTTGAATTAACACTTAGGTATCACCAAATACATGAACAATTGGTTACTGTGACCAGTACGAGACTGCATTGTGTCACTAACCTCAATACGCAACCCAGTGTTCATCTGAACAGCATCACTGCTTTTGCTGACTCACTTTTTAAACAGTAAATATTAAACATTTTTACTCCAAAGCAGGCTATCTATATAAAAATTCTGTTTAGACAAGATTCTGCTGCTAGAAAAATAACCTCGAAAACCACAGGATTAAACTAACCTATCTGCCAGGTTACTTTCATTCAGGTGGGGTTGTAAGAAGCATGGCACAGGGTGTCGCAGGAGGGAGCAAGCCCCGTGCTAACAAAGCACCCTGCCGTCACACTCACCATGGAACACTGGGCAAGTTACAGGATCCACCCAAACCTGTCTCACTGTCTATAAAAGCAGGATGAGACCTTCACCAGGCTGGAAGGACTCGATGAGCTAGCATGGTGAGCGCTCACTAGCTGTTAGCCAACACTGTCCCCTTCCTGCTGCTCGCTACATGTCAGAGGTGGAAGGGCTCCATAGTGGGAGGTTCAACATAGCGCAAACTGTCCATGCACAGTGCAGATCCAAGTGCCTTTCACAGTAACAGAAATTTCTTTACTAAAGCAATGAGTCAAGTCCATAGCAGGCTGTTTGCAGGGGCCAGTGCTGTGTTGCAGCAAGTTAAACCATCGCCAACATCCCACAGGCTGCCAGTTCAAGGACGGGCAGTTGCACTTCCAATCCAGGCTCCTAATGCACTCGAAAAAGCAGCAGCAGAAGATGGCCCACACAGGAGATGCAGGGTGAGCTCCTGGCTCCTAGCCTCAATGTGGCCCAGCCCCAGCTGTTACAGCCATTCGTTGAGTGAACCAGTAGATAGTAGATTCATTTCTCTCTCTCTCTCCCCCTAACTCTGTCTTTCAAATAAATAAATAAATTTCAAGAAAGAAAGGCCATCGCTGTGGCATAGCAAGTAAAGCTGCTGCCTATACAGCCAGCATCCCAAATGGGCACCGGTTCTGGTCCTGGCTGCTCGACTTCTGATCAAACTCCCCACTGACAGCCTGGGAAAGCAGCAGAAGATGGCCCAAGTGCTTGGGCTCCTGCACCCTGAAGAAGATGAAAGATCCAGAAGAAGCTCCTGGCTTCTGCCTTCACATCAACCTACCTCTGGCCACCATGCTCATTTGGGAAGTGAACCAGTGGATGGAAGATCTCACTCTCTGCTGTCTCTGTCTTTCAAATAAATAAATCAAATTTAAATAAAGAAATGAAACAGAGAGAGGAAGGGAGAGACAGAGGAGAGAAAACGAGAGTGTGGGAAAGGAAACAGGACAGAAGGAAAATACATAACAGGTTCCGCCTAGATCAGCCAGCCCACGTGTACCCCCCCTTTCATTTTCTCACTCTCTCACTGGGCTAGTTCACACTCAGGACACACAGTCTTCTTCTAATATGAAATCAATTTCATATCTGCACATTCCATCTTGCTTTGCACTGCTCAGATGTGACTGTTACAATTACCTTCTGGGAATGCGTTCTAACAAGCCCTTTTTTAAAAACAAAAAACATCTAGAGGAGACCGTGTTACCTAAGTAGAACTGCTCAATTCAAGGAAGATCACCTGTATCCCATACTGGAATGCCTCCTTTAAATCCTGGCTACTCTGCTTGTGATGCAGTTTCCTGCTAAAATGCTTCTGGGAGGCGACAGATGATTGGTCAAGTCTTTGAGTCCCCATCACCCACGCAGGAGACCCGGATGGAGTTCCTGGCCACTCTGGCTCTGCCCAGGAGGCATTTGGGAAATGAACTAGTGAAAGGAAGACTGATGCTCTCTCTCTGCCCCCTCTCTGTGTCTCTCTGCCTTGCAAATAAATAAATAAATCTTTAAAAAACATGAGATCAGAATTGACATAAAATATGAACTTTTAGGCTAGAATATCAGATGTGGTGATCTATGGTTAAACAGGCATGGGCTCCTTCCACGGTCACTCATGGGAGGGTCTGGAGCTTCCTTCTGATTTGTTCTTGAGCCATGAAGGTCACTGCCCCTCAAGCCCAAGGCAGAAGAGTTGAAGTCCTTCCTGCCACAGGAAGGCAAAATTTCCTCCCAACACTCAGTTACAGCCCATAGAGGAGCTGGGGGAAGGAGAGACCAAAACTGCCAGGGAAGTGTAGGTGAGGAAACCACTCAAGTCTCAGCTCAGAGATATAAGTGGATGTTAAAAGTGACTTGGAATTATGTAATGATTAGTTTCATGCTTACCATTTGGTTTTGTTAGAACCATGCTGCAATTACATATTCCATTTTTTAAGGATTTATTTATTTGAAAGGCACAGTTACAGAAATAGAGAGACAGTATCTTCCAACCTCTGGTTCACTACCCAGATGGCTGCAACAGCCAGGACTCAGCCCAGCTGAAGCCAAGAGCCAGGAGCTTCCTCCAGGTTTCCCATGTAGGTGAGGGACCCAAATAGTTGGGCCATCCACCACTGTTTTTCCAGGTGCATTACCAGGGAGCTTGATCAGAAGTGGGGCAGCCAGGACTCGACCCAGCACCTGTATGGGATGCCAGCTTAACCAGCTGTGCCACAATGCTGACCCCTACAAATTCTACTTAATATACTATCAACAGTAGCAATCACCATGTTATTTTCCTCTATTGAAGACCGCCCCAACCTTCCTTTAAGACACAACTGAATTGGGAAATTTCAGGCTCCTAGTTGTCCTTACGCAAGGGAAACCTGCTCACTCAGACCTAAGGCCACAGCCTTGCCGTCTGCAGCCTGGCAGGAGGCAGACTCCTCCAAGCCCTGACTTTGCAAAAACAAATCTATAAACAGCAAACACTACAGGACTCCAAGCACAATACTCCCAGAGGTAATTCCGCTCAAAAACCAACAGGAGAATCAAAAAGGACACGAACCGCTTTTACAGTCTGTGTTCTTCTGGCACATCTTCTACAGGAACAAGAGCCTTACCGGTCATCTGATGTTCACAGCCCCGACAGGTGAGTACCAGTCTTGCCCATCCTCAGGTTCCCTGTCTCACAACCTCCCTGCTTTGCCACCAGGTCACAGAGAAGGCCCCCAGCTTCCTAGTCTCCAGCAACCACCGTGGGCTTCAGACTAGCACACGTTCACATTCTCACGTCAAAGCAAAGAATCTCTGAGCATTATATAGTGTTTAGTGACTTAGAAATCATGTGCCTTCCAATAACCTACCTCCTCTGCAATCAGAGGCACCCTGAGGAGTGAGAAAAGGGGGCAGCATCCTTGGGTGAAACTGATGAGAAAATGGAAACATGGGTCTCCTGAGGGCTGTCCAGACACACAGCAGCAACAACAGGACCAACAGCATACACACAATAGAGCCAGAAAGTGTCTTAGAAGTCCATAAAGGAACAGGACAGCAAAAGCTACCCCAACCTGATTTCCTACCGACTTCCAACATACGGACATTGAATGCAAAGTCTCACTACCCACGTCTCCCACAGGGGTGGCGGTGGCCCAAGTGCTTGGGCCATCTTCCGCTGCTTTCCCAAGCACATTAGCAGAGAGCTGGATCAGAAGTGAAGCAGCCAGGACTCGAACCAGTGCTCATTTTGGATGCCGGCATAATGCGCTGCACCACAACACAGGCTGCAAAGCTTACATTTCAACAGGAGGCAGTTTCCATCCAGCCCCCAAGGACTCACAGAACCAACTCTGCATAAACTCTCCTGTGGGAGAATGTGTGCCACATGCCGGCCTGGCAGCCATGCTGTGGATAGAAGTGGGTTAATAGAAGCAACTTCTAAAAGATGAGAATTCAAGTTGTGGCTCTTCCCCTTCTGAGCAAGTGCAGGATGAGCCCCCAGAGCCTGACGGGGTTCACAGAGGCACGGCATGTTTGTGGCAGGGGTCCTGGAACAAGCGCATTAACTGTGACCCCTCTAACAGCATAATTGCCACGTATGCACGTCAGGGCTGACACGCCGGCCCTGCTCAGCCCCGGAGCAGCCTGCCCTGCACCCGCTAGAAGGGGCTGCCCCCACATGCCTGTCATCCAGGGTGAACACCTCCCCCACAGCCTTACTGCCCCCCTGAAAAGACTCCGGCTTGGCCACTTACACAGCCCAGAAGCAAGCATCCTCTGCACACCACGGGGGCCTGGGTCTTCACGCGTGGAAGGAAGCTCCTGTGTTCCAACCTCTCTCCTCCACGCCAACATTCAAGCCCCGAGGCTGCACGGATCAGGGTCTCACCAGCCACATGCAGGACAAGCCCCTGACCCAGTCCAGTCCTAGTGGGGAGATCCTGCTCTCCCTGCAGAGTGTGGCACGCATCTCCATCTCTGGGTGAAGCTTCCTTTGAAGTGCTCCATCCTGAAAACGTTCTGGGCACACAACTCCCAATTATGCCCCTGGTACTTAACTGACCTGTGCTGTCTTGTGCACCCCACAGAAGACGCCCCCCCCCCCCCCCCGGAGCCACACCAGGACTCACCTGGGTGAATTCGATTCACCTGCTCTGACTGGCTGGGACCTCTCCTCTCACATTAATTGAAAGGCAGGCAGAGATCTCCCATTTCCTGGTTCACTCCTCAAATGTTCACAACAGCCAGGGCCAAGGCCAAGCCAAATCAAGAGCCAGGGACTCAATGCAGGCCTGTTACATCAGGGGGTGGGGACCCAGTTACTTGACCTATCACCTGATGCCTCTCAGTGTACATTAACAGGAAGCTGGAATCAGATCCAGAACCAGGAGTGGAACTCAGACTGTGCAATACAGGATGCAAGCATGCTAAGCACTGTCCTAACATTGTGTGAAACATCTCTCCCATCCCCCAGGCTCCACTTTTCTACACCCCAGGTCAGCCTGAGTTTCCTTACCAAACCCCAGCCTCAAAGAACACAACACAGGTATCTGGTTTGCTAGACCCAACTGCACCTGGAAGGTCAGCTGCATCTGCAAAGAATTCCCGAGCACCAACCAGGACAGACCCGCAACCCCACTGTCTACACAGGCGAAGACGGCTGCCCTCGCAGGCCCCACCCTCAGGTCCTGCATCTCCTGCGGGTCTTAGGAGGAAGAAGCAGATGCACTTACAAAGCCCAGAGACTGTCTCCTGGAAAATCCGTCGCTGAAACAGGACCCTCACCAGGCAATTCCAACACAAGCCCTCAAAGACGAGCACACAAGCTTTTTGTTCGGGGGACAGAGCGGAGGCTCTTTTAAGATTTATGTATTTATTATTTGAAAGGCAGAGTGACAGAGAGGCAGAGGCAGAGGCAGAGAGAGAGAAGTGTTCCATCCACTGATTCACTCCCCAAATGCCCGCAGTAGACAGAACTGGGCAGATCCAAAGTCAGGAGCCAGGAGCTTCTTCAGGGTCTCCCACACAGGTGCAGGGGCCCAAGCACTTGAGCCATCCTCTGCTGCTTTCCCAGGCCACATCAGAGAGCTGGATCAGAAGTGGAGCAGCCAGGAACCAAACCAGTGCCCATAAGGGATGCCAGCGCTGCAGGCAAGGCTTTACCTGCTACACCACAGCACCAGCCCAAGAACAAAGGCTCTTAACTTGCCCCATTCCATGAACTGCTCTACCAATCACACAGAAGCACTGGATGTACATATGTACTTGTGTATGTGAAAGACAGAGAGGGAGAGAGAGACAGAGACAGAGACAGTGGTCTCCCACACACCGGTTCACTCCCAAATGCCTGCAACAGCCAAGATTGGGCCAGGCCAAAGCCAGAAGTGAGGCACTCAACGCGGGCCTTCCACACAGGTGGCAGGACTCAGCGTGTGCATCAGCAGCAGCTGGAATGGGGATGCAGGTGCCCCAAGCAACATTTGACCCCAACCTCCACACCCCAAATGGATTTTAATTGACTCAATCAGCAGAGTTGTTACAGAACAATTAGAAAACACAAAAAGCAAAGTCATTAGGATTTTGGAGCAGCAAAGCATATCAAAACGCACACATCAGACCCTCTAAAGGAGTGAGTGTCTATGTGAGACAGACAAGAGTAGGGAGGAGGGGGGCGCTGTGGCATAATGGGTAAAGCTCCTGTCTGCAGTGCCAGCATCACATACAGGCACAAGTTCAAGTCCTGGCTGCTCCACTTCCAATCCAGCTCTCTGCTGACCTGGGAAAGCAATGGAAGATGGCCCAAGCGCTTGGGCCCCTGCACCCAGAAGAAGCTCCTGGCTCCTGGCTTCGGATCAGCTCAGCTCCAGCCGTTGCGGTCATTTGGGGAGTGAACCAGCAGATTGAAGACCTCTCTCTCTCTTTTTGCCTCTCTGTAACTCTGACTTTCAAGTAAATAAATTAAAAAAAAAAAAAAAAGGAGTTTTGGGGGAAGATGGCAGCTTTGCACATGGCATTTTACTAACAGAGCAACAGCAAAATGATCCCCTGTACTCTCGCTTTTTCAGCAGTACGAGGACAAAACAGCGCCAGCCCCAATTAGCACAGTGTTCACTTAAAAACCACAGAAATGACCGAGGCTTCCTTTGCAATCCTCCTGTTTGTCCCCACTCACACTGTGCAGCCAGGAGAGAGCCCTTCAAGGGGAAGGACAGACTGGGAAACCCTGCAGTGAAAGAGCCCGCAGCGACCGAACTGATGGGCAGGCCCCGCTGCAGCAGTGGTCACAGCCACAGAGGTTTCTTCCCGCATTTCTTTCTCTCTCTGCCCTGTGCGCTGCCTCTTACAGGTGTGGTCAGCAATATCTACCTTTATTTGGGAGGTGTGGAGGGGAGGTCGACAGAGCAACACCCAGTACATCTCTGATTTCTCTCTGACCGTCCTTAGCAGACTGATTCAGGCTCCAGTTCCTGAGGTCAGCCCTCCTGCCCCCCAAGCTCCAAACACCAAGGCCTTTTCCCCTCAAAAAGACCCCCACATTTGCTAAAATAATTTGAGACCTCATCAGCAGGACCATATGCCTGTAAACTTTAAATAATTTAAATGACTCCGGCTATATAAATATTTCATCTCAGAAATTGATTTTCAAGAGAAACGCACATGAAGCTCGGCCATAGCAGGCAGGGTCCAAGTGCCTCTCTCTCGACGTTATCCAGGACAGGCCACGTCGGAAACGCGACTGAGAAATGGAAAGCCACGTGAGGTCACGCGTGATCACATGCACCACACCGAATTCAAGCCACTGCCTGACTCCCTCCCATGTCAGACTAGAAACCCACCCGGTAGAATCTTCAGCAAGAACTCTACACATTTATGTTTTTGCTAAACTGCTGGAACTACAACCAACCTAGGAAGATGCTGACAAGGCTGATACTGCACCTTCAAACAAAAAAACACTATACGCTATCACGTCCCAGAATTCCTGAATTTTATCCCTGCCTAAGACGAGGGTACAATTTCAAGCAACTGCCCCTAAAAAGGCTCTGGCCGCTAGCCCCTACCCTGTGTCAAGAGGAAAAGGGGGGTAGGAAATCCTGTGTCTGAAGCTTGTGATAATAAACAGGGCTGTGCTGCGACCCTGAGTCTGCAAACATGCCCAGTTTCTGCCTGAGCGGCGTGAACAGCAGTCACGTTGAAAAGGGTGAACAAAGGACAGAAACTCACGAGAAACACCATTAACCAGGGCTGCAGGCAGCGCGGAGCCAACCGGCTTGAAACAAACGGGCCGTGAGACCCCAACAAAAACTTTCCAGGCAGCCTCGGGAGCATGACAGCCCAGACGACCTCCCCGAGCCCCCTGGGGAGCCCTGCAGTATGGCAAAAAAGGGCAAAGGGGCAGGGGGCCCATGCCACAGCACTGTCCACTCACTTCTGCCTTCTGCCTCTTTCTCTGGTTCTCGAGGGCAAACAGTTGGGCAACACCAAGTGGAACTGAACCAAGGAAAACGTGCCCTCTTCCATCAAGGCAACAGCACAGAACAGAGCTGAATGGCATGTGCCCATCACCCCAGACGCACCGTCCTGCCAAGCACCACACCAGTGATGCAGAGCTAGCTAGCGCGCGCGCACACACACACACACACACACCACAAACACTTTCTTTTACCAGAGCGATAGCCGAGAAGAAACAACCACAACTCCTCAACCTGTAACGAAAGCCAAATCCTTAGCCTATGCAGCCACGGGCCTGATGCAGCTCAATTAACCAAATGCTCCGCTGGCACTGAAATTCTCTCTTTTTCTTTTCTTTTCTCCAGAGTAGGGGGTGAAGTGTCAGAAGTCGAAAGACAAACCCACTTCAAAACAAAATCAGTTATTTGTAAACAATCCTGCTGGGGAGATTTTTCTCCTCCTTCTGCCCCCACCCCCAAGAAAAACAGCCCTGCCAATTATAACAGAAAGCCAAGTAAAGATAAATCAATTAGCTTGCTAATTTCTCCCCTCTCATTTATTTAGCTCTGCACTGTATTTGTCGTAATTGACTACAATTATGTTAATTACTAACTCCAGTATAATTACTGTATTTATTGTCATTGAGCACGCGATGTACCCACAGCAATGCTGGCATTTGTCGGGCATCAAGAACGCAAAACTGTCGAGAGGTGATCCTCGGCAAACGGGCGGATGTGGCTCCGGCAAATGAAAGGGCAGAAGAGATTTCATGCAATGTTAGTCTGAAAGCACCGGTTCATTAAGGATATTAATTTTCTGATAACTACACATTTAAGCATGACAACACCAGCGCAGTATCTGCAGGATTTCG
The DNA here is from genome assembly GCA_949820135.1 of Sylvilagus floridanus. Classification (NCBI taxonomy): domain Eukaryota; kingdom Metazoa; phylum Chordata; class Mammalia; order Lagomorpha; family Leporidae; genus Sylvilagus; species Sylvilagus floridanus. The sequence goes on from OX463235.1 coordinate 18,358,233, forward strand.
CAATTATTAATGCGTGACAGTTTCAAATGCTAAGTGAATCAATTAAACAGCAGCATTCACAATTTGAGAAGAGATAACTGCTTCATAACTACCTAAGACTACAATTTTCACATGACAAAAAAGAGCCATTGAGGCGCCTTCAAAACCTGACAGGTCAAGAAAGAAGTTTGAGACAAAAGCACCTTACAACCATCATCTCTCCTCTTTACTTGTCAGATCAACTTTGCTAGTCTCTCCCCGGAAACGACATCACATGCCAGCTGCCACAAGGTGATTTTTCATGTCTTGTCAAAGAAATCTTTTATTCTATTTGCTCTGCATTAACATGTTACATTTATTGATCAAGGGCCTGTTCGGCAGCCTCAGCAGGGCACTGAGCTCTCCATGCCTACGGGGCTTTGATGTCCTGGTGACACCGAGCCCGAATAATGCACATACTAAATGGATTTAATGCAGAAATGTGTTTGGGCCTGACAGTTACATTAATAACAGCCCCTCACACTGATAAATATGCAATTGCTACTATTAAGAGTTACCCAATTATGGGGAAAATATTTCTCTACCTTATAAATAAATCCATCAAGGAGAAAAAAAGTTTTAACAATAACGCATTTTCTTAAAACACTTCTCCAGCTGCAGAGAACCGGCTGGGGAGGGGGGCGGCATGAAACCCCCCCCCCCCGCTTCTGCTCTCCCCTCCCCACCAATTGTTTTTAATAAGCCTTGCTTTATCTCAAGAATGGTTTGGAGATATTTTTTTTTCCTTTTAAACCTCCTTTGTTGGTCTTCCCTGTTCTACGCGGCTCTTATTTCTTTAGAACCAGAGAAAAAGCAGACACCCGGGAGACTAAAAAATTGGGTTCTGTGTAAACTCAGAGAGGAGCTGAGGGGAGGGGGTGCAGAGGTGGGGGCACGGAGCTGATCTCCATAATAAGGGGTCTGGGGGAGGAGTTTTTGTTGTTTCTACTCTAAAGGAAACCTGAACATGTGTGCAGGTCTCTCATTTAAGACCGAAGTGACCTTGTGCTGCGGCAGTGATGGGAGTGGGGGTGCCGAGGGGAAGAGAAAGCAGCTGGGTTGGAAGGGCTCTTTCATGAGAAAGGACTTGGCCACGGAGAGTTTTTAGTTCCAACATCGACGCAGAAAGCATCTCATCATCAAGGAGTACAGAGAAGCTAACATCCCCAACAAACAGTCCCTGAGGATAACCAAGAGCTTGGGGTATGCACACAGGTGAGCCCCCGTGCAAACACACACACACACACACAGACACACACACACACACAGTGTCTCATCTTCCCACCCCAGACTCAGGATGCAGCCTGCACTTATCTGTCACAGCTGGGACAATAAACTGTCGCCACAGCAATCTCCGAGCATGTCTCCCTGTCCCTGTGACCTTTGATGTGAGCCATCTCCAAGGGGAGAAGAAAGAGGAAGAGGAGTTCTCCAGGATTCTCCCAGCCCAGCCTCCAAGCTGGCCCAAGCCTCAGTCAACACCCCCGACCAAACAGGCTTTGGAGAAACAGGAGAGAGAAGGAATGCAACAGAAAGGAGTCCAGGACCCCGGGGTTTCAGACATTCAGCTGCAGGAGTGACTCAGACCCAGCTCTGGTGACTCCTCCAGGCTTTCAGAAGAGGAGAGAAAACTTTTCTCCTCCACTAGGAGACAAAGGCTTGGAAGTGGCTGCCCATCTCCTGACACAAAGCAAGCAACAATGTATAACATGAAAAGCAGCTTAGAATAACCATAAAGCTGCAGTCAGACCACTGGGGACTCCGAATTCCAGCTCTGCCATTTAACCACATGGGTGGTCCCAGGCAAAGCACTGGGCTCCTCCGAGCCTCAGTTGTCTGGTCTGTAAAGTGTGAGAAGTAACAGTTGCATTCTCAGAATGCTGCTCGAAGCTCTGAGATAGCACACATCAAGGGCCCTACCCAGCCTGGTGCGTTCTGGGTAATACTGACTATTATTGACTAGTAAAAAAAAGTACGCTTGACTACTGATGTCACTTGTCTGACTCTGGGCGCTTCTGAAGGGCTTAGCGGCAAGACTGCTTTACTGTGACACTCATGAAAAGAATCACACTCAGGGGCCGGCACTGTGGCACAGTGAGTAAACCCACCATCTACACCACCAGCATCCCATATGAGCACCAGCTGCTTCACTCCCCATCCAGTTCCCTATCAATGACCTGGGAAAGCAGTGCATGATGGTCCAAGTACTTGGGCCCCTGCACCCACGTGGGAGACCCCAAAGAAGCTCCTGGCTTTAGATTGACCCAGCTCCTGCCTTTGCAGCCATTTGGGGAGTGAACCAGCAGATGGAAGATCTCTCTCTCCCTCTTTCTTTCTCTCTCTGTAACTCTGCCTTTCAAATAAATATATAAATCTTAAAAGAAATAAAGAAAGAACCATGCCACCAGCTGTCCCCAGCAGGACTCCAGCAGCCTTCCTCCACAAGATGCCAGTGGCACGTTAGAGAAGCAGGAGTCATTCACCCAAGTCTGTCCCCCTGCCCTGCAAGACAGGTAGCTGGAGCTGGATCAGAAGCAGAGCAGCCCAGACTTGAACTGGGGCTCCAGTGAGGGTTGTCAGTGTCACAAGCAGCAGTGTAAACCACTGTGCCACAACACCAGAGCTTAGGAATTTCATATCCTAGGGGCAGGTCCAATAGGAAATAGGGAGACAATGGAAGCACGTTCCAACTTCCACTGTAACACAGGGATCAGCAGCAGCATCTCCTAGCCAGTGAACCCCTGGATGGCCTCTCAGCCCCTTAGCATCCCTGATAGCCCATCACTCCCTAGCCCACTCTGACCCCACTTTTTCTGGCCAAAGAGTGGAAGAGCAGGAAGTCAGGAGGAGTCAGGAAGGGAAGAGGAGTACACAGGTAGCACCCTCACCCCGCCTGCACCTGCTCCTTAGCACTCTGCCTTCTCACATTTGGCCCCACTGTCTGAGGTGGTTTTACAGTCACAAAGGTCAGTACCATAAGGAAAAGGAATCAAAGTCTTGGTAGTGATGTATTAAATGTTACCTTTCAAGTCATTTCCCACTTGGCCTTTTGATTGCAATGGTCAATGATATTTTTGAAACAAAAAAAAAATTATTTTTTTAGCACCAGCTCAGAGAGAACCTTGCCTCCTGGGAATCACTCAGGATTTTTCAACAGTCTGGAGCCACACTGAGGTTTCAGCAACACTTCCCTTTCCCACAGTCTCTCTTCCCAGCCATCAGAGCTGTTCCTCTCCAGGCTGCTGCCACCCCAGTATCCGTGTGCTCCCCAGGTCAAGACCACTGCATTTGGGAAGAGAAAACAAGGACAAACAAGGCCAAGACAGTGTTTAACAAAGATCTGCTGCCAATAAGAACGTGCCCTTTGAGCTCCTCTCCTAAAAGCCTGGTTAGCAATTTTCTCTCTCATCCAGGTCCACTGGCACATGACGCGATATGCCCAGCTAGCTGGCAGGAGGGACAATACCTATGAGCACAGTGGGTTTGGCCTATGGACTATTAGGGATGGTTGGAAAGCTAAGGTACTCACATCAGTTGGGATAGTAAAGGTTATGCTGAAGTAACAAACAATTCCCAAATCTATGACAAAGTCTACATCCAGCAGGTAAATACAGATAACAGTGAGGTACTGTGTATTTCAAAAAAAGAAGAAGAAATTAACTTGAGTGCTTTTGCCACAAATGATAAATATTTGAAGAGATGGATATACTTACCCTGATCTGAACATCATACAATGTACACACAGAACGGGACGAGGCATCACACTCCACAAAGATGTATGACTTAAATGTGTTAAGATTTTTTTTTAGGAAAAAAGTCTATGCTTAAAATAGAACACAAAGGGTTTTTCTCATTTGCAGTCAAAATCCAAGACTGCTGGTAAAAGGAATGGAAGAGAAAGGTGAATCGTGCACTGGCTCTCACAGCTTCTGCCCAGAGGGTGGAGAGACTGCAAACTCTCCACCCTCTCTCTGGAAGGAGAAGAAAGCCACCCTGTCTGTGCAGAGCTCCAGAGGCAACCAGAAAGGCAAACGAACCCAGAGAGGGTCACCAGGATTGGGGTCCTGGCCCAACCAGCCCTCTGCTCTCAACACCTCACTGCAGACCCATACGTGTCAGATCATGCGGCAGGCATACGACACCTGGCCCTGGACACTTCTGCAATTAGTCCAAGGCCAGTTAAAACCCAGTGAGGGACAGAAGCAGGATTTCAACCAGGATGTTTTAACCCCAAAATCTTAGTTCTTTCCATCCACACTGTCCATCTTCCCAACTGAGCAGGAAGTCCACAGGCCCAGATCTGCACAGTGGCTGATCACAGAGACACAGGATGTGTGGTGCGCCTGTCCTCAAAGCAGCTTTCCAGTGTGTGGGTGCCCCTCACTGCCTGCGGCTAGCAGTAAGACAGAGCCACTCTTTCTCTTCTGGAACAGCATCCTCCCCAGCCTTTGTCCTTATCCTGGCCAAAGCCAAAGAAGCAATAAGCATGCTCCCATCTACGCAATTTTTTCCTAAGCAATTCCCCATCCAGGGCATCCATCACAGTGATGTTAAAGAAGATACGACTGCAAATAATTTAATTTTTAAAACGTAAGCTTCCTGTTGCCATAGATCAATTAAACCCTCTTGCTTTTATTGCCAGATTGACGTGGGCGTATTTATCACTGTTTGCCAGGGGAGCTCTGTTCTGCTGTGTTCTACAAGCTGAGCAGGCGGCCGGCTCACACCACCCAGGGCCCCAAGGGGAGAGGAATGGAGCCACCAGAAAGCACTCTCCCCTGCCCCAATCAGGGGAGGGTAAACTGAATTTTGAATACTTTATTTAAAAACTCTCTTTGTGGCTGGCTCACTAGGCTAATCTTCCACCTGCGGCACCAGCATCCCATATGGGTGTCGGGTTCCAGTCCTGGTTGGGGGCGCCGGTTCTGTCCTGGTTGCTCCTCTTCCAGTCCAGCTCTCTGCTGTGGCCCGGGAAGGCAGTGGAAGATGGCTCAAGTGCTTGGACCCTGTACCCGCATGGGAGACCAGGAGGAAGCACCTGGCTCCTGGCTTCAGATTGGCACAGCGCTGGCCATAGCGGCCATTTGGGGAGTGAACCAAAGGAAGGAAGACCTTTCTCTCTGTCTCTCTCTCACTGTCTATAACTCTACCTGTCAAATAAAAAATAAATAAAAATAAATAAATGCTGAGACAGCATTTGGTTAATTTCAACAACCATTAAAAAAAAAAACTCTGGCGGGCCAGACTCGTGGCACAATAGGTAAAGCAGTGCCCTTACTATTTTATCAGTATCCCATATGGGTGCTAGTTCATGTCCCAGCTGCTCCACTTCCTTTCCAGCTCCCTGCTAACGCACCTGGAAGATGGCCCAAGCACTTGAGCCCTTGCACCCGTGTGGAACACCCAGATGAAGCTCCTGACTTTGGCCTGGACCAGAACTGTTTGTTGCAGCCATTTGGGAGTGGATGGAAGATTCTCTCTCTCTTTCTCTCCCTCTATCTTCAAAATAAATAAATCCAGGAAGGGGGGGGGGACTCTCTTTGCCTTGAGCAGATCAAGCAACTGACATTGGCTAAAACACACATTCTCTTTACTAACCAGCAAAGTCAGAACCTTTTTTTTATTATTATTTGACAGGTAGAGTTATAGACAGTGAGAGAGAGAGAGAGAGACAGAGAGGAAGGTCTTCCTTCCGTTGGTTCACTCCCCAAATGGTCGCTACAGCCAGCGCTACACTGATCCGAAGGTAGGAGCCAGGTGCTTCTTCCTGGTCTCCCATGCAGGTGCAGGGGCCCAAGCACTTGGCCCATCCTCCACTGCTCTCCCGGGCCACAGCAGAGAGTTGGACTGGAAGAGGAGCAACCGGGACTAGAACCCGGCACCCATATGGGATGCTGGCACCGCAGGCAGAGGATTAACCAAGTGAGCCACAGTGCTGGCCCCAGCAAAGTCAAAACATGAACAAGGTCAAAGAAGAATTTGGAACTCCAGGTGCTCACGAAGGTATGTCATTCTTGGGCTCTTATTTATGTTCCTAATGGCATATTTATGAGATTCAGGAAAATATATTTAAAAAAGGACAAATTTTAGACAATGAACATTCACAGACTCTTGATCACAGAAGTTTATACAACCTCTCCAGAGGGCAATATGACATCTGTCCCTGGTAATTTCTGTCTCTAGGGTTAGTCCAAAGCAACTCATCACAGACATACTCCTCAACACATGTTCTAAGGGTATCTGTAATAAGGGTTAATTATAACATCAAAAATCGGAACAGGATGTATCCCTGAAGGCAAGGATGTTCAATATCCCTCAATCAATAAATACGATTACCACACTTACAAAATGAAGGACAAAAATCAGATGAGCATTTCAATAGGTGAAGAAAAAGTATTTGACAAAATGCAACATCTCTTCATGATAAAAAATCAAACTAGGTATGAAAAGGCCACATATGAGAAGCCCACAGATGATGTCACAATGAATGCTGGGGAGCTGTAAGTTTGTCCTTTCAGATCAAGAACAAGATAAGGGTGCCACTCTCACCTCTTCCACTCAACATGACACTAGAAGTCCTAGCCAGAGCAATTAGGCAAGACAAAGAAATAAAAGGCATCCGAACTGAAAAGACAAAGTAAAACCATCTCTATTTGCAGATGACATGATCTTATGCATAAAAAACCATAACCACTCTATCAAAAAATAAAAATATTAGAACTCATCAATTCAACAAAGTTGCAGGATATAAAATCAACTTGTAAAATCAGCTGTGAATCTATACACTAATAAACTATCCAAGAAGAAAGGAAACAGTTCCATTTATAGTAGCATTCCCATAAAAACTTAGAAATAAATTTAACCAGAGATGAAAGATCTGTAAACTGAAAGAAAATGAGAAAGACACAACTGGCAAATATCTCAAGTTCACAGATCTGAATAATTAATGTTCCATGTTCACACTATATAAAGCAATCAACAGATTCAATGCAATCACTATCAAAATTCCAATAGCAATGGCATTTTTTTCACATTAATAGTAATCAGCAAAAAACACTCCTAAAAATTCATTTGGAACCACTTCAGGCACAGGGTTCTCCTGGAGTCGGAGACTGGAACCCCTTCACTTCTCCAGGGTCAGCCTTTATGGGCATGGCTTCCTCTCACACGGTGCACGCTTCACGGCTTCCATAGCTCCCCAGAAGCACACCGCGCCTCTGCGGATCAGGCAGAGAATGGGTTCAGGTTCCTGCTCTTCCCTCCACAGAGGGAAAAGCCCGAGCCGCTCAGCACCAGCCTGCCAGGGAAGTTCGGCTTAGACTGACCCTCCCCTCCACCTGCTGGGTCTTGTGCATTTTCCACAAGATGCTTCATTCCCAAGGATGCTGACTCACATTGGGAGAGAACATGACTCCAGTGAGACTCGGGCTCCAATCGCCAATCAGTCCTTCCCACTCTGAAGACAGGGCCCGCAGGAGGAGGGCGCTTCAGGGAAAGCCCTGAATGGAACCAGTGAGCCTGGAGGAAGAGCCATCACCCACCTCCGTGCTCATCTACCTTCAAGGCACCTGCTCCCCAAGTGCCACCACTTCCCTCCTGAGCCCTCAAAGCAGTTGCAGTCCTTATGCCTTTGGGAAGAAACGAAATGTCTGTACTCTCTGCTGGAATAATACACAAGGTCACACTTACCACCCTCCAAGGCTGCAGCAGTGGCTGGACAATTTCCCTCCCTCCCCCCCGCGCCACACCAAGAGTGTTCGAGTTCCTTTGAAACACCATCTGGGAGAAATTATCATCACAAATATGTAAAGCTCCAATTCATGAAAAGGCCAAAGAAGGAAAACACACACATCGACATGTCCTACCTGTGACTCGGCAAATGCCTTGAGACACCGTGCTATCCAAAACACCCAAATACCAACCCCCCAAAACATTCTTGCCGGCTCCATCTCATCCCTTGCCCAAGAGTTCTCACTTGGCTGCATAAGGATCGGGTAGGAAAGCAAAAATAAAGTGAAATACAAGGAAGGCGCTCTCGCAAGGACACTTGGGACGGGCAGGATGTTTGCCCCCAAAGTGTAGTTCAGGAATCACAGGAGGCAGAGTCGGACCGGGGGCGGGGGTGGGGTGGGGTGCAGTCCACACATCTCAGGACCCTGCACTGAAGAACACCCTACACAAAGCTGGAAGGTGTGACTTTGATCAGTGAGTAGGGCGTGGCCAGGGCTCCCAGGCCAGAGCCTCAGGAAGGTGACATACCGCAGGAGGTTAAAACTCAGGTCCAGCCTTTTGGCGAAATGTCCGCAGTCCCGGCCCAGGTGCTCTGGGATTTCTCTGCAGTCCTGGCCTATGTAGGACACCTGGAAACCAAACAGAGCAGAAACAATGGGGCGAGCGGAAATCTCCCAGCTGCTCACGAGCCTGTCATTGATCCGATGATTGCTTCCGCAACTTGAAACGCATGCTCCTCGCACGCCCCAAGGCCACATTTGTGACTGTTTTCCTGGTCAAGTCAGCTGTGGGGGCTCCAGGGACTCCCCCAACGGCGCCCCCTTCCTGGTGCCATTACCACGATGGAGACTAATCCTGGCACAATGGAAATTGGACTAAAATTGGCCAGAGTCAGGTGTCCAAAAGAACGTCCCACATTAGAGCATATTGATATAATCATAACAATCAGCCTCTCACTCAGGAAGGGGCTGGGGTCTCCCAACAGCTGCCCCTCTGGCTCTCCCCCTCCCTCCTCTCCCCTGACCCCCTCCCAAATGCCCTATTAGGCACATTACCTCATAAAAGACACTGTAGATGCACTCAGCAACACTCAGGCTGCAGGGGACTGGGACAAATAAGGCTGGACACGATCACCTCCCCAGGCTGCCAGTCCCGCCTTTTCACCTCTGTGTATAAAAATCCCTCCATAGCACCTTACTTCCTTTTATTTGTTGGTTGGTTTGTTTACATGCCTAGCTTGTGCCCAGATACAGAAAGACAGAACAGAAATTCAATCCCAGGACTTCTGACCATGAGGTCAGAACCAACTATCTGGTTTTTAGAATCCATTTTCACGACTAATTCCCAAACCCATCAAACAAGTCCACAGGCCAGAGCGGGCCAGTAGGTCATAACACACAACACTTCCCTCAAGTACACCATGCCCTGCCCCCAGGGACAAACTCAGGCCCACTGGCTGGCTACAGCCTGGATCCTGCCTCCCTACATGTTCACTCTCCCATGCAGAGATGTCTTGGCAACAATGAGACACTCTCTGGAGGGTTTTGTTTTCTAACGGCAAACAAGTGTGGTGGCCACCTCACATCCTCAGATACGAAGTTGAACCATAGGAACTGCCTATATCAGCCATTTTTAGAACTAGAAAACACAACTTCCCTATGATCCAACCTCATACAAGCCATGCTGTGCCCTAGCATCCCCCATTTCTCCAGTCATCTGTCAACCCCTCTCCAATGGGGACCAACTGCGGACAACACAACATCCTGTACTCTCTTTCCATTCAAGCCCTTCAGTAACTTCATACCAGGAGGAGAGAAAGTGGGGAGAAGGGACAGAAAAATAGCTGACTCCAATAAAATAATTTTGACTCAGGATGATACAAGCTAAAAAATAAAGGGCTCCGAGTTCAATCTACCCACCTCTCCCCTTTCTGCATGGGACTCATCCTTCTTCACAGATCCCTCGGTAATAAATTAAGTTCCGCTTCCAAGCAGAGATGAAAATCCTACACCAAGGAGAGATTGGGGATCTAGGGCCCTAATCAATCCAGGGACTTCGATTTCCCACAGGATATCCATTCAGTCAGCAGCTTCTGGAGTGCAAGTTCACACTGACCCTCGGGGCCATGGTCTCATGGGAAAAGCCATCCTGTGCACCCAGACCTGCACCCCACCTAGTACCTATCACCATTCAAGACCTCTGTGATATATACAGCAGAGCAGCTGAGCTCCCAGGAAGAGTACCAGAGAGAAGGAGAAGGACTTTTGCTCCCCTGTTTCTTCTGCCTGATTCTCCTTTAGAGCAAACAGCAGCACCAAGGAAAGCTGTCACTAGGGATATGCAGAAGAATCCCAGCATGTGAGACTCCCACTGACGTGTTTTATCACAGTCGTAGCAACACAACGTGTTCCCATTCCACAGAGATAAAGAGCAGGTCTCCAAAATTTAGCATGCAAACTAGCTTAACAGGATATGTGCATGCCTGGACCACTTGAGGGGAAGATTTCCAAGATGTCAGGTAAGCTAACAGGGCTGGAAGACTGGAAAAGCCTTAAAGGCAGTGAGAAGACATTGCCTGGCTTTGCAGTCACCGCTCACAACAAGCAGAGAGAATCATGTGAGAGGTGCTTCTTGGGGCAGCACTTGGAACACCCACATCCCTGGAGTGTCTGAGTTCAAGTCCTGGCCCCACTCCTCATTCCAGCTTCCTGATAATGCACACCCCAGGCGGCAGCAGGTGATGACTCAAGAAGTTGGATCTTTGTCACCTACATGGGAAACCCAGATTGAGTTCCAGGTTCCTGGCTTCTGCCTGGCCAAACTCTGACCATATAGACATCTGGGAAATGAGTCACCAAATGGAAGATGAATTCTGTCTGTGTGACTCTACAGGTTTGTCTGCCTAGATGTTACCTCTTGAGATGTCAGAAAGTTTCTTAGAACACAGGATCACCTGATGTAAGAGGTAAGGCTGTGATGTAGCAGGTAAAGCCACTGCCTGCAACACTGGCATCCCATATGGGTGCCCATTCACGTCCTGGACGCTTCTCTTCTGATCCAGGTCCCTGCTAATGTACCTAGAAAAAGCAGCAGAGAACGGTCCAAGTGCTTGTGCCCCTGCACCAATGTGGGAGATCCAGAAGAAGCTCCTGGCTTCAATCTGGCCCAGTTCTGGCCATTGCAGCCAATTGGGGAGTAAACCAGTGGATGGACGATTTCTCTCTCTCTTCTCTCTGCCTCTCCTTCTCTCTGTAACTCTGCATTTCAAATAAATAGATAAATATTTAAAAAACAAAAGGTAAGGCCTGACAACCCAAACCAAAAATAATTTGCTTCTTCAGCAAACAAAAGAGATGAACAGATCTTTAAAAAGCACAGAAGAGTACATTCAGAACTAGGAGTCATCACATTCACTCAATTATACTGGTTTACATATTTATACATAACTGTGTACCCAGTTATATGTATATATTTATATATAATTATACTGGTTTGCATATAAATTTGAAATGATGAATGTTTTGAATTTTTCATTTCCCTTCTCTATATAATTTGTACAGAAGATCTCCACCCTATGTGGATAACAGGAAGGAACGTCACAAGGCAAATGACAATACATCAAGTTATAGACCCCAGCAAAATGGAACAGCAGGGAGAGAAGTGATAATATCTGGGAAGGTTCCCCAACCATGAACAAAATTCAGCCCTGCCGGAAAGAAGCTCCAGAAAAGAACCAAACTGTGCATGACTCCTGCTCTTTCTAGTTGCAACAATGTGTCTCCCAGGGCATTTCTGGACATGATAGGATTGTCAAGAGTCAGAATGAGGGGAGATTATAGTATGATGCCTGTCCAGGTGAGAGATTCTTGATATTATCTTTGCAGCACTGGAAGCACTGTGAAAATAAAAACAGCCCTAGGTACAAGTTCAAGTCCTTGTGCTGCTGCCACTGGCTGTGTTACGTCAGATGAGTCACAGCCTCTTGGAGCCTATTTCCTCTTTTATAAACTAATATAATACAAACTGCCGCCAGAAGTAATGAAAACAGTGCAACAACTAATGTTTATTAAGTGTCTACCATTATGCCTGTTATCTAGTCAATCCTTAGGGAACAACCCCCTCAGTCATCTATGCTGGAGATAAGATGACTGATGAAAACCACACTACTCTTGACACCAAGCGGTCTCCTGGCAAGTAGTTGTTCAACCAGACCAACACCCCTCTGGCAGGGACCTATTATTCTGATGGCATGGGTTTTGTTTGTTTCTTCCCATTTTATTTGAAAGGCAGAGAGAGAGAGAGAGAGAGAGAGAGAAATCATCCATCCACTGGCTGACTCCCCAAATACCTGCAACAGCAGGGGCTGGGGCCAGGGTGAAACTAAGAGCCTGGAACTCCAGGTCTCCCACATGGATGACGGGGATCCAAGTACTTGAGACATCGCCTGCTGCCTCCAAGGGCACTCCTTGGCAGGATACTGGATCTGAAGCAGAGCTGGGATTCAAACCATGCATTCCAACATGGGATGCATCTTAACTGCTGCGCCAAAGGCCCACCCCTGATGTTTTTTTTTTTTAAAGATTGTATTTATTTATTTGAGAGAGAGAGATTTACAGAGAGAGAGAGACAGAGAGAAAGGTCTTCCATCTGCTGGTTCACTCCCCAAATGGCTGTAACGGCCAAAGCTGAGCCAATTCAAAACCAGGAGCCAGGTGTCCCAAGAGGGTACAGGGGCCCAAGCACTTGGACTTCCACTGCTTTCCCAGGCCATTAGCAGAAACCCAGATCAGAAGAGCAGCAGCTCAAACACAAACTGGCACCCACATGGGCTGCCAGCACCACAGGCGAAGGCTTAGCCTACTGCACCACAGCACTTAGCCCTGTGATGTTTCTTAAGAACAAGAATTCAGGGCCCAAATTTCAGTTTTGTATTTGCATCTACAATTATGACAGTGCTATTACTTTAACTGTCATAAGCTATTGGAGAAAGATGACTGTGGTCTTAATGTCCACAGAATAGAAGTGGTGCATTTTTCAAGGCATAGAAACCCATGTCGAAAGTAAAGACTTTTACAGAGAAAAGTGAACTTTTAAAAAGCCTGTACCATCCCCACGGGTCAGAGAGCTCTGGGAACCCAGCTCTGCAGCCATCAGCCCACCAGGGCCTACAAAATAGCCCTGGCACTTTAGCAATCATCACCACCCACCTCATTAAATGGCTGGTTTTCCTTTTATTAACTTTCTCTTAGCACTTAAACCATTCTTTTAATGAAATGTATAGATCTCTAAATATGAGAAAGTTATATGTGGTTTTATATAAGTGAATTTTAGTAACACCATAATAAAACAATATCAACACTATAGGCTCATGGGAACTATGAGGGTATCAAAAAATTTGTGGCAAAGCAAAATTATATGATAGGTTTATTGTGATGCAAATAAAATTTGAGATCCATGCACAGTCTTTTTTTTTTTTTACAAAATTTATTTATTTCAAAGTCAGAGTTACAGACAGAGAGGAAGACAAAGAGACAGAGCTCTTCCATCCACTGATGCACTCCCCAGATGACCACAACAGCCAGCGCTGGGCCAGGCTGAAGCCAGGAGACTCAACCAGGCCTCCACATAGGTGTCAGTGGCCTAAACCCTTGAGCCATCTTCCACTGTTTTTCCCAGGCTATTAGCACAGAGCTGGATTGGAAGTGGAGCAGCTGGGACACGCCCTTTTAGAAAGCTGGTGTTGCAGGCAGTGCCTTTACCTGCTATGCCATAATGCCAGCCCCCATCTGTAGTCTTTTAATGATACACTTTCTGTGAACTCTTTGAGGACCCCTTGTATGCCTGTATTTTTTTTTTTCAATTTGCAGCTAGGGCTGGTGTTGAGAGCAGCAGCTTAAGCCACCACCTACAACACCAGCATCGTTTATGAGAACTGGTTCAAGTCCCAACTGTTCCACTTCTGATCCTGCATCCTGGTAACGCACCTGGGAAAGCAGTGAAAGACAACCTAAGTCCCTGGGCCCAACACCCAAGCAGGAGACCTGAAAAGGTTTCCTGGCTCCTGCTTCGGCCTGAACCAGCCCAGCTGTTGCTGCCACGTGGGGAGTGAAATCAGCTGATGGAAGATCTCTCTACTTCTCCCTCTCTCTCTCTAACTCTGCCCTTCAAATAAATAAAGCTTTTTTTTAATTGCACCAAATTGGGGCTGGCGCTACAGCGTAGTGGGTGAAGCCACCGCCTGCAGTGCCAGCATCCCATATGGGTGCCAGTTCAAGACCCCAGCTGCTCCACTTCCGATCCAGCTCTTTGCTGTGGCCTGGGAGAGCAGAAGATGGCCCAAGTCCTTGGGCCCCTGTACCCACATGGAAGACCAGGAAGAAGTACTTGGCTCCTGGCTTCGGACCAGCACAGCTCTGGCCATTGCAGTCAATTGGGGAGTGAACCAGCAGATGGAAGACCTCTCTCTCTCTCTCTTGGCCTCTCCCTCTTTCTCTGTATAACTCTGACAATCAAATAAATAAATAAATCTTTAAAAAATTTCACCAAATTAAACTTATCTTTTAGTTCTATTACCAAGAACTTTTAAGTCACCTTTAAGAAAGATCTACCAAAGTTTGAAAAGTGCCCAGCTACTTCAAGGTGCTGCCTCTTATTGACTGCCATTGTAAACTGCCTGGGGCAGAACTAATACCCTAATCCCACATGCCCAGCTGAGGAAATGGGGCATGAACACCCCAGGGGCAGTTTCCCAATCTGCCGGCTTAGCTCCTCCCCAGGCAGCTCTGTCTTCTTAACACAGTCCCCAAGATGCCACAGTGTCACACCAGTGACTGTTCCGGGCTGCATGGAGCAGGAAAAAATCAAGTCTGGGAAGGAAACACAAGGGACTTCTCAGCTCCATGGTCAGGTGCTCCATGAACTTGAAAGAAGCTACACCCAGAGAATGCTGGGTCTGAAAATGCCAAGACGGGAGGTCTTCGGGAGAGAACCCCCCTTCTTAAACAGAGGCCCTTTGCCCAGCCCTTCCCACTACCTTCTAGGCGCCCCTTCTTCCTGCTCGTCATCGTCAACCTCTCCTGGACACCCCTGGCCTGCCCACTTCTTCAGCTCCCTTCCCACGGGCTGGCATTCCAGGGACACAGCCAGTATTCTGAGGCAACCACACCATTCAAAGGAGGTGCAAAAGACAATGCAAGGGTGGATTTCCAATCATACCAGACTCAGCGCTTAGTAGGTACTCAATACGCGAAACTGAAGACCTAACAAGAACCCCAGGGACAAAGCCTAACAAAACAGACAGCGGCCCATTCGACAGGATGCACATTTGGCCCTCACTGTACCCATCCGAGTTGCACAACTCCTGTAAGGCTTTAGCCCAAAGTAATCTCAAAATCCAGCTGTGCCTGACAACCCAGGGAGAGCCTTGACGATTCACAACTATGTCTCCAGGGTGTGAGGGGCAGACTGGAAGTAGGAGGGCTGGCCTGGAGCAGAGAGCATTGAAGACGGCCAAGACAGAAAGGGCTTTTCCAGCAGGTAAAAGCTGCCTGGTCTCAGCCTGGCGGAGTTCATCCCTCCAGCTCCGACTAGAAACACCTGAGACTTGACCGCTCGACCAAAGGCATGTGTGGCTGGACTGCACCACCCAGGGCTGAAACTCCAGTGTTCAGGTTACCCACAGACACCTGCTGGAGAAACCAGCTGCTCAGCACTGCAGCCCTCCACCAGCCTCAGGGGAAGTCCAACCACACACACCCCCGCCCCCCAACCCCCCATGAACTGAGTTTCATTGTAACTTCGATGGCCCTTCATTAAAATAAAAGTAAATATATAAGTGAATTAACTTGTTAGTTTCTATTTTACAACTGCATTGGTACAGGCATACTGCTATATATTAAAACGTTGACGGTAACCAAAAGTCCCTAAACTTCACATGATGAAGGAAACTCAAACACTCTGTGGGCCACCAGCATTGGGCCTGACCCGGCCTGTCCAGTGAGATGCTAGGGGCAGAAGGAGGTGGAGCGCGGGAGGACCTTGGCAGGCACTGACACAGGGTGTGCCAAGCCCCAAACGGGATCCGTCCTCACCCAACGAGCGCAGACCTGGGCACCTGGCAGCACCTGCAGCCGCAGCCCGAGGCGGAGGCTGGGGCGCTGTGTAAGCCCGGGTGGTCCCTCCCCCCACCCCCTCGCACTGTACCCCGGGCAGGGACTGGGGCGCCCAGGCGGACTTACTTGAGTTCCACTGACCACGAGCCCGGCCATGGTGACCAGGTCGTGGCGGGCAGGCGCGCAGCACTGCGGGCGGGGCAGACGGCGGGACGCGGGGGCCGGGCTCGCAGTTCCGCACTGGGCAGTGGTCAGCTGACCCGGCGGAAGCCCGAGGCGCTGCCGGGCGCTCGGCCCGTGGAGGGGCTGCTCGCAGCCGCCGCAGCTGCAGCGGCTTGGTCCGGCCTCCAGCGCAGGTGAGCCCCGGCCCCGTCCCTCGCGCTGCGCCAGGTGGCCCACCGCGCGCGCAGCCCCGCGCCCCGACGGCGTGGCGCCACTTCTCGCCCGCTCTTCTCTCCCGTACCCTGGGGCATCCCAGGACCCCTTCAGTCTGTGGCGGGGGAGGGAAGGTCCTCCAAAACACCGAGCCCAGAAGTTTCTGTATTGCATTAGTCGGGGTTGGGGGGTGGGGGGTGGGGAAGGGGACTCTTATCGGGCGCCCCATCTGAGCCGTTAGCCCGGGGCCATGGCGAGCTGCAGGGCTTTTCCTCAGTTTCACAACGTGGGTTACGTAACTGCCGGAGGAGCTGCGGGAACCCGGACCCCGCTTCCCCAGGCTGGGTAGGGGGCGGAGACGGGACTCCGGGCGCGGCAGAGTGTCCATTTGTGGAAAGGGGAGGAGGGCGGTTGAATTTCCCAATAAATATAAATAACTGCCAGCTCCGCTAATTCCAGGCCCCATCGTGCCCCTGAGGCCACCCCCAAAATGACAGTAGTAAACCCTGGGGAAGGAGAACTGGACGTGAGCCGTACACTGGAGGCTTCTCTTCGTCATCTCCTCACAGGGAGAAGGTATCCAGGAGGGCCAAAGTCATCGCTGGGGTCAGCCTGGCCTGCGCGTGCGCGCACACACACTCTTCCCCCTCGCCGGCTGTGGCACAGAGGTGGCCACTGCTGCCCCTTGTGGGAAGGAATCGGGCTCAGCGGCTAAGCTCATGCCGGTTCTTACCTGGGAGGGTCCAGACTCCTTCCCAGCCAATTCTTGCTTTGCTGCCTCCACTCCCTGGATGCACTGCTGAAGCTCAGAGGAAGGCCAGGTGTCCCTAGTGTAGGGGCAGGAAGGTTCTATACCGTTCCCTCAGCCATCCTAGGAATCCCAGCTGGAGCCAGCACTGTGGCATAGCGGGTAAAGCCGCCACCCTCGATTCCCGCATCCCAAATGGGCGCCAGTTCCGGCTGCTCCACTTCCGGTCCAACCCCTTGACAGTGTGCCTGGGAAAGCAGCAGCAGATGTCCCAAGTCCCTGGGCCCCTGCACCCTGTCGGGGACCCAGAAGAAGCTCCTGCCTTACCTGGCCCAGTCCCAGATGTTGTGGCTATGTGGGGAGTGAACCAGGGATAGATCTCTGGGTCTCTGTCCTCTCTGACTCTTTCAGATAAATAAATCTTTTTTTGTGTAGGTTTTGCCATTCACCATTTTATAAAGAATTACTTATTCGGGAGGCAGAGTTGGGTGGGGGGTCTTACTGCTGATTCACTCCCCAGAAGGTGCAATGGTCGGAGCTGGGCTGATTTAAAGCCAGGAACTTCATTCCCTGTCTCCCATGTGGGTGTAGAAGCCCAAGGACTTGGGCCATCTTCCACTGCTTTCCCAGGTGTATTCATAGGGAGCTGGATCAGAAATGGAGCAGCTGGGTCTTGAACCAGCACCCATATGGGATGCTGGCACCACAGGCAGAGACTCAACTTACTGCACCACAGTGCTGACCCCAATAAATCAATCTTAAAAAGATCCTAGGGCATAGCATGTTGAAAGGAGAAACACAGAATATATTTATTTAATCAGACTTTTGTATGACCTGAGAGCCTTTAGAAATGAAGACCCCTGGCAAACAGTTCTTGCACACAGGTTGGATGAAGAGTGGACAGCCATGCAGACGTGTGGTGGGACTTCATGCTAACAGACCGCCAGTCCACATTCCTCTCGTCTCTGTAGCATTCCTTCCTTGTGGGTCTGAGGCTGGAACCTTCCAGAACAAGGGTCTTAGCTCTCATATCAGACAAAATGGGTCCAAGAATTTCTTTGTGTGTCCAGCCCCTACACAGAAAGGTGGGGGCAGGTTAGAGACACAGTCCTGGGTTTATGGCTTACTTTGTGGAGTAGGGGTTCTAGTTTTTATGGTTCACCTTGGGGAAGAGGAATTCTGGTTTCTGTGACTCACTTCACAGGGAGAGAGGGGTGGGTGATGGGGGGGGGGGATGCTCAGAGAGAGATTTTGCTTTTGAGGTTGTTTCTGAGGCCTTCTGGTCTCCTTTGGTTCAAAGTACTCAGCATGAAGGCCAGCAATGCTAGCATCCCATATAACAGCACAAGATTGTCTGCTCCATTTCCAATCCAGCTCCCTGCTAATGTGCCTGGGAAAGCAGCAAAGATGGCCCAGTGCTTAGGCCTCTGCCATGCACATGGGAGCCCCAGTGGAGTTTCAGGTTCCTGGCTTCTGGCTGGCCCAGCCCTGACCACTGTAGCCATTTGGGGAGCAAACCAATGGATAGATCTTGGGGCCAGCACTGTGGCATAGTGGGTAAAGCTGCCTGCAGTGCTGGCATCCCATATGGGTGCCAGTTTGAGTCCTGGCTGCTCTACTTCTGACCCAGCTGTCTGCTGGGGCCTGGGAAAGCAGAAGATGGCCCAAGTCCTTGGACCCTTGACCCACGTGGGGGACTCGGAAGAAGCTCCTGGCTCCTGGCTTCAGATCAGTGCAGCTCCAGCCGTTGCAGTCAACTGGGGAGTGAACCAGCAGATGAAAGACCTCTCTCTCTCTCTGTGTATGCTTTTCCTTCTCTCTGTGTGTAACTCTTTCAAATAAAATAAATAAATCTTTAAAAAAAATTTCTGGGTGTCACTCTTTCAAATAAATGAAAATAATTTTTTTAACTACTCAGCATGCTAAAGTCCTGTACTTTGGGGTAGCATTTATTTCCTGAGCCCCAACACTGGCTTCTTCACCCTGCCCCCTTCATACCAACAGGAAGAGGCATCATTTAGAGAAGGGAAAACAGTCCTGGGCCAGACTCACACATGTCGCAGGTGCAGTATCAGTAGGCCTGCCGAAAATGGCAGCCCCCCCTCCATCCAGAGGCACATGCACAGCGCTGCCATCGTCCGTCGTCCCATAAACAGCACTGAGAAGCCCCTGGCTGGGCAGCTGCTGCTGACGACTGTGATCCTGGTGAAGTCTGCCTGCCCTGTCTCTGCCGAAAGCAGTGGACACAGCCAGATGGAGCTGTAAGAATGCAGACTTCACTGTGTTTACTTTGCGGGGGTCCAGGAAATGCTGCAACAAAAGGTCCCGCAAAGCAGAAAGGACAGCTTAGCCTCCAGAGATAAGGGGACACAGGGAGCCTTCCCACATTGTCCCCTTGTCTGTCTTTCCTGCCGGCAGAGAAGGAAGTGGGCTCGAGCCCTGCTGGGCGTGACACTCTGCCCTCCCCAGTCACCTCTCACTTGGGCCTTCCCAGAAGGGGCTTGACCCTTCTAGGAAGAGGACTCATGCAAGCAGGCCCAAACCCATGCCAAGCGGAAACTGGAGCCGGGGTTACGAGAGGGCATCTCCATACCCTGACCCCACACACAACCCTGCAACCCTTCCACTTCCTCCCTCCTCTGCCTGGCTTTACAGCAGCTGTCACTCTTGCTGGGCGGAGCCTCCTACTCACTCCTGGCTCCACTGGGGGAGCACACCACAAAGGGCAGAAGACAGACAATGAGGAATAATCCTGTGGGGAGATCACAAAGTTCAGGGTCACACAGATTGAGATGAGCTTTCTGTTTGAAATGGACACTGATGACCAGAGGGAGCAACTCAAAGTCCTTGAGCAGAGGGGCTGCTGTTAATAAAATAGGATCAATGGGTGCCTTATAGGCAACACAGATTGATTTCCCAAGGTTCTGGAGGCCAGGAAGTCCAAAATCAAGGTGCATGCAGATTGTGATGTGTGATGAGGGCCCACTTTCTGCAGTGTTCTCAGATGGTATAAAAGGCCAGCCAGCCCTCTGGGTCTCTATTTTAAGGGCACTAATCCCATTGATGAGGGCTCAGCCTTGTGACCTAATCACCTGTCAAATATAAAGGCCCTGATCCCACTCCTGAGGGGTCTTCATGACCTCCCACCTCCTGATACCATCACCTCCAGGGGGAGGCTTCCCACATATGAATGGGGGTGGGGAGGTGAAAGCACACAAACATTCCAGCCATGTAGTAGCAATGTCTTGACTGTCCTGGGGAAGACCCCAGCGGAAGCAGAGTGGATTCACTTCTCCTTACTCTCTCACCTGTGGACTTGAGTCTTCTGAACCAGAAAAACGAAGACGGGGAGGCGGTGGCTGCATTAGGCAGGCAAAGATAGGACAGGGGAAGGAGAGGGAAAAAGAATTTGTGTCCCTGAACCAAGGAAAATTGGAAGCAGGGAGAGGCACATTCTTTGCTTACTCATCACTTTCTTGAACAGAAAGGGAAATTAAATAGAAAGAGTGAAAACAAAGTTCTCCAGGCAAGCCCACCGTGGGCCTGCCTTTAGGAGGGGAGGGAGCAGAAGAACTAAGCTAAGGCTGGCCCAGGAGGTGGGCAAATGGCTCCTCTGGAATACAGGCAGTTACAAGAGTGACACAAGGCACACGTCTCCTCTGGCCTGCTTTTTAAAGATTTATTTATTTACTTGAAAGGCAAAGTTAGAAACAGAAAGAGAGAGAGGGACTCTTCCATCGTTGGTTTAGTCCCCAAATACCCCAAATGGCCAGGAGCTTCTCCTGGTCTCCCATGAAGGCGCAGGAGCCCAAGCACTTGGGCTATCTTCTGCTTCTTTCCCAGGCACATTAGCAGGGAGCTGGATTGGAAGTGGAGCAGCCAGGACAAGACCCATATGGGATACCAGCGTCCCAGACAGTGGCTTAGTTAGGAAAAGAGGTGCAGACTAGCTAGGCCACAACACTGGCCCCTGGGCTGCTTCTTGAACAAACTCTTTCTGCCCCTGCACAAGAGCACTAAGGCACAAGGAGAGCTCACGGAGTCATTTGGTTCATTCTCGGTCTCCTTACCCTCTTCCATGACCTGCCCCAGCTGACTTCCACGGCCCCTCTGTCCCAGCTTCCAAGGACCAGGCACCATTCTGGACACTCAGAGTCCACTCTCAAGAGACCGCTGGAGGCGCTGTGTTGACACTGTCGCTGTGGTCCCATTTTCTGAACCGGAGGCAGGTGCCTCGCCCATTGTATACAAGTGCACTTGTCAGGACCACAAACGAGAAAGCTCAAATCAGACCTGGGCTCAACGTCCTGGGCCTGTAAATTCTGGGGCCTGGGAAGCAGAGAGTGAGCGAAGGCTCAGTCCCTAGCACGGAGCCCTTCCTCGTCACCCTGCTGAAGGGGGCAGTATATCATGGTTTCTGTCTCGGTTGTCCTTGTTCCTTGGCAAAAGAAGCCCTTTCCCTTAGAATCCTTCCTCCATCACATTCCTGGGGACAAAAAGGAAGATCCTGTTTATTTCCAATCCAGGGAGTTGATTCTGGGGTCGGCCAGAACTGGCCAAACAGGAAGTGATTCCTTAAATCTTCCAAGTGTTGGCAGCTAAGAGAAGCACAGGGCGTCTCCACGAAGTTCTCTGGGCCTTCCCCCCTGCCCTGAGCCTAATTTCTCTGCAGCCTGGCCTCATTTCTCTCAGGCCCAGCACCCCGGGCAGGTGGAGGATGGTGGTTGTAATTAATCATGCCCCAGCCTCCAGTTCACACTCACCTCATTCAAAGTTTAAAAAAAGCTGCATGTCTGCCCATGAAACACTCTTTGTTGCTGAAACAGCGTCTTCTCAGCCTAAAAGAGGGAGCTGTGGAAGCACACGGGAAAGAAGAGGCTTCCAGGGCCTTCTCTGAACAAAATGAAGCTTTAAAAACGTGGATTACAAGGTCTGGCGCTGTGGCGTAATGGCTAAAAGTGCCACCTGCTCCACTTCCAACCCAGCTCCCTGCTAAGGCGCCTGGGAAAGTAGCAGAAAATGACCCTTGCCACCCACTTGGGAGACCTTGGCTTCCGGCCTGGCTCAGCTCTGGTAGCCGTCGTGGCCATCTGAGGAGTGAGCCAGCGGATGGAAGATCTGTCTGTCTCTGTCTCTCTGTAACCCTGCCTTTCAAATAAATAAATCTTTAAAAACAAAAGGAAATTTGTGTGTTAAAAAATGAGTATACATACTCTCATAATGTCTGGTGTAAGCATCCATCCCACACATGTGTGCTCATTATTATTTACTGCTCTAATTATTATTACTGTTATTATTAATTCTCTGGGTCTTAATAGGTTTTGTTGTTTCCCTATTAAAGGCAAACAGCAGGGGGTATGGAAGGAGTAGATTGGGAGGAGGTGGGAGTGGGAAAGAGGCTTTTCATTCCCTTTCTTCTGTGATGCTTGCAACATGCATATATTACTTTGTAATTAAAAGTAAAAAAGAGATTAGCAAGGAAGGGAAAGGAAAAAAAGAATTTGGCACTAAAACACCTTTTTTGGTATTCTCTTAGCATTCGTTTAATAAATCCTAACAGATATTATAAATTTCACTTTCCAGTCTGTCTGGAACTCACCCTATACTCCCAGTCGTGGCTGAGCAGAGGCGGCAAGACACGAACCTTGGAGAGGGGCTCCTCCGGGCTTGTCCAGAGGGAAAGCAGTGGTGAACAGCAAAGCGCACCCGACTGTGTGTTCTCAGGGAGGAGGTCTGTCTAGCATCCCAACTTGGCAATGGAGAGGTCTGACACTTGGAAGTTGAGGAAGGCCCCCACCCCAATGAAAACTGATGGCGATGGGCATGTGATTAACAAGGTGGGACTCTACCATCTGTGGTTTTCTCAAGTACCTCCCAAGACATTGGCAACTGTCATCATGCACAGATCAATGCTTTATAAAGAACTCACCAAGGCTGTATTTTGGCATAGCAGGTTAAGCCACTGCCTGCAATGTCAGCATCCCATATGGATGCCACTTCAAGTCCTGCCTGCACCACTTCTCTTCCAGCTCTATGCTAACACACCTAGGAAAAGCAGCAAAGGATGGCCCAAGTGGTTGGGTCCCTGCCACCCACATGGAAGACATGGCTGAAGCTTCTGGCTCTTGGCTTCGGTCTGGCTCAGCCCTGGTGGTTGCAGCCATCTAGGAAGTGGGCCAGCAGACAGATCTTCCTCTGTAACTCTGCCTTTCAAATAAATAAATCTTTTTTTAAAAATTTTTTTAGTATTTATTTATTTATTTGAAAGGCAGAGTTACAGAGAGGCAGAGGCAGAGATTGAGAGAGAGAGAGAGAGAGAGAGAGAGAGAGAGAGGTCTTCCATCTTCGGGTTTACTCCCCAGATGGCTTCAACGGTCAGAGCTGTGCAATTTGAAGCCAGGAGCCAGGAGCTTCTTCCAGGTCTCCCATGTGGGTGCAGGGGCCCAAGGACCTGGGCCACCTTCCACTGCTTTCCCAGGCCACAGCAGAGGGCTGGATTGGAAGCAGAGCAGCCAGGGCTCGAACTGGCGACCATAAGGGATGCCAGCACTACAGGCAGCAGCTTTTACCTGCTACACCACAGTGCTGGCCCCATTTTTTAAAAGATTTATTTATCCCATATGGGATGCTGGCACCGCAGGTGGAGATTTAACCTACTATGCCAGTGTTGGCCCCTTTACAAAAAAAAAAAAAAAAACACACAAACAAACAAAAAAAAACTCATCCTCTCGAAATACCGATTAGGGAAACTGAAGCTTAGGGCATAGGAGGGACTTGCTCAAGGTCACCCAGCAAACAAGCAGCTGACCCCAAGCCAGAAAAGAAAACGGAACTTCTCCTGTGTCCACTCAAAACAGGATGAGGAGGGTCTGAAAGATGCCGTTACACATCTAATCGCTTCTTGTGTTGTAACCATTTTCCTCATACACAGTCCTCGCTGATGGATCAGAAATAACATTTTCAAAGTTATATCTGCAAGGAAATGGCTATTAATGTTCTTCCTCTCCTTTCAGAGTGCTGAGGAATACATATTAATTTTCTCTCTACTTACATTGCCTATTTGCAAATTGTATTCACTACCCAGTGCTCCAATTTGTCCTACCCCTGAAGAGATTATGAAGAATAAATGTATTCCTGGAAATAAAATAAAATAAAACATGTGTCACTAGGATTTATTTTCATAATTATTTACGGGGATTACTTTAAAATATATGGAGGGGCAATAATTACACCGTGAACGTGAGGATCCTGCCGTGATTTACCAATATAAATTCCTGGGCTCTTCCCACAGCCTAGACTCTCTTCACAGCGTCAACCAAGGGCAAAGCAAGTGCACCTGAGGGATGAGGGCCAGAGGAAGGCCTGGTCCAGCTTTGTAGCAGCCGATGCGCTGGCCTAGGAGCTGTGGGTTCAGGATCTAGCTTTGCCACTAACTCCCTGTGCGCCCACGGATGAACCCATTCACTCCCAAGGTCCTCGGTTCCCTCAGATGCAAACTAGCTGACCTATGGAGTTCTTTATTATCAAACTAATGCAAGTAAGTACACACATCTCCCCAAGATAAAGACAGAGAATCCACACATTAATGCTTAGTAGATGTTTATTGAGCACCTGCTATGTGTGAGGTGCTTGGGGACGAAGCAGGAACATAACAGAGTCCTTATTCTTGAGAGGCTCGTGTTATAGTGACAGGAGACAGGAAGCAAGTGGAGAAACAATACGATTTCAAGTATACAGAACACATTTCAGATTGTACCAGGACATGCTATGAAGATGGAGGCTGACTGTGAGAGTAGGTGTGGGATGCTGACTTTGACAGTGTCCTGGACCTCCACTGAATTTTCAGAGCCTTTCTTCTGGAAATCCCTGAAGAGTGCAGCATGAACTGGCTCATGGCCCCACTCACCCCTCTGCACACTGCTTTTTATTAAAGATAGATTTATTTATCTGAAGTGGATACTTAGAGATATATCTTCTATCTGCTGGTTCACTCCCCAAAAGGCTACAATGGCAGGGGACAGGTCCAGACCAAAGCCAAGAGCCCAGGGCTCCAGCTGGGTCTCTCCCATGGGTGGCAGAGACCCAAGGACTTGGGCCATTTTCTGCTGCCCTTCCAGGCACATTAGCATGGAGCTGGATTAGAAGTGAAACAGCTGGGACTGGAACCAGCACTCTGGTATGCTGGTGTTGCAGACAGCAGCATAGCTCACTGCACCACACCACCAGTCAGTGCACCATGCTTTTGTGATGCACGAACTGTGCAGGTTCAGACAGCTGTGGAGTGTTCTAGGGAGGCCTCTCTCAAGGGACCAATATTTGAGCTGAAGTCTGAATCCTAAGATGGAGCAACCCAGAGGGAGACCTGAAAGGCTTTCCAAGCAGAGGGAAGAACACCAAAGCCACGCCAGTTCCCTTGGTCTCACGCTGTCACTTTGCTCAGGCTTGAATGGTGCACTTGAACTCAAATGGTTCCAAAACAAAAGCATGTGTTTTGGGAAAGATGCAAGTGGAAAAAATGAGTAGCCACCAGGTTGCCTTCAGCTTTCAAATGGTTCAGGAAAGGAGCCTGCACTGTGGCACAGCGGTTAAGCTGCTGCCTGCGATGCCACCACCCAGTATCAGAGTGCCAGGATCCCGCCCCTTCTTCCTGTACTTGGGAAAGCAGCACAAGGTGGCCCAAATGCCTGGTCCTCTCATCTACATGAAGGACACCAGGATGGAGCTCCAGCCTCCCGGCTTCAGCTCAGATCTGCTTTGGCTGTTGCAGCTATCTAGGGAGTGAACCAGTGGTTGCAAATTCATGCTCTCTCTCCTTTTAAACAAATAACTAAATACATTTTAAAAAGAATCAACAAAATAACTTTTAAAATGGTGCAGGAAAAAAAACGTGTGTGTATGTGTGTACACAAATGTAGCAGTGTTAATAGCTGTAAGTCTAGGTGAAGTGTATTGGATGCTCATGCGCTGTTCTTTATAATTTTTTCCAAGTTTGAAATATTCGTAAGTAAAATGCTAAGGACCTAAAAAGGGAGAGAGATTAACTGTGTCCAGTGGTGCCTGCTGTGCAGTGGCATCACTTGCGTTTGTATCCATTTCTGACGTCCCAGTGAGGAGGTACCTCCAAATAGCCCCGCCTTCCGCAGAGATGGTCAACAGGACACAAGGAGAAAGGAAGGGGGACAGCAAAGGCCACAAGTCAGCCTCACCATGCCAAACTGGCCCCCCCGACTCCCCATACTGACTTCCACGCCACAGGAACCACTCCTCGCTCCCACAGGTGTGGGAAGCCACTGCTGCAGGCTCTGCCACCCCCACCCCACCTGCCTGCCGAAGTTGGAGCTCTGGCAGGAAGCCTCCCCAGACACAACCCACAGCGCACAGCCCTCGCTTGCTCTCCCGAAGCTGTTTGCAGCAAGTGACTCACCCAATTAAGAGCATCTACATAACAAAGGCTCACCGGGCCGCAGAGGTCACACAGACTGTGAAGTGCGTCTTGGGTTTGTGCAGCAGAGCAGCTTCGTTAATTACCAGTCATTTCCACCCCTCAAGAGCCTGTCAGCCTTTGAGATGCAGGGGATGAAAGAACCCCCAAATTCCCACCCCACACCCATCACCTCTCCCTCCCCAGCCCACCCCTGCATCTCAGACCTGTGACTAACCGGGGTCTCTTCCCACCTGGCTGTGAGCAGGGAGGAAAGCCCTGCCTCTACTGGCAGCAGGGGCTAAGCAGCCTGCAGTCTGCAACCTTGGCTCTGCTAAACAAACAAGCAGACAAAGCCTGTGTTGTCTTTCTCTTCATTTTACAAAGGTGGTCAGTGTTTGCGGTAGGAAGCACAAGTAAGCAAGAAGAAAGTCAGTCAGCCATGCCCTGACCCTTAGTGAGGACACAGCCCTATAACGGCCCCTGTAGTATGCTTTCTGGGAGACAGGTATTTTTTTTTATATTTATTTATGTATTTCAAAGTCAATGTCACAGAGAGAGGGAGAGAAGGAGACAAGGATCCCCTACCCGCTGGTTCACTCCCAGATGGCCCCAACAGCCAGCACTGGACCAGGGTGAAGCCGGGAGCCAGGAGCTTCATTTGTGTCTCTTATGAGGGGGGCAGGGGCCCAGGCGGTTGGGCCACCCTCTGCTGGTTTCCCAGGCGCATTAGCAGGGAGCTCGATTGCAGGTAAAGCAGCCGGGACTCGAACCAGCGTCCATATGTGATGCCAATGTCTCAGGCCATGGCCTTACCCATGGTACCACAGTGCCAGCCTCACTGGGAGACGGGCATTGACTGTGGGTATAGCCAAGTCCTTGCTCTTTCATTAAACACTGTACCACCAACACCTCTCCCCATGAGCACATGGAAAGAATGTGGGAGCAGGCAGGGGTGTCTGCAAGCTGAAGCAGCAGCTGTGAGGCGGTTAGCAGCCCTGACCTTGGGAACTGTGAGCAGGTGACTTTCTGGGAACCTCAGCTGCCTGACCTGTAAAATGGGAGTGACAGTTTACAGGCTTGTGGTAAGGCTCGAGGGAGATCCTGCTTGTGAAAGGGCTGTACAGACAGGAGACGTTTTTATTACTCATTTTAATAAGTGTTCCTTCATCAGTGTCTGCTCTTTACTTAGCCCTCTGTGGTCCTGTGTTGAGAATATTCAGCCCTGGAGGAACTCAAGTTCAAAAAGTAAAGTTACTTACACATGCACACACAAAGTTAAACAATAAGGATTTAAAATAGCTAATAAAAGATATCATCAATTAGTAGTTAATTAAGTGCCAAATGAGTGGCAACTTAATTACAGTGACAACACTGTAGGGACTCAGAGGAAAGAAGGAACACAGGGGGATAATAATAATGATAATAATAATAACTGCATTCAGTATTTTCTACATGCCAGGCACACACGTGGTTTCATTTCACGGGCCCTTTGATCACATGAGGTAGGGCCCATGACCACGTGCATTTTGCAGAGGAGGAAATGGAAACTCCAGCGAGGTTAAGAGCCTTGCCCCAGGGTACACACGCAGTAAACGGGGCAGTCCTGTTCTTTGAATCCAAGAAGTCAGCCCCCAGAGCTCACCATGTGCTTTATGCTGATGGAGGCAGGGTGGGGAGCCCTGACCTGGGCTATGAGTAGAGGTCAGACCCAGGAGGGGTGTCGGTGCATGGGGGAAGATCCCAGGCTGGCTGCATGGCTGCTCCTGGGTAACAGTGGAAAGCAAACTTTGAGGGCAGGGAGATCGAATGAGAGGTGCTAAGGCATGGGAAATGCTTATAGATTTCTTTTGTTTGAAAGGCATAGTGACAGAGAGACAGAGTCAGATAGAGAATTTTCTATCGACTGGTTCACTTCCCAGGCACATTAGCGGGGAACTGGATCAGAATCAGGGCAGTGATAAGGGATGCCAGCATCACAGGCAGTGGCCTAAGCCACTGTGCCACGATGCCAGCCCCATCCCATGAAATGCTTTTAAACAGAGTTGCCTATGAAGTCTACAGCAATGCGGAGTCCCATCAAAGCAGTGTTTGGGAAGGCGGGGCCAGAGAGGAGGTACTTTGAGAGGCTTTGAGATGGGGGGGGGGGTAGTGTGCGGCTGGAACAGAAGCCCCCAAGGGAGGCGGGATGCCACCCTTGCTGGAAAGCCCTTGTTCCTCTTTTATCTCTGTGACTATTAATCCACTGCTGGTTCCCATGACTGCCGGCCTCATTCTGGCATGTTTACCAACTCCTTTTGCACTTGGAGTCCACAGGAAGCGGCTCACTCAGCCATTCCATCAGGGCCCAGGAACTCCCATTTCAAAGGCAGAGTCAGTCAACAGGACCTGAGGGCTAATTGCCATCCAGGGGAAGGAGGCCAGGGCTCTAACACCAGAGGGCAGCTCTAAATCCTGTTCTCCACCCCCTCCACCCTCTCCATCCCTGTACCTTGCAGACCCCACCGCATATCAGCCAGATTCTCGGGCCCCTAACACCATTTCTCATCGCTGCTGAAGGAGCTGAGCCACCGCTGGTGGGTGTCACACAGGCCCTTTTTGCTTCTGAAGCAGCAAGTGGGAAGACTGAGAATGCAAGGCCTCTGGCCCTCCCTATGCAACTTGATGAGTAGTATGTGAATGTGTGTGACTGATGGGGTCCCTGGGAGACAGGCAGTTTAGCAGCAAAGGTAAGCACTTAAAAAGGCACATCTGTGGAAACATATTCATAGACCCAATATTTATTATCACTGATGCACAGAGAAACTACGCAGGGAATGAAGTACAAAGACGTGATAACTGTGCTTTGGAAAAGCTGGGAGGGAAAGAAAAGGAGCCAGTAGCTATGAAGCATCTTAGCCAGGGTGTGGAGTTGGGAAAACCTTGTACCTCTTCCCTGATGCCACTGCTGTACTCACACAAGGCCCCAGATGCTCCAAGCCACCACCTGGAGGTGTTCCTGTGCCACTGATTGCATTGCACAGATTTTTTTTTAGCACCCCAAGGTACCAAACACTTAAGCTCTTAAGCTCTGCTGAGAAGAATGAGAGTTGATTGTCACCTAAGGTGGGCGATCTTGACAGTGTGTCCTTTAATGCTTTGGAAACCTTCATCAGACATACTGAGTGCCATCCAGGCATGCTGGGGGAGAGGGATGGAAGTAAAAGGGAGAAATTCTGCACATTTGCAGACCAGAAATGGATAATCATTTTGGGGAGAAGAGGTAAATCAGGTAATATTGTGAAGCCACACAGAGAAGTGACCAGGGCACACGAGCCATTCTGTAAAACCATCAAGTAGGATTCGCTCACACAATTCTGCACGACTAATTCCCTTCACTGAATTGTTCAGTTTTACCCAGCTGGGTTGGAGATATTCAGCAAAGCTGTCTGTTGTTGGGTTCCCCATTAGTACCCATCACAGGGGATCATGGGCAAGCTGCAAAGTAAACACCATCAGACCTGTTTAGAAGCCACCCCAAGAGCCAGGTTATGGCTTATCAGCTGATATTGTTGGTTGTGAATGACAGAAACTGGCTCTGGCTAACTTCAGCGAAAAAGGAATTGATCAAAGGGTTATCAGGAAGCTCACAGAACTGCTAAGGAGACTGGAGACCAACACGGGAAATGGAGAGGAACTGACAGTGGCTGGCAAATGCATACGCAGCTGCTGGGGCTACTGCAGCAGTCCGATGAAGCCACTGCCCCAGGGGCTGCCCTGACCACAGCTGGCATGGCAGCAGCTCTCAGCACCTCTCTGCTTCCCCTCGACAGCCAGTGCCATTGCATGGTGCTCGCTAATGCTGCTGTGCTAAGTCTCTGCGGCCGCCAAGAAGGGTCTCCAAACTGCCCCACACCCCTGCTCAAGCCCCTGGTGGGCGTCCTGTTGGTGCAGCCTCCGGGATGGGGAGAAGGATGTAGCCCCTTCAGCTTCAGGAGTTGGAAGCAGGTCCTACTTCCCAACAAACAAGAAGGGGACTCAGACACTAGGCCATCAGAGGGGAGCGGGCAATCCCAAACCCCGACTCTCTAATGTAACAGCATGGCACTGAAGACTAAAGGTACTATGCAGGACACCTGTGCCCAAATGGTGAGGGGAGTGGCCATGCAGGGGCAGGTTTTTCCAAGTGGTGTCAACCAGCACAGCCTACATTTTGAGATCCCGAACACACCACTGTAACTCCAAGATCCTGCTCTGCTCCAACCTCATCCAGGACCCACTTACTGAACCTTTACACTACACGGGCTCAAAATAACCATTGTCTTTTCACGGGATTTGTGTTCCCTTCTCCATTAAATGGAAAATACCCTGGAAGGCAAGGCCACAGAGAATACTTGCTGGAGGCCCCCAAAGTGCAGCAAACCCCACACACAGCCATTCATTCAGCAGTCAATGGCACCCAACAGTTCTCCTCATGCACTTCGGGGAGAACAGCCCCTGTGGAGTTCAGCATCCGTGAAGGAAACAGACGCTCTGCGGGAAATCCAGCCACAGGTGAGTGCTGCAGGAGGCGAGAGGATGCGGGCAAGTGGAGCAGAAGCTTAAGGAAGAGAGCAAAGAGAGAGGGGAAGAGAGGCCATTCCTGGTAGGAGGAAGCGCATCAGCAAAGCCACCACGGTGGCACATTTGAGTAACCGTAAGGAAACTCAGGGCGAGGGGCGAAGGAGACAAGAGAGAAAAAGCAAGCGGAGGCAGATCACGCCAAGACCCACCAGCCAAAGCCTGGGGCACAGGCTCAACTTGGCCTTGCAAACAATGGCAAGCCAGAGACTTTTAAGCCGAACAACTACATGGTCTGATTTGCTTTTAAAATTAATTGCACTCTGGTGTGGGCTTGGACCAGGGTGTGGGTGTGTGTGTGGGGGGGGAGGCTGGCACGCTTCGCAGCCTGGCTGTCCCACTAGGCTGGGAGCTGGCAGGAGGCTGCCCACCTCTCCGCTCTGCTCTCCTCCCCAAGCAGCCCCTGCTCCAGCCGCAAGTGGGTGTGGCTAACAGGGCTGCCCCAGAGAGCAGACTAGGGTGCCGGGGCTCAGAAGACTGGGTGTGGGGGAAAGCCAGGCCGACTTCTTCCCTGCGTGCTCCATCAGACAAACAGGCCGTCCGCCGCACCTACCTCCGAGAGTCGCTGCGAAGACATAACTCGCACCAAGTGCTTAGTACCTGGCACAAAACAAACAACCGACAAGTGTTAGCTTTTCCTGCTGCCGCTTCCTGAGCGACAAGGGGACCCCGGTGGGCGCGGACTGCTTCCCTGGCTCTCCCAGTCCAGGCAAGCCCCAGGGCTCCTAAAATGGCCAAGGCTGCAACAGGGCTTCCGTGAGAGTTTGAGCTCGAGCCGCTCGCTAGCGCGCTCACGCTTTTGTTCACAGGACTGGAAAAGACGCCCCAAGCGGGGCGAAGGGAACTGCCCACCGCCCTCCCGCGAAACCCGGGTTCAGCGCCCGGCCTCTCTCGGGCTAGGACTTGGCGGCCGGGCCGAGGGGGCGGGGCCTGGACGCCGGGGGCGGGCCGGCGCGGACGCCGAAGCCCCGCCCCCGGCGGAAGTACCGCCGGCTCGCCCCGCCCCCCGGAGGCCGGTTCCCTTCGCCCCTCCCCTGCCGGGCTCTCCCCCCCTCAGCGCGGCTTCCCCGGCTGGTTCGGCCGGAGCTCCGGAACCCAAGTTCGGAGACGAGGTCCTGGGTCCGCGCATCTGGCCCTCTCGGGTGGGGCTCCCTGTCCGTCTCACTCCTTTCCATTTCTGTTCTCGGCGCGGCCGCAGGCGCCGCGGGAGACCGCCCAGGTAAAATCCCGCACGTGAGGGCTCAGGTGTGGGCCGGACGGGCCGGGCAGTGGCCGGCGGCACGTGCCCGGCTTTTTTCCAAGCGCTTGCGTTGACAGGGCTTAGCGGACGCGGACTCCGGGGAGCTCGAGGGCCGGGTCGTGTGGTCCCGAGCCCGGCACAGGCTTCGTCCTGCCGGGGACAGGGGGGCGCGGGGTGGGGCGGCTGGGGCCGAGGCACCCGAGGGTCGTCCGCCGCCCACTCCCCGCGGAGACCGGATTCTGACAGCCGCCCGGCCCGGACGCGCATAGCCCCAGGTCTGCAGAATGAAAATCAATAAAATCGATACAATGGCAAAGAACGCGAAACATGTTGGGTTGTTATTCCTTGCGTTTGTTAAATTTTTTTAATATTTATTTATTTATTTATTTTTACTTCCTTCTTGGACAAGGTGGCTGCAGCTTGGATCCAGGGCCGCCTCCGAAAGGAACGCAAAAATCTCTCCCGGTTTCCCGGATGGGGGGGGGTGTCCACCGCTCCCCGCCCCGCGAACTTCCCCGGGCGGCTGTGCGGGCTCCGGCGGCGGGAAGGAAGCCCCGGGGCGCGCGGCGTCCGGACGGGGCTCTTCCCCGCGCCGCAGCGTCTGCCCCCCTTACACCGCCACTCCCCTGGCTCGCCACCCCCACGCCCCGGGGGCCGAGCCTCCCCCCTCCCGCGCGCTCTCCCCGGCGCTTTAAATAATGATATTTGCATGCAGGGAGCGATTCATAAATATGTCAGGGCCGGTGAAATATAGGCAACATTTCAAACTTTCTATTTAAAAAACATGAATTATGGCCGCGGAAAATGTGTTCCCATTTAAAGGCGATACGAAGTATTTGGTGTCTCGTCCCCGGGCCCATCCATCACGCAGACAATAAAGAGAGTTTTTCGCCCTGACACTCGCGATTTATGGGCGCCCTTCTCTGCCCTCATCACTCACCCGCCGCGGCCGGCCCCGCGACAGGCCCCGCCGAGAGACGGGCGCGCGTTGCGCGCGCTCCAGCCCCCCGGGACTGCAGTTCCCTGGGGGGAGTGGCGGCTCGCAGGCGTCGGAGGATCAGTCCCCAGGATCCGAGTGGCCGAGGGGGAGCGCGGGAGCCACACTCGACCTCCCGCCTCGGTGCGCACCAGCCACTCTCAGGGCTGGGGCCGCGCGCGCCGAGGAGCTGCCTGCGGGCCCCTCTGCGCCCGGGCCTCGCCCGCAGATCGCGGCGGCGCGTCGGAAAGTTAGCGGCGCCGGCGGCGGGCGGCTATTTACCCGCTGGTTGGAGGTGAGAGTAGAGAACTAGGCCGGCGGGGCTACCCAGGCCGCTTCCTGACCACTCCCGCGCCCAAGGAAGGAGAGCTGGTCCCGAGGTTTTTTGGACCCAGCCCCGCCGAGAGGTCGCTGCTGGGCAGAGCTTGCTTTGCCACCTGGTCCCCGGTGCTACTGCTGCGAACAGCAGCCGACGAACCCCTTTCACCATCAGGGGCCGCGGAGGAAGGACGCGCGGTCTCCAGCGTTTCGCCCCGGCCCGCGCGCTCGTCCCGGTGCGCTGCCCTCCCAAAGCCGCCGGCAGGTCTCCGGTGCCAGCTCGAGTCGGGGAAGGCTCAGGCTGCGTCTGGGGCAGAATTCGCTTTCAGTTTTCGCCGCGGGCGGTCCCGGCCCGGCTAGATTCCGTGGCCCCCGCAGAGCTGAGAGCTGCCAGGCACTGCCCTGCGGCGCTAGGCCGCCCGACCTCCGGGCGCCGGCCAGCCAGCTGCCCGCGGAGGCCGCCCCCGCACCAGGCGACACCACGAGTCCAGCGCTGGGCCGAGGCGTGAGCGTACACGCGAGCCGGGAACCGTTTCCCCTGCCGACGCCTGCGAGCTGTGAGCATTCGGATAAATGGAACACAAACGACAGCCAGAGAAATCCCGTCGATTCTAAAAATGACAAGGTTGAATTTATTAGATGCAGACTCCTGTGTAAGAGCAGGGAGATAAAAATTATACAAACAGTTCCACGTCCAGTGCGCGCCCCACTGATGGCTCAGGCTTCAAGGGCACCAAACGGAACGAGTGACAGTTTAGATCTACAGGGGGATATAAAATATTAAGTTCTCGGTGTGTGCACATACAGTTTAGTGAGGGAAATCTAGAGAAGCGTCTTTTTTTTTTTCCAGCCCCTGAGTGTCATCTGGTCTCAAGCTAAGACTTCTGTCCAAAGAACCACCTAGTGAGTGATTTCCTAAAGCAAGGGGTGGGGAGCGAGGTATCCACAGCTGTTTCCGTGGCTGCAGAATGGCAAAGGTGAAATGAAGACGTTTAGGAAAGGGAGACGTGCAGACAACTGAGCCAGTGCATCGATAAGGCATTTCTACGTATGAAAATAAATATTTCTACGAGGTCAGTCATGGCGCGTGCGGACGTAAACAGAGCAGCCTTGGGAAACCCGATGCAGGGGGCCACGGGTCCTGCAGCCCTGTATGCCTTGCAGTTTAGGTTAGCCCTGTTTGGTGTCCCTGGCTTCCCGCCCTGGCTTGACTGCTAGCAGAGGCTCGGCCTGCAACAAGCGTAGAAAGAGAACACTGGTGGTGAAGGTAGCAGGGCCTGGGGTTCTGCGGGCAGTCCTCAGCCCTCTCAGTTCGGACGCCACAGGGCTCTGGCAGCGGCTGTCTGGGTTGACAGATTTGGGGGAGGGTCGAGCTGAATTCCAAGGGTCCCAAAGCTAGAAGCCGGAGGCCACCGGGAAAAGGGCCAAGATTTTTGCTAGCGTCCCGAAGCTAGTCCCCACCCAGCCTTCGAGATGCCAATCAGAGGCCCTTAGAAGCAGTTTCCTGGGTGCTTCTACCTGTGAAATATTAGACACCCCTCGTGCGCACTCCACGCGGAGGCCCTGATGCCGGGGGATCCTCCATATATCTGCAAAGTCCAGCGAGGTCCGCGGTGTTGCAACTGTGGAACACCAAGACCAGCCAAATATGACATCCAGAATAATGCGCTTGCCCAGAATCCTTCAGCCATCTCTGTCCCTAAGCGCTCTCTCCCTCTCTGCCTCTTCCTCTCCCTGTCCGGCTCTCCTCCGACAGCACCCAACCCTTACACCAGCACAGACTTGGGGAGGGGGCACTCTGCTATGAGTTCTTGGGGAATTACGCACACTCTGAGGGACGCTTGCCCGGGCCCTGAAAACGCCCCCACTCCAGAGACTGCCTGCGCGTGAAGTGGTTTCTACGGCATTCCGAAGGCGAGGGCGAGAATGGGCAATATTCCCTTGAAGTAGGTAGAGGGGGAAGGAAGAGAAAATGAAAAGGCCAAGAAAGAAGTGGCGGTCGAAACAAAAAGAAGGGAAAGAGAAAGAAGAAATCAAGATGCGGGGATGGGAGGGGAACGCAAGAACGCGAGATCCCGCGACCAGGCCAGGCTGCGGCTCCCGCATGCCGGACGCCTCCCCGGCCTGTAGAGGTGGCGAGGGCGCGCCCAGCGGTCCCCCACCGGCCTGGGGAACACAGGCCCCTCGGCCAGCCGGGCGGGGCGGGCCACGCGCACTCTCCCCGAGCTCGCCGAGGACCGCAGGGCGGGGCAGCTCGAGGGTGGGGAGGCCCCCCCCCGGGGGGGGGGGCGCCGGCCCCAGGCTGCTTGGGCGCTCTGGGCCAGGCTTTCCAGCTCGCCGGGCCTGACCTGTCAGGCGGATTATCTTCGAGGGAGATTAATAGGGGAGGCGGGCTGCAATAATAATCGTTTTGTTTGATGTGACAACTCTGATAGGCGTTGATTTACTTACAAACTGATAGGCTTTTAATTGAGCGCCTCCGCCGAGCCCGAGATGAAAGGGAAGCGGCGGTGAAAGGCGGCCCGCCTGCCCTCCGGCCTCAATACTGATTAGCCATCTCGACAGTGAATACTTCAAGGCATTTTCAAACTTTTTCCTCAGCTCTCTCCCCTTCCTCCTCTTCCCACCCCCTCCTCAAATATCTGCCATGCCCACTCCTTTTTGAGAGAAAACAAATCATTTCCATTGTGTGCAAATAAAATCTGCAGGACATCCACCGCCGCTGGGGGCTGGAAGCATTAGACCTAGCGCCAAGTGATTAATAACCACCATCCCCCCCAGCCCCATGGCCCCCGCGGCCTTCGGGGGTCTGGCCTCCGGCAGGAGGAGCGCAGGCCCCGACGCTGGCGCCTCGCGAAAGCCGGGGGCGCGCAGGCCTCCAGGCGCCCCCGTGCGCTCGGACCTTCGGAGCTGAGTTTTGAGCCAAGCGAACGCTTGCGGCCCACGACCTGTGCCCATGAAGCACGATGAGGACCCACGGGCGCGTGCGGCCACTGCGAGGGACGCGGGAGTCACAGCGCTGCCCCCCCCCCCCAGGCTTTGGGCGCTGGGGCTATCTGCCTGGAGTAATAAGGAAGCTGCTGGGATGAGAGAAGAGGGAACAAACTGTGCCAGAGAGTGGGCTGGAGGTGCGGAAGGAGGCGCCCGCCTTGCAGTTGCCCCCGGCCCTGGCCGCCGCCCCAGCAGCATGCAGTGGCCGGGCCTCGGAGGCCGCGCTCGCGGCGCTAGGAGCCCAGCAGCCGGCCCGGATCGACACCTAGACAGCCGGACACAGACAGACACTAACGCCCGCCGGGGAGGAGCGGCTTCGCAGACGTGCTGCCCCGCCCTCTGAAACGCACCTGGCACCCGGCGCCTGCAGGTCACTCATTCGCGGCAGCCGCACGGCCTCGCTGGTGGTCCCGCACCTTCTCTCCACTCAACCTTCCTGTTGTAGCACAGACACTACAAGCCTTCTTGGATGCAGGTGTGTGCTCACACACGCGCGCGCGCTCGCGCACACACACACACACACACACACACACACCGGCCCTCCACGCACCGCCTCGCTTCCTTCTCTCCGAATTAGCTTTGGTCAAGTTACCATCTCACAAAGTTTACCAACCTAAAGAACCGAGAGAGAGAGAGAGAGAGAGAGAAAAAAAAAACCGCAGGCAAAGAACGCCTACGAGCAACATTCTAAAACTCACCCCCTGAAAGTTCTCGGTACCCGTGCGGAGTGGGAGCCGGAGACAAGGGGGGAGGGGAGTGGGCTGGCGACCAGGAGCGAGCGAGCGCGCCCCAGGCAGGCCTTGGAGCGGAGCGACCCCCGCGCGTGCCCCGCTCCGCGGGTGCGCGCCGGCGGAAACCTGGTGTCCCGGCTCGGCCCCCGCCCCCCAGCTCCGGGCTGCCGGCGCTCCCAGCCCCACCATTTATCAAAAGGACTTGACAACAAAAGAAGAGCCACGGCGGAAAAGTGGGGGAGGGGAGACTCAAAGTCCTCCAAGTCGTTCTGAGGAAGGGGGTGTTCCTCCTCTCGACCCCTCGCAGTTTCTGCGAGTTTCTGGAGGTAGGTGACCCCGGTACTATCTCCGGACGCCGCTCATCGCTGCACAGGCGTGCGCGCACTCTCCGCACCCGGGCCCAGGTAGCCGGCGGCACGCACAGCGCCGCTGCTCTTCTCCGCGACAGCCCGAGTGACGGTGCAAATCGAGGGGAACGCGGTGGTCCCGCTCCGCTTCCCCGGGAGAGCCCGCGTTCCCACAGGCGGCCGCCCCTCCCGCTCGCTCCTTCCCTCGGCTCTGCCAGCGCAGCTCTACGCCGGCTCGGCGTTCCCACACCTTGGAGCGAGCAGCTCCGAGGAACCCGGCCTCCTGGCACGCCGGGAGGGCGCAGGGTGCGGGATTCCCGGGCAGGCGGTTGCGGCGGGGGGCACGAGTGAACCTGACACGAGCCCCTCCCACGCACCCTCGGCCTGGCCTCCTCTCCGCAGCCTCGCAACCCTGGCCACGATCCCCGGGGGCCTGAAGAGTTGGGGGGACCCTCTCTTCCAGCGACCCCCACCCCCAGGCCCTGAGGATTTGTTGATGGTGTGGAAAGAAGTCTGGGAGGGGGCGCCGGGCACTGCGGGGCGAGCGGCGCAGCCACAGCCTCGCCGCTCCTGCGGGACTGGGGGCGGGAACTGTCCCATGCTAGACGCCTCCGGTGCCCAGCCCGCCCCCTACAAACTCTAGGGCCCAAGCCCCCTAGGTGCGAGGGTCCCCCACCACCGGGAGGGGTGTCCCGCGCCCTCCTGGTGCCCCTGGCGCACCTGCGCACTCCACTCCTCGCCTTTCCCACCTGGGCGGGCCCCTCTTTTTCTTCTTTCTCAGCCCCCACCCCAATCCCTAGAGGCCGCTCCTCTCGCCCCCTCCTCCAGTCCCCTCCCGGTCTCTTCCTTCCTCTCTCTCTCTTCTCCCTCTTTTTCCCTGCAAGTCGCACCCGCCTTGTAATCAGCAACAAAAGCTGACATAAATCACGGGCGGATTGACAAGAGCTGACAAATAACTGATTGATTGCGGTCGAGGCACATTGACAATTGATGGAGGGGTGGAGATGCCCAGAGAAGGCGCGGGGCGGGGGGGGGGGGGGGGCGGCAGGGGAGAGTAAGAATGGGGGCGGGGGGGGGGACAGGCTGAGTGTGAAACAGAGGAAGCACGTGACCTCGCCCCTGCCCCAATCGGCGGGTCCCTGGGCGTCACGTGGCTGCGGAGGGCGGGGAGCCGGGCGCCCGTCGCTGGGTTGAGCAGCCACGGCTTCCGCGGCCCGCGTGACTTCTGGTTTCTCCATCGCCGAGTCTCGGGAAACCAGAGCGGGCGGGCGAACTCGCTCGCGCCCGGGCTCCTTCCCCGGGTGGCCGCGCCACGCGCGATCTCGGTTCCACTGGGTGTGTGGGCCCCGTGCGCGCCGCCGGGCGCCGACGGTCTGGCTGGTGTCCACACCAGCCGGAGCCCTTCCTGGCTACACCCGCAGGCTGGTCCTCATCGCTGCCGCCTGCTTCCAAGAGAAGGTTTCGGTTAATTTTCCGAGCCGAGGAAAGGACAGACGACGAGGAGGGCAAAAAAAAAGAGGGAGGCGGCAGATGGTAAACGTAGAATACACGTCCATCTCGTCCTCGGAGTGAAAACGAGGGAGGGGACACGAAGAGGAGGGCGGCGAAGAGGGAGCTGCCCATTAAAACCGGCTCGGAGAGTCCTGGCTGCAGCGGCGGCGGCGCGGGACGCGTCACATCCCCTTGACCCTCCAATCACCTCGGGCTCCCATTTGATTGGAAGGCGGCAAAGGCTTTAATCTCCCCCTCGGTGCAGCTGCTTTTGAAGTGAGTTTCCTCGCCAGAGCCCCGGCTGGACAGGCAGCGGCTCACATCGCTGAGCGCAGCGCCGGCTCAGGGGCGCAGCCCGAGGCGGACCCGCAGCCCAGCCGGCTCCGCGGCGGGCCGCCCGGGACCCGTGGCTCGTGGCGCCCGGCGCGCCGGCTCCTCCTGCGGCTGCGGTTCCTGCTCCCCGGGCGAGCGCGCAGCCCCGGGCCCTCCCCCCGCTGCTCCCATGCGCGCGGGTGGGTCATGAGCACAGCGCCCTCGCTTTCTGCCCTAAGAAGCAGTAAGCCCGGCGGCGGCGGCGGCGGCGGCGGCGGCGGCGGCGGCGGAGGCACAGACCTTGCTTGGACCAGCGCGCTCTCTGGAAATAGCTCCGGCCCCGGCCCAGGCTCGTCCCCGGCCGGCCCCACCAAGCCTTTTGTGCACGCTGTGCCCCCTTCCGACCCCCTGCGCCAGGCTAACCGCCTGCCCATCAAGGTGCTGAAGATGCTGACGGCAAGGACTGGCCACATTTTGCACCCTGAGTACCTGCAGCCCCTGCCCTCCACGCCCGTCAGCCCCATCGAGGTAAGGAACCCCCCCACACACACTCTCTCCGGTTGCGCGGGAGGGGGGGGGACCACTCCCCAGGCTGCCGCCCTGCAGGGTTTCCTTTCTCGGGACCTGAGGGTGGGGGTGGGGTCCGCGGTGATTCAGCTCCGGGGAGAGGGGAAGACGGCGCTTCTGCGCCTCCAAACTGGGGCGGAAAAGCAGCAGGAGGCGGGACCCTGGGTTCCAGACGAAGGCTAGGGGACAGGGCGGCCAAAACTTGCTGCTGCTTTCGGTGTGAAAGACCCGACTGCGACCCAGGCCCCTACCCTCTGCGCTGCTGGCTGGCGGGCGTCGGGAATCCGGTGGCAGAGTAGCCGCGCCAGGGTCCCCTGGAGCTGGCGCGTGCACAGCCTCCGAGGCTCCAGCCGCCCGTGCCCTCGCTCTGAGGAATCCAAAGGTGCGCGCGCGCAGAGGGGTATCGTCCTGGGTCCAGCCTTTCACCCCGAAACCTTATGAGAGTGTTTTTTGAAAACCCAATTCGCATCAGGAGAGGGCAGGACAGCCTCTGCCCGGAGGTGGGAGTCCACCGCCTGTCCCTAGGGCAAGGATGTTGGTGGGTGTGGGGTGCCGCCCATCTCTGCGCCTCGTCGCTGGGGGGAATCCCCGCGGGCAGCATCAGGGGGGCCCCCTGAACCC
Source organism: Sylvilagus floridanus (assembly GCA_949820135.1). Classification (NCBI taxonomy): domain Eukaryota; kingdom Metazoa; phylum Chordata; class Mammalia; order Lagomorpha; family Leporidae; genus Sylvilagus; species Sylvilagus floridanus. The sequence goes on from OX463235.1 coordinate 18,398,830, forward strand.
CAGAGGCCAGGATTCTAAAGCTTTCCCCCTTCTTTCTCCGTGTGATCCGTTCCCCGTCCGACTCTGCAGCTGGATGCCAAGAAGAGCCCGTTGGCGCTGCTGGCGCAAACCTGCTCGCAGATTGGGAAGCCCGACCCCTCGCCCTCGTCCAAACTCTCCTCGGTCGCCTCCAACGGGGGCGGCGCGGCCGGTGCTGGCGGCGGCGCCGGCAGCGACAAGGACGCCAAGTCGGGCCCCCTCAAGCTGAGTGACATCGGCGTGGAAGACAAGTCGAGTTTCAAACCGTACTCCAAACCCGGCTCGGATAAGAAGGAGCCGGGAGGCGGCGGCGGCGGCGGGGGTGGTGGTGGCGGTGGCGGCGGCGGCGGGGGCACTTCGGCGGAGAAGTCGGGATTCCGGGTCCCGAGCGCCACCTGCCAGCCATTCACGCCCAGGACAGGCAGCCCGAGCTCCAGCGCCTCGGCCTGCTCGCCGGGAGGCTTGCTGCCCTCGGCCGGGAGCGGTCCGGACGGCAAAGACGACAAGAAAGACCCGGACGCGAGCGGCGGCGGCGGTGGCAAGGGCGCCGGGGGCGCAGCGGCCGAAGGGGGACCCGCGGGGCTGGCGCACGGCCGGATTAGCTGCGGCGGCGGGGTTAACGTGGACGTGAACCAGCACGCAGACGGCGGTCCCGGGGCCAAGGCCCTGGGCGCGGACTGCAGCGGCTCATCGGGCTCCGGCTCCGGCTCCGGCCCCGGTGCGCCCGCCTCCTCCTCGGTGCTGGGCTCTGGGCTGGTGGCGCCAGTGTCGCCCTACAAGCCGGGCCAGACAGTGTTTCCTCTGCCTCCTGCTGGCATGACTTACCCGGGCAGCCTGGCCGGGGCCTATGCCGGCTACCCGCCTCAGTTCCTGCCGCACGGCGTGGCACTCGACCCCACCAAGCCCGGTAGCCTGGTGGGCGCACAGCTGGCGGCGGCCGCGGCCGGCTCACTGGGCTGCAGCAAGCCGGCTGGCTCAAGCCCGTTGGCTGGAGCGTCGCCGCCGTCCGTGATGACAGCGAGCTTGTGCCGGGACCCGTACTGCCTCAGCTACCACTGCGCCAGCCACCTGGCCGGGGCGGCAGCCGCCAGCGCCTCGTGCGCACACGACCCTGCAGCGGCGGCCGCGGCGCTCAAGTCCGGATACCCGCTGGTGTACCCCACACACCCGCTGCACGGAGTGCACTCCTCGCTAACGGCCGCCGCTGCCGCGGGCGCCACACCACCCTCGCTGGCCGGCCACCCCCTCTACCCTTATGGCTTCATGCTGCCCAACGACCCACTCCCGCACATCTGCAACTGGGTGTCGGCCAACGGGCCGTGCGACAAGCGCTTCGCCACATCGGAAGAGCTGCTGAGCCACTTGCGGACCCACACGGCCTTCCCCGGGACAGACAAACTGTTGTCGGGCTACCCCAGCTCGTCGTCCCTGGCCAGCGCCGCCGCGGCCGCCATGGCTTGCCACATGCACATCCCCACGTCTGGCGCTCCGGGCAGCCCCGGGACGCTGGCGCTGCGCAGCCCCCACCACGCGCTGGGACTCAGCAGCCGCTACCACCCCTACTCCAAGAGCCCGCTCCCCACGCCCGGCGCGCCAGTGCCGGTGCCCGCCGCCACCGGACCCTACTACTCCCCCTACGCACTCTACGGACAGAGACTGACCACAGCCTCGGCGCTGGGGTACCAGTGAGGGCGGCCGGGAGGGCGAGCGAGTGAGCGAGTGAGCGAGGGCACGCAGCCGGGGGAGGGGCGCGAAGGCGGCCAAGGTTGCCGAACTCCCTGAGCGAGCGTGTGTGCGTGCGCGCGGGAACACCCGGGGCCCTGAGAGGCAACCCCGTGTACCGCATCCACCCACCCCACCTCGGCGACGGAGACCCGGTGGGGAACTCCTCTTCCCCCGCCTCCCACCTCCCCACTCAAACTTTATAAAAGTTGGGAAAAAAGAAAAAAAAATCATTTGACTTTTTATAGAAAAGGAAGGAAAAAGTAATTGAGAAAGTGTTCATCTGAGGACTTCAACCGGTGGGCACTGGTATTTATTTATGTTAGCTCCAAGCGGACCCGTGGTTCAAAAGTGCATTATTTAGTTTGAACTCCGTAGGTAAAAAAGGAAAAGAAAAAAAGAGGAGGAGGAGGGGACGAAATTAAAACTCGAGGGTGCAAATGTGGAAGAGAAACCCTCCCATCCCTTGTAGATTATAAATAAAAACAAACCGCCAGAGCTAGAGGTCTTCTCTTAAATGTTACTTTAAAATTGCTATGATTGTATCGTACGTTCTTATTTAATGTCTGATTGAAACACAAATTTACATGCATGTTTGTTACAAAAAATGAAAAAAAAACTAAACAAGTCACAATTTGTCAGCTCTGATTTCAAATTGCAATTATTTTTAAGGTGTATGCCATCGAAAGAGAATGGGTATTTTTTGGTATGTATTCTGGAAGGGAAAAAAAGGAAAAACAATTCTATTCCAAAACCTCATTTGCCTTATTTTGTTCTTTAAAAGGAACACTTAACTATTTTTAATTTTTAAGTCCACCCGCTAAGAAGGGGACAAGGTTTACGTCATGTACTAAAATAATAGACAATGTATCGCTTTAAAGATTAAAATTCCGTATATTTGATGTATTAAAAGGTTTTACTTCTCCTTTTTTTTATTTTATTTTATTTTTTTTTTTTTTGGTTAGAGAGAACAGAGCGGTTCCGGCAGCTGTGGGTTGCTGTGGGTTCTCGGGCCGCCGCGGCCGCTTCCCGGGCCCGCGGCCGAATCCCCGATTGCTTTGTTGTGATTTTCCCCAGGCCCGAGGCGCCACGCGGGCCGCCAGCTGCAGGGACGCAGGTTTAAAGGGGGATTCCAAGTTTTGGACGGACACTGTTCTTCGCTCTTGCTCACTCTGTTTTTATTTAATTTTTCTCTCAGCAGCCTGTTTGTCAAAAGCGAAAGGGGTGGGGAGGAGCGGGTTGTGTGTGTGTGTGTATTTTTGTTGTTGCTGTTGTTAAATTTCCCTCTTGAGATTTGGGGGCATTTGGGTTTCGTTTTGCGCAGATCTCAGAGCAGGCCAGGGCTCGCCGGCCGCGCCCGGGACCCGGGTACCAACGGCCGCCCTCAGCCTCCCCTCTTGGCTTTGCAAGCAGCGCCCGTCCCGGGCGGGCAGCGGGGACAGATCTGCGGGCCGAGGGCCACCTGGGGAACCCGTTTCCGCGGCCTGGACAGCGAGCGCGCCGGAGCCCCCCCAACCCAGACCCTCGGGGACGGCGCGCTCGCTCCGCTCTCCTTTGCGCTGCCGAGGGCCAGCCGCACCCTCGGGCGCCGGCCTCCCTCTGGAGCCCCGGCCCGGGCCGGCCCGCGCCGCGGCTGCTTTTCCCCATCCTGACGGCTCTGCAGCCGGCACTCCGTCCCAGTCGGCGCCTCAGGAGAGCGCGCTGGGGCCAGGGATCCGGAAGCCCCTTCCAATGCGGGCCCCCAGGGTCCCGTCGCCCTGGCTCTGCCTCTTGCGGCGACCAGGTGCGTGTCCAGGGCGGTTTGGGGCTGCGAGCTCCGCTCGGCAGAGGCGCGGCAGGCGCCTGGGTCTCGGAGCCGATCCCCGCCCTGCGCGCCGCTTCCTTCTCCCTAACTTGGGCCTCGGGACGCAGCAGCCAGACGCGCCGCTGGAAGCACGCAGAGAAACGGCTGAAGCGCTTTGAAGGGCGGGGGTCTCTGGGCCCCTCACACACGCTCCAGGCCTGCGTTCGAGCTCTCAGCCCAGGGCGCCCTCCGTGGGATCTCAGGGACCGCGGAAGCGCAGCGCTGAGCGCGCACCCCACGCTCCCCCCTGCCCGGGGTCCGGCCACGCTGGGTTGTCCGAAGCTCTAGCAAACCTCAGCGCCCACCTTCCCTCATCTGCTTCTGCCGGGGGCGTAGAGTCCACCCCCAGCCTCGGGCCTGGGTCCGACAGCCGCGCGGCCCCGGCGTCCATCCACGCAGGGGCAGGCGCCTTTGAGCCTCTCCACCCGCGGCCCAGTACTAGCCTCGCGATTGCGGGGCCTTTTCCCGGGTTGCACGCAGACCAAGCTCCACCACCTCCCGGACGCCACTCAGAGTGGACTTGCTGGCGACTCGAGCTCCGCCGCCGCCTCCCCGGAGGGAGCAGCCTCTCGCACCCCTGACACCGATGCCGGGCCGGATCCACACCCCGGAAACGGGAGCTGGAGCGCGGACTCCAGCCGCAGTGCCCCGGGACGCCGCAGCCCACCTCCCTCGCTAGTCTAGTGGAGAGAGAAACTGGGCTCGGCTCGGCTCCTGGAGAGCCCTGGTCGACGGGGCGGCCTGTCCACCCAGCAGGCTCCCAGAAGACCCCCACCGCAGGCGGGAATTGGGGACGGTCGCGGAAGTGGCACGGCCCCGAGCCTGCAGCGTGGGGCCCGAAATCCCCATGGCCATGGAAGACCCACGAGCTTTGTCTTCCTCTCTGAAAGGGTCCCGGGACCACCAGGCCTCTCTCCACGCCCTGGGACAGGCAGGCGGAGGAAGTGGAGATGGCTGCGCCTTTATGCGCCCTTGTAGTATTTCACTGACAAAAACCAAAGCCAAAAGCCCCCTAACATTTTCATGACACCATTCTTTGCAAGCCGCTGCGCACACGCAGCGAAATTCCGGAGCTGCAGGCCGGGGGTTGGGGGCAGAAAAAATTCCCCGACGTGTCGAATGGAGCCAAGATGCCCCGGGTGTACGGCTTGGGGAAGGGAGGGTGCCCGCCCTGGTGGTGTGTCCAAGCCGAGGTGCGAGCCTCTTTGCGGGACTCACGCTCCCGGTGCCTCCACCCCGCGCTGCCGCCTCAGGATTCCGCGCTCGCCAGCGGGCGCAGGAGCCCGGGCGGAGCGCCGCGTGTCCGCCAGGCGGCGCTGCGGAGCCCGGCGGAGCAGGACCGAGGCCGGGAGCCCAGGCCCATGAGCCCGCCACAGGCTGGGTCTCACGCGGAGCCCCTGTGCCTCCACCTTCGCACGCCTTTTGCGGCCGAGTGAGCGCGTCCCCTCCCTTGGCGTCTCGCTCCTTTTTTCTTGCTGCGAGCCTCCTCTCCAGTTCTTCTCCAGCCGCTGCAACTGCATCCGGAGTCCCGGCGGCGCGGAACCCCCAGCTGTCCCCGGAGAGCTCCCATCCCTGCCCTCCAGCGCCAACAGGTCACCCTGGCTGCCACGCTGAAGCGGTCCCCACATACTCCTGTATTCGTTTATTCCCTTCAAGGCTATTTCCTAGTGCTTGCCTCTTGTCAAGTGCTGCCCCTCCTTTGACTCACCCTAGACACAGACGGAGAAGCTGAGGTCAGGGGCTTGCATTGCATCGCAGTGGGCTAAGCTGACGCCTGGGACGCAGGCATCCCGGTTCGAGTCCTGGCTGCTCCACTTCCCATCCAGCACCCTGCTAATGAGCTTAGCACAGCAGTGGATGTCCTTGGGCCCCTGCACCCACGTGGGAGACCCAGAAGAAGCTCCCGGCTCCTGGCTTTGGATCAGCCTAGCTCCAGCCATTGGGGCCATTTGGGGAATGAACCAGTGGATGGAAGTACACTCTATCTTGTTCTATTTCTCTCTTTCTCTGACTCTCCCTTTCAGATAAATAAATCTTAAAAGCAAGAAACTGTGCTTAAGTCCTGAAAGGCAGGGGCAGGGGCAACCCAGGCACTTCTCTCCATTCAGCAACTCCTACTTGTCCCCCCAGGTGGACAGTGAGTTACCCTGACGGCCCTCTGCTGGGTGGCTCCAAACACATGCAGATCAGACACTGAACCTGAGAGACCGCCAATGAATATGGGGCAGCTGCCCACGCCTGTCGGAAGCCCCTGCACCTCCAGGTGTGCACAGCCAGCACTCTCCCTCACCCACTGTGGGCATGTTTGCACGCACCCACGCCCACCGTCACAGTCCCGACCATGTGTGGGGCACACGGAGCACCTTTCACAGATGGGAGCAGGACAGGCAGTAGCATGACCTCGGGCGGTGAGGCAGGGCGGGTGGAGAACATGTCTCCAGATGATGAAGTCCCTGAGCTCGGGAAAATTAAATGTCCCCCAGCAGAGGGGAACCCGGCCCCCGCTGGCCCCTGCTGCATGCACTGGCTTAGGATTCCTCACCCACTGGGGCCAGTATCCCAGCGGGGTTCAAAGCAGCTGCAAGACCCAGAAGACCCCCATTTGTGAGAGACTCTGCCCCTTTTAAACTTCACAACGCCATGACGTGGTAAGAGTCTTCACCCATTTTCCAGCTGAGGAAACTGAGGCTTGGCAGAGGAAGGGCGCTGGCCCGAGGTCGCATCACTAGTGTGTGATGGGAGGACCAGCAGGGAGTCTCACCATGCTCACCTGAGGGGAACTTGAAGCAGAACAGTGCTCGGGACCCAGAGAGTGGACTCAGCTGGCAAGGGAGTACTGCACAGAACTCGGCTTCTTAAAAAAAACAGCCTCCCATAGAATGATTGTGATGATTTTTTTTCCCTTTAATTTAGCTTATTTGAAAGAAAGGGGCCAGCGCTGTGGCGCAGCAGGTAAAGCCACTGCCTGCAGTGCCAGCATCCCATATGGGCGCCAGTTCAAGTCCCGGCTGCTCCACTTCCAACCAGCTCTCTGCTATGGCCTGGGAAAGCAGAAGATGGCCCAAGTCCTTGGGCCCCTGCACCCATGTGGGAGACCTGGAAGAAGCTCCTGGATCCTGGCTTCCGATCAGTGCAGCTCCGGCTGTTGTGGCCAGTTGGGAAGTGAACCAGCAGATGCAAGATGTTCTCTTTCTCTCTTTCTCTCTCTGCCTCTCTCTCTGCCTCTCCTTCTCTCTGTGTGTAACTCTTTCAAACAAATAAATAAGTCTTAAAAAAAAAAAAAAAGGGAAGGAACAGTAATGGGGCAGAGGTAGGGGACAGATCTTCCATCCACTGGTTCATTCCCCAAATGGCTACAATGCCAGGAACTCCATCCAGGTCTCCCTCATGGGTACAGGGGCCCAAACACTTGGGCCACCCACCCCCACCCCCCGCTGCCTTCCCAGGCACATTAGCAGGGAGCTGGATCAGAAGTGGAGCAGCTGGGAATCAAACCCGAGCTCACAGGGGATGCAGGCATTGCAGGTGGCCACCTGATGACGCTGTGCCATACCACCAGCCCCAGATGGTGATGGTTTTTATTGTGAAGATTTTCAAACAACAAGAGGTAGAAATAATAAGGTAATGGGCCCTATAAACCCACCAACCAGCCTTGACCACTATCAACTCATGGGCCATCTCATACCCTCATACCTTTACCATCTCACCTCGCCCCGTGCTTCTCTTCCAGCTTGTCTCACACTATGCCTGGGCTGGCTCCCAGGCCAGGGCTCAGCCCACCGCGCCACTTCAGGTGAGGCTCCGGTTGTCTGGTGAGTGCACAGCCTGGCCGGGATTTGAACCCAGTCCCATCACACCTAGAGGCCAGACACTTCACCCTTCTCTGTGCTGTGCTGGGCGTCCCCAACTGTCTCAGCAGCAGGGAGACCCCTCTGCACATGGCGATCCCAGTGATCTGGGGCTCACCCTGCGGGTATCTGGGCCGGGCAGCAGTCCAGTGGGGTGCCTGCTGTGAGAGGGAGAACAGCTTAAAGCCACATGGTGCCAAGGTCAGGGATACAGATTTGGGGGTCACATTAGCCTACTTTCCAGCTCCACCACTAGCTGACTCTACAGCTCTCTCCTGACCTCAGTGTTGTCATCTATAAAATGGGGGCAAGGACACCAGCCCAGTGGGGTTTGCCATGAGACTTAACATTTGAAAAACGCGCAAACCACTGCCTCACTCTTCCGGGCCCTTTAGAAAAGACAGGTTTCTTCTTTTACTTCCCAGCTGTCCTGCTCAAGAACCTCCCGTGGCTCCCTATGGCCATTGGTTCAGACCCCCATGCTGCTACCTGGCCATCAGGTGCCTGTGGTCACCTTCTGATCTGGATTCTCTTTGCCGGTCCTCCCGCCACACTCGCCATTGTCACAGATAAAACCCTCTGTGGCCCGCCAGCCCCCTCTCCCTCCCCTAGTGCCCTGGCTGACCATGTCCATCATACACTCCTCCCCTGGAATGACTTCCTCTCTCCCTTCTCTTGCCACACCTCCTCCAGGAAGTAACCCAGATTTCCCCTGAGCACTTAATGCCAAGGCAGAGGATGGAGGTATGCCCATTCGGCCGTCACGTTCTCTTTAGAGTGTGCAGAAAGTCTGGATTCTGAGTTGCTGCAGAGAAGGGGCTGCTCCTATACCCACTGCTAACCCTGGCAGGTGGCATTGCACCTAGAAGGCAGTAGGTGTTTAGGGGCCAGCGCTGTGGCCTAGCGAGTAAAGCTACCACCTGCTGTGCCAGCATCCCATATGGGCACCAGTTTGAGTCCTCGCTGTTCCACTTCCAATCCAGCTCTCTGCTATGGCCTGGGAAAGCAGTGGAAGATGGCCCAAGTCCTTGGGCCCCTGCACCCATGTGGTAGACCTGGAAGAAACTCCTGGCTTCTGGCTTCAGATCAGTTCAGCTCTGGTCATTGTGGCCAACTGGGGATTGAACCAGTGGATGGAAGACCTTTGTCTCCCTCTCTCTCTCTGCCTCTCCTTCTTTCAGTGTAACTCTCAATAAATAAATCTTAAGAAACAAGAAGATAGTAGGTGTTTAACAACTGTTAGGGGCAGGGAGGAGAACAGAAGGGAAGAGAGTAGGGAAAGACAAAACAAGAAGCAGACAGGGGTGAGACGGGGCCTCCGGGAAGGAGGAGGAGGAGAGGGGAAGTAGCTGCTGTCCGGGAGCAACCCTCAGCGCCTTTGCCTGCAGCGCAGAACTCAGGGCAAGGTGAGCTTCCAGGCCTCAGCTAGCAACTGCCATGGGCAGACAGAGCCAGGTCCCGGGCGAGGAATGTTCTCCCAGTCTGCAGGTCCAGGCTGCCGGTGGCCCCCCGACCCTGAGGCCCCAGTGGAAGTGTTCATCCCAGCCTGAGCCCGGCCACCTCACCTCATCCCACACAACAGGGAGGAGGAGCGGGAGAGGTAACGGGGGCTCCTCCCCACCCGTGGTATCCCTGGAACCCACACAAGGCTGCAGCCTGTGCCCACTGGTCGGAGCTTGGTCACAGGGCTGTACTCAGCGGCCACAGAAGCTGGGGAATGGGGTGCTGACATCACAGATTGCAGGTCGTTAGGGACATTATGGCACCAAGCTCTACGTCCCCCCACCCCCCACCTCCACCTTTGGAGAGGGTGCCTTCAGGGAGGTAGATGAGGTCAAGTGAGGTCCTGAGGGTGGGTGGGGCCCTAACCTGAGAGCCACGGCCCCTGAGAAATGAGCACACACAGCTGACTCCGGAGACCGACTTCAGGTCATTGCCCGGCCTGCAGGGAGCAATTCCTGGATCTCGAGGGAAACTCGAGATTTAAACACAAAAAGAGCATACTCTCTTGAGAGGCCCCCTCCTTCCTTCCTTCCTTTTTTTTTTTTTTTGAGTTTTTTTTTTTTTTATTTGAAAGTCAGAGTTACACACAGACAGAAGGAGAGGTAAAGAGAGACATAGAGAGAGAGGGAGAGGTCCTCCATCTACTGGTTCACTCCCTAATTGGCTGCAAGGGCTGGAGCTGTGCTAATCTGAAGCCAGGAGCTTCCTCCAGGTCTCCCACTCGAGTGTAGGGGCCCAAGGACTCGGGCCATCCTCTACTGCTATCCCAGGCCACAACAAAGAGCTGGATTAGAAGTGGAGCAGCTGGGACTCGAACTGACTCCCACATGGGATGCTGGCACTGCAGGTGGCGGCTTTACCAGCTACACCACAGCACCACCCCACCCCTTTCTTTTAAAAAAAAAAAAAAACATGTTTATTTAAGTGAGAGAGACAGAAAGAGAGCTCAATCTTCCACTCACTGTTGACTCCCCAGAAGCCACCATATCCAGGGCTAGGCCAGGCTGAAACCAAGAGGCTGGATCTGCATCTGGGTCACCCTGTGGAAGGTGTGGGTCCAGAAACCTGAGCCATCGCCTGCTGCCTCAAAAGCATAGGAAGCTGGATCAGAAGCGGAGCAGCCAGCACTTGAGCCAGGCACCTTGATATGGGACACAGCTTTACCCACTGTGCCACAACGCCTGTCCCTGGATCTTCCTTGCTAAAGTACTGTGAACAGGAAGTTCCAACTCTATTTAAAGAACTGTAATAAGTAACATCTATGTCAACCCACCCAGGCCTGGTGTAACCCTGTGCCTTCACCAGAACCCAATGAAGTGGGCATTATCAGCAGCCCCACTTCACAGATGAGGACGCTGAGGCACAGAGAGGTACAGTGACTTCTCCAAGGCCACACAGCTATGCCATGGCAGGGCCAGGATTTGTGGCAGACAATGAGGCTGATTATTGCTATGCCTTTCACCACCTTGCTCTTGCAGGCAGCGGCCTTTCCTGAAGCCACACACGGCTCTCCCCCTCCAAATGCAGGTGTCAGGCCCCACCCAGTGGTGAGGCTGCAGTCAGCTCAGATGGGGTCACAGGAGCCAGCTGTGCTCACCTCACCCCAACTCCTTGTCCAGTGACCTTACACTGGTGCTTGCCTCAGCCCTGGTGGGAATACACAGCCCCACTGCGAACGGCAAGAGCCACCAAGGAACGCATCATCTCCCCCAAGGAGCTGTGTGCTCCACAGTCACCCGCTTACCGCTGCATCCACCTGTTCCGGTCCCGATGCCTGCAACCTGCAGACACAGCAACCCAGCCCCGTGTCAGGGGCAGCGGGGACCCTCCCCTGCCAGCCAGGGGGGCTGGTGCCTGGTCTGCACGCAGGGCATTCTGGGGGAGTGTGACCACCCTGACTGCAGGCCCACCCAGCCGGGAACCGCTGGCTGGTGATCCCAGCTGGCCAAGCCAGGAGAGCAGGCAGTCGGCCTTCCCTCCTGTCCCAAGGGACCCCACAGCTGCTGCTTCCTGTCCACCTTCTGGGGTACCCAGCAAACTGCCCAGCTCGGACCAAGCCATGTGACACTGCACGCGCCCACATCTTTGTCCATAAGGAGGCCCCCATCTGACAGCAAGCAGTCGAGTGGGCCGCACCCAGAGTGCACCTGCCCTGGCGACTGCTCACCAGGCAGAGCCTCAGGCCACAGGAAAGAAACTGCACCAGCACCACGATCATCATCATCACCACCACTTAGTGAGCATTTGCTCTGTGCCAAGCACCGTCCTTTTTATTTGTTTCTCTCTTGGAGATAAGCACCGTGTTGACCCCATGCTACAAAAGAAAAACCTGGAGCTCAGAGAGGCTGAGTAACAGGCCTGAAGTCACACAGCACACGAGTGATGGGGATGACATTCAAGGCCAGCCCTGTCTCACTCTAAAGCCCTTGCCCAATGCACTTGTGCACTTCCACTCCCAGGCTCTGCAGGCAGAGCCAATAAGGTCCTCAGGTGCTCTCGGCCCAGCCTCCAGGAAGGGCAGCCCCTCTGGCCTCTCTTGAGTAAAGATGGCCAAGAAGTGGCCTCTGCCCTCCAATAACCCACTGCCTGGCCTCGTGGGTCCAGGAAACACCTGCTGTCTTACTGTGGGCTGTGAAGTGGGCCCAGGACCAGTACCCACGGAAGACGTGGAAATCCTCAGGGGTGACGCTGTACTTAATGTGGGTTTGCGCAATGCCATGGTATGACCACAGCCCCATGGAGTTCATACTTGGGAGACTTAATCCCTGGATTCACCCGCTAGTGGTATTTGGAGCTGGGGCCTTTGAGGGTGATGAGGGTTAGATGAGCCCAAAAAGGCATTAGTGGCTGCCCGAGAAGAGGCTGAGACCGGAGCTGGGGCATGCTCTGTGTCACTATGGGACGCAGTGTGCCTTGTTATGACCCAGCAGGGCCCTTACCAGGTGCTGAGCAGAGCCCCCACCAGGCTTGCCGACATGCCCACCTTTGGAAACCTGAGCCCAGGGACCTCCTGGTCTTCATACACTACCGGGTCTGGGGGATTTTCTACAGCAACAGGAAAGACAGATGATGGGTCGGTATTTGATGGGAGCGAGTCAGGGATCAAGGAACCCAGGAGAAGTGACCCGCAGGGCTGAAGCCTGGAGGCCAGGCTGCCCACCAGGGCGCTGGGGCAGGGTGGGATGGTGGGAACAGATGGTCTCCTGCTCTGATAAGCAATAGGGAGCCCTCAGAGGTGTTTGAGCAAAAGAGTAACGTTATGTGATGGAACTAGGAGAGACTGGAGACCAACAGACCCATCCAGAGGTATGCAGATGAGACAGAAAATAAGAGCTGGAGGAAGAAGAAAAGCCACAGGGCAGGCAAAGCAAGGAGAGTCCCAGGGGCCATGGAGAGTCCTGGGTGAAGGACAAGGGCAGGGGTGCAGAGGAAAGGCCCAGGGCTGCGGCAACGAGACCCACAACACAGCGACTGCAAAGAGACAGAAGTCTCTACGGTCCACAGCAGGGAGGCTGCTCTGCCCCATGGCAAGACGCAGGGACCCAGGCTCATTCTGTTGTGGGCTCTTTCCTCCCCTTCTGTGTTGTGCTCATTGGTGTGATCAAGTCGGGGCGCCTTCCAGCCACCAGAAGGTAGCAGGAGGAAGTCCAGGGCAAGCAGTGTGCTTTCCAACCTGTGAGGCAGGAGCCGCTCGAAGCCCCCCGGACAGATCTAGCTGCAAGGGAAGCTGTGGAATGCAGTTTCTGGCTGGCTGGCCAGCCGTGTGCCAGGGGAAGGGGAGATGGGATTGAGGGTGGGGGTTTGCCAGGGCAGCGCCACACCTGGTAAGCAGGAAGCAGTCCCAGATGCAGAGCAGGCTTGGGCCGAGAGATGAGACTCCTGCAGGGCTTGTGAGCCTGATGCCTGTGTCGGGTCAGGACTGGAGATGTAAATTCGTGAGTTGCAAGCAGAGAAGAGAGAGCAGAATTCTGAGATCTGAGAGACATGAGGCCAAGGGTTAGGGTTAGGGTTAGGGTTAGGGTAAGGTTAAGGTTAGGGTTAGGGTTAGGGTTAGGGTTAGGGGTTAGGGGTTAGGGGTTAGGGGTTAGGGGTTAGGGTTAGGGTTAGAGTTAGGTAGGGTTAGGGTTTGGAGTTTGGGGTTAGGCATTAGGGTTAGGGTTAAGGTTAGGGTTTAGGGTTAAGGGTTAGGGGTTAGGGTTAGGGTTAGAATTTGGGGTTAGGGTTAGGGTTGGGGTTGGGTTAGGGTTAAGGTTAGAGTTAGCTGTTAGGGTTAGGAGTTTGGAGTTTGGGGTTAGGCATTAGGGTTAGGGTTAGGGTTAAGGTTAGGGTTTAGGGTTTAGGGTTAGGGTTAGAATTAGGTGTTGGGGTTAGGGTTGGGTTAGGGTTAAGATTAGAGTTAGAGGTTGGGGTTGGGGTTAGGGTTAGGGTTTTGTTACACCTATGAAGCCAAGTCAAGCAAACACAAGAAGGAAACTGGACTACATGCGGAGCCTGAAACTACTTAGGAAGGCTTCGAACCCATGGTGGACCCCGTCTTTCCCACCCCCTGTGCTCCTCGCATACTCTGAACTTGACACTCTGAGCTCACAGGTGGGGCTCGTGCTCCCTGCCTTCAAATCTGAGCAGGGCTATGACTGGAGTACAAGTGACGGCATGTGACCTCGACAGCTATGTCGTGCCAGGTAGGACAGTCTTTTCTGGAGAGTTCACCCTGGGAGCCCAGTGGTCAGGCAGTGGGGAAGCCAGGCAGCCATGTGGGGAGGCCACCTGCATGTGTTCCAGCCCACAGTCCCAGCGAAGGCCCAGCCAGCCTGGGGTCAACCAGCAGCTCCAGGAACGAAGAGGCTCAAACCACTCCTGCCGCCTTCCTCCTGCCCCAGCTGACCCTGAGCTCAGCAGAGCCGAGCCCTTGCCACCACTGAGCCCCCAAGCAAGCTGAACACGGGAAACAGCAGTGGTGTCTTCATACCACAAACTTTGCAAGTCGTTGACCCGGGCCAAGATGCTTCTCCTGTCCCAAGGAGAACACTCAGCCATTCAGAAAAGAGGTGGCCTGCCCAGCCCCATGCATGTCTTCCCTTGTTAGGGTCCTGCTTATCCCTACTCTGCCCACGGCACCTCCCTTAATCTGTGTTCCTAACCCTCTGTGCGCTGTCCTGACCAGCTCGCGGTCCCCAGGATGGCCACCTGTGTGTCTCTCCCCTAGACTTGGATCCCCAGGCCCCCCGACCCAGAGGACAATCTCAGGCTCCAGACCTTGTCTGTCTTCAACCCCAGGGGGCTGCACAGGGTGGTCTGCAGCAGAGAAGTGGGAGGGGAAGAGGAGTCGCAATGCTAAAGGATGGGAGGGTCTGTGTGTCCCCTCAAACATCCCCTTTGGATGTCTGTAGGAGGAACTGCCATCAAACTGGAGAGAGCCAGGAGGGATGAGGGCCCAGGGGGTTGGGGGTGGGGCAGCAGCTGGAGGCAGGACGAGACCTGCAGGGACAAGAGCTCAGGGGGAAGTGGTGCGGAGGCCACAGGGCTCCTCAGACACCAAGCCTGGCACCCAGCAGCTGGGGGCTTGTGGAGGTGTTCCTGGCTCACGACCCAACCACTACTGGGGTGCTGGACTGTGGAGGCCATGTCTCTTCCAGGGGCCTGCCCGGGGGGTGACCGGGGTGGGGGTAGGGTCTCCAGGTGGCACTAAGCCTTTGCCTAGGAGTTGCTGCTCAGATACACTGGAGTGCGGCACAGGGCAGCCGTGGGCGCTTGGCAGTAATGGGAGGGCACAAAGACCTTTGCGTAACTCCACTTGCTACTGCATGTGCGTGTGTGTGAGTGTCTCTATGGGAGAGTAGGTATGAGTGTGTGTGTGTGTGTGCACCTGTGTGGGTGTGTACCTGTGTGAGCCCCCATGGGGAAAGTGTATGTGTACCTGTGTGGGTCCCCATGGGGAGAGTGTGTGTGTGCACCTGTGTGGGCCCCCATGGAGAGAGTGTGTGTGTGTGTACCTGTGTGGGTCCCCATGGGGAAAGAGTGTGTGTACCTGTGTGAGCCCCCATGGGGAGAGAGTATGTGTGTGTACCTGTGTGGGTCCCCATGGGGAGTGTGTGTGTACCTGTGTGGGTCCCCATGGAGAGAGTGTGTGTGTGTACCTGTGTGGGTCCCCATGGGGAGAGTGTGTGTGTGTATACCTGTGTGGGTCCCCATGGGGAGAGAGTGTGTGTGTACCTGTGTGGGTCCCCATGGGGAGAGTGTGTGTGTACCTGTGTGAGCCCCCATGGGGAGAGAGTATGTGTGTGTACCTGTGTGGGTCCCCATGGGGAGTGTGTGTATGTACCTGTGTGAGCCCCCATGGGGAGAGTATGTATATGTGTGAGTCCCTACGGGGAGAGAAAGAGAGAGGGTGTGTGTGTGTATACCTGTGTGAGTTTCCATGGAGACAGAGAGTATGCATGTGTGAGTCCCCACGGATGTGTGTGTATGAGTGTGTGTGTGTGTGCACTCACACATGAGTCTGCAGGCCGGTGTATGTGCATGGAGTCTGTGTGTGCCTGCAGGAGGCTGTGAGTGCCAGTGTGTGTCTGCACCATCAGCAGGAGGGAGGGAGGGGAGCAGCCAGCCGAGCACCTCAGTGCTCCCACACGGAGCGCCCAGGACACACAGCAGACCACAGCCCCCTGCTCACCACACAGGGCCTGCACCGAGGCCGCTCTCTGGAGCAAGCCCCATAGGCATCCGGTCCCTGCCAGAGTCAGAGCACTCCTGAACTGCCCACTCCCATCACAGCCCAAGGGCACCCCTCGTCCTCAGGCCTTGAGGGCTCCTGGGCCTTCCTGAAGAACGGGGCTGACGACCATGAACCCTGAGAGCTTACACGAGGCCTGATGCCTGCCAGGACATGGGTCTGGCTGTGATCAAATAGCTGCCATGCTGATTGGCTGATAGATCAATTAAGTACCCAAAAGAATGCCAGACTCGACATCTCCCTCTCCTCCCTCCCCAGCAGTGAGCATGGTGCTAGCTTGGAGGAGATGCTCAGTGAATGGCTGATTCGTGATCAGATGAGCCAATGAGAGAGCAGCATGACAATGCAGCTGAGCACCTGGCCAAGGGCCCAGGAACGTGAGCGGGCAATGGCCAAGGAGCTGCCCAAGTGACCAAGACAGTGACGGAGGCACAAAGGGAGCCTGAGGTTGCTTGGGGGAGGGTGGGACCGGGCAGCCAACCGGGTTCAGAACACGAAGGGTCTGAGCAGGAGAGACCACAGCCCCCGACAGGGCCCAGGGGGGCTGACCTCTGCCCCCGAGTCCTGTGGTGCAGCTGGGGCAGGAAGGAGCAAGGAGCGCAGAGGTTTGATTGGTTGTTTTTGTGTCACTATAAACGTCTAAGACAAGCTCCCGAGGAAGGCAGCAGTCTCACTGTCCAAGACCAGGTGGGCCCAGGGGCTTGCGATGGGTGAGCCTGGAGAGAAATGCATGTCAGGGCGGGTGCAGGGCAGGGGGGCAGGGAGTGGAGGGAGCTCCGGGCCTGGCTCAGCTTCACAGGCCACCCTCTTGTGAGGGCTACCTTCCCACAGGCCCACCTCCCGAACACCCCAACTGGTGAGGCTCTCGCCCCCCTCATTGGTTTAAGACTCTGGGGTTTAATTCTGCATGTGCTGGGGAGCCAAACTCGGGCAGGAGCACAGAGCTGGGCCTGTGGCCAGCACTGGGAGGCATGGGGACGGAGGTGGCTCCAGCTTTCTGCAGAGCCCTGGACACATGAGCCCTTGGTCAAGGAGCCACAAGGTGTGTGCAGAGGAACCTTCTAGAGCTCAACCTCAAGGACTGGTGAGCAAACTCAGCTTCCTGCCAGGCCGCAGGGCAAGGACCATGGACCCTGGCTCTGCCAACCCAGGACTCTGCCATCAAGAGCACAGGGCATCCGAAGTCACCACGGACCTAGAACCAGAACCCAGAACAGTCTACAGGGGCCTTGGTAGTAAGACATCAGTAACAAGTGCCAAACGCATTTGTCCTGCGCAGCTACAGAAGACAGACGTCATGGACCTAGAACAGGGGGCAGAGCAGGCAGCGACCTGCACGATACAGGGCTCCTCCATACTGCAAGGGAGGCTGTTTCCTGCCACCTCTTTGGGCCATGGCTGGATTGTGTATCTATCAGCATTAGGTTCTGTGTCAAATGACATACAGAATTAAAATGACACTCTTTCTCTCACACACACACACACACACTCAAATGAGATCTGGAGGCAGATACTTTAGAAATGTCATGGTAGATTCATAAAGTTATCAGAGACCCAAAGTCTTCCCATTTTGTTTTTCCACTAACCTCTCCATGTGGTTCATTGTGGCTGCTTGAGTGCCAGCTATCACACCTGACTCCTAGCCAACAGCAAGAAAAGAAAAGCCTATCACTTGATTTAAGAACACTCCCCATGGGGGCCATTGCTGTGTGCTGTGACACAGAGGATTAAGCTGCTGCCTGCAGAGCTGTCATCCCATATATGCACCGGTTTGAGTCCCAGCTACTCCACTTCCAAGCCAGTTCTCTGCTAACATGCCTGGGAAAGCAGTAGAGGATGGCTGAAGTGCTTGGGCCCCTGCACCCGCATGGGAGACCAGGAGGAGGCTCTTGGTCCCTGGCATTGGCCTGGCCCAGCCCTGGCCATTATGGTCATTTGGGGAGTGAACCAGCAGATAGAAAATCTCTTTCTCCATCTCTGTCTTCCAAATAAATAAATAAATCTTTAAAAAAAATGCACCCCAGAAATTGCCCAGGATACTGCCACTTACATCACATGACCCACCTAGCTACAAGAGAGGCTGGGAAATGTACTTTGTTTGATTGGAATTAACTACAGGGGCCAGCGCTGTGGTGTAGTAAATTAAGTGTCTGCCTGTGGTGCCAGCATCCCGTATGGGCGCTGGTTCGAGTCCCAGCTGCTCCATTTCCAATCCAGCTCTTTGCTGCAGCCTGAGAAAGCAGTAGAAGATGGCCCAAGTCCTTGGGCCCCTGCAGCCATGTAGGAGACCCAGAAGAAGCTCCTGACTCTGGATTGCCCCAGCTCCGGCCATTGTGGTCATTTGGGAGTGAACCAATTGATGGAAGACCGCTCTCTGTTTCTCCCTGTGTCTGTAACTCCGCCTCTCAAGTAAATAAATACATCTTAAAAAAAAAAAAAAAAAAAAACAAGAACGAACGATTCAACAATTACAAATCAGGATTCTTCACAGGAAAAAAGAAGGGAGTGGAGCCTGAGGGGCCTCTCTGCCATAAGGGACAGTGATGGGTGCTGGGATCTAGGAATACACACTCTTGAAGGCCAAGGGTCAAGTTCAGAGGTGAAGCTGCCCAAGGCTCTGGACTGGCATGACCCTGTCCACAGAATTTTCAGAAGGTCACGCCTTCTCCCCCTTCTTTGTTGGTGTCTTAGGGAGAAGCCGAGGACATCTTTTCCCCTTAGGCAATGGCCGCTTTCTATTCCAAAGCTGCCACCTTGAGGAATCGAAGTCTCTCATCCTCCTCGATTCTGCAAACTCCTGTGAAAGTTCCCCCTGTACACCAGGCTTCACTTCGGGGCTCCTGCTCACGGCTGAGCCCAAAGCCCTCGCAGACACGGCCCACCTGGGTCCCGGGCTTCGGTTCATTTCAGGCCTGTGTTATCTCCCCACCCCACTCCCAGCTTTGCAAGGGGCAAACAACCCTGCTCTTGTCCATCTCCCCCACGCCAAGATCCTGTGTCCAGGGCGGTGAGTGCTGGCTGAGCCAGGTGTGAACAGTGCCCCGTGCCAGGCACTGCCCTCCCTCACCTCTGCCTCAGCCACTCCCCACACACGGGTGCTGAGGGGACTGTGCACCCCCTCCTGCTCCACTTTTTGAAAAAGATTATTTATTTGACAGGCAGAAGACCAGAGAGAGAATCTTCTGTTCACTGGTTCACTTCCCAAATGGCTGCCATGGGCACGGCTGAGCCACGCCAAAGCCAGGAGCCTGGAACTCCATCCAGGTCTCCACGTGGGTGCAGGGGCCCAAGGATCTTCCGCTGCTTTCCCAGGCACATTAGCAGGGAGCTGGATTGTAAGTGGAGTCACCAGGGATTCGAACCAGCATCCATAAGAGATGCCAGTGCCGTAGGCAGCAGCTTTAGCCACTGTGCCACAATATCAGCCCCTCCTACTCTACTTTGAAGAAGGGTGACTTGCACCAGCCCCCTGCACACCTTGTGCTCAGAAAGCTCCTCTCCAGAACAAAGGATGGGGGGGGGGGGAATGCAATCTGGTTCCACGTCACTTGTGTGCGTGTTTACAGCAGTCACGCCTGCAACAGAAACAGTGACTTCACTGACTAAATAATAAGGTAATTTGTCAGAGCTAATTACTCAAGGACTCCCTTAATCTCAATTAGGAGATCTGAGCGGATTCCTGCCCCCTCGTTGCAGGGTTCCACGCATTCTGGATCACAGACGAGCAGGGAGCCGAGAACGGTCCTCACTGGGCAGAACCGCTCAAATCCATCCCGGCGATGTGAAGCTGTGATTTATTGTGACATGGAATGTGGGACATTTCCCCAGCTTTTGTGATTGTGGTAATGAAGCTGTAAACCAAATAGCATGAAATGAGGCAAGGCCTCACAATTTAATCAGCTCGTAAACAGATCTACTGCATCAAGCAAATGACATTATTATCCATCCGAAGTAAATCATGCTAATCTCGGGAGATAAAATCAACATCGTTAATGGTCACATGTCATATTCATCAACACTAAACCATCCCCTTTGACAGATCAATCCTAACTACAGCTCCCAGGATGTATGGTAATAGGGTTTGTAGCACGCATTTCACTCTGCGCCAGGCTAACCAGCACTCTTAGGCAGCTATTACAAATAATTTTTTTATTGATTTACATATTTTAAAATGCATTTAAGGTGAGGCACCATTAAAAACCCTGTCACCCGCCCATATTTCTTGCCTACATTCCTAGATTTTATTAATAGGAACAGGAAGACAAACGCAGTAAGCCTTATAAATACTTTGTTTAGAGCACTGTTAGTGGTAATTAAGTCGGGAACGGGGGTCTGGGAGGGGAGGAGATGGGCTCAGGTGAGGAGCAGAAGGGGTGAGACAAGGAGGGACCCCGTTCTTGGTTCAGGGATGAAGGGCAATTGACGCTTCCTCTGCTTCCTGTTTCCCTGTGAACATGCCGGAAGAGGAATCACTCCCACTCCCCTTGTCTTCCCACCCTACCCCCGGCTCGGTCATCTCAGCCTCACGGCACAGGCATCTGTGCTCGTGTTTCGGTCACTGTACCCTCCCTGCTGACTTCAAATGCCAAATGTATTTATTTATCATGAGGCTGACCCAGGATGAATGCTCCCGGAAAAGTGTCCACTATTCAAAATGTCACTTCCCCTCAACAGGCCATGCATTACGGTGACAGCGGCCGTTGAGTGATGAGGACGGATGGGGCACTGCCACCACAGACAGCGTGTGATGCTGCCCCAGGCTGCAGGGCAGCGGGAGAGGCTGACCAAATTACCTCCACCTTCCCCCGGGAGCACAGGGCCAGCAGGAGCTGGGGCAGACAGGAGATGCGACCTGGAGACAGTGACACAGCTGACCCCAGCCTTGGACTGATGGGCACATATGAGGGGCTCCCTGACCAACTGGGCAGCCAATGAGGGACAAAGGATGCAAAAGGGGGAGTGGGGCCAGCCTGGTGGTGCAGTGGACTAAGTTGCCACCTGTGACGCCAGCATCCCCTATGAGGGCCAGTTGGAGCTCGGGCTACTCCACTTCCGATCCATCTCCCTGCTAACATGCCTCAGAAGGCAGCGGAAGATGGCCCAACTGACCGAGCCTCTGCTACCCAAGTGGGAGGCCAGGATGGAGTTCCAGGCTCCCAGGTTTAGCATGACCCAGCACCAGCTGTTGCAGCCACTGGGGAGTAAACCAGTAGATGGAAGATCTCTCTCTCTTTCCCTCTCCCCACACCCCCCCATAATGCTACCTTTTAAATAAAATAAAATCTTCAAAACAATTAAAAAGCTTAAGAGGAAGTGGTCCTCCTCCTGAGTGACAGCTGAGAGAAAAGGGGTCCCAGGGCCCAAGCACTCGGGCCATCCTCCACTGCACTCCCGGGCCACAGCAGAGAGCTGGCCTGGAAGAGGGGAAACCGGGACAGAATCCGGTGCCCCGACCAGGACTAGAACCTGGTATACCAGCGTCACAAGGCAGAGCATTAGCCTGTTGAGCCACGGCGGCCCAGACCCCCTTCTAACAGCCTCCTGCTGTGATGTTTCACAGCTGGGGAGTGGGATACATACAACAGCAGCCTGAAAAACTCACCAGCCCAGGTCCACGTTTTGTAAACTGCATCGACCAATTAGACCCACTGGTGGAATGACGCAGAGTTCAGGTGCAACTGAGCTCAAGCATCTGGAAGCCCTGAGCCATAGGAATCTTCCAAGAGCTTGTGTCCTGAGCTCCGTGAGTCTGACTAAGGGGCCTGCAGGGTGCTGCCTCCTCGCAGGGGGCCTGGAAGCCCCACCAACCACCCTTCTTTGGGGCCACTTGGTCTGAGTGAGCGTGGTTTAGGACAGTGGTTCCCAATCCTCTGCCTGAGTATTCCCGGGAGCACTGGGCCCCACCCCGGAGTATCAGATGTGGTGTAAGTCTGGGGTGAAGTCCAGGAGTTTACATTTCTAGCAAGTTCCTGGGTGATACTGAGGCTGCTGGTCCCACAATCACACTTAGGGATCCAGGATTTTGGAGTAGAAACCCCTGAGCTGGGGAGACACAGAAGGGGCAGGGAGGGAGATGTAAGTGGACAGTACTGGACTCCCAGGCACAGGGCCCAAGCCCAGAGCTGGGGGGTGGCAGGAAGCTGAGGCTGGGGACTGCCACGGGCCCTGGGCCTTTCCTCCTCTAAGTGCCAGGGATGCCAGAAGCCCAGGTGAGCACAGCGGGCCTCACACACAAAGGACCAGCACCCAGAGGTCAGGACTGAAAGCAGCAAGGTCCTGCAGGCTGGAGCTGGCTGGGTGCCAGGCCCAGCCCCACCTCTGTCGCACTGTGTGGCCCGCAGAATGCCCTGCCCCTCCCTGCTCATATCCCTCCCCTGCAAAGACAGAGACGTGCCCTAGACCCCTGCAAACCCCTCCCATTTCTGACAGGTGTGAGTTAGGTTTTTTTTTCCTTAAAGAGATTTACTTATTGTATTGGAAAGTCAAAGTTAGAGAGGAGAGACAAAGAGAGATCGATCTTCCATCTGCTGGTTCAGTTCCCAGATGGCCACAACCGCCAGCACTGGGCCAGGCTTAAACCAGGAGCCAGGAGCTACTTTCGGGTCTCCCATGTGGGTGCAGAGACCCAAGCACTTGGACCATCCTCCACTGCCTTCCCAGGTGCATTAACAGGGAACTGGATTAAAAGTGGAGCAGCCAGGACACAAACTGGCACCCATGTGGGATGGCGGTGCTGCAGGCACTGGCTTTACCCACTGTGCCACAATGCTGGCCCCCAATGTGAACTTCTAACAGCATTTCCCAAAGAGTGCTCTGTGGTTCCTTGGCTCTCCTTGGAAAATGGGCTCCACGGTCTGGTAATTTGGGAAGGTTTTAGAAACCGAAGCCCCTTGGATCTATACTTTCTGTTAAAGGCTCTGAATTCAGAGTCCAGGATCAGGAAACCTCTTTAACTTCATTTAACCCTTCCTAAACATTCCTGAGCCCAGTGCCCGGTTCCCACTTAACACCTATTCCCCTCACGAAAATCTACTAGTGCTGGGGTTCCATAGAACACATTTTGGGAAACACTGAGCCAGCATCCAGGTTGGGGCAAGAAGCAGATGAGTGTGTGAGCACCTGAAGAGGTCTTCTCCCCTCTGCCCGAAGGTGCAAGCCATCTCCCCTCAGCTCCCAGCTCCCAGGTGCCCTGGCACACCGAGTACACATCCGCTGAGCACCTGCTGTGTGCTGGGACTGAGCTGGGCACCAGAGGGCCCAGAGAGTGGAGCTCCAGCTCGTGCCCTCCAGGAGCTCTTGGCCGGCGTGCAAGGGAAGCCTAGGCCCGGCGGGGAATCTGACACTACAGCCTAGCTCGAGGCCTTTTGTGGCTCCTTTTCCATGAACTGGCATGGAGCGGCCATCGGTTTCATGAGCAGATTTGCTCCATTCAGCTTCACCTGTCTGTAAGGCACAAAAACAGCTTACTTAACAAAAACATATTGAGCACATATTTCATGCCAGATGCTGTAGGTACAGAGAAACAGGTGGCAACAAAGCAGGCAAGAATCCCTCTTCTCGTGGGGAGAGACAGACAGCTGGGGTGGGCATCTGGCCTAATGGGGGAGGTGCCAGCATCCCATCCCGGAGTGCCCAGGTCTGAGTCCCTGCCCTGGTGTCTATGCCAGCTTCCTGCTAGCATGAACCCTGGTGCATCCTGTTACTCAGATGTGAGACCTGAACCAAGTTCCCAGCTCCCAGTTTTGTGGGCACTTGGGGAGTGAACCAGCAGATAGGAGCACACTCTTTCTCTTGCTCATTCTCACTCTGTCTCTCATTCCCTGTCAAGAACAAACAATAAGCAGTGAATAAATAAAACACACAGCACATCTGATGGTAACAAGTGCTGAACAGGAGAGGCAGGATGGGCAGTGTCAGGGGAGTTTTGTTATTTTTAAAGAAGACAGAGATATCAGGAAAGGCCTAATTGACCTTTGGGTGAGTATTTGAGGGAGACAACAGTGACCTGGGTGACAGAATGTTCTAGGAAGCGGAAGCAATGGCAGATGCAAAGATCCTGGGGTGGGAGTAAACCACGTATGTTTGATGCACAGGCAGCCATTGTGGCTGGAAAAGATGAGCAAGCATCAGTAGAAGAAAAGGGTCAAAAAGATAAGAGGAGGTCAGAGTGATAGACCCAGAGCAGGACGGGAACCCTTTGAAGCAAAGGATATCACACAGTGGGACTTAATTTATATATATATACACACACACACACACACACTTTTATTTGGGAGGCAGACAGAGATCTTTTATCCCAAATGCCTGGGCCATGGGGACTCAATCCAGGTCTTCCACATGGGTGGCAGACAGGCAAAACAGGCCATCACCTGCTGCCTTCCCAGCAATGCATTAAGCAGCAGCTGGAATCAGTACAGGGCTGGAACTTGACCTTGGACTACAATACAGGATGCAGGCATTTCAAGCAGTGCCTTAACCTCTACTCCTAACGCCCACTCTGACTTACCTTCTGATGGAACTGAATGTGACTTACACTTCAACGCATGCAAAGTCCCCAAAGAGGGTAAGACTAGTTTACAAAGTCACAGCTTCCTGGGGGTGGGGGGTAGGGGTCCCTTCTGCTGCTGGCAGCCCCTGTCCTGATGTGAAGAGTGGAAGAGGGCAGGGCAGACGGAAGCAGGCAGATAAGATGGTCAGGCGGCTCTGAGAGCCACACTGTGGAGCACATGCATGACACTTCTACTTCATGCCAAGCACCGTGTGAGGCCCATTCACTCCCATCCTCTCTCCCAATTCTGCATTAACCCTGGGAGCTGGGAAATCCCCATCCCTGTTTTGCTTTTAAGAACCTTGTGAGTCAGAGGAATGAACAGATTTGCTCATCAGTGGTAAAACCAGGGACTTTTCAATGTCCCTTTCCATTGCTCCTTCCCCAGCCTCACACTGCCTGCCTGGTGTCAGCAACATTGCCTAGAGCTCCCAGCCTTTCAGGAAAGTGCTTCCCAGACAGGTGTGCAACTGCAGCCACTCATGTTGGCTGCAGACAACCTGTAGCACCTGGAGTCTGCAAGGGGAGTGTCACACTGCAACGAGATGCTGAGGGCCCATACAGCACTGGTTCGAGTTCTGGTTACTCCACTGCTAATCCAACTCCCTGCTAATATGCCTAGGAAAGCGGCAAAAGATGCCCCAAGCGCTTGGGGCCCTGCACCCACATGGGAGACCCAGAAGAAGCTCCTTGCTGCTGGTTTCAGCCTGACCCAGCGCTGGCCATTGTGACCATCTGAGGAGTGCATGGCCATGGCGAAAGGCAGGGGAGCTTGTGGGATCCCAGGAAGAGGCTTGCGGATCCAGTGTGGGAGAGTGGGTTCACTCTCCTCCCTCTTCACTGATGCCTACAAAGCCCCTGCTTCCTTAAGGCACCCGCCAGAACAAGGAAAGGTCTTTGCCTACTCTGGGCTTCCTGCCTAGGGAGGGTACTGAGGATGTGTGTGGAAAAGCATCCCAAAACCCTGGAAATGGCCAGGGGGACCCAAAGAAGGCTCCAGTTGGGACACCCCCCTCCTCCTAGATCTCTCGCAGATCTTAGCCCAATTCAGGAGATTCAGGCTTGGGTCGGCACCTGTCCCTAGAAGCCTAACCTGATCTCAGAGTCAACTCTGCAAACACCGACAGGCCCTTGTCCAACAAGGAGAGCTTTTCATTGAGGGTTTGAGTGGAGACCATTAAACAACCCTGCCCCAGGCCCAGCAGGCTTCCCAGCACTTTGGTCCCTGGCAGAGTCAGCAACTGAGGAAGGAAAGCCCAAGTGTTACTTTGTTTTGAGGCCAAGGTCCAGGCAGCCCCTGACCTCTAGTGCCTCACTCTCCTAGGCAGAGTCGTCTGCACACATGGTTCAGGAAAAGTCACTAAGTTACTTGTCTGTGTCCCCTCCCCCAAGACCACAGCCTTGTTGATCTTATGAACCCAACAAACTCATGCTTCTTGGAACACACAAGTCTTTTTTTTTTTTTTTTTTTTTGAAAAAAGTAAACACGTGTTGCTTTGTATTAAGGAAAACTGTGTAACAGAAAGAAAGTCTGAGTGAGGCAGGCAGGCAGGTGAGGTAAGCGGGGCAAGCCTTGAAAACCAGGGGCTTTCCATGGCCTCCCAGGAGTGGCCTAGGGGAATCCACCTGACCTACTCAGGGACTCCTCTGCCACACCCACCCTGCCATCAGATCACAGACCACCCGGGAACTGCAGGTGTTATACACTGGACCCCACCCCCATGCACAGTGGATTGGTCCAGAGAGGAGCACCTGATCTAAGCTGGGCCAATCACAGATGGCTCCAGCAATCAGGGGTGGCAACTCAGAAAGGTCTGATCCTGGCGTTCAAAGACTTGGAAACCTGGGAGTACCCACGTCCAGCCACACAGACTGAGAAGCAGGAAGGGATGTTTGTCAGTGAGAGGAAAGACTGATGCAGCGCATGCAGAGAAAGGCGGAGAGGGAGTGAGACCCTTCCAGGAGTTCTGCAGAGCTCCAGGCTGTCCTGGACCCGCACGCACCCCAGCCCTTACGGGGAACACGGGCCAGGGACCCCGCTGCAGCTTCTCCAAGTCACATCCCCTTACCCACTGGGGCTGGTCCCCACCTCTCAGGATCCTCGTCATCAGCCTCACACACGCCTGCTTTCTAGCAGTGGGAGTGAGGTGCTCTCAGGTCCCTGTTTCTTTCCCTGGTCCCCAAAACAAAAAGCCAGGAAGAACCCTTCTGCCACTCTTGCGGCTGCTCCCCCTCCTCTGAGGCGTCCAGCACAGAACAGCCCAGCTTGAGGGGTAGAGGTTTGAAGAGAGACAAAGAAATAGACATTGCCAGAACTGTTAAGCTAGTCAAGAGTTCAGATACATCTTACTATGAATCCAGGGGCCATGAAAAGGCTTTTTACCCCCCCCCCAAAAAAAAAGCCCACTGGCCTCTGGATTCTGCCACCAGCACCTTCCAGGTGAGCATCCACGCTCCATGAGGTCAGAATATTAATACTGAGATCACTTCATTCATTTGTATGCCAGAATAGACAGCCGACTGCCTGCTTAAGGAGAATTCTTGTCTCAGGGCAGGCTCTCCCCTGGTCCACTGCCCTGCAGGGCTGGGGCTGCTGTTCACTTAGACAAGCCTTAATTAGGTATTTTCCTTTCATAAAAGTCAATCGATCCCAGAGTCCCCCAAATGACTAAAATGTTATCTTAAAACTGTCATAGGTTGGGGCTGTATTGTGGTACAGTGGGTGAAGCTGCCTCCTGCAATGCTGGCATCCAATAACAGACTGCAAGTTTGAGTTGCAACTGCTCCGCTTCTGATCCAGCTTCCTGCTAATGCACCTGTGCCACCCGTGTGTGAGACCAGGGTGGAGTTCCTGGCTCCTCACTCCAGCCTGCTCACACCCAGCTGTTATGGCCACATGGGGAGTGAACAAGCAGCTAAAGCTTGTACACGTGTTTTCACCCTTGCTCTCTCTCTTGCTCTATTTTTAAAAGGAATAAAGAAATTTTTTAAAAAACTACTATAGAGGTAGATTTTATGCACAGCAATTAAAATGTTAATTGGCAAGCCAGCATTGTGGTGCAGTGGGTTAAGCTGATGCCTGCAATGCGCATTCCATATAAGCACTGGTTCGAGTCCTGGCTGCTCCACTTCCAATCCAGCTCCCTGCTAATGTGCCTGGGAAAGCAGCAGAAGATGGCCCAAGTGCTTGGGCCCCTGCCACCCAACTGAGAGACATGGATGAAACTCTAGGCTCCTGGCTTTGGCCTGGCCCAGCCCTGGCCATTATGGCTATTTGGGGAGTGAACCAGCAGATGGAAGATCTCTCTCCTTGTCTCTGTGTGTAACTACTTACAAATAAATAAAGAAATCATAACAAAAAAACAACAAAATGCCAGCTGGGACCCCCACACCCCGTACTGGAATACCTGCGTTTGAGTCCTGACTCCCCCATTCTGCTTTTGATTCCAGCTTCCTGCTGATATGCACCCTAGGAATGGGCATGGGGAGGGGCAACAGGAGATGCTGACGCAAGTCGCAGGGTCCCTGCCACCCATGTGGGAGACTCAGGATGTGTTTTAGATTCCTGGGCATTTGGGGAGTTAATCAGGAGATGAGAGCTCCGTGTCTCTCTTTCAAACACTTGTTAAATTATCACACAACACCTGTTATAAAAATGTTACAGAAATTAAGAGAGTAAGGGGCTGCTGCGTCCTTCCCTCACCCAGATAACCACTCCCACATGTTCCCTCTGCACCTCGCCTGATTCTCCCTACACAGCTCACTCTTCGGTGACACTGATGTGCCTCGTTCTTCTGCAGCATTTTCTTCATTAATTTTTCAAAAATTATCTTTACAATCTAAAAGAATAATAATTATAGTAAGCAGGGTTACATGAGCTATGAAATTCAGGGTTAAACTCTGTTACCAGTTTCTTATGCATCCTTCTAGAAATTTTCAGTAGGCAGAAAGAAAGAGCGAGAGCAAGAGCGAGAGAGAGAGAGAGAGGGAGTGGTCTTCATCCACTGGTTCACTCCCCAAATGGCCATAATGGCTGGAGCTGGGCTGATCTGAAGCCAGGAGCCTCTTCCGGGTCCCCCACAAGGGTGCAGGGATCTAAGGACTTGGGTCATCTTCTACTGCTTTCCCAAGTCACAGTAGAGAGCTGGATCAGAAGTGGAGCAGCCAGGACTCAAACCAGTGCCCATATGTGATGCTGGCACCACAGTAGCTTTACCCACTATACCACAGCGGTGGCCCGGTTTTATTATATTTTAACACAAGCAGGATCACACTATACTTACTGCTTGGCGACCTGCCTTTTTTACCCTTGCAAAATGTTACCCTTTTAAAAACATATTTACTTAAGGGACAGAGAAACAGAAAGCTCCCATCCGCTGGTTTACTCTACAAATGCCCACAACACCTGGGCCCAGCCAGAGTCAGGAGCCAGGAATGTCCCTGACATGGGAGACAAGCACCTAACTACTGGAGCCATCACCATGGCCTCACATAGCATGCACTAGCAGGAAGCTGAAGTCAGGAGCCAGAGGCAGGGCTTGCACCCAGGCACTGTGATATGGGTTGTAGACATTCTATCCCACAGCTTCACAAAGCCAAGCGCCAACCCCAGTCATGTACTGCAATAACTTTCCCCAGTGGCATCGAGTGTCTGCCTTGTTCCTGTTGATGGCTGCAGAGAATCCGACCATGGGAACACTCTGTAACTCATGCATCTAGATCCAGTTCTCGGCCATGTGGGTCGCTTGCATCCCAGGTCTTCGAAACCACTGCCTCCAACAGTCAGCGGTAAAAGCAGAGTCTGGAGAAACACTTTGCCTGGGGAATCATTTGGAGATCAGGTTGGAGTTAGTCCTTGTACTCTTCTCGTACCTAGGCCTCATCCATGAAGGAAGCCATCCATCAGTGAGCCACATTTTTGATGCATAGCTCCCGAGTCACGGGTCCACTTTCCAATGCAGGGGCCAGCACCAGCCTTGCCTGTTTCTTAATGATGAGGACGCAGGGGATGATGCTGGCCAGTGCATGATCCAGGTGAGGTGCCTGAAAGAAAAGGCTAATTGCTCCTCAGGAACTGGGCTGCCTTTTCTGTAAAGATTACGTGATGTTTGTAATGAATCATGTTTCTTATTTCCTTTGTTGCTTTGGCCTCCAGGAAGCCCAGAGCCAAATTCTGGTAATTACGTATGATCTATCCACATGCCTGCTTGTGTTTTCTCTTTCATCTTACCTGTCTAGTCTCTGTATTTCTCCTGGATGTTTCATTTAAAAAATCCTGATTTTTCAACTTTCCTTTTTCTATTTTTAAGAGATTTGTTATTCTTATGGGTACCTTTGGAAAATCACCTCATTTCTTAAAAAATTGCAAAGTGAGCCAGAGGACAAGCAAAATGATGGTAGAAGATGCTGTTCTGACATGACGTGCCCTTCTCTGCTCAAATGCTTGCTTCTCCCTGCCCTGCTGGCCTGGGGAGATTCAGAGGACACAGTGGAGGCCACAGAAGCTAGCCGGGGTAGCGGGCGGCCCGGTAAGAAGGATTTGCAGCTCAAGGACATGGGGCATCCCAGCTGTCCCACCGACATCTCTGTGTGGTGGAGGGGCTCAGCACCACAGCAGGAGGAGTCCTGAGCCCTCCCCAAGCCACACAAGCAGCTCTTCCCAGCACGACTGTTGCACCTGAGGTCCGCTTGAAAACAGCCCGGCCAAGCAGACCTGCATTGCGCCTCCAAAAGACTTGGGAAGGACCCCGGCCCTCCACGAAACCGCGGGGTGCAGTCCCAGCACCCAGGGGCCTAGAGGCTGACCTGTCACCTTCCGTGTGGAGCGGCTCTGATAAAATAATAACCAGGAACAGTGGGTGACCCAGTTTGAACAAAGGGGCCGGGGATCGATGCTCCCAGCCCCTGCCTGCTTTGTGGATCCTTTTACCAGGATGTTATTTATTATATGCAAATTGCAGCACCAACGTAAGGGTGCTTGTCACACCTTTCACGTCCGGCGGCTTTTTGAGCCTATGCGTTATATTTTACAGATCTCGGACAGTAACATTTTTCTTTTTAGCGCGAAGTTGCTCAAGGTTCATCTGAGACTCTTTTAAATTGCTGCTTTCAGAGAAATAACAATGTAAAATGACACGATGATGTATGGCCCTGTCCACCAGACCAGGGCTGCGGCAGCCGCGAACGCCACCAAACCGCTGGGAATGAAGCGGTCTCCGGAGCACCATTGTGCAATTGTCCTAACCGGATCATTTTTAATTAGTTGCAATTAATTTCAAGTGACAGCGTCCTGCAGTATCAAGTCAGAGGGGGCTGCGGTGCGTGGGTGGGGTCATTAGGAGCAGACGGCTGGGGAAAGAGAAGCCGGAGGGGGGTCCCGAGCCCCAGCTTTTCCCTGTGTCGGGAGTTTCTGGGTGGGAGGCCCAGGGATGATCCGCTCCTGGACTGAGGGAGAGAACTTCTTCCTAATGATGCCAATGTTCACATTCGTCCTGATTCTCCAGGCGGGTACTTACTGCTCCCAGCACCTCCGCCCCTCTGGCCGACAAGCATGTTTACAATGATCTTACTTCCGGAACGCAAGTGGCTCAGCCACCTCATCCCTGCCTTCGTCTGCCAGAAACTGACCTCGAGATGAGGACGTGGCAGTAGTTTCTTTGGGAAATGACTCCAATTGGGGGGGGGGAGGGTTTAACTAGGCCAGGGGAGGAAGCCGGAAAGACTTGTCTAACAGAGCAGCCAGCACTGGGGCAGAATGCTGAGTGGCAGCATGGAACCCACAAGCACACTTCAAACAGTATGTGAGAAATGGAATTAAAAGATAAGCATTTAAAAAAATTTTTTTAAATATTTCTATTTACTTGAAAGGCAGAAAGAGAGAGGTCTTCCATCAGTTGATTCACTCTCCTAATACCTGCAACAGCCAGCGCTGGGCCAGCCCGAAGCCAGGAGCCAGGAGCTCCACCTGGGTCTCCCACCTGGATGCAGGGGTCCAAGCACTTGGACCATCTTCTGCTGGCTCGAGGCTGCATTAGCAGGAAGTTGGATTGGGAGTATAACAGCCAGCACTTGAACCAGCACTCTGATATGGGATGTGGGTATCCCAAGCAATGGCTTAACCCATCACATTACAATGCCCAACCCAAGTTTTATTTTTTTAATCTTAAAACAATAATTTGTTATAGTATGCATTTTCTTTTTAGCTTTTTTTTTTTTCATTTATTTGACAGGTAGAGTTATAGACAGTGAGAAAGACAGAGAGAAAGGTCTTTCTTCCATTGGTTCACTCCCCAATTGGCCGCTATAGCCGGCGCTGCACCAATCCTAAGCCAGGAGCCAGGTGCTTCCTTCCAGTCTCCCATGCGGGTGCAGAGGCCCAAGTGACTGGACCCTTGTACCCATGTGGGAGATCTGGATGAAGCTCCTGGTTCCTGGCTTCTGCCTGGCCCAGCCCTCTCCGCTGTGGCCATTTAGGGAGTGAATCAGCAGATGGAAGATCCTGCGCTCTGTCTCTCCCCCTCTTTCTGTAACTCTGACTCTCAAATAAATATATCTTTTTTAAAAATACACATGGCGCCGGAACTGTGGCACAGTAGGTTAATCTTCTGCCTGCAGTGCTGGCATCCCATATGGGCGCCAGTTCTAGTCCCAGCTGCTCCACTTCTGATCCAGCTCTCTGCTACTGCCTGGGAAAGCAGACAAAGATGGTCCAAGTCCTTGGACCCCTGCAACTGCATGGGAGACCAGAAGAAGCTCCTGGCTTTGGATCATCTCAGCTCTGGCTGTTGAGGCCATCTGGGGAGTGAACCAGCAGATGGAAGACCTCTCTCTCTTCTCTACCTCTCTCTGTAACTCTTTCAAATAAATAAATAAATGTCTTAAAAATAAAAAGGCAGACTGATAGAAAGAGGGATAGAGATTGTTCATCTACAGGTTCACTTCCTAATTGCTTGCAGCAGCCAAGTTTGGGCCAGGCCAAAGACAGAAACCAAAAACTCCAGATTGAGTTCCAGGCTACTGCTTTTGGCCTGGCCCAGCCCTAGCTGGGCATCTGAGGGGTGATCTAGTGAAGCGAAGTCCTTCTCCTCTCCCTTTCTCTTCCCTCTTTCTCTGCATCTCTCTGCCTTCCAAATAGATGAAATTTAAAAGAATGTTAAACTGAAGTGGATTAGTACACACATGTTGAGGACCCCTGAAGGAACTGGAAACTGGCCACTGCCTCCTTCCTTCTGGGTCCCAGGGCCCCTATCTTCCTCAGGTTGGGACACAAGAACTCAGTATGTGTCCCTAGAGATCACCAGTGCAGCTCCTGGGAGGAGCCAAGTTCTCCTTAGCAATCCTTTATGGTGCTATCACCCACTAATGCATCTAAACCCTGCTCTCTGCGCTTGGCCAAGCCTCCCATCTACAAGGGTACCTCTTTGTTGCAAAACCTGCTTTGAAGTCACCATCTCACTGCAACCAACTCTCTTCACTGTTTTTCTTTTTTATTTTTAAGATTTATATTTATTTGAAAGTTAAGAGTTACACGGAGAGAGAAGGAGAGGCAGAGAGAGAGAGAGATGTCTTCCAACCGCTGGTTCACTCCCCAGATGGCCACAACAGCCAGAGCTGCGCTGATGCGAAGCCAGGAGCCAGGAGCTTCTTCCGGGTCTCCCACGCAGGTCCAGCGGCCCAGGGACTTGGGCCATCTTCCACTGCTTTCTCAGGTCAGGCAGAGAGCTGGATTGGAAGTGGAGCAGCTGGGACTAGAACTGGTGCCCATATGGGATGCCCGCACTTCAGGCAAGGGTGTTAACCTGCTGTGCCACATCGTTGGCCCCCACTGTTTTCTTTCTCCAACTAGCTCTTCAACAGCCTCAAGCTTTGGGTAGTTTATTTGTCCTTCCAGAAATTTGGCACTGCTTTGACAGACCATTGCACCTTTCTCTTGCAGCATCCTGGGGCTCTCACTCTCTTGGGCTGAGGTGCTAAGCTGCAGGGTTTTCTGAACATTGCATCCGGTGGCTGTCCATGGCCTTCTCTGGCATGTGTCCACATGGGCCCCGGCAGGCCAGCAAGGCAAGTCAGCACCCCTTTCCCTGGGGTCAGGTCAGGGCCACTTCAAGGCTGTCCTTGGAGCACTCCCGTGTTTCCTGGAACACAGCCGTCACGGTTGCTGCTGAGATGACCCAAGGGGTGAAGTGAAAAACAGACGTTTTAACGAATCCTTGCATTTCAGAGAAAAAAAAAGCAAGCGTGGAGGGGAACGGGCAGAAGAGGCTTCCTGGAGGAGGCACCCAAGCTGGCATTCTCCAGGCTGTGGCTCCCAGCCCATCCGACCCACAGCCTCCTTTTATTACCCGGCTTGTCATGCCCCATTTACTACCCCAGAATAGAAAGCAGAGATAATAGAACCAACCTGGCCACATAATTTCAAGAAAATCCATATATTGACCCAACTATAATATAAAGGAGAAATCAAAAGAAAGGAAGTTATAACAGAATACTACACATTTCAATATGCAAATGCTCAGGCAGAATGAAGAACTGAAATGCATACACCTAACCATAAAACCACCCCATGAGACAGCAGTCAGTGCCACCTGCCACAGTGCAGTGGGCTAGTGACTGGGGGACCAGGAGCGGTCCTGACATGGCCCAACCACAAACCACGGTTTCTGAAATGGTGACCAACTCTTGGTAAGGTGATGTATACAACAGAGGACAAGTTCCCCCACAGCGGTCACAGGAGCTGCCTTTCTAGAAACTGCAGTGTCTGCTGGAGCCGTGCAAAACCTCTCTGGACTTCTTGGTAAAACACAGCCAGGCTGAGACCTGGGTCACCGTGAATGGGTTTTTCCACTGGCTCACTAGGACCTCTCTGACAGATGTGCCGGTTGGGCACCCATCCACTTCATCACATAAGCGAGTGGCGCCCCCTAGAGTTGTGAAGCAGGCAGTGACCTGAGTGGGTTTTGTAAAAGCTG